>JAXCHB010000045.1:21572500-22772500 GCA_036926305.1 Uropetala carovei | reverse complement strand
CGACGGGGTTTTTGTTGTTTTGTTTATTTGTGTTTTTACTGCAAACAGATGGACCCCGGGAAGGGATCTTTCTTTCTTTCGTTTTTTTTTTACCGATAAGTGAATGCTCGAACGTCGCATAACGGGGTGGAAAAAAAAATGAAACGCGAAAAGGTTGGCGCGAACAAGGAGTGAAGAAATATTTCTCTCTCTGTGAGATTTTTTTCGGGGAATAATATATATATATATAACCCTCATCGACCGTACGTGAATGATTTGGCGGGACGGTCGTAAAGTTTTTCACCGCTTCATCGAACGGAGAGGGGGGTTTTTTTTACGTTATTTACTGGGCGTCGAAAAAAATCCGCCCGATTTCTCTTTGCCGGGTGGACGGTTTATGCTAATGCGTTGCAGAGTGCAGTGGCGTCGGCTTCTTTTTTTTTTTTTGCTCGGTTAAGTGGTCGAAAGTAAACGTCTCCGATCGATCGAGAATTGGCCCATCCACCTGCAAGATGTCAAGGTTTTTTGCGGGTGTATTTGTACGCACGCGTACATGCGTTCACACACGCCTGTACGCCCACGTACGTGATAAGTACGGTTGGAAGCGAAAGGAATTTAATGTCCGTTTTTATTAATTGGGCGTCAGAAAAAAAGATGTTAGGAAAAATCATGGGGAAAAAAATAGAAAAGGAATCTTGAACGATTTATAATTTAAGATGGCATGGACTAGAAAACTTAAAGGCAGACTTAGGACCGAGGAGGTAATTGTAACTAGAATTTACAGAATGTTTAGTAAAGTTACTAACACTACTACTAACATAATACTAAGTTTTTATTCGGGTGAACGTTTATATGTAAGAGGTTCTCTCAAGTGGACGGATCATCAATCAAGCAAGAGCTTATCATTTCAATCGAGAACTCTCGATTTATCTGATATAATTTCGATTAAAAAGGCTTTCATTTATATATCCAGTATAAGCATATAATTATCATTAGTTTTACCTCTCTTAACGACGTTGATTCCCTGAAAACGAGTCGTTGAGATAATGGCAATTACGTTATAATGCCATGTTTTTTTAATGTGTTTTAAGGGAATACATTTTAAAATGTCGTTAAAACGAGTCGAGAGATGCAGCGAACCAATTACCGGAGGTGATTTTCGAGCGTCGTTATAACAAAGCGTCGTTAAGCGAAATGTCGCTAAGCGAGGCGCACTAGTATTATTACATTAAGTTTGGTATTGACTCACGCAATACCAATTTTTGTAAACATTCCCTGTTTAACTTCACGCTGGTCTGTCTCGGAATGGAAATATTCCTGACATCCCACTCGCGTACTATGTAAGGTTGCGTAACGGTGAAAAATCTATTCCATTCCGACGGGGAACGTGAACTGAAAGGTGCTTATAAAACCGACAGACGCGTGTCCGTGTTGCGCGCTCGAAAACAATCAGCTTGCCGCGCGTCACCGAGAACCATGCCCACGTAGACCACCTGAAAATATCAAATAGCCCAGCCAGGAGACGTGGGATGATAAATTAATCTCCCGCTTAAAATTAATATTCATATTATTTCCATCGTAATAACTATTTCGCTGAAACTTTATACTTTGGTAAAAAACACACGAAATATTTATGCAAATGAGTCGGTTGCTCTCTCTCTCTCTCTCTCCTCATCTTCTCTCCTCTTCCCCTTACGGAATAATGCCTCGTCCCAGACTTTTTTGTCTCACCTCAATCCGTCAGCGTGTAGGTACTTGTTCCTTTGACTAGCTGTTTTGTGAGGCAAATTACTTCGTTTTTTGAGGCAGCCTGCGCGTATCAGCTTTCAAAGTCTGTCATGCCGCCAATCTCGACTCCCGTGTCCACCCACCACCCCTGACATGGCGAGTTTCTCAAACGGGCCTCTTGCTCTATCTAATTTCAAGTCACCTCTTTCGTTTCGAACGGGGGAGAAAACATTGACAGCCTCCCCCACTCCTCCCTGTGTTATCCGGATGTGGTAGTTTAGGCTTTAACAGTCGGAGGTGTTTCGAATATCTTCTTCGGGTGCCACTTTTTCAGATATCGCTTTAAAAATAAACAACGTTAAATTTTCCATTAGGAGTTATCTATACATCTATACATATTTATAAAGAAAAGTGTTTGTATGTATGTATATGTATGTTTTTTTATAACTCAGCAACTACAGCACGTGGAAACAAGAGGAAGACACATTTTAACCGGAATAAAGAGTTAAGTGGTGTAGTCAGGTTTTATATCGATTTGATGGACCTTTCTAATTTTAAAAAATAATTTCTTTTTTCATTTTCTCCATTTGAATAAGATAGGGATGAGTGCAGCTTATTATTCATTTGAATTTTAAAATTACTTAGGAACATGATACGACCTTGAGACTTGGATGGTTTTATGCAGGAAAGAACAAAGTTTATTTTTATTGAAGACAGAATCCGAATACTGACCGAATTAGCGTAAACATGCATTTAGAATCAGAAAAATACGTGATTTTTATCAATTTTGTGACAATAGGTACCAATTATAAGCTACCATGACAACTCCTATTGCCGCCGAAGTTGAGAGTCCTATGCATTTATATGGGGAAAATTTTAACGTAATATCGTTTTTCAATTTCTGTATGCGACTTGGTTTGTTTACAAATGCAATAAAATATTTGTTGATTTCAGTTGAAATTTACTAATAAATAGTTTTTAATGATATTTTCGTGTGGCGTAGAGTTCTCCAAAGCAAGCTTTTTTTTAAAACTACGTAACTTAAATAATTAGACGTAGATTTTCCACAAATTGTGATTGGATAAATCGTTTCATCGTTTCATATAAACAATTTTCTCGTAGCAGGACTCATGGACGAGAGAATCGAGCTAATAGTCAATAACCATTGGGCTAAATGGGCTATAGCCCAGGGGCGCCACTCATAAATATATTTTTTATTATTATTTACATAAGTGATTTGTAACAATATGATACGAGACACTAACTTCCTTGCATATAACTTCTGCTTCGTCACATTTTTTCATTAACTGTGTTAGATTAGATTTTCGTACGAACAATAGTACAGACATAAATCGGCGACGGCGCTATTACAGCAAATCCGAGACCAAAAAATCCCTATGAACATAGATTAAGTAAGAGTACATATAGATGGCGTCTTTTCATACCGAAGTGAAGGGGGAACAATCAAATTATTAGGAATAAAAATAATGGAAATTATTTAGGTTGCATAGAACTTTTAGCGAAATTCGATCCCATATTACAACAGCATCTATCAGATTTTGGAAATAAAGGCATTGGAAATGTTTCACATTTGTCAGCAGGAATTTGCAACGAATTTATTCAAATTTTAGGAAATAATGTCAGAAGTTCTATTATCTCCGAATTGAAAGAAGCCAAATATTATTCATTAATTATAGATTCAACGCCCGATATTTCGCACTCAGACCAGTTAACCATTGTAGTTAGATATGTAAATACCAATGGAACAGCAGTAGAAATATTTTTGACGTTTGTTGAAAATGTAGGTCATAAGAGCGCAGAAATGAAGGATTGTGTTTTGAAAGTACAGACCGATTTGGACATTAATTTGCAAGATTGTGGAGGACAGTCTTATGACAATGCTTCTAATATGTCAGGTGTGTATAACGGTCTTCAAGCTCGTATTAAATCAAAAAATAATCTTGCCATTTATGTGCCATGCGCAGCACATTCGTTGAATTTAATTGGAGAATCTGCTGCGGAATGTTGTCTAGAAGCCACCGGATTATTTCTATTCATACAAAATTTGTACAATTTCTTTGTGGCTTCAACGTTTAGGTGGGAAGTATGGAAAAGTTATTTATCTCCGAAATGTTAGTTACCAAAAAACAATAAGTGACAAGAGCTGATGCAGTAAACGCAGTAATTTTAGGTTACGAATATTTTTTAAATGCATTTTTAAAAATCTCTGATGATCCTGCACAAAAGCCTGCTGCCAAAGTTGAAGCACGGGGATTAGTAAATCAACTAAATTTACTAGAAATTGCTTTAATGATGGCGTTTTGGAATGAAATTTTGGAAACAATAAACATAACTAATAAGACACTTCAAAAAGTTGATACTGACATTGAAACTGTCGTTAAATTATACAGTTCGTTGGAAAAATATTTGCAATATAAACGCAATATAGAATCTTATAATATTTTTCCCTTATAAATCCCTGTATTGTGGCCATGGAAACATTCCATTCGGAGATTTCGATGAATATGCAAGTTTTATATTTCCCGGAGTCCAAAAAAGTAGTTTTTCGGTTACGTCTGTCTGTTTTCTGTTCATACCTCTAGGGACTAAACAGTTTAATCGAATCTGATTAATTCTCGTATATACGTATAGTATATCACCCTGAATGGAAGCCTTGTTGAAACGAACCATATAAAACCATAAAATTGAGGGTAGTTTATTTTTATCGATTGCCTCAAAATGTCGATTAACTCAAAAAAGTCTGAACATATTTTGATTAAAATTCATGCATTTACGAGAGCTTGTTTTTGTGAATAATATAACGTCATCCATATTTCCCAGATTGAATTCACCAAAAACAAAGTTGAGTGGTTGTTTTTATTATTTGAGATAACAACAAAATTCAGAATAAAATCACCTCTGAGGAGTTTAAAAATTTTTATTTAAGTTAATATTCATGTTTACATAAACGATATATAGAACTTCTCATGAAGTATCTTATCAATGATGCTGTATTAGTCAGACCTACGGCTGTTAGAAGATGTTTGAATTAGGCCTATAAAAGTCGTTGATGGGACGCATTTAGAAGCTTGTTAATTTAGCTAAATAAATTTTGCTACAGTTCAGAGATTAGTTTATTTTGAATTGTGTCGTTATATCAAATAAAAACAATTCTTCAACTTTTTTATGGTATATTAATTTTGGGACACCTCGTATATCAAATATATATCAAACTGTCCATACAATGAGGTAATCATTGGCATTATCGTATGAGTAGAAGAGCATGGATAGGAGAAAGATTGATGCGTGATGTGTCGAGCCAATTTTTTTTATATTTTACTTGGTAATGATTAGGTGCATTTGGTAATTAGTTCGTCTTTTGCGTCGAGGTTATCTTTTTTTGATAATCCGAAAAATATCAGTTCCGAATTTCAATTGAACCCTTCCGGACGAAACTTGCGCTCCATTTATATCCAGCAAGCATCACTTATATCGAAGGAATATATATTCGGGATGTGCAACCGTCGTAAAAACCTGCCGCCGATGCCGTTCTCATGTAAAGTTGAATTTTATGCCCTTGGAGAACGTAATGGTTGGGTATTAATTCATCCCAAAGTGCTGCTTTTTTTTCTTCCTCCTAGCCTTTCGTCTCGTTCGCTGCATCGTTTCAATTAATAGTGCCGGTCGTTTTCTTTAGCAGCCGATCGATAAACTCGCGGTGCCATCGGTTTAAAAATAAACGAAAGTTGTCGTATTTATCGAAGACCGACTCGTTCCAATTAGCGTTTCATAACGTTATTAACGGACAAATAATCGAAATAAACATTGCGCGCCCTCGTTTCCCGCGACGGTTTTTCGCTAATCCTTCGCATATAATTCTATTAAACTTTCACTTTTAAACCGTCGTTAAGCGATCGATAACTGCTGCAGAAACGTTTCTCATTTTTCGGTTATATTTAGCACGAAAAAAAATGCAGGTAGATTTTAATACATTTAAGTTTAGGGACTGCGATTTTAAAGTCGAAAAAGTGACAGGAACCAAACGAAGTTTACGTTCGAGTTTTCTCAGTTTTCCGTCTCCCCTCTGTAAAACTCCGCGTCGATACCGTCGGCGTCCACTGAAAGGGTCTCTCCCTTCGATTAAAACAATCAACGGACGTAATTTTTTCCGCGAAAGAACAGGAAAAAAAAGGAAATAAAAATAAATCTGGTAGATGTGCGCAGTAAAGGAATCGCCACAACTTCCTCCCACTCTCCAGACCGCGGTTTCGAATCCCTCCGCAAGTGGGCACGGAAGCACGTTATTAAGATCCCATCACCACCGTCGCATCGCACTCATTGGCCTTGGACAAAGAGAGAGAGAGAGAGAGGAGAAAGGGAGAGAGAGGTGGCATTAATGGACTCGAATCACCCTACCTCTACCCTTTTCCTCATTCTCCTATCTCCCTCCCTCTTTCTCTTCTCTCTCTCTCTCTCCCTCCTTCCCCTCTCTCTATTCCTTCCCCCCTCTCTTCCTCCTTCCACTTTCTCCCTCCCTCTTTCCCCTTCCTCTCCCTCCATCTCTCTCCCTCCTCCATCTCTCTCCCTCCTCCATCTCTCTCCATCCTTTATCCCCCCTCCTCCTTTATTCCCCTCCTCTCTCCCCCTCCTTCCCCTTTCTCCCTCACTTTCCTCTCTCACCGTCCATCCTCATCGCCCATCCCCACTTCTTACCCCGAAAAACGTGAAAATTCTCTCTCTTTTTACGTCCCTCTCTCCCTCTACATACTCCCTCTCATGATCTCCACCCCTTTTTCCTCCCTTGCCGTGCAACTGGAGATCGCGGCGGATGGCGGTGGCTATAGTATGGAGGGAGGACCTCCTCCCTCTCTCGCTCCTTCTTCTTGACGAGATCGTGTGGGTGAGCAAAAAAATTGTACCGTGCGTGAGAGAGTATGAAAACCTTGAACTCGGCCGAGTCCGTCTCTCTCTTTCTTGTTGGAAGATCATTACGCATCCGGCCTTGGTGTTGGTGATTCAGGGGAGAGAGAGAGAAAGGAGGAGGGAGAGAGGGAGGGAAGGAAAGGGAGATAGGTCGGGGTGGACTCAGACACACACACAGGCTGGCGACGGGGTGTGATCCTCACCACCAGAGTATGGTATTTGATAGGTGGAAGGAGTGAAGCACGCGATTAAGTGAGGATGATAGTGGGGCGAAATTGGGTCCTCCTCCTCCTCCTCTTCCTCCTCGCCCCTCTCTCTCTCTCTTCTCTATTCCCATTCTCGACTGTCGCTGCCACCGGAGTGTCGCTTTTATAAGCCGTCTCCCGTCCCACATGCTGGAAAAGGGGGGGAGTTTTTCGTATACGCGCGACTTGGCGCGTCGTCTTGAATATCTAAACGCGCGTCTGCCGCGGCCGTTTTAATTGCCCGATTGTCTTTTTCGTGCGGGGAAAGGGTGAGGGGAGGATGGGAGGAGGTGGGAAGGAGGGAGGGGTAGAGGAGTGGAGGAAATTAACATATCTCGAGTTCGTGATTTTTTTTAAAAAAGACGCGTTAGTTTCAAAAGGATAAAAAAAATACTTTCGTTTTTTTTTCTCGGTTTCTTTTTATTTTAGAATGGGATGCTGATTAGTATGTTGGCGTAGGTGGGTCGCAGTTCTTACGCAAAAATCTGTCGGGGTTAGTACAATAAGAAAGAAATTAGGATGAGCGACATGATTTGCGTTAGTCAGACGCGCTTTATTTGGTATTTTGAATACGCACGCCGTTTTCAACAATGAATTTATGAATAAGCCTGCGTGATTTTATGTTGAATACATTGAATTTGGAAAACATTTATAGTAGAAAAATTTATTTTGCTTATAAATACGTACTTGGTTTCTATAATAGAAACCACCATCAGATGATGATGAATTATGAATGTCAGGCTTGGTAGAGGGATGGCTAGCGTGTCTGGTTTCCAGTGATAGTGTCGCTGCTTCTAATACTGCCGAGAGCGTTTTCGCATGTGCTCCTCTTGGTTATCGCCGATTGTAAATGACGTTAAGTGCTGCTTATGAGCCACTTAAAAACAAATAAATAAACATTACCTTTTATTTCAAATGTATCATTTTAGTTATTAACGTCGAGAATCACTCAGCCCCTCGTGGAACTTTTATTTCGGATGAAATGACATTTAGTAAAATGTTTTAGTAATATGGAGGAAATGTGGGGTTGATAAAATAAAATAAAAAATTAAAACAAAACGCTGTTTAAATAGCACCGAGGCTTGTTCCATGTATATGGATTAAGCCGAAGTGCTATTAAAACTGTGCTGTTTTTATTTTTGTTTTTATTTTAACAACGCCACATTCTATTCATATTATGGAATTCCACGAAGTATCGGTCTCGTCTATTAATTTTTTTACAGTAATAATTTAATCGCCAACGAAATTATTGTTGCATTAAAACCGCCTCGAACGAATCCTTGAGCACACACTATAAAGTTTTCAATACTGCGGAAGACCACTTCCTCAATATCAACTCTTTCCTTCTCTTAGACGGACCTCTTTCCACTACACACCAAAAAAAAACAACACCGTTTTTCAAAATTAACAGTTCTAACGAATGGAAGAGGAAAAACATACGCGCCTCCCATTAGAAAAGAAATCTAAGAATCTAAAATATAGAGCGGACGTTTTTTTTTAAATATATCGACGCTCTCTTCTCCGTTCAAGTGACAGTGGGGGGGAGAGGGGGGGGGGAAGAGTACGAGAGAAAGGGAAGGGACTCCGAGAGGAGACGCGTCTTTTTTTTCCCCTCCCGATCTCCCCCACGCGCCCACTCATCATTTTAAGGATGGCCATTCCTCCTTTTAGTTATTCCGACCCAACCTTCCCACCTTTTTCCACGCAAATAAATAACACGGTCACTTCCTTTCAGGCCTTTTTCTCTCTTTCTCTCTCTCTGTCTCCCTACCGAAAAATGGTCATCGCATAATGATGAACCGGGGATGCAGCGAGGTTGTGACCTGATGCGACCCCGCCCACTCATGCTTTATGTCCCATTGTTGCGGCGCGCTGAAGCCGCGCAGGCGGCGATTCGCCACCCCCCTCCCCTATTACTACTCTGTTTATCGCGAGTCAACCTTTTTAGTAACGCATTTTGTCAACGGGATAAAGGAGAATTTATAAGCGATAGGGGAAAGGAATATGGGGATGTTTGTTTAATAAAAGGATCCGAAAGGGCACAAGATGTACTATGCGTGCGGCAAAAAGGGAGGGTGGTACCAAACGAAAGGTGGAGCGTTTTTTTCTTCTTCTCCGCAAGCTTTTTTTTTATATATAAAGGTCGGTAATGGTTTCTCTTTAGTGTCCGTCAGTCGCGCGGTTATTAAAATTGAAATTTTGGCGGAACAGAATGGGATAGAAAGATGAAATTTTCGTCGAGAGTTTATTCGCAGGTAGGTTCGATTTATTTCGATAGGTACGTCCTTCGCTAAATCGCTGAACGTCGAGTTTATGTCGATCCAGAATGTTCGCTGCGTTGAAGATTTAAGAAGACAACGTTAAAATTACGCGATTCGTTATGTTACGAATGCATGGATTATAAAACGATGCATTTTCTATTTACATCGAGTCGTGTTTACGGCGGAAATGATGATTTGTCAAAGTTTAAAACTCGAAGTCGATTTTTTTGTAGGCGTTGTAGGCGCCTGTGAGTAATAATTAATCGAGTCACGCGTGAATTCGTGGAAACGGGCAATATTATTCATATTAAATAATAAACTTCGTACTTTCCCGCAGATTTCTATTCTTGCGACCGGTTTTGCCTGTAGTAAACGCATTTTCTGTCCGATATGATTTTATTTGCCACTTAACAAAAATGAATTTATACAAATCGATTCATCTGTTACCGCAAACATTTTGAGAACATTCAATTCTCATGACCATTTCTCGAAATTCCATAAATTTTCTCTCAATTTTTGCTGATTTTATTCGGGTTGAAATTCGTGGATTTGATAAACTGGATGCTTGATGCGAGGTTCTCAAAATAATCACGAATTCTCCGCTGGATTCCATAGTTGCTCGCGTCTAGCATCCGCAGAGCTCTTACATTAGAAAAGACTCCTCTACGATCTTTTACGACTAGTTTGTGCGCACTTTAAGGCAAAGACAAAAAATATAAGACGAGAAGCCACTCCTTTTGATTTACGTTTATCGACCGACTGAGATCGCGAAAATACATATTGCATCATAGCACTCCGCGTATACCTCGCATTAATCACCTTCCCCCGCTCGAATGGTCCCGATATGTAATAGTGAGACTAATGGCACTCTAGATAAACTATCTCCTCCGGCATCCCAGTTGCTGCGCACACGGTAGCCAGCGAAGGGAAAGGGAAGCGAAAAATAAAAAGAAGAAGCAGAGACGCGCCCTTGTTCGCGGGCCGATAAAATATGCATCTTTGAAGAAGTGACCCTTCTCTCCCTCTATATCTCTCCTACCCTCTCTCACCCTCTCGCTCTCTCCCTCCCGCCCTCTCTCCCTCCATCTCTCCCTCCATCTCTCCCTCCATCTCTACCTCCCTCTCTACCTCCCTCTCTAACTCCCTCTCTACCTCTCTCTCTCTACCACCCTCTCTATCTCCCTATCTACCTCTACCTCACTCTCTCCATCTTCCCCTCTCTATCTCTTCCTCCCTTTCTCTCTCCTCCTCACTTTTTCTCTCCACTTCTCACCTTCTCTCTCTTCCTCTCTCTCTCCGTTCTCTCTCTCCTTTCTCTCTCTCCCTCTCTCTCTCTCCGTTCTCTCTCTCCCTCCCTCCCTCTCTCCGTTCTCTCACTTCCACTCTCTTCCTCCCTCCCTTTCTCCGTCTCACTCCCCCTCTATTTATCACTCTCTTCGTTTCTTTCTTTTTCTTCTCTCTCCCTTTCTCTTCCTCTATCTCTCCCTTTTTCTCTCCACCTCCCTCACTCTTATCTTCCTCTCTCCCTCTCTACCTTTCTCTCACCCTCTCTACCTCTCCCTATCTATATCTCTTCCACTCTCTCTCCGTTTTTCTTCCTTTCTCCTTTTACCTCCCCAGCCCACTCATCCTCCCTCCCTCTCCCCCTTCCCCCTCTTCTCTCCCACTATAAGACTTACGAATGAGGAAGCTGAGAGAGAAGAGGATGGATTGGAAGAGGAGGCGAAGTGGAGATAGAGGATAGGGAGGGGGAGAAAGGGCCTCGATCACGTGACCTCACCGTTGATTCCCCCTCCCTCCACCTTCTCATGCCGTCACCGTCCATTCCTTCGGACGGAGAGAAATTTGGTGTCTGACGCATGTATGAGCCCCTCTTTCTCTCCCATCCATCTCTCTCCCATCCCTCTCTTTTTTTCTCTAACTCCCTCCGTGTGATGCACTCCGCTTATCTCTCATGTCTTTTTCGCGGGCGAAACGAAAAGGCTTTTTTTTTTAAATAAAGGGTTCGTTCACTCTCATGACGCGTGGGGCGCATGCGCAAAACTCTTAACCTTACTCCCGTATTCAAAGTTGAGAAAGAGGGTTCGCGTCTTTTATTCTCCCTTTCCCATTCTTTCTTTCGCTCGGGAGTTTTTTTTTACCGTCCGCTCACTCCTTCCCGTTGCATCGCCCTTGCTCCATTTCATTCTGATACATTTTTTTCTCTCTCTCTCTCTCTCTCTCCCATTGCCGGCCTTGGTAGAAGGGTGGTTAGAGTATCTGCCGCCGAATACTAAAGTCGCGGGTTTGAATCCTGTCGACGGCATGGATGTTTGTGTTCGTCGTAATGGGTTCTATGTAAGAGTGGATTATCATTCTATAAGCACTCTTCTTACAGAGGAGGATATACGATATATATAGGATATATATAGGATATAGGAGGATACTAATGTCTGGCCCAAACTACAATAGCTGGAGAGCTGAAATTTAATACATAGGTGAGCCGAAGAAATTAATCGGAGGAATAGTTGCAAAATTGCAACAATGTTTATTTTCTTGGCCGGTAAAAATTATAAACTATTTTACTAACATTTCATGGTTTAGGTATTTCTAAATGCGCTATAAAGCTGAAATTTTTTCTACCTGTAGAATTCGCCAAATAATGAAAACGGGAATATAGAAATTTGAAAATATTTATTCGTTCGGCCGTAATAAATTCCCAAATGTTTAAAAATTGACTAATGTTTATGTACTTTCGGTAGATCGAAGAAGCTGGAAAATTTAACACAGTTAGGAAGTAATGTCCCGGTGGTAAATAACATTGAAAATTTTAGAAACATTTATTGCTGTGGCTGTTAAAAATTAATAAAGTTTAAACGATGAAATTCTTATAAATGCACTTCTAGAGGTGCTATATATATGAAATTTTGCATAAATGTGAGGTATTCCTAAGAAATGCAGAAAACCTATAAATGTTTTGTAATTATAAATTTTAGGGGTTGTTTATACCCCAAAATTTTCAAAACAGAAAAACATGTAATTCGGAGCCGAGATGCGAACTTATGCATTAAAAGTTATTTTTCGACTTTTATTTTCACTTTAAGGTGAGAGAAAATGCTTGTAGAATGCAAGCACACATTTACTTGTCATTCTATAAGCACTCTTCTTACAGAGGAGGATATAGGAGGATACTAATGTCTGGCCCAAACTACAATAGTTGGAGAACTGACATTTTCTGAAATTGTTGATGGAGAAGCCGGCAGAATAAATCGAAAATTTCAGCAATGTCTATTTTCTTGGCCGTTAAAAATTATAAACATTCAAACGAACATTTCGCAGTTTAGGTACTTCTAAATGTGCTGCAAAGCTGAAATTATTTCTAACGGTAGAATTTACCAAAAAACGAAAACCGGATTATAGAAATTTCAAAATTTTTATTCGTTCGGCCGTAAGAAATTCTTAAATTTTAAACAATTCGACTAATGTTTATGTACATACTTTCTGACGAGCCAGGAAGCTGAAAACTTTTTCATAGCTAGGGAATCATGTTCCGGTGGCAATTAACATTGAAAATTTCATAAAAGTTTATGATTGTGGCTGTTAAAAATTCATAAAGTTTAAACAATTAAATTTATATAAATGCACTTCTAGAGGTGCTACATCGATGAAATTTGAGGTATTCGAAACGAATGATGAAAACCTATAAAAATTTTATAATTATACATTTTAGGGGTTGTTTTTACCCCAACATTGTCCAAAAACAAAAACACGTAATTCGGCGCAGATGTGCAAACTGTCCGGTTTAACTATTATTTGCCTTTTTTTATTCTTTACATTTATGTGAAAAAAATGCTTGCAGAATGCAAGCACACATTCACTAGTATAGTCTAAATATCGCCCTTGAAAATAAAGTCGAATTATTATTATTCCCTTCTCTCTCTCTCTCTCTCTCAGTCCCGTTCTCCTGTTCCCCTTCCCTCGCCCTTGTTCCCTCTTTTTCCAAATATTTCTTGTTATCTCCCACTCCCTTTCTCCTTCCTCTTTCTCCTTGTCTCCCGCCTTTCTCTCTCTACCAACCTATTTTCCGACTCTGTCTTTCGTGTCTCTCTCCATTCCTTTCACTTTAGCTTCAGTCTCTATCAGAGAGAGAATTTTTTTCTCTTTTTACTATTTTGATATTAAAAACTTATTTGATAATTGCAAGCAATGGAGCAAAATAGAACAAGTTTTTTTCTCTTATTTTTCAATTAATATTAAATTTTTGTTTATTACTTTTTCGGAGGCAAGCATCTTAAAATCTAAAATACATTTGAATGTATCACGTCTTCCGTAAATTATCTAAAGTATATGACTAAGTTCAGCAGTCACAAAACAGATAGTTAAGTAAACTAGCGAAATACCCGGCGTTGTCCGGGGAAATTTGGTTCAAATCCTATCGGAATTCTAGATGATATAGGTATTTAAGAATTCACTCGGCCGCCGTTTTGAATAAAACGGGCAGAGAGAAATAAAAACCACGTATGAATTATTTCTGGGACCCCTCCACAATCGTACCAAATTTGATTCAAATCAATAGTAGGACTTGGGAAAATACGAGTAGGTTAATCAGTACCCGCCGTCCAATTACGGATAAGGACGTAGTCGTTTCCCAGCTTTCTCACCGTGTACTATGTAGTTACCTGTTATTTGAGAACAGGAAGTTTATGAGAACAGTTATTTTATTGAACAGTTTAGGCATCAGAACAGTTCGAAAAGAATTGTTCCGTTATTTCTGACCCATCTCTAGTGTTAAAATATTTAGCATTAGCATACAAAGTTATTTTGCTTTTTGTACAATTAATATTAAACATTTGAGATTAAAAAGTAGCCTTGGGCCTTCCTATTTGTGAAGAAAGTATCTGTTGAAAGTTTGATTACACTAGCTTTAACGGTGTGGAAATGTATAGATGCACAAACAAACAAACAAACAAACTTTCATAAATATATAGGAGATTAACCATCGTCAGTATCAGTTATTTTGCTTTTTAAATGCGCATACATTTCATTCGATCATTTCATGAAGCAGTCTATACCACTAATTTAATCTAACAATAAGTAATATTTGCGATCGGTAATATTTTTAAATCTTGAAATGTGGTCGTGCATGGTATTAATATTCAAGTCGTAGCCTTTAAAGTATGTCTGGTTGAGTGCATATACGCTTCATTTTTCTTTCGTTGTACTTATCTATGTATCGAGCTTTTTCAACAGGAATCATACTGAACTAAAAGTTGCTACTTTGCTTTCCAAGGCGCTTTGTTTATTAAGCCTATCGATGCTTAAGATTAATCATATGAAGAAGATTAAAAATATTTTTTTTTAAATACCGTATAAGAATCCTCAAGTAAAACAAATCAATCATAATAATATTATTAGAAAAAATATTTGTTTAAACTTGGTGTTTCAAAATTTCTCCTCAGACTGTATGAAAACGGTTTTATATTCCAGTGAGATATGTGAACAGGTATTCCTTTGAATTGCATTCCTTAGTTCTATTTAATAATAGGAGCTATCTCCGCAAAAAGGAAAAATATGTTCTTTTTATTTTCAAATTTATCTCCTTCGTCTTAAATAAATCGTATTTCATCGATTGAGCTGTGGGGTTATCTATGTTATTTGGGACTTCTTCGGGTATTTTATTATGCTCGTGTTCTCTATCGTATTTTGTTACCAATATTTATAGCATATTGAAATAATTGCGTTTCTTAACATAAATTAGTTTTTTTCCATCTCGGTCTCATTGGATTTTGACGGCATTTTATGGCTGGGTATTTTTTTTTATATTTTAAGCAGTAAGAATATATTATTATTATAATAAAAGACCCGTTATACCCGCAGGTCATTCAATTAATAAATGAGTTAAAGCCTTCAAAAAATTGTCATTCCGTTCCATAAAAGTGTAAGTAGTTCCATTGGACTTTTTAATGAAAGCAAAACCTTTAACCTTTAACGTTTGCGGAAGCGCTCAAGCCTAAACTATCACTCTTCCGCATTTTAGCACCGCAAAGAGTAGACTAAAGCTGATTGTTTCACAGTTTCCTTCTTTACGAGGCCAACGCAATTTGCTTGCTGAAGAGTTATTTCTACGGACCATCCTGTCTCGTTTCTTCTATCCCGATCCTTCTACGCTAAACTTCATTCATATATTTTTTTTAAAGCTTTCGATGAGCTGATTCATGGACATATTAATATATCAATTTATAAAAATTTCATTCGAAAATGTAGACTTTCTTTGGTCTTCCCAACCGGTGTGTCAGGGAATTTTCGGGTAGTCACGCGTGTTTCGAACATTCGCGGAAGAATATCCTAGCGTTAAAAAGAAGAGTAAGCGGGCGTCACGTCGCGTTTTCTGAGTGTGCTATAGGTATAGGACTTGTGAGAAGTGCGGGATAGAGCAGTGTTTCTCAAACTAGGGGCCGCAAAATTATTTTTGTGTAGGTTTAATGCCAAAAAGAAAGCAAAATTCACGGATAATAAAATTTTATCAGAGAATATTGGGAAATACGATGTTATAAAAAATTATTAATCTAATATATAAAATTGTCTTCGTCGTCGTCGGCAGTGGGAAATCGGAACTCTGCAATGCTATTTTTAACAAACTTTCCGAGTAGCTAGAAGATTGGCATTTGATAAGAATGTTCGGTTCTTTAAGTAGAAGCCATTTACGAAAAAAAAATTTCCAAAGTCGACCCGAGTTCGATTCCCGAGAATGATTTCCATTTCTCATAAGATAACATGGAAAAATCGATATTTCGACCTGCAACCTTATTTTATTTTGCTTATTAAAATTCACATATTTGATCTACGATTTTCGGACTTGGACTGTATTAAAGAAAAATAAATGCAGTTTCTTATTCTTATCGTCTTTTATCGCTTTCGAATCTTTCGAATTTAACGTTTTAATATCATATTCTTTGCTAACCTTAACAGAAATAATGACTTTAAGTTGGCCTTGAACACTCCTATTGAGAGCGTATGTTCTCAGTCCCTTGTTTCCCTCTCTACTTGCCCGGATGTGTGTTATCATCTTCTTAATTCTCTTTCAACAACCCGTGCCACTGGCCCTGATCAGATTCCTGCCACATTATTGAAAAATATCGCTTCTTCCTTAGCTACTCCACTATGTAACCTTTTTAATAAATGTTTTAATGCTGGTTACTTTCCTTCTGAATGGAAAAGGGCTAATATAACTCGTCTTTTTAAATCGGGTAATAGGAAATCTATTGAATCATATTCTTCCTATACTCTCCACCCTTTGTGAACGGATAATTTATCGAAGACTTTCTGTCTTTACTCTGCCATATTTGTCTCCTCAGCAGCATGGCTTCCTTCCGGGAAGCTCATGCCTTAGTATTTTGGCTGAACTTCAGCTTTCTGCATTAGAAGCCATCAACGAAAAATCGCAGCATGACGTAGTTTACATAGACGTAGCTAAAGCTTTCGATACCGTCCCTCATCAACTTCTACTCGATAAACTATCGAACAGATTTAATATCCACGGAAATTTCCTTTCTCTCCTGTCTAGTTTTCTGACTGATCGTTGGCAACGCGTGACTCTCTCTGGATTTTCTTCCTCTTCTCTCCCTGTTATTTCAGGTGTTCCTCAGGGCAGTGTTATCGGGCCTTTGTTATTTTGTTTATATGTTGATGATATATGCAATATTTTCGATACTGCTATTAATCTAATTTTATTGTTTGCTGATGATTGCAAGCTATTTTGGAAAGTCAATTGTTAGAATGACGCAGAGATACTTCAAAGGTTTCTTGTTAAATTCTCAGAATGGTGCTCGTTGTGGGGACTCAAACCCAATCCATTAAAATGTTCTCAGCTCTCAATTACTTTGCGCAAATCCCCCATTAATTATACATACTCCATTATGGGTGAGAATATAAAAAAGTTATCACAGCAGAAAGATCTAGGTATTATAATTGATTCTAAACTATCATTCTGTAATCACATTGACTACACTGTAAGTAAATGAATGTCTCTTTTAGGTATTATTTATAGGCATACCAGTCTTAATCATGTAAATCTCTTTAGATCTTTCTTTGTTGGGTGTATAATACCAATTGTGACATAATGCTCACCCATTTGGAGTATGGCCTCTAAAACTCATCTCAACAAATTGGAACGCATAATGTCTTTCTTCTGGTCATAGTTCGTTCTCGTTTTCCTCATTTGCGTCATTTGTCCAAAGATGATATCATAGCTTCCCTAAAAATTCCAACTAGTATTTCCTTCTGCAGAAGCAAATCTGACATTTCTTTTCTATACAGTGTAATGAACGGTAACCTCCGCTCCTCCCTTCTTGTCTCTTCCTTCTTTTTAAGAATTCCCTCCAGATCAACCAGACTTTCTGCACTCTTCCAGTTACCTAAACCTCGGCTTTCCCTTATTCAACGCTCTCTATTCTTCCGACTTCCAAATATGTACAACCGATTAACTGGCAGCCATGATATCGACATATTTCTGAATAGAAATCAATTTTTTATTTCAATCACACCTCATTTAAAATAAATTCTCTTGTCTGCTTGTATTATGGTCAACCTATACATTTAATTATTTATTTTGCTGTTGTTTTTGTATTTTATTGTTTTATTTTAATTTATTGTCTGTTTTGATATTCAGTGTAATTGGCCTAGTGCTGTATCTGAACTTATTCTAATAAATAAATAAATAATATTTTGACAAAATTTAGCGTTTTTAACGTGAAGTTGCCTTGCCAACCGATTACATTGTTTAACTCGAAATCCTATTACTCTCACGTATGCTCACGTTCTCTCCGGACCTCCATGGACCCTCCCGGCCCAATTCATAGGTATCTCAGAATTAGTTTTTACTTCCTCCGATATACATTGTATAGAGAAAGTATTGTTTTCATGAAAAAATTCGAAATCGAGATTTCAACGGGAATACACGTTTTGAGGTGTGCAAAGGGAGAAATGATTGTATTACCATATAATACATAATTTTATTCGCCAAAGACGTCTGGCATTACCCGGACATCGCCGTGTACTTTCAGTTAGTAGTTACATAAAATGAAGGATTTTGTACTGAAGTTTCTTATTTTTACTATTTTCAATTCAAAGGGATTTATGTTTTTCAAGAGGCTGCTATAATTGAAAGCTTAAGGGCCACTGCGGTAGAGAATAATGTAGAGCAGGGATATCCTAATTGTATAGGCAACTTCTTCGTTAGCTGCCCTCAATGAAATTCATTTGTAATAATTTGTCTTGACATATCATCGAGTTTGTCTGCTTTTGTAACTGCCGGCATACATAGACTATGTACTTCGAGATGCTCTCAGATCTCTCATTGAAAGTATGTATAGGGGTGGGGAGAGGGAGGGCAGTGTGTCACCAAAATCTTTTATCCGTGTGCCGTGGGATGAAAATATTTTTAGAAACACTGACTCGAGTAAATAAGGCTAGTAATCCTGTAGGCTGATAAAGTCCTTCGAAACGTGATTTCAGGAATAATCTTTGTAAATAATTCCCCTAAAGTTCATCGTATGGATGCTATGTAAGTTGGTGTCATTTTTTACGTTACAATGCGAAGTACGAACACAGCAAAGGTGATCCACATTTTAGACCCAAAGCGCGTTCTCACGCTCCTCGCGTTTCGCGTGTGGTAGAAGAATACTTAAGAAAGCTTTTTAGCTTTTGGCTCAAAATATTTCATTTAGGGTGATTAGCTGCCTAACTTCCGGTTTTTATTCTGAGTAATCGCTTAAGCTCCACTTACCGCAGTTAACATTTGCAAGACCGCTTGAAGCCCACGGACGACATTTTCTTCACCACTGTATTAGACCATGTAAGTGAATTTCGCAAGGAATGCCTCCCTTCAAAAATGTGTTGACAAGAATTTCGCGTTTACAGCTGAGCTAAAACCTGCAGTGGGTCGCTGCCATTTCGCCACTGGAAAGAGTTCACCGAATGGAAGGGGTTATTTTTCTGCCACTATTTTTATTGGTTTTATATAGTTTAGTTTATTTGGCTTTAGTTAGATTGTAATATGTAATATTAATTTTCAATGAAACGGCTGGAAATTTGTTACAAAAAAGTTTTAAGTTTAACAAACCGATTTTTAATTCCTTGAAATGGAATTCTGTCGAGCGAATGCTAAGTACCTTCGTTTTTAAGCGTTAATGCTATGTTACCTTTACATTTTTCTTCTACAATTTTAATATCGTAATATACGCTCTCGTAATGTAGTCCGACTATTATTTGAATCGTAACCTGTAAGGCTAAAACGCCGTATCCTAAATGTCATTGGAGAAATAGAGGCGACGAAACGGCCGCAGCAAAATTTCCCAGAGCCATAAGCGACTGAAATCGGGATCGCGAGACGGCGAAACCTTCATTACCTTCGGGTGACTTTAACGAACGCATCGCCACTTCCCAAAGGACTAAACGTTATCTCCTCTTTCGCGCGCTTCGAACGCGTCGGCTATGTTCTCCCCGTGATCATAAATGAAAACGCAATGAACGTCGGGTAGTCGGCGCGCAACAAAAAGACCCCCATTTGTATTAAAAATTTTCAAACGAGAGAGAGAGTCGAGTTTAATTTCGCGATTCGAAATGTATAATAATAATTCACGCTTCCATCCTCTCCCCTACGTCGGTAGGAATATATACTACGGAATATTAACAACAAATTGGAAGGGGTAGCGTTTTTTATCCTTCGCCAGAGAGAGAGGGATAGATAGAATGGGATTTCCATTAGTTAACGCGACTTTTCATTTTCGCTTCCACCCAGAGAGAGGTTAAGACGGATATAAAACGTCGTTTGTATTTCTCGGCTTACTCTTCGCCGCCGAGGATTTTTAATGCCCTCTCTTTCCCGTGGGTAGGTGTCTTTTTAAACCCCATTCGTCTCGGAAAGTACTCTTTTATTATTCCCTTACTCATTAGCGACTTGTCGCAAGATTCTGCATGCCAGTAGAAAAAGAAGAGGGGGGAGGGAGGGAGGGAGGGAGGGAGGGGGGGGGAGAGAGGAGGGGAGGTTCTTTCTGTGCGCGCGCGCACCCTTACCTTCATTCGAAAGAGAGAGAAAAAGAGCACGACGCTTGCAGTCCGTATGTGGTTTTCCTGTGGTTTTGTTTAAGGACTTAGAACGTCCGAGAGATATCCGAGAAAGTTACATGCCTTTGTGTCGGGCGAGGAAATGCAAGTCTTTTTTTTTTAGAATGCATTCGGATTCGAACAGCTAGAGGACGTTCGGACGGGACATTAAATTGTCGTAGTCTGGAGAGTTTTATGCGTTTGTTTCGCAGTCCGAAGGCTTCGAAGTGGAAGTGCATTAAAACCTAACGCTTTCATTGTCTTCGAGGTGTGCAAAGCTTCGTTTTATTATTTTTTTATACGGAGAAGTGCTCGTAAAAAGTGCCGTCGCCTGTTTTATTTTTTTAACTTTCTCCATATGCATTATATAGGTGTTTTCGTGAAAAAATCGAAGTCGAGATATCAACGGAAATATATGTTTTAAGCTGTCCCGAAGACGTTTTTACTGTTTTCTCGATGTCTGTTTGTATGTCCGTGTGATAGTAATTTTTTGGTTGCTCTAATTCCAATACTAGATAATAATAAAATCAGCACAATACTTTTTATTTAAGATTTTTAGTAGAAATTCAAGGTCTGATTTGATTTTACCGGAAATTGATGTACCGGAAATGCAGTTTTACTCATGTTTCCGTTTTTTGTCTAATAACTCCTTTGGGGCATTATTAATCCGAATATTTGTCATATTTAGTTGTAGAAAATATAATTTTCTACAGATTTTGTTTGAAACATTCTTCCATAGAACGGATTTTTTCAGAGATATTTCAATTACCCGTATGCATTTATGTTCAGTACATTGAACATCGCTAGGTGACAGCTTTTCAAATTATTGATAGGGACGTCATCGGCAATCAATATTTTGTTATCCATTGCAACAAATAACAATTTTGTTAACTTATTGTTTTTTCAATATGAAAACCGATTCAAAGTATTTCCCATCGCGAAAATTATTCCGGATGTTTAAAAATTATTCACGAATGCAGCTAACGATAGTTATTCCTGAGGACGCTGTTGACGAGAGTAACTTGTAAACACTATAGCAATTATATGCATTACTTCGTGCGGATGGCCATGAGCTGGACGCATCGGATTTTTTGTAAAGGGAAAGAGAGAAAAGTAATTTTTCGCCATACTTAAAACTCGATTAATTGCGCGAAAGGGTTTTTTATTCCTTGGAGGAAGGAAAGAAAGTAATCGATGACGGATCGCACCGTATCGACTCCCCCGGAGAGTCCATTCATCGCGTCCCGTTGACAAATGTCCCTTCCGGATTCAGCGGTCGGAGGACGTAAATCCGTCCTTTAAGGAGCTGTCGGCGGAGTCTTACTTGTTGATCCTTTTCGAGGTTGGTTTATGCGCGCGTAGAAAAAGAAAAGAAAAAGGCGGAAAAGTTTCCGTTGAAGGGAAAGTGGCTTTGAATATCCCAGCGGTGGCGAGGATGGGATCTTTTCCTCTCGAATTAATCTTTGTGTCTCCGCAAAGGATGGTTCGCGATAGTGTCGGGTTCCGAATATGAGATTGTTAACTGAAAGAAAAGCCTACCGGTTATGTTAATCGACGGTTTTTTTCGCCTTTTTCGTCCGGTTTTTACCCATGCTAATCGAATTCCGTTCGCTTGATTCAATTTGCGATAATGATTGAAATGGAACGTCGTTTGATTGCCTCTTTTTTTCCTTACCATCGCGGGACGGACGCCGTCGAAAAAAATACGTTGGTGTTTGTGTGTGTGTGTGTTGGGTACCCGGAAATGACCGGATCGACCTGTACCTCATCCCCGGAAATATTCTCGTCGGATCGAGTGATTAAACTGACCCATCGCCGTACGCTTCACCGTGGCATATTGAAGTATTTCTGGTTTGGGGATCTGCGATTGGTGAATTACCGCAGGAGACAACTAGTTTTGATTTGATGATCGAAGATTTTAAATTAGTTGATTTGTTGCCATAGGTGTAAATTAAATAATTGCTTTAAATTTTTATGCAATCCATGTAAGGTCTCGAAAAATATCGAAACTAATAATATCACCTTGTTAAAATTAGTTATTGTAGGTTTTATAAGGATACATATTTTATGAAGAAATTTCTGGCCGGTTATGTATTTTGTATCAGGTGGCGCCAAGTTTTCAAACGTCACGGCCCGCAATGGAAGTTACAATTGCTTCATATGAGTTTTTAATCGTACCTGAGAGTTTAAGGAGGAACCCAATTCTAAAAAATGTTAGTTTTAACGCATCACGTAATTGGTTTGATGGTTAAAATTTAGGTGAAAAATGTGGCATTGTCTGTAAAATTTTACGGTCGCTTTTTCATCATAGATTCGCGGGACGCATAAATTCCTCTAGGAAAGCGGAGGACAAATTGTGTATGATGCGAGCCGCATTAGAAGTTGCAGGTACATAGGAGGCCGCATTAACAGATGCAAATGCATCAGCGGGCTGCATTAGGAATCACTCGGAAGTTATACGAGAGGATGCGAAGGACCTTATAAATGAAAATATATAATAAGTAGATAACATTCTGGCATCATAACTTCATAGGAAAAGGTTTTTTGACCATAAGTTCGGCCAATAAATATGAAATTATCTATAGGTATTATATTTCACGGTTCGCATTCATGATTGCATCGCGCGCCTGATGTGGCCCGCGAGCCGTAGGTTGCCGACCCCCTTTCTAAATTATTTAAACCGGTTAAAGTAAAATACCCTTTTTTCAGCGCCGGATTAACTTCAACTGCACAACTCTCCCAATAAGATGTAATGGGCGGAAAAGTCGAGCCATCCATCGCTAAAGCTAGGCTCAAAAAACCTCTTCAGTTTTTACGAGACCATCCTCAACACCGGGACATCCCAGAAGTACATCATATTTTTCAGATTGGTTAACGAACTGAAAAACATGCCAGTCAATTTGGCAACCGTGCCCAAAGTAAATGAGGTCCCCAGGGGTCGCTTTTGGTTTGGATTCGCAGGAGGTAATGGTTTTTGAGTAAAAGGGATCTCTCTCTCTCTCTCTACTTTCTGTGTTTTTAAGGGGCTCTGGTGAGACGTGGTGGAGTAAGAGGAGGAGAAGGTCGTCTCAAGGGTCCCAAATTGGTATGGGCGGGGCTCCAGCTGTAAGGAGAGGGGTTTTTTTTCGGAGGAGAGGGAAAAGGCCGGAGACGAGGCGAGAGAGGAAAAAGAGGTTGGGTTAGTCTTTCGTTCGCCTGAGACGTGAAGACACCGGAACGGAGTGAGAGTGGTGTTTTCGAAGGCGGCAGGTGCAGTACAGTTCGTGTGTCTGCGTAGGATATGTCGGGGAAAGGATGTGCGGTGGACCGAATGCTCCGGATGGAGGACCGTTTTTCCTGTGTTAAGTGACGGCGACGGAATGGTTTTTGGAATCGAGGAAGAGTGAATTTGTTTAAATATATTCGTGTCCTGGAATAATATCCGGTGTGCTCCGTGGAGGCGTTTGTTTTTTTGGATTTTTGGCGATATTTTCTTCCCGCAAGGAGATGTATTATTTGGTGAGTGACGTTTCCTTAATGTTTGGTTCGGGAAATGTGGTTTTTTTGTTGCGGCCTCGTTAGGGGGATGGTTGGCGTGACTGGTTCGGGTTCGAGCCCCTCCGAGGGCGTGGTCGTATGTTTTGGTCTATGTTATCGTTGTTTCTCTCGTGAAAGATGGTCGTTAAAGTGCTGTTTATGAGCTGGTTAAGAAAATAAAGTGAAAAAGTAAAGTTTTTTATTTGCGATTAGTACTCTTTTTTCCTCATCGTTCGCGGTAATCTTGCAAATTGTCCCTAAATCGAAGCTGTGGCTGTAGGCATCAATGCGCATAATATTTTTTTCACATAGTCTGTAGAATAAATAATTTAATTTTTTCAATTTAAATTTCTATTGACTTTGTGATTTATCTAATTCGCTCCGTTTTTGGCATCAATTAAACGAATTCTTAAGATAACTTTTCTTTCTGTAGACGTTCATGACTCTTCATTTAATGAAATTAATTTTCTTTTTGAACTTGTTAAACCAAACCTTAAACAATATTTACGTCGGTCATCGGAGATGGAAACCGAGTTTTTTCTTCTAGTTTTTTGAATGAACTAGAACTCTGAAGTTTAATATGCGTCTCTACCTAAAAGTCGCCATCAGAAAAATGTATTTGCTGAGGGACTGATTACCGGATTCCTAGTTTGCAATTGAGGGAAATAGGAGGACCCACTAAACTCATTTGTTTTTCGTCGAGGTGAATGCGATAAAAAGATACCTTCTTCCCTCTTCCTTCCAGAACGTTAGGCTCTTTTCCGTTTTGATAGAACGATGGAAACGGTAGCTTAAACCTGTTGGATATTTCCATTTCCCCGCGACTGTCTATGTTTAATTAATGGAACTATCCGCATCCGCTATTGATATTCCGGGGACGAATGGACGTCGCCCGGTATAGTCGTGGATATCAGAGAGGAAGTACATAAGTTATTCCGGCTCTTTCGGTAGACCAGATACGATTCCAGAGAGGTGAGATTTTCTCCTGTCCTTTTTTTTTTTAATAAATGCGCGCACACTCGCAAGTGTGATTCGTCCCCTGACTTCGGAGGGCGATCGAGATGGAAGTCGTCCATTACGTAGAAGAGAATATGGTAGAGGAACGGAGGATTAAATTAATTTAAAAAAAAGAGCGACGAAATCCGTGTTCAGTTCCATACTTCACTGCGAATTGCGTCGTTCGCGGTTTTTTTTCCGGTAGCACTCGCGTCCGTTTTAATGAAACGGAAAATATTCCCTCGCGCTTGAGACAAATGCGAGATCTTCCCGGTATTTTATTTCTTAAAGCACGCGCGTATTATTTATTTATTTTTTTCGGTGGAATTCTTTCCGAGCTTATCGTACGATTTAAACTAATGGGATGTCTCCGGAAAGAAATCGCTAGCCTCCACGAAGGACTCTCATTAGTTAAATGGACCTAATGGTTCAAAGTGTTCCCCCGCAAAACGAAACGACGTTGGTGGGCTGCCGAAAAAATGAGCGGATCGCGTCTTCTTGACGCTGTTAGTCCACGTATTTACTTAAAATTCCTTGAAGGAGTCTCGTAAATAACCGAAAAGCTTTTTGTTCTTTCTTTCTAAAATTCGTCGGCTTGCGGAATATTGTCAGATTCGAATATCACCGATAAGTTTTCCCGTTAATCCCGTTAGCACTGTCTGTCTGTTTTCTTTAACTTACAGAAAACGTAATTATACTGCCCTTAAATAAAGGATGATTATTTTAACATATCCCTTATTCAAGGATTTATAACAGTTTTTATAGCTTATAGACTTTTATAAGCTAATAGAACCACTATACTTCGTGTATAACGTGTATAACTTGATTTTTCGAATGTTATGTACTTTGTCAAACTTTGAAGTTGAATGATAAATTCGCGAAAATGGTCAGGACTATGTAAAAGTCTCTCCACACCAATATATAGGAAATCATATTGCTGATTTATCTCTTACGCGACACAAAGTGGTTTTGGAAACAGCTCTCGGCAATGCGGGTTCAAGACAAGGATTAATAATTTTTTTAAATGAATTATTGAGCGTGTTATATCTTGAATCCAAAACATGATCAAACTAATATGATGATAAAAAGGCCGAATAAACAATATGCCTATTTCAGCTATGAAGTAGCGGTTCTCAAAGGTGATTCACCGAACTTACAATTAGATTTTTTTATGTCTGCTTTTAGCCCCATTTATCGCCGAAGTACTGCTGAGGCCGGCTAATTTGTGGCTAAAAAGCGTATCTGTTACGTTTACCTTAATAAGGCTTAAAGTGTTGCTATGACCATCTACACCAGGAGTCCCCAGCTTGCGGGTTGATGGTTTCTTACGACTCTCGATCATAGATCTGAACAGTATCACCACTGAATCCAATCTGTCAGAAAGTTAATAATTTTTCGAAGTCGATTCAAGGTATTTAAACTGAAGTTCGCGTATTGAATATGATGTTCCTTGACATGATTCTGAAGGAATGGTGGAGTTTCTCTTTGTTGAGTGTATACTCACTTTCTACTTTTGTTTTCCAAGTCGTTAGCACCAACTTTTCAATGTTTATTTTACTATGCTGAATGTTTAGGTTACACTCGTAAGTATGAAGTGAAATTTTTGGGAGACTAAGCCAGGGTTCGGATACTAATTATAAGATAAATGAACAAGAAGCGCCACTTTTTTCAAAATCCGAGTAAAACTCGAAATAAGAAACGCCGCAGTACAGATGAATGATAAGATAAATGAACAAGAAGCGCCACTTTTTTCAAAATCCGAATAAAACTCGACATAAGAAACGCCGCAGTACAGATGAATTAGGCAGGACTTATTAGGTAAAAAGTTATCTTAATATTTAAGAAAAGCTTCCATACATTCACGACAGTATATGTCGTTCCAGGTGCTTTATCCGATATAAAGAGTTGGTTTAAGGAGCCGCGCTAGTCTTTGTAGATATGAGGTTTGCCGCCATTTAGACTAAGCTATTATATCCCTGAGATAAGAAGTGCGGTCCCTTTAGTGCCGTGAGTACTACAGCGCCAATCCCCAAAGTTTATCATTTGGATATCTCTGATCTATACGAATTAAATGTTTGCTTCTTTAACTAGATACTTGCGAAAGTTGCACAGTTAGCTCGCACGGTACGATTGCCCCGACCATGGTAAGGAAGAAAAATCGGTACAATATACATTGTACAAACTTTCTCATATACTAATGCGTCGTTTAGTTATCTTTAGAAAAATATGAACTATGTAGAATCATTATAAACGTCAACTTAAATAACTATACGAAATTTGATGAAAATCGTATGAGCCGTTTTTTAGAAAATCCAATTGTTGTTAAAGTTGCTCAAGAGTAAACTAGCCTTAAATTAATTTTTTGAGAAATATGAAATTTTATCAAAATCGTTGTAGCCGTTTTTGAGAAAATCAAATTATTGTTAACAATGCCTAGAATAAACTAGCCTTATATTCATTTTTTGAGAACTATGAACTATTTTGTATTATTTAAGACGTAAACTCAATCAACTGTACGGAATTTGATAAAAATCGTTGCAGCCGTTTTTGGGAAAATCTAATTGTTGTTAAAATTGCCTAGATTAAACTGCCCTTAATTATTGTGTAATTTCAACCATTTCTTCGTAGCTTCTATTCTGTATGATAAAATGCCTAAGTACGAGATTTCAAACATTTTTGCTCTACCGTTTAGGCTCTAGAGGCGCGAACAGACAGGCAGATCCACAGTCAGACGGCATTGCGAAAACCGCTTTTTCGGACTCGGGTACACCTAAAGCGTATATTTCCATCAAAATATCGAGATCGAATTCTTTCGCGATTACAATACTTTCTCGATATACTTCATATATGAGAAAGTAAAAAACGGGAGGGTTTTTAAAAAAAAATAATAAAAGGCATAAGATTCCGTGAGGCAAAAACGAAGACGCAAAGCGAGAAGCTGTCGGAGATAGAAGCAGTCTCCGCCACCTTTCCAATTTAAAAAAGAAAATCCATCCAATCCTTACGAATTGAAATTATTTTTTTAAAAATGGAGAGAGAGAGAGAGAGGGGGGGGGGGGAGTTAGGGAGAGAATGCGATTAAAAAAATAAACCGCCATCAAAGCGAGGCGCGTTTTATAACAATGTGCCGGTTCAAAGCATTTCATTTATGTGCGCGAGGTAGGCCGTATCAGAAAATGAGATTGCCGTAGTTCAAATTAAAGAGTGGTTTTTGCTCGGTGCGTGTGGGAACGTTGGCCGCGATTCAAGAGCGGATGGGAGTCGAATGGGAGGAGTTGGGCGTGGGGAGGAATGGGGGAGGTGGTGGGTTCAGGGGCGTGGCGGAGAGAGAGAGAGAGAGGAGGTGGTCGGGGTGGCGGCGGGGGAGGCTGCGTTCCGAGGGGGTGGGAGGGAGGGGTACGGGCAGGTGGACTATCTCGACTGGAGCTATAACGGACGAATTTACGGGTAAGACAACAAAGAAAGGGGAAGAAGAGGTACAACGCACACGCGTACGAGGTGCGATTCTTATCTCACATGGAGAATTAAACGAATTTTGGAGTTTCTGCGGGTGGGTCTTTTTTTTTTTAATTTTTGGAATTGTTCTCTAATGTTTCGTAGTTTCCGCGCGAGCTTTTTTGTGTATTGATTTTTTAAATTTTCCGGTCAAAATGTTTGTCTTCTGTGGTCTTCTTACGGTCGCTTTTTTTTCTGCATCGCGCTCCGACCAGCATTCAGGGGGAGGGAAAACCAGTGATTAATTCTGCGGAGTAAATTGAGTTTGTAGCCGGTATCGATATTTTAATCTCGTATTCATTTTTTTGATTTTCCAAAATCGACGACTTATTGTTATTCGCCCGCCGCTACGATCTCTCGAATCGGCAATATTTTTAGTTTAAACTTTGGCGTTGCCCTTCCTTAGGTCTAAAGGTACAAAAATAGTATAAAACATTCTTTTTAAGTCATAAAAATTTTTCGAGGCAAATTAAAGTTAAAATATTGCCCGTTCGTTGAGAGGTACATAATAATAAATCATGAGTCTCGAGTAATTTTAAGACGGAGATCCCGTACGCACCAAAGAAAAAAAGATCGTCGAATTAAGAGGTGCGCAATCAAGGTTACCCCGCAAATCGTGATGCTTCGCGGAGCACCTTTTTTTCTTGGAAAGGATGCCATTGTTTTTTTTTTTTTTTGAATGGCCATCTTCCATTTCGGCGAGGAAAGAGCAACGGAAAATGGAGAACCGACGCGAAGAGGAGGCCGTTCGCCCGAAAAATTTAGGCGCGAGTTTTCGTGATCCGTTCGAGTCCCGTTTCGGGCACGGACGTTTTACACCGACCGTTATCCACTTCCCTCAAACTCGCGTACGGACACCTCCCACCGCAATCAGGAACACACACACACCCACCCCATCTCAGAGATCTTCCAGAGATTCAGAGTTACGTGTTTTGTACGTGGATTTTTTTCCTTTCTCTCTCTCTCTCACACACACACACGCACACACACACGATTGCCGTAATGTTTTAAACGAGACGAGTATACTAGAAGGGAAATTAAAAGGATGGAGTGGGGGAAAAAATGAGACCACCTCCTCCTCCGAAAGAGTTCGGATAGATGGATGGAATTCCGTGAGCTTGATACCACACCCCTTGAAGTCTCCTCCTACCAAACTTTCTCGCTCTATTCCTATATATCCTCTCCCTCCTCCTCCTCTTCTTCTTTCCGTAAGGGGTTGAGGTCGCGAAGGGTCGACGGTAACAAACTCTCGCGATGGTGGTTACCCGGTGGGCGTTTCGGGAAGTGGTAGGGCAGGCGTCGATCGTCAGTCTTAGCAGCAGCACCACAACGGCGGCCACCGACTCTCTCTCTCTCTCTCAATCTTTCTTTTCTCTGTATCACTCGCACACACAGAGAGAGAGAGAACGACGACAACGACCGCGCCCTTCCAGAATGGGCGCTCGGGTTTATAAAAGGAATGCGGATGGTTAGAACGAGAGAGAGTGAGTGGGGAGGGGAGGGGAGGGAGACACGCACGGAGCAATCGCATTTCCCATTGGGATTTTTTAAATGAGAGCGAGATGGAAGGGAGAATATGTTCGGAAAGAAAGGGAAGTTTGAGAGAGTGGGACGGGAGAGGTAAAAAGGAATACATATAGGGAGGAAGGAAATTGAGGGAATTTCGACGCGACCGGTGAAATTTAAAATTGTCGCCAAATGACGGTCGCGTTTGTTTTTCTTTTCCTGAAGTGAAGTGATTTAAGCCGGATTGATTGCGGGAGAGGTTTTTTTTTTCTCCTTTTAATCGGAAGGAGAGCGAAGTTTTGGGGGTGTAGGGTGGGAAGGAGTAGGAGACCGAAAACCAAAAGTATAAACTGAGAGGGAGAGACATTTGTTTAGACTTAAGATTAAGTGCATGGTATCCCACGAGTTCTTTTACTACTTGAAGATTTTGTACCGATAAATTTAACAAATAAATATATTTGTTTATATATATATATATATATATATATATATATATATATATATATATATATATATATATATATATATATATATATATATATATATATATATATATATATATATATATATCGGTATATTTATTTTTTATATTTAATTTTTATTTACGATGGAATGAGGATATGCCGCAGGTTAAAGTGAATAAAATTTTCTGCTTAAATCGGTACGAATGTCTCACTAATACATCAGATTTGGGAAGAACGCTGGAATGTTTTAGAAAATCAGTACAGACATAGTTTGCTAAAAGCTGGAATATCAAATTCAAAAGCTAGGGAAATAATTGTAATAGATTTTACAAATTTTCTTTCGTTAAAGTGTCTACAATTGATGGACATTTAAAAGATAAGATGGCGTTTTATGGTCGTTTTATCTCCAGGTTTATGATTGAGTAGCCGAAATAAACAGACTGCATTTGTTATATTTATTTTAATATTTATTGTTACATTTATTATTTATATTTACATTTTTTTCTGGTAGACCTATGGTTTATTTATAGTAGATATATTTAGTCATCCTATTATTTATAATAATCAGAAACATCAAAATGGGTTTCCCATAACTCCTTTACCTCTGGAATTAGAGTTTAAATCGCAAGTTATTGCGCGTTCCAACTCTCGCTTTTTCCATGGTGAATGTGGTTGAACTGAGTAACTTTTAAATAGAGTATTGTTTCATTTTTGCTAATCAACTTTAACACCTGGGTTTGAAGGGACTTTTGGTAGACCCTATGCATCTCGGGAGGTTTTTATTTTAATGTCTTCAGAGTGTGAGAAAAAAGGGTTCGCGGCGAAGAGAAAGAAATGGGAAATATGATGAGGAAAGTAACGGAGAGTGGAGGACGAGATGGGAAAGGATTAAAAAAAACGAAATGGGAAGGTAATTGTTTCGGAGCAAACCGCGAATGATGGAAAGCTTAAAAAAATCCTCGAAAGAAAGTCTTGAGGAAGCGAGAGGGAATGAAGAGGGCGGAAGGGATGAGAGAAAAGAAAGGAAAAGGCTATTGGAACAGAAATTAAGGAAGGCACGATCAGACCTCTATAACTCGAACTTCTTTAACTCACCGAAGTATATAGGATATTTGTTCTCCGCCGTTTTTATATGTTTATACAGGTTGTCCAGGGACTTCATGGTAATTCGTACAAAATCACAATTAAAATTAATTAGTTAATTAATTAGTTCAGTATTGTAACTCTGGCATTCCAAACTACGAAGAACAACGTTATTTTTAACGAAAATAATTATATAAAAATTAATGGTATATGAAATATATTGTAGGTACAATATGCGCGCACACGTTGAATTGCCATAAGCTTCCTTGTATGTATATCTTAAGATTAACTAGAATGACTGGAATTTCTAGCAATTCGAATTTTTCTATCTCGTTTTGAATTCCGAGGTCCGGTGGTATTTTGAGAGGAAGTCATGAGAGGGAGAACCAAGCGAGGAAAACATGGAGGAAGAGAGAGAGAGAGCGAGGAGTTAGATGGAAAGATTGAAGGAATCGGAAGGAGAGAAATTGGGGACGGGCGCAAATGGCCCTCCCAGAAGTTTTAACTCCGAGATGCTCGGTGTATATGTGTGCGTGCGCGGAGCTATGATAAATAACGAATACTGTAAATAAGACGAGAAAGCTTATATTCTTTTAACCCAAACCGGAAGGACGGTGAGGCTTGATTAATGGGAATTCTTGTGCGAGCGAAGCTGCGGCGGAAAGTTATCCCCTCCCACTCCTTTTTCCCTGTTCCATCCGCTTGACCCCTCGAGACGACCGGCGTAATTATCGAGGGCAGGGTCAAGAGGCGTCTTTTTCCGAAGAGAGAGAGAGAGAGATAAAAAAAAAGAAAAGCCGTAAGAAACGAGAGAGGGTGGGGAGTGCGGAGGTCGGAGAATAAATGAACATCGGGCAAGGGTGGGTATTAAGGGAGACGCGGAAATTTTCGGTAACAAAAGGGTAGTCAAGGGGAACGTTTACTTTTTTTTTTTTTTTTGGCGGGAGGGTAATTTGTCGGCATTAAGGGATCGCTCTCTCGGGGGGAGGAAGGGAATTTCTTTCCTCGCTCGAATTTTTATTTGTAATTGCCCCCGGTGAGGTACGCACCGGATGCTCTTTTGACGTGGACCTCCGCAGGTAGCGGCGATTGGTCGGCTTTTGTTGTTTGGGGCGAACGTGATTCGCCGTGATCGTTTTCGTGCGGGTGTTTTTTATTGCATTCAAATTTTCGTGCTCGTGTACGGAGAGGCTCACGAATTTGAAGTTATTGGGATGCATACGTTTAAGGATGTGGAATCATTGATGTGACGTTGATTTATTTATCGTGAGATCGTAAATATCACTCAAAATGCTCATTACAATCAGTTATTGACGCTACAAATGGCTAGTTTTCTTTCCATTGAAGAAATCGAACTTGCCAGATATCTAATACCGCTAACTCTGTACATCTCGGTGAGCCCGTAATGTTTTGTTTCTCGCTATGAAAATTTTAATTTCAAACGTTTTTATTAATGAAGATTTCAATATACCATTTAAGTTGTCTTTTTAACTTTTTCGATTTTATGTGAACCTAAAAACGAGCCTAATAACTGTAGCAGTTATTTTTTTCAAGTTACTTTTACGAATGCAAGTTGATGGAAATAATTGTCCATTAGATCAGTATGCAGACAAGCATGTTATGTTGGGAATAATTTGGGAACAGGAGAAATGTTCTGCCATGACCGGGAATCGAAACCTGGTCTTCCGCTTGCCGGGTGGATATTCTACCACTGATCTATCGTAGCAGACTGCTCCTCCCGGGTTCGATTCCCAGTCATGATAGAATTTTTCTCCTGTTTAAAAAAATTTCGGTTACGACATATTTACTAGCGTTGAAAATTTAATCGGGAAATACTATTTCAGTTACTTTTGTTGCGGATAAACCCGTTGCCTTCAAGAGAAAAATGCTATGCATAATGAGTTTCGATACTTATTTTTTACATAATTGAATGTCCTAAATGGCTTGTCGCAATTGAAACTGTAGTGACCTTTGGCACACTTCTTCGAAATTTGTGCTAAATGCCTGTTTCTTTTGTTAAAATTATTACTGAATGCAAAAATACCAAACTTAATTGACCTATGCTTGATCAGGGCCATTTATAAGTGCCACGGCATCAAGCTGAATTGTCATTAAAAAGTAAATCACCTCCTCTCATTTTCCGCGCTTTTAAGTCTTTTCCAAATTCGTGGCCATTTTAACGGTCTATCACAAATTATCCGCCTACGATAAACTCGACAAAATATTTCTGTTTTCACGGAAATAATTTACCTCCGTTTTTCGATGTGTATATATATATATATCCTCGCAAAGCGTAATTTCGTCGAGAAAAATGATTTTTAACTCCGCGCCACCTGCGTATGGAGAGAGGTCCGTGAACCAAAAAACGTGGTCTCCCTACCCTCCTCCGCTAATATCTTCTCCTTAGCATGAGAATAATACCTCTCGTGCTTTATAATCAAGAAGAAAATGACGCATCATACCGAAAAAGAGGGAGGAAAAAATACATCGCGTTATCGAAGAATGCGTTTAATTTCACGATTCGGTGTGTCCCGCGCATAAAATGTGAGAGGGGATTAGGTCAACGGAAAAATTCTTCGGTACTATCACAAAGGGGAGGGGAGAAGAATGCTCTCCTCCTGGCCTCCCATACCCCTCTCCACCCACACGACTCCACCTTCCTCAATACCTCTCTTCCTCCTGTCCCCTCTCTCCCCTGCTCCTCCATATCTCTTTCTATCTTTCCCTTTCTTCCTCCCTTTATCGATTCCCCATGTCTCTTTCTTTCTATCTCTCCTCTCCCTCCTCCCTCATTTCTTCCATATCTCTCCCCCTCCCTATATAAAGTCGCCGTCTGTCTGTCTGTCTACCGTTCTCTTCTTATCCCCTCCTCCTCTCCATCCCTATCTTTACCTATCTTCCCCTTCTTCTTTCTCGTTCTTCCTCCATTTACTTTCCCTCCTCCATCTCTCTTCCTCATTCTTTCCCTTTCTCTTCTCTCTTATCTCTCCATTTTTTGCCACCCTCTCTCTCTATCTTCCTCTCCTTTCTTTTTTCTCATTTCCTCTCTCGTCCTTTTTCCTTTTCTCCCTCCATAATTCTCTCTCTCTTTCTTCCTCCCTTCATTCCTCTATCACTTCCCCACCTTTTTTCGTCTCTCTACCCTTTTTCCTCCTTTCACTTACCCTTCTATGTATCTCTTCCTCTTTATCTTCTTTTCTCTCCCTTTCTTCCACACTTCCTCTTCCTTATCTCTTTCTCTCTCTCTCTCTCCCTCATACTCTCTCTCCCTTTCTCTCCCTCTCATCTTCCTTTCTCTCCCCTCCCTCTCTCTCCTCTGCGCTCGCCACCTTTTCCTCCCACGCCCTAACACTCCAAATTCCTGTTCGTCCTCCTCCCCCCCCTCCCCCAATCCACTCTCTCTCTCACTCCCTCCCTCTCATCCCACCCACGCTATACGCCCCTTAATATTATATACTTCCGCCACGGGGACTATGATTAAATGCGTATACACCGTCGATCAAGGCCGGAGATACGACCCCTTGCTCGGGAGAACCGCCATGTGCTCATCTGTGGTAGCCCCTCCCGCGCTCCGCTTGTTGCACTACGCAGTAGAGAACGATAGAGAAAGAAAGAAATGAAGGAAGGGACTACTTCTGTTACCATGCAATCATTTATCGCTCCCTCCCACATCACGGACGATTTTGTAACCCTTTTTTTCCCTTCCTTCCTAGCGCACCCGCCACGCCTCCTTTCTTCCCTCCCTCCCTCCCTCCCTCGTTGCTTCCTCCTCTCGTTTTTCTCGAGTTTGTCGGAATAATAACCTTAACTTTTGAGTGCACACGTGTTTTTTTTTGTTACGCCGGAATGACCGCACGTGTTCAGCATTGGACTGAGTTAGTTTTCGTGGACAGCATCTATAGCATTTGTTTAATAGGAGCGATGTTTGTAAGAAAAGGTTTATTTCGTTATACGCTTTCGTTAAATTCCGATGTTTTGGGTGTGGTGGTGTTTCGAGATTTTTTCATTTTTCTGGATTTGAACTCCTTTTCAAAATTGTTCTATGGATGTCCAATTGAATAGGGAACTATAGATATAATCTTTTGGCTGAAATCATACCGTAAAACTGTTCTTCTTCAATGTTCACAAAATTATTCAGAAAGACGTCATAGGCTACAAGGCAGACATCATCGGCGACGATTCAACAGTGATAGATTGAGTTTTTTCAGAAATTCCCTTCGATGAATCACCACTGATGACGGTTGCTTAGAATCAGTAATGCGCATATGGCGTTCTCATACCTTTTATGTTGGAGAGACATAGTTATTAAATTTTCTGGATTTTATGAAATGAAAATCAAAAGAAATGTAATCATATCCCATACTTAGCTTACACGAAGTTGCTTTCGGGTGGGTAAAGGGCCAGCCCAAACCACCTCCCACCTACCCTACGTTCGCTCGTGCACTGTAAGGACGGGGAAGACCGCAATTCGGTTGTCAAAGGAACGGAACAGCCAAAAATCCGCTGCTTTTCCTCCTCCCACCTTCCACCTACTCACGCCCGTTAAAGAAAAGATAAGCATGACTTCGGTCGCTTCTCCTTTCGCGAAACACAATGGATTTTGTTCATTCTCCGAGTGACTACTCGTAAAAAAAATAATAATTAGTACTCCCAGGCGGGGTCAAGAGGGTTGAGTAATGGAGAGGGAGGTAACAGTGGTGTTTGTTTTTTTTTTCTCGGGCGGACTAGGACTAGGACATAGAAAAAACAGGCAGGCTATCTGTAAATTTAATTACCGCTTTAAGTCATCTTTTAAAAAAAATGCTTTTGTACTGGGTTTGTTTGTCCACCTGTACGTTCAATATCTCTGGAATTCCGCGATTGTAAAAATTTGATGTATTTAAAATAGCTGCTGGGGATTAATAGGTGTCTACATCAGAACTCTGCTAATAATAAGAAGAATCCATTATAGAAAGAAAAGATGATTTTTGAAGGGAAGTGTATATATGGATGAAACTTATGTGTAATGGATGTCACATCGGATTTCAAAACTCCGGAGTTCGGTTTCGCGAGTTCATTCATAAATATCGATTAAATTTTATATTGATATTTGTCAGAACACATTAATGTTGATGTACGATAGTGTTTTTATAGCAAAATAGCGTCTTATGAAATTTTCTCCCCCAATCTTCCCTCGCTTGTTTTATAAAAATCTTTTGAGCATTTCTGCCTTCGTGTCTTTCGTTGTGTTTGGCGATGGGTTGAGAAAAATGAAAAAAAGATTCCTCTACTGTCACGCGATAGACGCGACCTTTCTTCAGGCTTAAGAAAACTGCTTCATTTTCCAAAAATAAAGGTGTCAGTCTTCGGTTATGAGTTTGTCGGAAGAATTGCCGCGGAGTAGTGATGGTATGGAATTACGCGGCGGACGCGGAATAAATTATGAAAATCGTGCGCAGGCTGTGAGAGGTGGGCGAATGCGCGACGATGCATGGAAATTATACGCCGGGCTTTCTTGCGTTAAAAAAGCAAATTATTATTTCCCCGCTCGACTGTCACCTGTGAAATGAGTTCACTCTCGCATATTTTAAATCAGAAACGTGTCCTCGGATGGAGTGGAAATTAGTTTCCTGGAAGAGGACGAATGAGTTTTATGTTATATATTTCCGCAGCGTGAATTTTTTTAATACTAACAGGATTTCGGTACGAGGGAGGGGGAGAGTGAGAGAGAGAGAGAGAGAGAGCGTTTTAAATAGCCGATTAACTATCCCAGAATAATCACTTATTCATCAAAAGTTGAAAAATTAAGTACTTTTCGTGGATATCTCCAATAGCCAATTTTGTTAGAGTCCATTTACGGTGAATCGCCACTGAAGAAGGCTGCATTGTAGCCGACATTCTCATGTTTTTAAAGCCTCATTGTGTCTATTGAAAATATCGAAGACAAGTACATATTTAATTTTCAACTTTTGGTACTTTAGTGCTTATTCTGAATTTTTTATTGAGACAATCGCAATAATTCTCTAGAGATCTCATGGTTTGAGTTATCACAAAAAACTTAATTTTTTAAACGATATTCAAAGGTATTCACGTTCAGTGTGTTAATTTTTCGATCAATTTTCTACTTACAACTATTTCGTGCCTTGAATTTTGCTTAAAGACTAACTTTAGCAAGTACTTTTATAGAAACCATATCGTTTCTGATATTTATTTATCCTGCCACTTTATCGACCGAAACTTCCGAGTTTAACCATCCATAAATATATCTAAAGTCAGATAACAATAAAAGTTTCTGAATGGCACAACAAACTAATAACACGAATTTATGCATTAATTATAGAACTGGTAAATACACACCCATATAGGTACAGAATTTATATAACTCAGTCCTTTTTTCTTACCATTCTTCCGCGGCGTTTTGATAAATAGCTTCGGAGAAGTTTGAGAAAAACAAATGAAAAGTTTGACAAAATAAATTAAAATTCCACAAACCTCGCCACAAATAACCCTTTGTAAAAAAAAGGACCAAAATTCTCGTTACTTTCGGCGAATTCCCTCCGCAGATTAATAACACGACAACTCACCTATTTTATTCGCCCGCGTCCCGTGCCTGCTTATAATATAGTTGTTTGAATTACACCTTTTCTCTTTGTTAATCTTATTTTTTGTCCCACCTCGATATGATTTAGTTTGGACACTTTTCCCCAATAATTTTCGAGGAGTAATGAGATACGCATCGTGTTTCACGGACAAGCGTAAAATGTACGCCGCGTTAAATTGCGATTCTCATTTTTTTCCTCCCGTTTTTTTCTTTCACCTCAGCATGCTCGGTTCGCTCGCTTCTCTCCTTCCTCACCGCCCTCTCTCTCTCTCTCTCCCTTCCTCTCCACTTCCATCTCTTCGCCATACACGTGTGACGCCTTTCGCGTAGACCCCATCCTGATGGTACGCCGTGAAACTCCCGCCTCACCCACCCCCTCCCCCTTTCGTTCTCCACCCTCCCACGACTGACCTCTACGAGCCGAGAGCTCCGCATGGCATACACCTCCTCCTCCCCACTCATTCCACACCCAACAATCCGTAAAAACCTTCAACCTTTTAGGGGTGGGAAGGAGGAGGATTTTGAAAAAAATCACGTTCGGTTTGATAGGGGCAAGATAAGTGGCGTAAAGGTTGAGGCTATCCCATTCGACGATTAAGAAGTTAAATGGGGTTTTATAATCGCAGGTGTATGTGTGTGTGTGTGTGTGCGAGCACGGGGTTCTTTCGCGGCCGTCCCCTTCGATGACCCCCTCTTGATATACTCGATGTTTTTCATCCGGAGATCAGTATATGTGTGAGTGTGTGTGTGCGAGAGAGCGAGATCGCCTTCTCCTTCGCATCCGGCGTTAATTACGAAACCGAGCGATACGAGGCGATTTCATTTCCCTCCCTCATTCTCTCGCTCGCCACACCTCTCTTTCTCTTTCGATGAAAGAGATTTCGAAGCGCCACCCCGCAAGTAAGTATTACTTTTGGGATGAGAGACCTCATCTTGGGAGATTTTTTTTCTTCTTCGGTATCTCCTCTTTTTCCTACTCCTCCTATCTCTTCCTCTCTCTCTCTCTCTCCCTTATATCAAAATTACTGTTGTTGTTTTGAGAGAAAATTGCTCGGATGGTGGCTAATGGTCCGACCATTAAGTCATCCTGCGTTCGCTGTTCGACAGGGTTTCATCTCGTGTGTTGGTTTATTACGAGTCCCTTCTATCCGCTTTTTTCCTCCATCGGAATATGTTTTATGAATCGGTCCGAGGATTGTTCTAAAAGCATAGGAGCCGCGTGGACCGGTTATTAATTTATTTCTTTTTTTTTTAATGTTCATCGCGAGGTGCGATTCGCGACGGGTCCAGGTGTTCTAGATGATTCTCTTCGCGTTTCGTAGACACGTCGGTCGTTGAAGGTCTTTCGAGGATAGTCTGATAAGTAAGCCTTTTCATTTTCATCGCTCGAGTTAGGAGGAGAGTGTGGGACTGAGCGAACACTGTAAATTTATACCTGGAGCAAGAAAATTGAATTCGTCGTGAATCTAAAGTTTATTCGAATACTACGGGAATTTTTCATTTTTTTTCGAAAATCAGTGTTCTTTACATGAAGATTAGAAGCAAGAACATGATTTCTATTTCTGGAAGACAATTTCCATTGAGTAGCAAATGCGGCGTTAACTACGGAGCGAATAATATCTAAAATGTTATTATGCTATGATTGATGACATAAAATGAGAAAATTAATAATTTTTAAATTTTGTTTTCTCGAATGCGCTACGCGTGTCTTAATCGAGGATGTGATATTCGAATAAATAATATATTTTCAATTTACATTGATATTAAACGCGGATCGGTGGTGAATAATGCTACACTTATTTGCTCAAAGCGTGTTATACTTTTTCGGCCGTGTAACATGTAAACATAGCAAGAATAAGATAGGATTCAGTTTCAACCGTCAAATAATGTCAAAACGAGGAAAATCGGCCCACATTGAGGTATTTTGATGAATGAAGGAAAAATTCTTTCACTTTAAAAAATCGAAAATCCCGCGTAAACTAATGGGAAGAATATAATCGTCTTCCGGAGTCGAACCTGAGACTTTCCGGGATATTTTATTTTTTCATGCCATGATTCGAAAAAACCGACGGTAGGAAAATAAATTTTCATCATTTTAGGCTTTCTTTGTTCCAAGTCCCTAGTTTGTACGATGATTATAAGTACACAGGTACTCCTCGATTTATGCGACAGTCGTGTTCCAAAAAAAAGTCGCAGGGGGTGAAATCGCATAAATCGAGCATAATTTCCCCATAAGAATCAATGGAAATGTCTGAGATCTGCTACAAAAAGTATCATAAGTAAGTTCAGCTTGGCATTCTTTTCCAAAACACCCCCCTTTCATCAAAGTTGAAGATTTGTTTTAGTAAGTACCCACCTTCCTCAACAATTTTTTTATGAATTCTTCAAGAAATTTAGAAGTTGAAACCTCATCAGCACTACCTCTTTCTCCACTAATAAGTTAAGGAAGCTATGTCGTTGTTTGAATAGATGAAACCAGCCACTGTTGGCGTTAAAATCCTTCACTTCTTCGGGAGAATAATCATTAGTGATAGAATCACAAATATTTCGATTCTTTTCCTTGATGGTTGTGAGATCTGCACATAATTTTCTTTTTGTTTGATTCTATATCCAAGTTGAAAGCATTTTTTCCATTGTTTCCATTATCTCTGGTCTTGTTTTTGACGTTCTAGTAGCACTTGCACAACTAGATTTTATTTTTCTGCAGTAATACCGATATTCCTCAGTGTAGAATCTTGGATTCCTGTGGCCCGAACACGTTTTCTCGTTTCTTTCATAACGGCGAATCACATTAACTTTTGTTCAAGATTTATTGATTTTCTTGCTCTCTTAACTGCTGATTCTTTCTTACCACTGGCAGGATGCTTCTTACCTTTTCAACTCATTGTTATGGAATCGTTTTAAGACTAATAATGAAATAAAACAAAAATGCTCAAGAATATTAGCGAGCAAAGACACTCTAACGGTTACAAGGAAATACTGAAGGTTACCTTATCTCCTCAAAGAGTGCCAGTAGTAGATGTGCTGAAGAGGTTGCGCAGCTGAGCCAAAAGTTCCCTTATTCCCTCGCATTCCTTTTCCGCCTCCTCCCACGCAATACTCCGCTCCTCATTCCTCCCCGCCTCTCTCGCTCGGCCAGCAAGCAATTCGCATTAAAGCGAGTGCTATTAATTGAAATCGGCTTAAATTAGTGGAGCGCAGTAAATGAATTGCATTTTTTGAACTCGCATATAACGAGTACCTGTAATTTTAAAATGCAAACGACAAATATGCTGCACTCATTCCGGCGGCGTTACACATGATGATGATGACCACTACGTTTATATACACACATATACACACACACACACAGTAAAATCTCGATACAACGTATCTCTACGGAGCATGAATTTTTGTAATTTCTACTGAAAGTACGGTATGCTGAAATACCCATAAGGAGTGCAGTATTTTCTCTGGTAGTATCTCGGTAGGGGTTAGGCATTCTCGCAAGTCCGGCTCAAACCGAAACCGGCGAGAATGAGAGTCTAACAAGAGAGATAATTCCTAGAACTTAAGATTTTATCTCAATACTATTGTGAAAATACGATAGGGATAACTGATGGTCGGTTCTAAATTTTTTCTCTTCGGAAAATCTCTCCTTTTGGGATTTTGGCGGAGTTCCGTATATCTTTTCGTGCTAAAGAATAAAGATGCCTTCAAAGTTGGCGTGAACGACTTGAATGTGCAAGAATTGGTTATAGTTGAGTCATTTAGGGATGAAAGTATACGTTAAAACCACAATCTTTTTTCGGGACCTCTGAATTTAATACGTAGTATTGAAAAGTACGTTAAGTTGAAGTACGTTATTTTGAAATATTTATACAGTATTTATACGGGAAAATTGACTGGGATTTAAAAAAAGCACGGTAATTTGAAACACGTAATTATGAAGTACGTTGTAACGAGATTTCATTGTGTGTGTATGTATGTATATATGTATATATATATAGATATATATATATGTATGTATATATGTATGTGTGTGTGTGTATATATATGTGTGTGTGTGTGTATAGTGTCTCTCTTGTGCTGACGAAGGGATCATCCCGAAAGCTCCAGTAACTTCTACAAATGTGTCTCTCCAACATCCCAGCGGCTCTCCTTCCGGTAAATGCTAACTAGGATTCCTTCAACACCTAGTTGCCCTAAATATCCTCATTTACCTTTCGTCTTCCGCAAGTATGTGCGTGCGTGCGTGTGTGTGTATTCATATTTCATATACGGTGTATTTATTTTTAGAAGCGGCGTGACCATCCACCGCCATCATGCCCGATTTTCTGTAATGTTTTATTACTCCTCCACACAACGCTCGGATCAAAACAAAATCGTATTTATATTTTATTCTCTTTCTGTAATGAATCATTTGGTTTAATTTATAATTTTTAATAGGGCAAATCTTTATGGCCGTCGAATACGGAGCCGGAGTTGCTTTGATTCACGAGACAGAAACGAAAATAGCCTCGGCATTCATAAGACAGTTTCTCCCTCTCTCTCTCTCTCTACGATGCTTCCAATACGCTTTTAAATTTCCCTTAATGAAAAGAAACGATGGAGTCGGATAATAAATTTCGAAATGTTGTCGCGAATCGAAATTGTTAGCCGAACTTATATATATATACACACACACCGTATATGAAATGGTGAATGATATTTAAGTACCGAAGCGGAGAATCAAAAAAGTGGTCGATTACGACATCTATAGAATCGCTAAATTTTTTTCTTTCATTTTTCAAACTCTTAACTCATGCAAATTTATGTATCACTTTCATTCAATCACGAACGTTTTAAAAGACACAGGTTAAGTTTAAATTGGTTTTAAATGACTAAAAGTTTCTCCTGACAGAAACGGAATCCTCTCTTTCTCTTATAAATAACGCCAATTACCGATCCGCGAGCGATTTAAACGAAATATCCTAGCAGGAACTGAATCAAAGGGAGACGACAACGTTTTCGCCGTTTAATTTTCGCTCAATCGCACGAAACTTTCAATTATTACTTCTCTCGCTGCTCTCCCGAAGCCGACATTCTCGGCAAACGAGGACGTTATTATTCCTCGTTCTTTTTGTTCCGGTCGAAATTACTCGTTCGGAAAGAAAAATCATACGTCCTTTACGCAAAATTGAACTCAGCGCCGAAAAAAAAACGCGGGAGAAAAAAATTATACAACCGTTCGGAAAAAAAAGCTTTCATGCGTATTGACTCGAGATGTAGCACGCATGACCTAAACAACTTCTTGAGTTTGTTGCAGGAACGTCCGTTTCACTCCTACCTCCATTCCCCCCCCCCCCCCCCCCCTCCCTCCCCCCCACTCTCACCAACTATACTCAACGTCTCTCTGGTTTGTTTCGAAAAACAAAAGAGGGCAGCACTGCGAGGTGATTAGAGGCCTCGGTGGGATGTGGATGGGTTATGTACCTGGGATGCGAGATTCGGTGAGAGGGAGAGAGAGAGAAAGGAGGAGGAAATGAGGAGGTAGGGAAGGAAGGAAAGGTGAGATGAAGTGAACCTTGGTGTGAGTGAGTGAGTGAGAGAGAGAGAGGAGTTGTAGAGATAGGTAGGAGGAAGGTTGATGAAGGGGAGTAGTAGGGGAAGTGGCAGAGAGACGTGGTGAAAGAGGAGACACTTGAGATTCCAACACGTACGAACCTCTTGCGCCTTTGTTATTAAGTTGATGGCATGGGGAGCGATAAAAGGAAGGGGGCTTGAGGAGGGTGCGTTTTGTGGAGGGGGGGGAGGAGGAGTTGGAAAATCGGAAGAGGGAGAAAGAGTAGATGGACTCGTGGGGTTGGGGAACTCTCTCTCGTCGAAATGATCGATGGTTGTCTGTAGCCCCAACCTTGCATCAGGAATATCTGTGCCCTTAAAGATTGGGTCCCACCCAAAAACCTTCCCTCCACCACCGCAAGACAACGAGGTATTTTTTCCTCGAAGTATCGAAAGGAAGTTGAGAAATTTGAAGTTCTTCGGAAGGAGGGTAGTCACGTGGGTGTGACCAACTATCACAAACTTCGGAGTTCACTTTATTTGGTGTGTTAACAGCGAAACTGTTTTAAACGCTACGTATTCGTTTTGTCGGTGACAGTTGGATTCGGCTCCCAGTCGGACCGATTAGATAAAATATGCATGAGAATGCATCCGCATAATGTGTTCGATTAATGCTTCGTTCGATCTGTCTTACGTGTCTATGCCATAAATATTTGAAGAGTTTCTGTTTTGAGGATATTTCTTAAAAGGGAAATGATGCTTCGATGTCTTAAAAACCTAATATGACATCGGGGAAAGAACATTCGTGAATGCAAACATTTAAGTAGGAATTAAATTATCGCAAGTTTCGCTAGTTGAGAATTTCTTCCTGTGAAACAAACAACATTAATGAGCAAATATTGTATTAAAAATTTCGATTTGGCTTGTATAATTTAATAATACAAGCAAATTTTCGTATATGATCGCAAGTCCAGAGAAAGAGAAGAATATTTAGAAATACAAGAAAAAGTACCCTTTTCGAAATACAAAAAATAGCCTATGTGCTTTAATGGTTATATAAGTTGTAATTCTCGTAATTTTAGCAACATTGTGATAAGCTTAATATTTTGTGTGTATCAATTTTTTGTTTTTTTTATTTAATTTCAATACATAGATTTGATGAGGCCCTCGTTTTATTTTCTCAGTCTCTTTTGAAAATTATGAACGCAAGAGAGTTAAATCCGTTGTACTCTCTCTAATGTCACTAATGATTTAAAATTCTAAAATAATGAAACTTAAGTAGAATTAACTCTTTGTCAAAAAATATTAAACAGATAATATGGTATATCAACATTGCACTATTTCTTTCAAACATTTTGGAGTGTAGTATGAAATAAAGAAATGTCTTTCAAGATTCTACAATTGGTGTGCAAAATAAAACAAAAGAAAAGGCTCGCGCTTCTATAATTATGACTATAAAAAATTGTTTTTTTTTTTAAGAAAATGTATGCCTTATGAATGGCAAAACTCGCTTGTGGCCTAAGTTTAGCAGTTGAAGTAAAACTATTTGGGTTTGCAAAAATTAATATATAGTTATTATTTCATTAACTACGAAATAAAAGTAAGTAATGCTCACATGCTTGAAAAAACCAAAAATCATGCGAATATTCCCGTGAAATGGGCAAAATTGTTTTTATGTTGGCGACATATCGCCTAGATACGTCTCTGACCAGAGTCTTTAATTCCGAGATGCCTTTAACATGACTCTATATTAATGACATTCATGAAGAGCACTTGGAATCTGAAGATTGGGACTTTCCGTTTCTTCATCCGCTATACTCCGACGAGGAAAGCCTTGAAGCTAATCATTTTGATGCTATCGAATTTCTTGCTAATTTTTACGTAGCAAAAAAAATCCATCGTTTTATCTTTATGATTAATATCGACCTGCCTCCTCATTCCTCTTCGCAGATGGATACCGAGGGCGCTTCCTCGTCGGCTGCCTCGACGGCCAATTCCGCCGCTTCATCGTCCAATGCGGCGGCGGTGGTCGGGAGCACATCCTCTCAACTTCCTCCGGCGAGTCGCGCCCTCTTCGCGGAAAAAGTTCGAGCCTCAAACGCTGCATGCCAAGCGGGAGATTTTGCGACCGCCGTGGCACTCTACACGGATGCCCTGGCGCTCGATCCCCAGAATCATGTGCTCCTCTCGAACAGATCCGCAGCACTGATCAAGATGGGTCTCTTCGCGAGGGCGCTGGAAGACGCCGTGAGGGCACGCGAACTTAATCCTAAGTGGCCAAAGGTGAGAACAAAATATTGCTTGGGATGGGTGCTATCTTCACACTGCAAAATTTGCGTGAAAGATTAAAAATGCAAAAATGTAAGGCATTAATTGAAGGTACTACTTTAAGAGGTCAAAAATGGAATGATTATTTTTCTAATTCGAAATGGATGTATGACTCGCTGTAATGTGATCAGAAATCCGAAGGAGGCTTGTATATACGTTTTGTACAGGCATTCATTTAAGGACTTTTCTTCACTTTATATTTATTTTTTCATTAATCACAGGTGCCGGTCTCAATGATTCTATTTGTATGGTTTTCTTAATTGTTCTGTTTTTCTTAATACTAAAACGAAGGAAACAAAATGATTTAAAACTAATTTTATAATCATTTTATTCCGTAAAGTTTAATTTTTTAAGTCTCATTAACTTTCTCATAGCCTTTCAACAAAATATTATAAATGTATATTACTTCAAAAAAGGTCAAATGACCATCATGATGGTTTCGCTCGTTGTAGTCTCCACTATTAAAACTTACTGTATACTTTTAATTCAAGCTTTTCATTGGGTGCTTTGCGTCGTGTTTTAATATTTCACACATTTGGTACGATCCATTAACGATAATTGCGGTGTTTAAAAAATCTCAGCTCGTTGATGTTTGCTAAATGTAGCGTTAAAGCAAATTGCCGGGCATTATTAAGAATTTAATGCATCGTTCTCATTTTCAGGCCTATTACCGGCAAGGAGTGGCCTTGCAATGTCTTGGGAGGCATGCTGAAGCTCTGGCGGCTTTTAGCTCCGGTCTTGCACAGGATCCAAAGTCAACCCAGTTATTATCTGCACTAGTGGAAGCGGCGATGAAGTCACCGCTTCGAGGTAAGCGTAAAAAGAGCGAATTGGATATTTATGTTTTTTTGCCGTGCTATGGTATTGAAAACAAATTATAGTAAGGTCATTTGGTCTCCCAGGATCTTTACGCAACATAACTATTCGGTCACTTGATAACTACTTTGAGCAAAGAAGTGAAAGGGATCCGTGGACTCATTTCTTGCTATCGTTATTCAATATTATCGAGTATTAGAATCTTAACTTTACATCATTCAGGAGAATAATGCTAATAAGATTTAATAAAACGTGGAAACCTACACGCTCTCTCAGTGTTTAGTTAAAATCTGTATTTAACGGGATAATTTGTATAAGTATGAATTAAATCTAGTTTTCCTTGATCCCATTATATCAGACTTCTGGGGGATGCGTAAATCGTTATATTGTACTAAAAATTTATCCTAACAAATATTCTTGAACATGATGTAAAAAAAGCATGTCTTTGAGGTAAAGCTTTATAACATGCCATACCATTCCTGTAATTTCACCAAATTAAAACTAAGCATAAACGTTTACTTTAATAAATGACCAATACAGATATAAAATTTGTGTTTAGAAAGTGAAGATTCGCGAAGTACTTCCACTGTTGGCTTAGAAATGTTTTTTGAAGAGATGTTATATTTTACTGTGCGCCGCAAGGAAATATTCCTGTCTGCTGGTATCGTAAAACACTAATTTTCCTCTGTATTATTTTCAGCCACGCTTGAACCGACATTTCGACAACTAGAAAACATGAAGTTGGACAAATCACCTTTCGTGGTGATATCGGTGGTGGGACAGGAGTTGCTGGCGGCAGGTGGGGGCGGCGGGGCAGCGGCCGTAGGCGGCGGTCTTGGCAGCGGGGGCGCTGCCGGTCAGTATGCGGCGGCGGTCACGGTCCTAGAGGCGGCCCTAAGCATCGGCACTTGTTCTTTGAAGTTGAGGGGCTCGGTTTTCTCCGCCCTCTCCTCGGCTTATTGGGCCCTAAACTCATTAGACGAAGCTATCGGCTACATGCAGCGAGACCTGGCCGTGGCCAAAGCCCTCGGAGACATCGCGGGGGAATGTCGTGCCCACGGAAACCTCGGATCCGCCCACTTCAGCAAGGGAAGTTACCGAGAAGCCCTCACATCCCATCGTTACCAGCTCGTCCTCGCCATGAAATGCCGTGACACTGGAGCGGCAGCTGCGGCTCTCACGTCTTTGGGACACGTGTACGCCGCGGTGGGTGACTATCCGAACGCTCTAGCCTCCCACAAGCAGTGCGTCCAACTGGTGCGGCAGATGGGGGACAGGTTGGGAGAGGCGAGGGAGACGGGGAACGTGGGTGCCGTGTATCTCGCGATGGGTGACTTTGACGCCGCCGTGGATTGCCACGCGAGGCACCTACGTCTTGCCCGGGCCCTCGGAAACAGGGTCGAAGAAGCGAGGGCTTATTCCAATCTCGGTTCTTCCCACCACCACAGGAGGGATTTCGCGAGAGCGATCGCTTATCACGAACGAGTCCTTAGGATAGCTAGGGAACTCGGAGACAGAGCGGTGGAGGCGAGGGCTTACGCCGGCCTCGGACACGCGGCTAGGTGCATGGGAGATCTTTCGAGGGCGAGGAGATGGCACGAGAGACAGCTGGACCTAGCGTTAGCTGCGAGGGATAGGGTGGCCGAAGGAAGGGCGTGTTCAAATCTCGGTATAGTGTACCAGTTGTTGGGAGATCACGATGCCGCCCTGAAGCTTCACAGGGCTCATCTAGGGATAGCCAGGGCTTTGAAAGACAGGGCGGGCGAGGGTCGAGCTTACGGAAACATGGGAAATGCCCATAGTGCCGCTGGACAATACGAAAGGGCGGTGGCGTTGCACAGGAGGGAACTTGCCATATCGAGGGAAGTTGGGGACAGGGCATCGGAAGCTGCGACTCACGGGAATTTGGCTGTGGCTTATCAGGCGCTTGGAGCACACGAGATGGCGCTGCTTCATTACAGGTGAGCCCCGGCAGGATTTCGCTGTTGCCAAAATATATGTATTTCTTCCATATTTCCTTTATTTTGTCAGTTCAATAATTAATAGAGTAATGTAAGAAAGCATCTGAAAAATAACTGAAAGATACTTTTTATTCAAGAAAAATTTTAGCACCCAATGAAAGATGAAGTACAATCAGAGAAATATATTTCGCTGAATTTTGTATTTCCTGTTTTTATTATATTGTCATTCCTCTGTTAGCAGTAAATGTAAAGATATTTTAATGTTTTAGAAAACTTTTTAGTACCCACTAAAAAGCAAAATGCAATCATATTAATAAGTGGAACCATATCATGCAGCTTATTTCAGAATTTAAAACATAAGTGAGTGTAATCCAGGTAATGAAAAGGGTTATGATAATATGAATACTTTCAGATGTTTGAAACGTGTTAATTTATGGTTTAATTTGTATATATTATTTGGTCAGTTAATTGATCAGTTGTATTATTTACTATACTGATAGTTTCTCAATTCCTCTACTGAGATATGTGTATGTTATAAAGGAATTCTACCAAAGTAGCTTACATGTGCTTGTTATTTTTTATTTTTGAAACAATGAAAAACTTTCTGAACTGAGTCATTTATTTTAAACAACCTTCAAGGGGCCACTTGAGTATTGCAAGGGAACTGAAAGATGCTGCTGGTGAAGCATGTGCTCTACTTAATCTTGGAAACTGCCACAGTTCAAGGGGAGAATTTGCAGCAGCTGTGCCTTACTATGAGAGTCACCTGATGCTATCTCAGGTTAGAAATCTATTCCACACAATTTTTATCTCTGTTAACTTTAGCTGAATAAAAAGTCATAATTTGCATACTATTTCATTATGAGTAGCAAAAAACCTGATTGAAAATATGCATCTTGCATGAGAAGATATTGGTCGTATCTAAGCATCTTTAACAGCCAGCATATACCTATGAAACTTACTATTTATTATTATTTTATTTTTCTAAAATATTTAACATTGCATTTGAAAAAGATATTTACCTGTTTTACTAATAATATATGTTACTACAGTTGGTATTCACATGAAAAGCTCATAACATTTTGACATATTTATAAAATTAATCACATTATCCAGAGTAATGAGAAAAATACAGATGGACTAAAAATGATTAGGATAAAAATTTACATGCATGACAATATTTTTGCTCTCTAGGAATTGCATGATGTTGAAGGGGAAGCTAAAGCATGCCATTTTCTTGGCTATGCACACTATTGCCTTGGAAATTTTCGAGAAGCAGTTCGCTACTATGATCAGGATTTAGCCCTCGCTAGAGATTTACAGGATAGAGTGAGCATGGGTCGTGCCTATTGCAACCTTGGACTGGCACACTTAGCTCTTGGAAACCATGAGACTGCCTTAGAATGCCAAAAATATTTCCTTGGTGAGTTATTTTACCATAGTAAAAGTCATGTTTTACCTATGACCAAGTTGTGAAGTTTCTTACCATCAGTGTTAAGAGATAGCAGTTTGCATGGTGATTTTTTTTTCTATATACTTTTATAACAATTGCATATAAATTTTATTATAGGATGTAAGGAATTGAATTTTAATTTTCAGCCATTAATTCTCCTTGTATTGTGCTTATTCTTTAAATAGATTAAATTCATTTTGTTATGAAAGATCTCATGAAAAACTTTTAGAATAAAGTGTGGGGATTTGAAAGTATCATTATAAATTTTTCACATCCAGATTAATAAAATGAATTATTATGGTAGTGTCATGTACAGAGTTATGTTATTGTACCAATTTTAATTTTGATTTATTTTCTGTGTTCTAGCTATTGCACACATGACAAAACATTTACCCGGAAAGTTTCGAGCTTTGGGAAACATGGGCGATGCGTTACTGAAGATGGGCAATGCAGAGGAGGCTGTAAAAATGTATGGTAGACAGTTAGCCCTCGCCAGGGGTGGAGATGCGGGTAGTGGAGGTGGTAGCGGAACAGGAGAAGAAGATGGAGGAGATGGAAGTGGCATGGAAGCAAGCAGTGAAGGAGGGGGAGGGGATAGGAATCTGGAGGCAGCTGCTTATGGAGCATTGGGATTAACCCATCGTTTGTTAAGACAGTATGATAAGGCCCTTGGATACCACACACAGGTAAAATGCTCTTTGTCTATGCATACCTGGACATATGCAGGATTTTTTTCTTGGATGTAAGAAAATATATTTATAAAAATATTTTTATTCAACTTTTATTTTATACTATTATTATAATATGCCTTTGCAGTCCATTTCCCTCTCTAAATGAATGTATACTAGTACTGTATATTATTATAAGTTGAACTTTAGTCTTAAAAAATCTTTCAAAAAGTTTATGACAAATTTCAAAGAACCTTAAAATAACTGTTATAATCTTATGATGGTTATAGGAAATTTGCATATTTTTCAGCCATTTGCCATTTAACTAAAATGTAATGCTGTTAACATCGTTTAGTAATAAATTGAATTTCATTTTAGTGTAATTTCAATTATTTACTCCTAATATTTTAGTATCTAATTTTTTTTAGCAACAGATATAATTTCAAAACATAAAATAATATTATTATTTTTTGGATAATCATCAAATTTTTAATTGTGGTTCACCATATTTTCTTTAATAGGAACTGACCCTTAGACAAGAAATTGGAGATGTACGTGGGGAGTGTAGAGCACATGGCCATTTGGGAGCAGTTCATATGTCATTAGGACATTATACACATGCAGCAAGATGCTATCAGGAGCAGTTGGAAAGGGCACGGGAGCTCGGTGATGTTGCTTCTGAGGCCCAGGCTTTAGGAAATCTTGGAATTGCTAGGCTTAACATGGGCAGTCATTCAGAAGCTGCAGCTTTCTTCGAACGACAGCTTGCTGCATTGGATTTGGCTCCACCCTCATCTACCACATTATTGGATAAGGTTAATAATTACCAATGACATAAACATAATTCATGTTCACTTGTGATAGTCATTGTGATTTTGTGTAGATCATTAAATATTTAGCTTTTGCTTATTGTTTCTCATTTTTTTTATAGGGCCGGGCTTATGGTAATCTTGGAGATTGCCATGATGCTCTTGGTGATCCTGAGGAAGCAATAAGGTGGCATGAACAACATTTGGCTGCAGCTCTTCATCTTAAAAGCCTAAGAGATCAAGAAAGAGCTTATCGTGGCCTAGGACATTCTCAGCTGTGTGTGGGAAACCTTCAACAGGCATTGGTTGGTTTATACAAAATTAAAATCATATAATAGCATTTGTAAAGTGGTTTATGGAGTCACATTTGGTTTTTATCTTTTCCTCTAGGTTTGTTTCGAGAAAAGGCTTGTTGTAGCACATGAACTCAATAATTCTGAAGCCAAAGCATCAGCTTATGGGGAGCTTGGTCATATTCACAGCATGCTTGGGAATTATGAACAGGCAATTTCATGTTTAGAGCACCAAATGGCAATAGCAAGGTATTATTCTTATTTTCCTGATTATATATCCATAGACTTATATTAAATGGTATTTTTATAAAAATATTAACATAAAAAATTAATGCTAAACTCTCCTCAATAATTCTTTTGAATTTTTTCAGGAAATTAATGTAATAATATTGTTTTTGTAAGTTTTTCAACTGTAACTCTAAGGAAGGTGTATTAAAAAATTATAAGACCATGATGTCACATCTCTCAAACATACTCTTCAATGTTCTGTTTACAGAGAGCTTAAAGATGTTGCTGGAGAAGGGGAAGCAGCATCAGGATTGGGGCGTGTTTACCAGCAGATGGGTGACCTCACTTCAGCATTGCGCTGCCATCAACTTGATCTTCGCCTTGCTGAAGAAGCTATGTCCAATGCTTCCCCTCCTTCAAATGCAGCTGCTAATGCTGCAGCTGCAGTAGGAAGAGCTTGTGGTAATTTGGGAGCTGTTAATGAAGCACTTGGTCACTTAGAGGAGGCTCTACACATGCAGGAACGGCACTTAGGTGCAGCAGCTCAACTTGGAGATCATTCTGCCAAAGTGGCAGCTCTTAGTAGTCTTGGTGAGTCAAAGCTTAATGCTTCTGCAGTCAAAATAGCAACAGCCATAGTTATTATGATCTTGCATAAGTAAAATATGGCTGTATTAGTTGCAATTTATAATTTTAAATTGTTACTCATTAAGTCATAAGGACCATTTATGTCATTGTAAAAACTTCAGAACTCATTGAGATGTTTAGATATACTTAAAAGTTTCTATAATATATCACAAAATATCTATTGTCCATGGAAATAAGATTTAGGGAATTATTAAATTTTACATTTGTATGCGCAATTTCATTTTCCTTTTTATATAGTTTGGTCATATTCTTCAATTATTTAAATTTTGGAGTTACATTGACTTAAACACTTTTAGTGTGAGATGACACAAATTTATCATATGCTTCTTAAACTAGAATTGTCATAATGACGTAGCGCTGATAGGTAGAGTCACTTTGACAGTATTGGCAGAAGGCAGAAGATAATGAAGTTTTTGATAGAAGAATTAATATAATTTTTAAATATTTACTTTTCATATCATCTTATGTCTGTAATTTTGTCGTTGTTTGTTATTGTCTTATATTTATCCAACACTAGATATTTAAAATGCTCCAATTCATGGTTTAGGAGCTATTTATGTGAGCTCTATTTTAAAATATAATGACAAGCTCTGCTTTTCATGAGTATTCCTTACTGTGTCAGTATTACTTTATTCTTTTTTGTTTTTGATAGAAGAATTGATGTAATTTTTAAATATTTACTTTTCATACCATCTTATGTCTGTAATTTTGTCATTGTTTGTTATTGTCTTATATTTATCCAACACTGGATATTATAAATGCTCCAATTTATGGTTTAGGAGCTATTTATGTGAGCTCTATTTTTAAATACAATGACATGCTCTGCTTTTCATGAGCATTCCTTACTGTGTCAGTGTTACTTTATTCTTTTGTGCTAAATTTATGATAATTTTTTTAGCTGAAAAAATTGAAAACTGTCTTCCACTTTGCAAGATTTATTTTTTACATTATTATTGGAATTAAATACAATGAAATGCATTTTATAAATTCATGAAAAACACTGAAAACATTGAATGATAGCTTTTATATAATTACCTAATTTAATAAATTAAATCAAACTTTTAAGTATTCTTGGCATATTTAGGTATACCTAGCCAATCAGTCTATGCACCAAAAGGCAAATACTTTTTTATCTGTTTTTCTAATTACTAAGATGAGTTTTAAAATGACCTACTTCAAAATAAATGTTCTTACAACTGTTATTACTGTTATAAATAATATTATAGACATATATTCCAGCAGTTCATCACAGTGATCTAATTTCAATTTAAGGTCGAATCCACCATGCGTTGGGAGATGCAGGTCGTGCTGTTGCATACTTAGAGCAGGGGCTCTGTGCTGCTGAACAGCTGGGAAATAGGGAGGAGGAAGCACGAATAAGGCACCGACTTGGCTTGGCACTTTGGGGCCATGGAGATCTAAGTTCTGCTCGTGCTCAGCTAGAGGCAGCAGTTGCTCTTCTTGAAACAGTGAGAAGAGAAGAGGCTGTCGCAGCAACCACTGGTGCCAAACTTAGAGGACTTGGAATGTCGCCTTCTTTTTTGAGAGGTAGTGCTGTTCCTAGCAATCGTCATTCCCTTCATCGTCAGATGCCAGCTTCCACTTCTCTGTCAACACCATCTTCTTCAGACTACAGATTGGCACTTTTCGATCTTCAAACAGCCTCATATCAAGCACTTCAGGTGAATTATTAATTTGAAATAGTAATAATCAAGATTAACATTCTTTGATAAGAAAAATATGTTTGATGCCTTTTGCTATACTTCTATATATGTACCATATTCCAAATTAAGAAAAGCAATTATATACAGTTTAAGTGCTTCATTGGCCCATGGTATGTTTCCCAGTTGTTTACACAGATTACATTGGATTTCTGAATCTTAAGCTCTCATTATTTTAATTTTAGTAGTAGATGTCAATTAATTCTTTCTTCATTTTGCAGAGGGTTTTGGTGGCTCTTGGGCACCCTGAAGAAGCTCTGCTGGTAGCAGAGAGAGCAAGAATTAGAGCTTTGTCTGATTTACACCTTGAGAGACAAGGTTCAGGAGAAGATGGTGCTGCGGCCTCAAACTCAAGGACTATGTCTCCTACTTCCGTCGAACAGCTTGTCGACTTAGTCAATCGGCAAAGAGCATCTGTTCTGTATTTCAGTCTTGCAGCTGGTTATCTGTATGCCTGGTTTATTGTCCCTACCAAAGGTTCGTCCTCAGAACATTGACACATAAAATTTCATGTTTATGCTATGTTATAAAAGTATCTATTGCTATAAATTAGGTTTTCGCAGTTCACTGACTCAAACCTATCCTTTTAGGAATTGTTCGCTTCAATGAAGTGGCATTAAATGATGACATTGATGGTACTAGAGAGGAGGAAGAAGAGGACGATGAAGCCGAAGGTGAATCAGGAAGCAGAAACAATGCAGAAGCTAACTCTGGCAACAACACAAAAAATATTCTCGATCATTACATACAGAGTGTCAGGGACACTCTAAGGATGGAGTTGCAGGCATATGGAAATCAGAATAGGTAGGAAGGAGAATTGATCATATTGGAGTGAACTTTACTGGTGAAGGTTAATGTTTTGATGACATTCAATGAATATTTCTTCAGAAATGGAAATGGAGTTGGTGGGGGAGGTGATGGAGATGCTGAGATGTCAGACCCCTGGTCACAGCACCTTGAAGAGCTGGGTGATCGGCTGAACCAGGATGGTGACAGAACAGGATTTTTACGTATGGTCAACAGGAATCATTTATTCAATTCAAGCAACTACAGTTTGAGTAGCCTATTTAGGTATGTGAATTTTTGTAATTTCTTTGTCTACATGCTTTAAATCAGGTAAAAAATATTTAGATTGCAGAATTTTAAAGTAATGAGGAACTGTTGTTATTAGAAAAACTGGTCTCTATTCCTGAATTTTTTCAAATTAACAGTGTTCAACTTTTCAAGAAATTTTTTCTCAAATTTTCATATCAGACCAATCGATTTTTATATACTGTGCAAATAAGTATCGTATAAAATAGAATCTATTTCACAATCAGTTGTCAAATGAATGCATTCATGGGTTTATCAAATATTCTGGGAGTGGTGGTGACATGGCTTGAGTGCTTGGCCTTCCACATACTAGCAGGCCTAGATTGGAATTCTGGCAGAGGCTGGTGCTTTCAACTTGGATTTGCCCAATCGCATCTCATATGTTCTGAGGAAAACATGCAACAACAGCACTATGTCCTTCAGAATAGATGTTAATCAGTCTGCCCCCTCAGTGCTTTTTTAATTAGTAGGGTAATGCTGATACCGGGTTTCCTTTCTTCCTTTTGTGTGCATGGGTGGTGATATTCTCCTGCAAAGGTATCGTATTTACTTTTGTAAATACGGTAGTTATGTGATGGTTTGCAACCTACCCATACAAAATATAAGATATGTAGGGACCTCATAAGAAAAGACCTAGTCCCAACTTTGGGCTGTAGTGTCATGGATGCTGAAGATCCAGTATTCCAGAACAGGGGTCATCAAACTTTTTATTAAAAGGGTCATTAGAGATTTTTATTGTAATGTGATAGTCATATATGGCCTCTCAAATGGTCAATTGGACCAATTGTAAATTTCAAAGAGTAATGAGAATTTTAAAGTTTGCATGAAGTCATATGCCTATATTAAATTATGAAATACATTGGTTTCACATTCTCAAAAATACGAGGGTGAGTCAGAAAGTATCCACAATGCATTTTTTAAATTAATACAAAAAAAATAGAGAACTTACAAGAGTATCATTTTCCCCTGCTTTTCAACACACTTAGTCCAACGTTGCACAAGCTTCTGTATGCCCTCAGAAAAAAATGTTTTTGGCTGAGTGGCAAGCCATGCATGCACCGCTTCCTTCATTTCTTGGTCACTGGCAAATCGGCAGCCTTTAAAGCATCTTTGAGTGGACCAAAGAGGTGATAGTCCGAAGGGGCAAGTTCAGGGCTGTACGAAGGATGCTCCAACACCTCAAAGTGCAGTTGCTGGAGGTTTTCAACAGTCTGGGCGGCAGTGTGTGGATGGGCATTGCTGTGCAACAATGCAACACCTTCAGACAGTAGTCCTCGGCGTTTGCTTCGAATTGCTGACTTCAGTTTGTCTCGCGGCATCTCACTGTAACGATCACTGTTTACTGTTTTGCCCCTCTCTTGATAGTGTTCCAATATTGGCCCTTGTGAATCCCAAAAAACTTTGAGCATCACTTTTCGCACTGTTGGTTGAGTTCTGAACTTTTTTTGCCATTGATTTTGGATGTTTCCATTGCAAACTCTGGCGTTTACTCTCTGGCTCATAGTTGTAGACCAATGTTTCGTCCCCAGTGATGGTGTGTCTCAAAAAGGCATCACCTTCTTTATGATAGCGATTCAAAAGGCATAGGCAGATGTCCAAACAGTTGCGCTTGTGCTCTTCTATGAGTTGTTTGGGAACCCATCTCGCACAGACTTTATGAAAGTCAAGTCTGTTGTGGATGGTTTCATGGGCAGAACCATGACTGATTTGCAGGTGATATGCCACTTCATCAATAGTCACCAGTCTGTTATTCAGAATCATGGCATGGGTCGTTCAATGTTCTCATCAGTAGCGGACGTGGAGGCACCCCGATTGTTCTTCATCAGTGACACTTGTGCGACTGTTTTTGAATATGTTAATCCAATCGTACATACTCCACTGTGGCATAGCACTGTTCCCATACTGTGCTGAAAGTCTTCGATGGATTTCTGCCTCTGGTATATCTTCAGTCAACAAAAATTGAATCACTGCACGCTGCTCTTCTTTGGTGCATACGGCAAGTGGAGCGGCCATGTTAACACCGCTACAAGGACACGATAACTGACCATTCAAGGTCGAAACCAGACCAAAATGACTAAGAGAGTCCACACTTAGAGTTGCACATGCAATTAGTAGCACAGCCAACAAAACAAAAATTTTAAAAATACATTGCGGATACTTTCTGACTCTCCCTCGTATTATTTAGATTCCATAAATGATATCTTATGACACCTCCTTCTATAAAGTATATAAATTTGCATGCCTTGAAGGATTTGATGAGATAAGGCTGTTTGGACGAAATATTTGCGCAGGCTATAGTTAAGAGACGCCTGCTCTAGAACTTATTTCTTCATCATCTAACTCACAACAGTGTTTTTCAAACTATGGTCCACGTCCCCCAGGGGTCCATAAAATTATTTTAGATGTTAGGGGAAATGCCAAAATAGAATATATTCAGGAATAATAAAATTTCATAAGGAAATTTTAGGAAATACAATATGATAAAAATTATTAACATTAATATAAAATAAAGGGATTTGTATTAAAGTTTATTATTTTTGCTATTTTCAACACAAAGGTGGCCACATAACATTCAAGGGGGTCACAACAGTTGAAAGTTCGAGAACCACTGATCTAACTAATTTCGTTGAAATATTTCCTTGTTCTTTTGACAGAAGATAATCATAATTTTTTTAAATTTAGTCTTGGCAGCGTAAGTGGAAGTGTTGCCAGTGGCCCTACTACTAGTCGTCCAGGAAGCACTCGCTCTCGGCGTCGTGCTGCTCCATTGCCCCATCCTCATCACCATCACCAAGGTGCTCATCATACTGGGCCTGCACAGCAATACCACCAACATTGGCAGGGTCCAGCCTGTCTCTCGGCATTGTATAGACTTCTGGTTGGACCATTTGAAGATGTTCTACCTATTGGTGGTCGGAGAGAGTTATTGCTGGTTCTGGAGGGTGATCTTTACCTGGTTCCTTTCCCTGTGCTTCGAAGTGGAAGTGGAGCAACATCCTCCTCATCGATGTCGAGCATCATAAGCGGGGAGTATCTGTGTGAACGCTTCAGTCTCATTGTAGTACCATCCTTGACTTCTTTATACCGTGGACAAAAACCATCAGGAGGTCACAGAAGTTCTGGAGCTATTGGGCAAGGCAAGTACCTTTTCATGTTAATGGATGTGAAATTTGAAAGCATTCTATCTTGTCTTGAAAACAGTTTCAAATGACAAATCTTAATAATTTTAGGAGATTACTCCTTCAGATATGCCCATGGTAATTTTAACCTGACTTTTCATTAACTGCAGTTCGTACAGAAATTGCTCTAAAAGTAATAACATGTATTATTTTTTTGCATAAAACGTATACATATATGGTGGAAGTGCTGTGGTTATGAAAAAATTCTACTGCAAAGTTTTGGTGAAATGTATGATTTAGGTGTCCCTGAGTCGAAGTTTCTGCAATTCAATCTGTGTACGTTCTTTTGTCTATTTTTAGTGTACTGCTATAAGAGCTAAATAGTTGAACATAATCTGATGAAATCTCGTGTTTATATAGAAAGTAATCTGGAATAGAAACTTTGTTGATGTGAATCATATCATATAACAATGGATTGTCCTCAATGATTTTCACAAAATGCTAATTTACTCAAACATGGATTAAACTTTTAGAGTGGATTTGGGTTGAAATTTGTCCCAATATAGATATTTTGTCATAAATAATATTGGATAAGCTAGTAGTCACATCAAACTATACTTTTTTGAGAAAATCATATTTAAAACTAGATAATGTTACATTTCCAGGTGTTAGCATTAACTTGGAAGTACCTGATGCAGCTGGAGGAACTCAAATCACGGAACCATTGTCTGCTCTGGTCGTGGGTAACCCTCGTTTGCCTCCTTGTGCCACTGAACAGTGGGGTTGGGGTGACTTACCGAGTGCTCGAACGGAGGCTGCCACAGTTGCAGAAATGTTACGTGCTTCCCCTTCTCGTCGCTGCCTCTTGTTGTGTGGTCCTGAAGCCACCAAAGATGCACTTTTGCGTGCTGCTCCCAGAGCTGAATGCATACATCTTGCAGCACATGTCTCATGGGAATTGTCAGCAATAGTTGTCGCACCACCCCCACAGCAAAATCTCTCAACTGGAGGTTCGACTGGGCAGGAAGGCATGGATGGGAGTGGAAACATGATTACCAGTGGTGGGAGCTCTCATTCAAAGAGTAACATTTCTATCGGACATTCGCAAGCAGTTAAAAGGTTTTATCCACCCACTGCAGAGGTTCCACAAGTTCCTGTACAGGATGATGAAGGTTCTGAGGTGAGCATTGTGTCTACACTTCTTTTCATATTGACAAATAAAATGACTCAATAATGTATGTACAGTAAAACCTCGTTATTTCAAAGTTCAATGAACCAAAAAATTATGACTTCGAAGTATCCAGGTTTGAAATAAACGAACTTTCATAAAATATAGAACTTGTTTACAATCAGCTACTTGGGCAGAAAAACCCCAATACAGAATCTTATCTATCCGTTCTACAAATGAATTGGCCTTACAAGTTAGTATAAACAGCGAATTCAAACAGAACTGAAGTGAACACTTAGTTTGCGATTCACAAAGACCACCATGTATGAAAAAAGTCTCCAGTGAATATCCTGAATTTCTCAATACATTTCAAGTTACTCTTTTATGCCATGAAGAAAAGATGCTCAACCACGCACTGAAAGATTATCACTCATCTATACTCCATACTGCTGGATATATATTACATTGTGCTCTTCTTGAATGACATTATGGTAAAACCAGTGATGAGCTGCAGCCAGCTCACGCTGGCTTGCGCGAGCCGGTTGTTAAATTTTTAGAAAATATAAAAATTTATTGATTTTGCCCTTTCAAGTACATTTTGCCCTATCTGAGAGTGAATTACTGACAGTGTATGAAATGGAATATATTACAAACCGAACACTTCTTAAGCAAGCGGAATGCTATTACAGTCATGCCTCGTTTAGTGCATGTTTGTTTAGCTCATGTTTGTTTAGCGCAATTTCAATATAGCACAATCGGAATCCCGTGGTATACATTTTTATTTATTTTTTAATAAAATAAATACTGTATGTATGGTATGTACTGCAAAATGAAAATACTGTTCACGGTGCGCATTTTTGCTGGGTTTTGTTTGCTTAAAAAAGTAAAGGAAAGCTGTTTTCACGTAATCAATTCCAATGACATATTTGCGGTGTTTTGTTTAATACTGTATTTACTCATGTAACCTCTGAACTCCTATTTTTGGGCCGGTTCAGAGCGAAAAAATTAATTTGACCAGAATAAGTTTTTTTTAAGTCTCCGATTCCCACTCCCTGAAACAAGTTCCGCTCAAGTTAAGCATCTTCTCCCTTCTACGTGACGCAATTTATTGGATGATCTCTTCATGACGATACTAGCAGAAATCTCCTTACCGATAGTCCTCTTTTGTTAATCCCTTAACTGTTTTTGTTGTATTATTACGCAACTTTGTCCCCGCTTCTGTTTTTGACATACCTACTTAATATTACGAACAGATGTTGAGCTTCACGAACTATTTGTTCATCTATGAACGGGAACTTCCCTACGGGGATGGGGAGTTTTTTCGCATATCTCGTGAGTAAATATTGGAAAGTTAGGAATAAACGAGTCCAAACACATGAGATGTGGATTTCCATCTTCCTTTCGAACGATGAAATCTTTCATTCACAAAAAATTTCACCACTCCGAATTCCTTGAAGTGGATGAGGAAAAAGGACCAAACTTGAACCTGCCTAATTTCAAGCCAGCAAACCGTCAGTAGTCATTGAACTATAGTTATCAGTTAGTCGGCGTATTCTTTCTGCCTACTTGTGCAAGTTTTTGCCTGCAGCGCGGGCGTAACTTACACCTTTGCTTGGTGGCATAAATACGCATATACTTCGTAGAATTCGAGTCTTTTACGAATATAAACGTAGACGCAAGCATATTGCAGAGAATTTACTGTCGATACAATTTCTATAACCTGTTCAGAAATCCTTGCATAAGACGTGCATCCCCTTTTTTCCCCGGTGTTTCGGGAAAAAATGTGCACGGGGTACATGAGTAAATATGGTATCTGTGGCAAAATAACATTTTATCAGTAAATAGGAGGAAATAATTTCAGTAAATCATGGCGATCATGGCAGAAAGGAGAACATTGAGTAAAGGCAATCAAAGTGTAGAAAATAATCCTAAATTATCAAGGAAAACATAAATCTTGAGGAAAAACTTAAAGTGATTCAGTGTTTTGAACAAGGTGAACATCAGAGCAATGTTGCATGTAAGTTTAACTTCACAACTTCTACAATTCATACAATTTTGTTAAATAAAGACAAAATAAAAAGTTCCATTTAAGCAGCCAGTGCAGTAACTGCGAAGAAACTCACACGATCACTTATTGTTAGTAATATGCTTGAAAAAATGGAGAAACTGCTAGTGTAGTGGATTGATTCTAAGCGTTCTAATGAACACATGCCCCTTAGTCAAGCAATCATTTGCAGTAAAGTACTTTCCCTGTTTGAATGTGTAATGCAAGAAGAGGGTGGAGATTCTTCAGAAACATTTTATGCCGGTTGGTTTCAAAATTTTAAACGCCGTGCAAATATACATAGCCTTCATTTTACAGATGAATCAGCAAGCGCTGATAAAGATGCAGCTATAAAGTTTCCTGACGAATTTCAAGCAATTATTGAAAATGGTCAATACCCCCACACATACATACAATAAGTACCGTATTCACCCGAATCCAAGACGACCCTGAATCTAAGACGACCCCCCATTTTGATGATTCCAAAAGAGAAAAAAGCTCAAATTGACCTTCATGACTACAAAAATTATAAATCTTGTGAAATATTTATTTTCTCTTATACTTTTCTTGAATGTCATTGTCTTTTAACATTTTAAAATCATAAGATCACATCACAAATAGAACCATTCAGGTTTTCAAACAAATTAAATGGTAGCATTCATTTTAAGATAACATTAAAAATAAAGTAAATACATTGAAAGAATATACTCATTGAAGGACAACAAAAAAACATTTCAATCCAAGTGCTGCATAAAATCATTTTATTGTGTTAGTCATCATCACTGTCTATGCAACCTTCACTATTTTCCTCACGCTCACTATCTTTATCACTCTCAACTTCATCATCAGTCTCCCACAAAACATCATCCTCACTCCCATCCATGGCATTAGATAAGCAGCATTTCTTAAATCCTTTCACTATTACTTTTGCATTTATTTGTTGCCACGATGCCTTGATCCATTGGCAGAGCATTGCAACTTCAGGTTTCTTAAGATTTCCTTTTGGTGTTAAAGTGTGAGTTCCACTCTGTAATTTCAGGAGATGGGTGTCCTTGAATGCATCCAGTGAAAGCATTGCTCTTTGTTTCAGTAAAGCTCCTGGCCGTCTATTCCACACCACATGTAACCAATCTCTCATTAGTTCTTTAGTCATCCACCCCTTTTCTTGACACCTATTATTCCACTTGGCAAATGTTTCTTAGGCATTGTTTTCCGCCTTAGGATCACATATGGTGGTAATTTAGTCCCATCTGCTAAAACCGCCAATGTTACCGTGACTCGCATTTTTTCGTTGCCTGTAGTTTTAATTAGGACGGACTTCGCACCTTTTTCGTTCACAGTATAATTAGATGGCATGTAGTAGAAAACCGGAGTTTCATCGGCATTTCCTATTTGGCTCAAAAGGTAATTATTGGTTTTTCTAAGTCCAATTACGTATTTCTGGTAAGCGAGAAGTTTTTCAACATAGTCTTCTGACAATTTCTGACACAGCGAAGTTCGTCGCCGTAAAGAAAAATTATTTCGTCGCATCATTCTCACACACCAACTTCTGCTGGCCTTGAATTCTTGCAATGATATATTAAGTCCTCTAGTAATTTCATTAGCTTTAAGTATAATACTTTCAGTCGAAACAGGCATACCGTTCTTCCTCATGGTGCGCACAAACTTGACTACTTCTTCTTCAATGCCATGAAATCGGCCTAATTTTGGACCACTGAGCGACTTCCTTGTGGCTTTGGCTTTTTCTAGTTCCTGTTTTGAGAGTTTCCATCGACGCACATTTGCCTCAGATACACCGAACTTTCTACTCGCATCACAGTTATTAGTTTTTGCGGCGTAATTTATCACGATCAGCTTAAAATTTGTATCTTAGCTCCGTCTAATTCCTTTGTTAACTTTCCCTTTGCACTCGTGCCACGTACTCCAACATGATCTGTTATTTTAACTTAAGGGTTGTGCATTTAAATCAAGAATGCACAACTCAAAATTACTGTCACACTTAGTGTATCGCGGCGCATCGTTTGAAAGGGGAATCCCAATGATTTCCGCTCTCATTTGTTTTGACATTGCGGTTGGAATTACGTGCAAGATGAAAGTACGTCGTCTGTGTTATGATCGTCGACGATGATTATTAGTCTAAATAATTATTATTCCCGTCATGTTTTTCTTATTGTTATTACTATTTGTTTATTTCACTTCTTTATGTACTTACTTGAATTTGCTGTTGTGAATTGTGTACTCTAATATACCATTTGTTGTAAAAACCATTGATTAAATGCTTAAATATACTTCGTATTCGAATGTAAGACGACTCTTGATATTTACAGCTGAAAATTTGGAAAAAAAGGTCGTCTTAGATTCAGGTGAATACGGTAATTTATGCGTAGATTTGAGCGCTGCAGTGACGAAACTGATAACTCGCAGAACCTAGCAATCTATGCATAAATGCGAGCACCACTGCGAAAGATTTAAAATTGTATTAATATTGATTTTTAATGATAATTAATATTAAATAAATAAAAAAGTAACATTAGCGAACCTTGCAATTTCGCGAACTGATCACTACTAAGTACATGTTATAATCGGTTTGTTTAGTGCAAATTAGGTTAGAGCAAAGACCATTCGGAACTTATCCTTTGCGCTAAACGAGGCATGACTGTACTAAACTAGAGCGATCTGGTGTCCCTGACATGTAGGCATCCTGCCACCCATATCCAAATTTCCTTACTACTTTTTTTTTAGGGAGCGGTTCTTAATATTTTATCCAGTTCATTACTGGGTAAAACCACTAGGTTTTTGTTTTTGGCTCATCACTTATTCTCAGGTAAAACAAAAGCATGATCTTTTTAGAGATGACATTTGGTATAACTTTGTACAATGTTATTTAAAGATTGGTTCAGTAACAGAAATCAATATTACAGTCTTTTCTGGAGCATATCTCTCTCTCATAAGAAAAACCTTGCCCAGGTTTGGGAGAGCATGAGGATTGAGATAATAGGGGTTCTTGAATTTCACTATCTGATTGAGAATGTGAGCAATCACAGTGATGCATGGATAAGCTGATTCATTTATTTGAATCATCTACGACTTATTTCACGTTGACTATTAAATAGGGCGACCATATTCCAATGAGGTGAAAGCGGGACATTTCCCATCATTGTAAGAAAAAACAGGACAAAATTTTCGCATGATTTTTTTAATGGTGGATCTGTCACTATCATGATCTATAGCAAAAAAGGCAAATAAGAACTTTCCTTACAGTCTGGAGCATGCCAGACTAGGACAGATCTCACAATCAAAAGAGAATCTGACTAGCATCGTCGTTGTCGAAACTCGAAGGGAATAAGTTAGGTTTAACACGTGCAGGATATTATATGCAGAGACCAGGTTTGCCACCTCAAATTTACCAATGACCCTGAGGTTTCTTAATCTGACCATTGTGACCGTAATTAACATTTGTTGTTCATTTGATAACCTCTATGTATCCGAAAATCCTACATTTCTAATAGGAATATCAGCTATACTATCAGATAATTAACTCCAAAAAGCTGTTGATGCCCTCTCCAACTGGTGTGATGTGTGGCATCTAAAAATAAACCACACTAAAACAAAAACAATCTCCTTTATTTTACGTAGCTCCTCTTTAATCACATCCTATATGATCTGTGACAATATTATTCCAGTTGTATCCTCTCATGTTGATTTAGGAGTCACGTGCGACCCCAAGTTAACTTTTGTTGAGCACATTAAGAAAATATCCTCTAAGGCTGTGTCATTCCTTGGACTTCTTTATCGCCTTACTGAAATTACTGATCTCCTGGCTCTAAAAACTGTTTTCACTGGATGTGTTCTGCCAGTACAGGCGACTCCCGAGTTTCAAACGTTCGAGATTTGATTAATTTGAGATTTCAACCCAGCCGATCGAATAGGGAACTACTTTACGCAGAATAATTTTTGCGGAGTAATTGGTTCCGACCAACCACGTGAGGTTTAGTTTTGGTGTAGACATAGTTATATCTGCTCTAATTGTTTGAATTTGTGCTGATTTCACTCTTTTTTCTGGTAATCCTTTATTTAAATTTATTTATTTTATTGATTTATTTATAAATTTATCACTTGACATGGCATCTAAAAGGATATGTAATAGTGATAATGCAATTGATTCAAATAAAAGAGTGCATAAGACTCATAGTTATGAATTCAAATTAGAAATTTTAAAGCATGTTGAGAATGGTGAAAGCGATACTGACATCGCACGATTGTTGGGAATGTGTCATTCAACTATTAGCACTTATGTGAAACAGAAGGAGAAAATTCTAGAACGTGATAAATTCAGGTAATTTGATAACAACAATAAACAGTTCCCCACCCAATAGCTCCTCCTCTTCCAACTAAAATCTTCCATCTTCTCAATTAATAAACCAAGTCCAGTAAGCGCAGTTTAAAAAGATTTAAGGTATGAAAATATTTTTAATTTTATTGTTTCTTTATTCGTAAGTTATTTTGTGCTTTTTTATTAACTTTTATATTAATTTCGCTGCGAGAAATAGTTGTACGTATATATAGATGTATGCAGGTATGTTATCCAGCTCGCGCGATCCGGACCAGGCTGTCTGCATAGCATATTGCATACATCTATCTTTGAAGTTCAAAACAAAAATTTATTTTTTCCTTTTTAGTGCAAAAAATAAATTATACATTTATAATATTTATTGTATAATTTATTGATAATTTAATATTGTTGTATTAACATATTAGTGGTTATTTTATCTTTATAGAATGTGAGGGGAGACTTTTTCACGAAATGCGGGAACGTATCCCCTGATTATAACATGCAAGTATATGGAAAAATGGCGTTTGACATTCAACTATTCGAGATTCGAACACGTTTTAAGGAACGCATCCCTGACGAAACTCGGGAGTCGCCTGTATTGGATTACTGTTCCCCCATTTGGTCTACTGCATCTCCCATTCATTTAAAATATTTAGGCCACTCATAAACTTCTTCCTTGCAATAGTATGACATCGTTATCCTACACTTCGTAATTATTTTAATGAACAATTATGAAACCTTAATGACCTAAATTTCTTAAGCTCTGTTCTTAAAGGTTGCTGTCGGGATCATATTATACTTTCGTTCTTTTCTCTTAATGTTCCATCTCGTTCTACTCGCCTTAAGAATCTTTTGCATGTTCCTTCCTTCCACCTTTCTCTCTCCCAATGCTCAATGTTTTTCCGTATCCCTTCTGCTTACAACTCCTTGGTATAAAAATTTCCTGCAATAGATATCTTTTCCGCATCATTTTTGTCTACCATAACCAACCACTAACTCACTCCTCTCTCAATCACCCAAATCCCCCGCCTTCTTTCATCTTTTCTTACAATTTTGTTATTAATTCTTTTATATCTGCTATTTGTGACTTATTTGTTGTTAACCAGTTGTATAACCTTCATGTTATTTTATGTTTTATGATAATTTATTGTGTTACCACTCTGATGTAAAAGGCTTCGTGCTGTTTTCAGATGCATAATAAATAAATAAATAATCTAAATTTTATTTGCGATGGACTTCAAAACGGTACGAAATGATTTTTTTGATAAAAAACGGGAATGTTCTGGCAAAAATGGAATGTTTGGTCATCCTACTATTAAATAAGTAAAAGGGAGTAACCTGTTTGGGGCACTATATGTATTTTGTGTGCGAGAAATTGGGAACAAAAACATGATGCAATGGTGCATGCGCGAACCTTCTGCTACACAGGATGGAGGTTTCAAATTAAACGAACTGTTCATGAGATCATGACTTCAAATTTCATTGTAGGCATATTTTGAATAATCCATACTAAAAAGTACGTAAAATTCTATGGTGTTGGCCGGGGACTGATCTTAGCTTCGAATTACATCATACTTTTTATTATCCAGGATCGAAATATTGGGGTTTTACTGTATTTAAACCCATAAAAATATTTAGGACTTTGCCATAAATTATAACAATGATATGTTTATCATGGAGACAGTGATTAGATGTAACATTTTCTGGAAAGGATGAGAAAAGTCTTGCCTTGACAGGAAATTGAACCTGGGTCTTTCACTTGCCAGGTAGATATTCTACCCCTGAACTACCAATTAGCCTGTTCAGTGGTAGAATATCTGCCCAGCAAGTGGAAGACCCAGATTCCATTCCTGGTCAAGGCAGAATTTTTTTGTTGCCTTTCATCTGATCATTATCATCTGATATTGATGTGCTATTTCATGTTTTACTCCGCATGTAGGTATCATCAACGTTGGATCTTCCTTCTTTGTCCGAGTTCCTCCTAACAGCTGCAGACCTCTTGTCATTACGTCTGTCAGCTCGACTGGTAGTGATAGGATCTTGGCATGGAAGAGGTAGTCTGGGAGGTGCCAATGGAGGTACTGGAAACCATCGTTCAGGAGGGTGGCCCTCAGCTGATGGAGTAGTGGGTCTTACTAGAGCTCTACTTGCTGCTGGAGCAGCTTGTGTCTTGGTTTCCCTTTGGCCTGTACCAGAGATGCCAGCCAGAATATTGCTGCGAGCCTTCTATTCAGCTTTATTGCAGGTGAGTGAACAAAATATTTATTTTAATAGACTAAAAAAGGTGTTGGTAACCTTTTCTATAAGGAGGGCCACATTCATTGTTGTGAATGCTTTGGAGGGCCACATTGGAAATCACGAGAGTTTCTACAGGCCATATAGAATCAGAAGTTACCTGTAGATTTTGTGGTCTCATATTAGTGAAAATCAATTCTAATTTGTTAACTAGTGTTAAAACTCCACCAGAAAAGGTTTTGAGACCATAATATTCACTGAAAAAATATGAAATTGACTGAGTCAAATTATACCAATATCTTTTACATCATGGCTTCACGGGCTGCATAAAATGCTCTTGGGGGTCACATGAGATCCATGGGCCATAGGTTGACTCAACAGAAGCTTGCAAGTTGAGTGTAACTTGATATGTGTTTTGGAGAGAGATTAGCGTGGGATTTGTAAATATTTTTATCTGGTCTGCTTGCAATTGCATTTTCTCATACTTCAAGAGCCCCCTTACCGTAAACAAGTTGACTTGTCAGTATATACTAAAGAGAAATAGGTGAGTAATAGTGGAAAGAAAAATATCCGAGTACAAAGAGTTAAAGTAAATACAAGTACATATAATATCCTTAAGTATAAAAACGAAAATGTATTTCTTGAATTAAAATTTTCAATAATTAAAGAAATATTCTATCTGTGAATATGTAACTACAGTTAATATAACTGTCATGAAGTTATTTTCCTTGCGATTTATTTTTCTACTAGTCTTAAATGTTGTGTAAAATGCTGTATCGTATTATAAAATAGCTAAGTATGTATATATAAAACCCTCCTTTTTATAGTAACATATTAAAATTTATATTTGGAAATAATTTTGGTTTGTGAGTATTACTGAGCTGTAAAATGCTGTATCGTATCATAAAATAGCTAAGTATGTATATATAAAACCCTCCTTTTTATAGTAACATATTAAAATTTATATTTGGAAATAATTTTGGTTTGTGAGTATTACTGAGCTGTACTCCATTGTGGATAATTTCTATTTTGATTATAGGGTTCCCGTGCAAGCCGAGCTTTAGCAGAGGCAATGCAGACAGTGCAGCATACCAAGCACTTTGCCCATCCAGCAAACTGGGCGGGTTTTCTTCTAGTTGGCTCAGACATCCGCCTGTCCAACAAGGTGGCCTTATTAGGGAAAGCTCTTTGTGAGCTACTCAAGCAACCTGAGCAGTGTCGTGATGCCCTACGAGTCACGCTTCACTTGGTAAATTTTAACTTTTCTATTATTATCATTTTTTTCCCTTTATGCTCAGTTTACAATGACTAAAGGAATTCTATACATTTCCCTTTAATTTTATATAAGAAAATCGCTTGTTTTGCACATTTGCACAATTATTTCCTTTACATAATATAATGCTTCTATTATGGAATTTATTTCAATTTTTATATATATAATGAATTTGATTTTCATTGAAGGTTGAAAAATCACTACAAAGGATACACAGAGGGCAGAAAAATGCCATGTATACCACGCAAAAGAGTATTGAAAATAAAGTTAGCGGGAACAATGGAGGTATTGGACCTAATGGTTGGAGGGAATTGTTGATGTCTGTTGGATTCCGTTTTGAACCAGCTGCCAATGGTATACCATCATCAGTATTTTTCCCCCAAAGTGATCCTGATGAACGCCTGACACAATGCAGTGCAAGCTTACAAGCTTTATTAGGTGAGTGAAGGATACCACATTTTAATTTGTTAACATAAAACAAACAAATTTTTCCTTAAAGAACACTAAAAATTTTTAAAATGTTGCTGATGATTGATATCATTGTAAATATTTGACAATTACAAAATTATGGTTTAATTATGTCTTTTCAATTTTTAGTATTTCTGAAAAAATGTCAAAATATAGAGAGTAATCTTTTTATATTCTAAAATATTTCTTATAATTTAAAGAATCGAATTAGAGATGACTTTCTTAAATGTTAAACTTTCTAATGAGAAGCATCAATTATAGTTTTTACTTTTTTAATGTATTGAAAACTTGTTTAATTGTTGAATTCTTTCTAGACCGAACCATTAAATCAGCATTTTTATTTTGATTTGCAAACTATAAGCTATATTTTGTTTTTAAGATATTATAAATTGGCATCAAATTAATTTTTCTGTGCTTTGCTCTTTAAAAATCAAAGGTTTGTCAACTACAACATTATGTGCATTATCCAAGTTGACATGTAATTCTGAAGCTGCTGATGACATAATTGGAGTAATTAGGCAAGCAATTGGCCAACTTAGTATGAAGAACCTTGAGCTTGAAAGTATAGAAATTCCAATTGATATGAAATTATGGCAGGTTCCTGGCTGTCATGAACTGCTGGCCTCTTTAGGTTAGATTTTTCTTTTTTATTTTTTTATTTAAAACAATTCCAAAATAAAACGCTTTATTTTTTCCTTTAATTTTACTGGATAAAAAGTGGAACAAGCATGTTATGTTTTTTTATGTATTATCTATTTTTATAATTTCTTCTATTTCTCAGACATTTCAGTTATAATGTCCATTTTTTATGATTGCTCACTGATAATTAACTTAATTATTATAAAGCCAAGATGTTTTTGGTGTGTAAAGGAAGCCTATTACTTTTTCCTTCATATAGATAAGTATAAGTATAATTCATTTTGTTCATGCTATACAATTGCTTATATTTTCAGGATTTGACTTAATGGATGTTGGCCAGGACGAAGTAACGCTGCGTACAGGAAAACAAGCTAATCGAAGAAGCATACAGTTTGTCCTTCAGGCATTGCTGGCATTGTTTGGTGAGATTTTTAATTTTCTGGCATTTCTACTGACAAAATTATCACATTTTTAATTATACTTCATTAAATTATTTGTAAAGAATAATTTTATATACCTCCATAAGAAATTAATTAATTCGCAGTACCCTAAGATGGGAGATTATATTGTTTAAAATAAAAACAAATGGGAAAAAGGTAACAAACTCTTAATTGAAATTACATTTTTTGAAATTGAGGTTACCTTCTATCATTTCTAGATACTCAAGAAGCTCCAAACAGCTTGAGCCTTGACTCATATAGCTCTTTGGAGAGTTTGGAGTCAGCTGGTGCAGAGGGTGAGGAGGATGAAGACAACGAAGATGATGATGATGTGGGACGTTGTGTTCCACCACCACCACCTCCACCGGCACCTTTCTCAGTGGTTCCACCATCAAACAACCGCCGTACAGCACCCGCTCCTCTTCTTCTGGGCCGTTCTGGAGCTTTCACCAATTACGTGCGGCGCCGTGGAGAACCTGATGGCAGGACAGCTTGCCCGACAGACTCCGCAGCAAGGAGAGATACAAAGGTTGAGGAAAGTGAGCCTTTACCCAACGTGGATCAATCGAGTCAATGCAGTGTTGCCTTGACATTGGCACACCAGACAAGGATTCGAAGTCTCTACAGTGCATCTCGTGGTGGGATGGATTCTGCAGGAGGCATCGTGGTGACATCCTCTCACAGGCCAGATTCTTCGAGCAGTGCAAGTAGTTCCACGACTGCAACAGATTGGGAGAGTGGACATGCCACCGTGAGACGCAGTCAACAGCAGTGTCCTCAACCATCTTCTTCCTTCCCCGGTTTGAGTGCTCCCCCACCCCCTGTAACATTACCACCACCTGGCCCAGCTGCAGCTGTCGCAGCACAGCTGTTGTATGATGGCAACAGAGGAGCTTTTGAGCCACATCCCTCTTCTCCAGCACCAGATTTCCAGTCAGCTTATCGCCATCATCACCATCCTCCTCCTCCACCTCCTCCTACTCATGTAAAGTCGATATATACAACAAGTTGCAGTCATTCTATGAAGGTCAGGGGATCATCAGGTGTCGGTGGTAGTAGCACTCCCGACCGGTTGAGTGTGAGGACAGAGGTCGGTCCTACAAGAACTGGTCTCTATGGTTTGGGCAGGTCCCTTCCAAATGATGATGCTGAATCAGCCATAGCCCGATTGCAACCTGGAGTGAGGACGGGCTTGGCAAGGGCTCACACATATTTTGGAGAGGAAGATGCAGAGGAGGAAGATGGAGAAGTTTCTGGCACAGGAAATGCAACATCTACAAGGGTGACATCTGAAGTTGCTGCGAGTCACCATAGTTCTGGCAGTGGAAATCCAGGAAGTAACAGTGGAAGCATACAAGACCATATCATTGCGACACAACTGAGGAGGCTGAACCGTGAGATGACGCCCATATCTGACGTTTACCATGAAAGGAACCTTGGTTTGGGTTTGGCACCACCTCTGTCAACCCTCTTGATGGGCAATGTTGGAGGAGAGGGTGTAAGTGGAGCATCAGCTACAGGAGCTAACCAATTGGGTGCTGATGCTCTAGCCTTAGCTGCGGCTGATGAGGCATTGGCAGGTCTTGATGAGTTAACGCTTCTAGGACCAGAGGTGACAAAAAGTGGAAAACTTGAGCCTCGAGCCACTGCCAGTTCGACTGCGCAGTTGGTAAAAGGAGGATCTTCCAGTTTAAAGTTGGGTGCTCCTGGAACATGGCTCGGCCTACACCTGCACCACTCTGTTGAAGGAGAGGATTGCAGTGCAGCTGGTCATGACAGCAAGAGTTCACCTTCGGGGAGCGAGTTAAGTCGTCGAGATGAAGGAGATGGACGGTCTATAGCTGACTCTCAGTGTAGTGCAGGCAGTTTCAAAACATCGCCTTCCTATTTTGCCACCCAACCTGGTGCATCATCGTTGATGACCCACCTTCATCAAGGATCTTCAAAATCAGCTCATAGACCTGTAGAAGCTAATAGTGTGATTGAGTGTGAAGAAGGGAAACGTGGTAACCTTGGGAGATCCTCTAACAATCACCATGTTGTTGTACCTTCATTTGGACAACCCTCTACGTAGTTTAGAACTTATGGGTTGTTTAAAAGCAAATATGTGATGAGTGCTGAAAAGTCTATGGAATATTTTTCAGGCAGCAAAGTTAGTTAAAAAACTGGGTGTTTGAATCCATAAATTATCTTAACTAAGTTAATAAAAACTCTGATCTAGTTCCAAGAACATCAATGGCTATGCGCATAAGCTTGCTTTGAAGAGATATCGCACAATACAAGTGATGTGTTAGCAAAAGAGAAGCAAAGATTTATTTTCAGGGTAGAAGCTCAATCACTCTCTATTGAGCTTAAAGCACATATTTTAATTGAATGAGAGTGATTCTGTGAATTTTTTTACTATGCAAAAAGTAAACCTGTAAATATATATTGTATAAAACACTAATGAAATAATTGCAACAAATATTATGTATTTTATTACTTATATCAAAATGAACCTAATCTATAAATATTAGTTCTTAACCCCTCCAGCATCCATTGAAATCCATGCCTCAAGCTGTGCTTTGCTTCCACACTTTTCATTAACTGATGCTGTCTTTTTAGCTCTAATTGATGACCTCTCTAGCATATGTCTTATGAACTCCTATCTCCTGCTTACCTTCTGAGGCCCCTTTTTGTCTTTGTTTATATCTTAGATTTTTCTTTTATTTTTTTCCTCACTGTCCCTCGCTTACTACAACCCTCAGTCATTTCAAGATTTCCACTAGCTTTCTGTGTTTGTGCCAGATAATAACAATAATATTTATTTGATCCATTGGTCTTACAGTAAAAAACATGGAGCATGTCATAGATAATATACATCAAATTATAATATACAAAATTGAAAATTACATGATATAGGTAGTCGGAAAATAAATACAATTTACAAATTTGCAAGATACACCTTAATTAGTCATCCATAAACTCCTTGACACTATAATAACTTTTGGACAGTAACCAAGCTCTACACTTGCTTTTAAATTGATTCTTGGAAGATATTAACTTAATTTCATCGGGCAGGTGATTATAAATTCATGAGGCTGAGTACAGGGGACCTTTTTGGCAAGAGGAATATGAGTAGCAATGTTGGTGCACATCATTCTTGGAGCGTGTGGCATAACTGTGAAAATCTACATTGTTGGGGAAGAAGCTAGGGTTGTTTTTGACAAATGTGGTGCAGTGCAAAATGTAAATTGAAGGCAGAGGTAAAATAGAAAGAGATTTGAATAGGGGCTGTCCAAGTGTGAGATAAGAAACTTTGAGCATTGCTTTAATATCTCTTTTTGGGAGGAAAAGGCTTTGGTAAAAAAATTAGAATTGCCCCAAAACAAGATCCCATACGATAGGTATGACTGAACCTTAGCAAAATACAATAATTTTAGATTATCAACAGATACAAGATGAATAAGCTTCCTAATCATAAAAATACCAATAGCAGCTTTCTTTATTGCTGCATCAATGTGAAACTCCCAGTCAAGTTTTTTGGAAATTTGAGTGCCAAGGAAATTAATTAATTCACGCCTTCGTATGCTAGAGTTATTCAGTCAAAACAATGTGCTGCAAAGAGGGGCAAAATTCTTAGAATGAAACATTAAATAGGATGTTTTACAACTATTTAACTTCAAATTATTTATCCTGCACCAATCAGTCATTTCCTTAATGGTTACTGATGATTGTTGTGATATTGACACAGCCCTTTCTCTGTGATTTGGTGGGGAAGCAATTGTTAAAAGTGTCTGATATAAATGTTCCATTAGAATACTTTGAGTTGTTGGTTGATGAGACACTTATTTCCCTCATCGTGCTTGAAACAAATTGTTGTGCAGAAGAATTCTTGTCTCACGAGAAAAACGTAATTGTGGCACTCAAAAAATCCTTTTTTCAGAAGTGGATTCCTACGAATTCTAATGAAATTAGTGTTTATAGCTGTAATGATGTTAATGTGTGTTGTGCAGAAACCAACAAAATATATTTTAGCTGAAAACATATTAGAAACATCTTAATTCCCAGCATTATGAGTGAGGAAAGATTTTCATTACTGAATAAATTATTACATTTTGTGAATACAGTGATAAAGATGTAAGTAGAGATCCTAAACTGTATAAAATATTACCAATTAATGAATATTTTTAAAAATGAATGTAAAAAGATGTACAGGCCAGGTAAAGAATTAAGAGTTGACTGATAATTACTCTGAAAATTCACTTCAAAAAGTAATACTACTTTTGAAATTGTACTATATGGAGGTTCATTTTAGTGTAATGGTTGCAATTCATATTTTGTAATAGGGAAGTTTTGTAATTATTGGAGGTAACGTTAGTGGAGATAAAAAATTTCAATGTTTTGTAGAGCTGTGGTTCTTCTTTCCTTTCTTGCATATATTTTGTCTGTGCATTTCCTTAACACAGCTCAATATTTCTATAATTTATAATAATAACCTAAAATATAATGAATGCTCGGGTAGTTGCTGTTAAAAGAATCTTAATAATAACATTTCCTAAGTTATTAGTTACACATTGATACAAGCAACTGAGATATTTTAAGGATGAAACCATGAATCAACACTTATGAATTATTCATTGGCGAACGGCAGTTTAGTGATGTTACGAGCTTTTGAAAACATTAATGTATATTATAATTCCAATTAATTCGAGCTCCCGCCACAATCCGAGTCTCGAGCATAAAGACTTTCAGTATGATTACGAAGATTCTAGCAAGAAATAATTGACCCCTTATAACATCTAAAAAATACATAAATAAGACTTCTTTATAAATATTCCAATTATCGACCAGAAAACAAATTTAAAAGTAAAATAAATATACTCGAAAACTTCATTCTGACTTCATTTGTTTCTGATAACCGACGGATTGCCGGGATAGGTATTTTGATTTCAAAAAAACCATTGGTGGCATATGAATTACTCAGTTAGTTCCTGGAAGTGTGCTGTTACAACAGGTGTTCCACATCTGTCGAATCTGTAATGTCCCGGATTCATTTGTCAGTTTGATACTTAAGTGAAGTATATAATATTTATGGTCGAGTTATAAATTCCTTAATGGCATACAAGTTGTCACCACTAAATAAACCTCGCAATCACAATTTTGTGGACGAGACAATTTTAAGTACCCCACTGCCTGAAGCTACATCAACAGTCAACAATAATCGTAGTCCATGGTAATAATTAATGATTGCTCTTTTATAAAGTAATCGTACGTTTTTTCAGAAGTATTTATTTGTTGTTGTTTTTACAACCGTATTTATTTTGAAATTTTCTTTATTTAGCCATGTGGTCGAGCCTACCAAACCCGTACCGAAGGCGGGTTCAGGAAGTCGTCTTACAAGCACCATAAAAGATTTGGAATCGTTTTCGAAAGCTTTGACCGGCGCAGGGAAAATGTCATTTGGTAGGAATCAGTCGATTCTGTCAGCAACCGATGGAAATTTTAACCAATCCCTTGATTCTAAGTCATCGCTTGGTTTACTTGACATTGATACCCTGCTAGGTTAGTTGAAGTTCGTATTATTTGAAATGCAGGATGATGTTATTTGATAAATAAATATCTTTGAGGAGATTGCATAAATAAGCTTGTTTGTTCGAGTGAGTGAACTAAATACATTGTTACTTCTGTATGTATTGTCTTACATTTCCCAGAAAATGAGACGTTAAACAACTCACAAGAGATAATGGAAAGTTTGTACAAAATCAGGGATATGAGGATTAATATGTCTTCTGAATCATCTGGTAAGCTGGATGAAAGTTTTTAAATATTATATAGGAATGATGGTATTCTAACTCTATTACATTTCTTTCATTTAGGAAAAAATGCATCGATTGAGGGAGCAGATGGTTCATCAACAACATATATTTTACATCATCCTATCACATCAATGGTAAGAACTCATTCAGAAAATTGGTTTTATGAAAAGAAACTTTAATATATAAAATAACATTTGTAAAGGCCAATAAGTTTTGTGACAGTAATAATTAGTTTTAATCTTAAATATTCCATAGTAACAATTCATACATTTTTATTAATGGTAAATGGATATTATGTAATGTAAGTAATTGTAATTTGTTATTTCAACAGGTTAATGTACAAGAACCCAAGATTCCAAAGGTTGATGCTTCAGTCCTAGGTGTACCATCATTCTTTCTTAAATCTGATTCTCTTGCCAGTGATGCATACAGCTTTATGGATTTACCATCACCATGTCCTTCAAAAGATGTGTCTTTAAGTGAAGCCAGTATAGAAGTGGCAGCCATAATGGACAAAAGATCATCTCGTGATTCAGGAAGAGTAAGTAATACAATTTAGTCAAATTAAAATAAATTAAATCATTGCAATGTTTTCTAGATTATTGGTCAGTGGAAAATATTTAAACTTAAGCTTGCTTTTATTAATTAAAAAAGGGTTTGGAGACTACGGCAAAATGGACGTTTAAAAAAGAAACTAATTTTTAAATAAATAATTTTTATGGTTAAGGAGTTGCTTTTATTAGTTTGAATTTTAAGAGCCTTTCCAGAAAAATATTTCAATTCTTTTATTTTTCAATGCAGAAATAACAAAATGAAATGGTTTGTTTCTGAATGTTTTCATACCAGTTCCTTTCTTTGTTATTAGGTAAATGTAATTGCAGTTATTTTCTTTCAACATTATGGGTTTTTGTGTTATTAAAGAAATTTTTGTTCATTTTTCATGTTAGATATCTTTTGAACCAGATGAATTATCAGCTCGTTCTACCTCCTTAGGAGTGTCAGATGAGGGCTCCCAATTTTCTAATTTAGAGACAAATACTGCAAGGTAAGAATATTTTTCAATCATATGCTAAAAAAAATTCTGTTGCAACAGGTGTGTAATAATTTGCGACTGGTTTTAAAGAAATTAAATTTTATTGCCTTTATGTGGGAATTTTAGAATAATTTTAGGCATAAAATTGCTTGCATACTTTAAAAGATTTTCAGAAAAAACTATGAATGTTAGTTTGTCCTTGTTGTTAGATTATATCTTTGGTAAACTTTCATATTCTCACATTTTGTAATTCTTGTTTTTATTTAAATATTGTTTTTTATTTTCAGCACAAGTGCTATGGATAATGGTTTTGATGATGAAAATTTCATTGCAGGTGAGGTACAGTTATAATAATGTTGTTTTAGAATGGATCATTTTATCAATTTTAACAAATGTAAACTTTAATCCTGCTGCTATTGAATTTCTGTAATTAAAGAGAAAAGTTATGAATTACATGAAAAACTCTTGAATTCCTCATAACTAGGTATGCTGAGTTCAGCGATAATTACTTCATAAAAGCCTATTAATGATATCGTATTAAAAACCTTAATGCTACTATAGAAATTTTAAAATGGTATCCCAATGCATGTATGCATCTTAGTAACATTTATTAGCATTAATATAGATTAAATTTATTTGAATTGCAAAACTTATCATATAACTATATATTTGCTTTGAATTTTGCATGAAGAAAGTAGTTCGTATTTATAAATGATACAGATTTTAGAGTAAGATTATGTATTAAAAAATATGAGCAGAAAGCATTCAAGTAATTTTCTTGCAGCACTATGTAAATTTTGTTCTAATGAGGTAAAATAATATGTTCAAGATGTCATCATAATAAAATTTTATATGAGGCAATGATTTTTCATCTGAGAGAGTTTTTTTTCTTTTTCCCCATTGCATCTCTCCTTTAGATGAAAGTGATTTACTCAAGAAACTAGAAAAGGATGAAGAGTCTTTTGCTTGTAAACAGCTGCCTCCCATTATTCCTGAGTGCATTCCTGAACCTCAAAAGTTGGAAATTTCAACTTTTTCAGGAGTGATTGGTGAGGGCCAAATAGTCGTGAGGTAAGAGTAAAGAAACAATTCCATAATTTTCATCTTTAGACTGGTTCATAATCTCAGTGCAACTTGCTTTGGAACGTTGCACTTTTAAAAATTTTACTGAAAGTATTTATTGATTAAAGAGATGTACTTCTTTGCAGTGTTGGATTCCACTCAGTGATTGTCTAATTTTATTTTTAATTCCCTTTTGCCAGAGAGCACCTTCTGCTTTTGGTGAATCTCCACATTTGGACTGCTTGACTCATTTTGCTAATTTAAAATTAATTTTAATAGTAATATGGGATAGATGTTTAGATAGATCAAAATCTCATCTTGTGTTAAAACAGTTGTAGATTTCATGCTTTAAATGTCATTACAGTATATTAAATTGTCAATTTCCTAACAAAATTTATGAAAATATTTTGTTTACAATGGGTTTAAAAATAAGGTGTTTTAACTCCATAAACATTCTTGATCTTCAAAGCTTATTAGGGAAATAATTAGATAAGTAGGAAATCAAACTAATGTTGTTATAAGTTTTTAAATGATCACCAGAAGGCAGTCCTGTTCATTGAACAGAATAAACAATGCACATAGGATATATATATATATATATATATATATATATATATATATATATATATATATATATATATATATATATATAAGGCATTGCAAGTCATATACCTAAGTTGGGAATAAAATGAAATGGGGTTGACTGATACTTTCTGTATTTAGGAATGTTATAATTGTGCTACAGAAAATATTTTTAATCATGTGTGGTTTTAGTAATTTTGACCAAAATATAAAGATTATTAAATCAAAAGATTAAAATTTTTCTTCTTACAGGCCCTCCTGGGTTGGTTTGGAAGGAGTGAATGATGAACCCATAAACATGTCAGTTGGAGAGTTTTTCCGCCTGAAATCTGATGTCTTGTCAACTGAAATTGATGGACATCATAGTCCAAATGAAAGGGTGCATTTAAAATTAATTTTTTTATTTGATTTTAAATATGAAATTCAACTTTGTTTCTCTCAAGTTTTTTTGTGATCATCTCTTACATTTTGTAGTTGACAAATGAATTAGAAATTAATTGCTTAAATTATGTTATTTTTATTAAGAATTTCCAAAATATTGCAAAAACATTAAATTTATTCATTCCTGCTTGGAATGCATTTGTAAAGTACACAAATTGTCTTTGGATATTGGCATAGACGTTTTGGTAATTTATGGTCTGCTTTAATTATGAGAATGCATTTTCAAGACCATTTGATTTATATATTAAAACCAATTTTTTTGCAGCCAAATTTTGGAATGAAAATTACCAGCCCTAAAAGGAATGGACAGCGATTGGCACTAGTTTCTGTTTCCCAAAATGAGTCTGCTTTTCCAAATCCTGAATCATCTCATCCCATATTTAAACAAAAGAATGAAACACAAGGTTTTTATATTAATTTTCCTTCTTTGCATTATATTTTCTGGTACTATTTAACTTTTAAAATACAATGAAAGTCTTCTTAAGGTTATGGATTCTGAGAAGATTGCCATAAAGAGAATATTCTCTTATTATAATGACCTATTGTGGTATTTAAAAGTAAATTATCACTAGGGTATAGTAGTTGAATGATTCTAAGACATCGTACTTTAGAAATACCAACATGATAAATTTATACTGTTCTGGAAAAACATATTAAAAGCATTTGACAATAAATATCATACAGTCTTTTAGTTAGAATGTGAATTTGTGTACTGTATGTCACATTGACTGCAGCAGATGGTATTCTGTAATGTAAAACAGTATAAGTAGCGTATTTACCTTATTATAAGATGAGGGTTTTTCCAATTTTAGAGCCTGAAAAACCTTGAGTTTTCTCATATTCACATAGTATGAAATTACTTAGCGTAAATGAATTGTATTTCATAAAAGTGGTTAACATTTGTTTTGATGCCTATGGGTGTAATTCTCCCGTATTAAATGGAAAGCTGGGGTTTAGAAACCTGATACTTAGTGTACTGATAGTGTAGTGAAAGCTAATTTTAACAGTCCCTGTTGAAAGCAAAAACATTCATTTTGGCACCATCAGATGTCATTCTATCCTACTGTGGGTGTGTGAATAATGATGCTGGGTTTCTATAATGGTTTATTTAACAACAAATAACCATGGTAACAGAAGCATGAGAGGGAAGTGCAAGATATGCTAGAAAGCTCATGCTCACGCGTGGATGACTTGGTGCCACTGGTTACCTTCCGCGCTGCCAGGAGCCAGGTTCTGCAACAGGAAAAACGATCTTGGTGGCCAAGTTATGAGCGAGAAACAATCTCGTTGCACCTGCAATTTTAATAATTTTCATTACCACTTGAATGCAAAAATTGTAATAATTGAACATACAGCCAAGGTATGTGCCGAAAAAATCTCGTCGCACCAGCAATTTTAATAATTGTAATCATGATTTGATTGTAATAATTGAACATAGATAGTAAATTTGTCAAAATTATTGGTTTAAATATTTTTTCTGAGTTTAAAAAAGGAAGGTGGTCTTACATTCAGAGTCTTCTTATATTCAGGTAAATAGGGTAATATAGAGGGATTTAATTGTTGTCATATCTTGCCTATATTGAATAAAATGTGCAGACTTTATTGAATAATTATTCTTGTTGAATTATTTAGCTTCTAATATTAATTGCAGTTAAAGTTTGCATTTCATTGCAATACGGTTCCATTTATTATAGAGACCCAAGTTGTGGGGAAAAAAGGTTCTCTATAACAATGCAAATACCGTATTTAATCGATTGTAAGCCGACCCCCACTTTTCACAAGGCCATGCAAGAAAAAAATTTGATTTTAACCCTCTCGCGACCGGACCACCCGAGAATGCCCGTAAATTTTTATACTCCCGATCATGGGACCGCCCGAGGCCACCCGGAAAATATGCTTTCAAATTTACGTCTGAAAACATTGACTGGATGGCTTCTCTCTCGGAAATGACGTAGTATACCACATAAACACGAGATTTAGATCGTATTTGGCAGATTTTTCTTAATTTTGTATACGAAGAATTTTTTTAAAATATTCGATCGAAATTCGCTATTTTTTTGGACCCTGAACAATCTAATATGTCTCGCAGTAATTCTCCTATTTCGGAGATTTTTCAAAATATATATTTTTGGAGATTAATGTATAATTGTTTTATTTAATGTTTCCCTTTTGGAGGCCATCTTGAATTTCTCCGGACTTTTAATGCCAGCAGGTGCCCCACACCTCAGGATGTGAGAGGGTTAAAGTATTAACTAAAATTACGGTGACATAAAATACATTTTATTCACTTATTCATAACAACTTCTACGAAAAAAGTAATTTGACCTCGTTATCCCCCAGGATCTTAATATAATAATACCCCGGGAGCTTAATATAATAATAAAAGTAACCGTTTCTAGTCAATCAGATACAGAGACCGTATTACATAATATACGTTAGTACTAAAATACTATATATATAATAGTAAGGTCAAAAGAATTATATGTACTTTGACATTGCAGTTTCAGTTGGGACGTATTTACCCTTGCAAATAAAACAATATACGTTAGTACATAAAAAAAATAAAATACTACCCAACTATCACCTAGGCCTTCCTCTTCGATTTTATCCTAAACCTTTAACTGGGTGCGTCAAGAAATGTCACGCAACTGGTCACGTGGCGTACTGAGTACGCCGTTGCATTGTGTGGAAAACGCGAATGTAAACAGTAATAATAACGGTTGGTTCATTCTAATTTTTCTTTATTCAGTCATTTAATGCATGTAAAGATTTATAATTCTCATTGTTGAAGTTATTGTTAGGATTTTCTACATTATATACGAACTCAAGTTTCAAGATATATTTAGTACCATACGACATTATAGCATTAAAATTTTATCAATATATATATTTACATGAGTGTCGTTTTAGGCCCAAAGATGTAAAAAAAACAGGAAATAATGCTCAAAAAATTGTTATTGAATGGAAAGGCAAATGCTTCAATTCACGGGTAAACAAAAGAGAATCAAATTGACTGAACACCTACGAAGAAATAAATTATGTAAATAATACGTGGTGCGTCAAAGTCTTAAAGAACGCAGCGATAGCGCTCGTATGTGTAAGGAGCTAACACAATGTTTCATTTTACTCGTGAATCGAAGCATTTGCCTTCCCCTGCCATCTCTCCTCCACCTATCATGTTTCAGTGTTAGCTCCTTACGCATACGAGCGCTATCGCTGCGTTCTTTTATGACTTTGACGCGCCACATATTATTTACATAATTTATTTCTTCGTAGGTGTTCAGTCAATTTGATTCTTTTTTTGCATATATTTAAAGTAGATAGTTTACTTCCACTTTAATACACTTATATCTCACGTTATAATGTAACTACGGACAAATTCATTGACTACTTTTTTTTGCCCCCAATTCTAAGCAGAGTGGTGATTTCTGAGATGGTAAAAAGGTAAAAAAAGGTCGGCTTACAATCGATTAAATAAGGTACTTGTATACTGTATTTACCCAGATCTAAGCTCATCTTCCCATTTTTATCTCATGTTTTATTCATTGCAATAGAATCAACTCAGTGCATAATTTTACTTCATCTCAAATTTAAGATGACATGAGTTTTTAATGCTGAAATTTGAAATCATTGGTTTGAGTAAATGAGATTGTAACTTTAAGTCCATGGTTTTGTAAAGATATTTTAGGTGAATGAATAACCATATGTTACACTTTATGCATTTATGGTTATAAACAGTGGTGAGCTGCCAAAATTTTAACAACCGGTTCCCTATTCTGATTCGCAACACGACAGTGGCGCTGTAGTTACAAGTTTTGAAGTTATTCAGCTGTTATTTCGTTTCGTACCGAAACGTTCATTAGGGAAAAATAATCAGTAAAACTAGCGCGAGGGGCAAGGAGCTAACAAAAAAGAAGCGTTAAATAAGAAAAAAATCTATGAACTGAACTAATAAAACAAATAAAGTAAAAATATATGCTTTTTATCTTTTTTCAATAAATCACCTTTTCTACACCAAGAATCCAACTCGATATTAGGGATTAAAATTAATTCAACACGATTAATTTACATCACATATTTAATTTGTCACTAGAAAAAATCCATTTAGCTAATTATTGTGCTATTAAATGTCAAAGAACAAAAGGCTCTAATTTATTAATACACTTCTGAAATTTTTCTCGATAATTTAAATTGCGTATTTTTATTATATCTTGAAATTATCGGCATACTTGAAGATTACAAAGGAAAGCCGACATCTTTGCAGGTGTCGTCTATGCCTGTTAAAGGAAGTCAACAGTATTAAGACGTGTATAAAAAGGATCAAGATAAATTCATATACTAAATTTGTAAATCATTTTCAAAATTAACTCTTTTTGCTATATGCGATTAATTTATGTGATATTTTAATGTTCTGGATTATATTTTATTCAATTGTAATATTATATTATTATAACGAAATTCAACACTGGGAAATAATTCTTATGAAACCAAACATCCATCGGGTTTGAATAATAGATCGAGCGGACTCTGCTTTCTGTAGAAGTTTTTAACAACCGGTTCATAAATTGCTTCAAAATTTAATAACCGGTTCATGCGAACCGGTGCTAACCGGCTGCAGCTCACCACTGGTTATAAATGCAGATAGCATTCTATTTACCAATTAAAAATAAACATCTTCTCTCAATTTTTCAGTTCTATCACCTGAAACTATTCCGCAGAAGCTCTCTTTTATTGATGATGGTTATAATGTAGATGATACCATGAGAGATACGACTGATCTAAGTGTAATTTCAACACCAAGTATTTCTTGCATAAATAACATTCTTAATGAAATAGATGCAAATGATTCACCAAGTACTATGGCCAACAAGTTTCTTAGATACTCATCTTCTTCCTCAAAAGGGCGAAAGATTAATGAATCTTCTTCCTATAATAAGGATACATCTAAGAATGACTTGGTGAAAACATTCTATGATAGCAAAAGTAATGTGCAATCGCAGTTAAGCTTTGACTCACCTGACAAAGCAGCAAATGAGGTTAGAATTTTGGGGAAGACTATAGACAAGACTACGTATGTGAGAGGCGTTGCAGTTGATGCAAAAGAGGAAGAGTGTAAGAAGTATCAGATACCTGATTTGATTAAAAAACTAAACTTGATGGATCTAAGGGGTCAAGCTGAGGGTTCCCCACTGAAAAACATGGCATCTATGGTACAGATATTGAAGCATAATGTAGCTGGACCTCTGGATTGTTCTGCACTGTATGAGAGCTTGGCAAATGAGATGAACATTGAAGGGGAGACAAATCTTGATTCTAGTGTGATGTCATGTGGTCCTATCAAAGATGAATATGAAACTACATCCAACCAAGGTAATTGTAAAATTGTATGGTACTTTCCTGTTTTAGCTCCGCAAATATTTTGATCCAGCTTCTTGCCTCTGGTGGTACTTTCCCATTATAACTACAAAATTTTATTGTTGCCGTGTTATAGAAATCACGATCTTAATTTTCAATGCTTTGTGGGGTCTATGAAATGATATTACCTCCGGCTTGCTTTGTCTTTAATCGGGTGTAGGCCACTCAGAGCATTAATGCACCATCCGCTACCCTGGAACAAAAGAAACCCTCACCATATGGGTGTTGATTGGGTCGGTAAATGTTGAAAAAAGAAACAGTAGGACCGCAAATGACAATAAATTCTATTTTATGATGTTGTGAATTACCCAGCCAACTTCCCTGATGTAATTTCTGATCTTCTTTTGCTTTTATGCTGAGCATACGAATTATCCAGTCAACATTAGGGAGATAATAGAATTGTTGTATTGGTCTACTGTTTCTTTTTTTGACATTTACCTACCCAACCAAGCCCACATGGTGAGGGTTTCTTTCATCCCAGGTTAGCAAAGGGTGCATTAGCTCCCTGAGTGGCATACACTGAACTAAAGACAAAGCAAGCTGAAGGCTCGCCAAGAAAAATAACAAAAAAATTGTCAACAGTGCTAAATTAAATAATTTAACAATGAAAAATATTGGTGAGGCCAAAACAGGAAACTACCATACTTGCTTTACTGTCCTATCATTGCGTAGTTTATGTATGATTCAAGTTGATTACACATAAAGGATATTACCAAAAGGTGGGTATCCAACAATCTTTCTCCAGCATTTTTACAAGAGTTATATTAAACGGCAAAATTTTCTACAACCTGAATCAAAATTCGAAACGTTATTTAATTCTATTATAAAAATATTTTGTCTTTTGTCTTTAAAAAGAAGTTTTCAATAATGCAAAACAATTACTTGTCTAATTAGAAACTACTTTGCCTTTTTAACTTTATTAAATTAACCGTTTTACTCAAATACAGTAAACTGCCAGTTATCCGGAATGCTGGGAGAATTGGGTTTTCCAGTAATGTGAATATTCCGGTTGCTTGAGAGTTTTATTGGATAGGCTTCAATAAACTATTTGGATACCAAAATAAGGCCTTTTCAATGAACATTGATCCAGAAATAGGGGCTCCCTCGGAATGCTTTATAGAAAACCATTCATAAATACCAATATCCAATTGCTCAAGTTTTGGCTTATGAAGAGTGCGCCGATATTCAACTCTTCTAGTTGTCTCAGAAGATGCAATGAATTTCATTAACTGTGATTTCTGTGCCTTAATGTCATAAACATTGAACTCGTTCATTAAAACATTGCAGTTCCCACTTTTCTCTAAACATTGTATTATATCAAGTTTCTGGGTTAAGGTTAGCACAACCCGTTTCCTTTTATTACATTTAGCGTATATTGGACTGTTAGGAGGCATTTAAAAAGGGTGTGCGAAATATTTTATTTTACACAAACACAGAGTTAAAAAAACATACACAATTGTTTATTTAGACTGTTGAAAATGCAAATTTTAGCAGTAACATTCCAAAATAGATGTAAAAAAAAATTGCCAAAAATACCAATATTATCGGTAACATTCCCAACTAGATGTAATAAAAAAATCAAGAGGCAGGAGATGCCAGTTGCTTGAGAATTCCAGCTGCATGAGTGCCGGTTAACTGGGAGTTTACTGTAGCTTGCTTAAATGAAGCTTAATAAATTTTAATGCCCTGATTAAATGGTTTTGTGGTTTCAATGAAAATAATTCAGAATATAAACTTCAGCTATTACTTTAAAACAGCAAAGTAAATAGATAAATCCATGGTCTTTTGCCAATTTTTTGTTGTTATTACAAAGTAAATGTTAATTATATCATTCATATTATACTATGATGATTTTAAATGTCGATTAAATTTACTTAAATTCCAAAGTTGGTACTGTCCTGTTAACGGGAATACATCCAGGACCCTTCGCAGGACCTGGTACTTATGTATTATCCCCATGCCATACTTACATACAACATTAACAGAAACAAACCCAATCACCAAACAAGAAACTGATTGACCTGTCTCGACATTTACAAACCCAATCTCCGGACAACGTGGAGGGTTTCTTTGGTTCCGGGCGAGGCGAAGGGCACGGTAGCGCCCAGAGACGACTACCCATTACAGCAAAGCGAGCCGAAGGCTCGTCAGTATATCCTTTCAATGTTATATCTTCTTGACTGTTGTGCCGCAAATTGAGAGGATATATCGACGAGCCTTCGGCTCGCTTTGTTGTAATGGGTAGTCGTCTCCGGGCGCTATCGTGCCCTTCGCCTCACCCGGAACCAAAGAAACCCTCCACATTGTCCAGAGATTGAGTTTGTAAATGTTGAGACCGGCCAATCAGTTTCTGTTAATGTTTTTTTTAAAATAAAATATCGTAAATCCAACAATACGTCAAAATATCCTTTCAATTTTATATCCTCTCAAGCAATCATAACAATACATTCATTTTTTAAGATATTCCCGTTAACAGGAAAGTACCCCAAAGTTTTCTTTGGAAAATTTAATGCTAAACAAGAATATGATTGAAAGTAAAATCAATAACTTAATTGTTGCTATGCAATCAAAACAAAAATGGAATTCTTTGCAACAATGAATAACCAGGAACTTTTCCTCTATAAAAGCATTGGACTAGTAATGTGGTCACATTGTTAGTTGTTATGGTAGTTAATGTTTCTTAATCTAATGGAGAAAAAAAAAGTTTCTGAAATGGAACCTGAGGTTTTTCCCAATATTTTCATTTTTCTCAGACATATCTTGTGATAAACTGTATGTTGTGCAAAATTTCAGCTGGAAGTGCGTAAAAATCGAAACAGACGAGTATTTTATGTAGTTTTGATAGTATTATTGTTTTTTACAATTACTGAATCTTGTTTTGATTATTAAAAATATTGTACTAGTGTTCACATCACAGAAAGTAATATTTTGTTTGTTCATTTGGATGTTGTTAGCTTTTTAACGGTTTCAATATGTATTTTATCTTTTTTTTTAGGTTACAAAGAGGACAATCCATGGGTTGAAATTCCAGAAGAGCTTCTCTTGGCCACAGGCGAAGGAGATGTGTTGAAGCAACGGCATTGTGTTGGCATTGGATTTACAGCTCATGTGCCAATAAAAAATATTACTAACAATTGGTTGATGTATGAAGTGTCCTTCCTGAAGAGAAAAAGTGTCGGTGATGTAATGGTCCAAAAATTACCAGTTCAAACTCTCCTGTCTCCAGGGTCTTTTGTTGAATTTGAGGTAAAAAAAAATCTTGAAGATAAATAAAAATGATTCTCAATTTGGATCTTTAGCAGTTAATAAGTTTTTAATTCTTTTGCTATTTTCATTTATGCAGGCTATTGTTGCACCTATGTCTGTGGGCGATCACTCAATTGCATTGGAAATCAAGGTGACCAATTTCATGGCTCAGAGAGAAAGCTCTGTGCAGACATACCTTTGCAGACTTACCCTTTCCTCAGATGTTCCTAAGGTAGATATTGTTTAAAAGCTTATTATGAACTTATTAAATATTTGCCATATGTATGAATGCTTAAGGTTTTCTGTTTTTTTTAGATCATGTTGATGACTTTGAATATGACGGAATTGAAAGTTGGAAATGAATTAGATTTCGGGCTGCTGCCTGAGGACTGCTGTAAAAAAATTCAAATACACCTCTTGAACATTGGAAAGTCAGACATTCCCATTCGTTTAGTCATTGAAGAGGTTGGTATGGATTAATGAAATAATAATGCATTGCAAAATTTGTGCCTGCACTAACATCAATGCTGTTTGTGAAAGGGTTAATATAATTAAACATTTTATAAATTTTTATGCATTCCACAGATGCCAAGTGTTTTTCAGCCTTTTGGAATTTGTGATGCTGCAAGGTCTCCTTTGATAAAGCAAGACCAGGCTGAATGCAAACCTTCCAAAGATGGTATTTTATTAGAGAGAAATGATCTCCTGGCCTGTGATCTCAGCGGAAGTGGCCCTCATTCCATGGTCGCTGTTTCTTTGGCATTCAACTCTCCTAGAATAAAGGATGTTGCACTGGGTGGTTAGTATTCAGTTTTTCTCCTCATGAAACTATTATTGCAGTTTTTCATGGTATTCTTTCAGTATGTTACTCACCTTATAAAATTGCTTAAACTTTTGCCCGTAAAGCTGAGACATGTTGTTTTTCTTTTTTATTTACACACACAACAGTTTATAAAATTGGATTGCATTCAAACCATCTTGTTTCTTTTATCAACTCTGATGATTAAAAATCCTATATCTAGGATTTGTTTTCCTTTTACATGTAAGCTCATTGTATTACAATTAATGCTACAGTGAAACTCATAGGAAAAAATATGTTCCACCTTTTGAGAATTCTTTGGTAATGTTTCCATAGCTCACAATTCTGATCATTTATAACTTCTATACTTTAGTTTTAATACTGCTGACCTCGTTAGAGGAATAGGTAGCTGTGGTTAAAGTTTCAAATTTTACTCTCTAAAATATTGTCAAGTGCTTTTACGAACTAACTACAAATAAATTTTACTAAAATTCATAAATCATACTTAATGCTTCAAAATTATACTGGATATTTTCTATTACTTCAGAGCTAATTATTATAACACTAGCATAATTGCCCGTCAATATGACAGGATATCTTTAGTTAACCTTACCTCCCTCCCTCCCTCTCTCCCTCCCTCCCTCTCCCTCCCTCTCTCTCTCTCCCTCCCTCCCTCTCTCTCCCTCCCTCTCTCTCTCTCCCTCCCTCTCTCTCCCTCCCTCCCTCTCTCTCCCTCCCTCTCTCTCCCTCCCTCCCTCCCTCCCTCTCTCTCCCTCCCTCTCTCTCCCTCTCTCTCCCTCTCTCTCCCTCCCCCCCTCTCCCTCCCTCTCCCCCTCCCTCCCCCCTCTCTCTCTCTCTCCCTCCCTCTCTCCCCCTCCTCCTCACTCCCCCTCCCTCTCCATCCCTCCCTCTCTCTCTCCCTCCATCTCTCTCTCCCTCCCCCTCGCTCCCTCACCCTCGCCCTCACTCTCTTCCCCTCACTCCCTCGCCCTCGCTCCCTCCTCCCTCTCCTCCCCCTCTCTCTCCCTCTCTTCCCCTCTCTCCCCCTCCATTACAATCCCTCTCTCTCCCTCCCTGTCTCATATTAAAAACATTCGAAGCATGCATACACCCATAAGGATTGATTTAACAATAGGATTTTGAGGTCTAACAATATAATTAGTCACCATGGCAACATTCCGTTAAAATGGCAAGAGTTGCATAAAATATGTAAATTAAAAATTTAACATGGGATATTTCGAACTGTGGGCGAAAAAAGATGGACAGATTAAGAAACTTGATAATTTTTTCTTCAAAATCCTTCAAATCCGAAGGTCATAGGTTAATTCCTTCTAATTTTAATTTCCAAATGAATAAAAGTCTGCACGTCAAAAAATCGCATTTTACATGTTAAGTAATAGGAAATGGAAATGCTTCCATTGGAGTCGAACCAAGGAATTTTTTTGCGAATTGAATTCGTCGTCACCTGAAAAAGTGTTAATCAAGCATCCCTGCCAAGTTTTGAGTTTCTATCTTCATTACTTCTCGAGTTATTAGCATTTAAGTTAGCGTTATAGACAGAGAATTGCTTTTTATTATAATGATGATAATATTGTCTTGTGACCCATGGATCAGGAAGGGAACCATAAGTCTAGTCCAGTGTTCTTCAAACTTTTTCCATCGCGACCCAGTAGAATGTCTTCCGACCTAGTCGATGAGAAGGTAACGTGTAGAAAAATACGTTCTTAACTGAGTTTTCATTGACTGTCCATAAAAAGTAACTCATACTAAAATACTGGCATTTATATAATAAGAGCATTTAGTTTCTTTTAGTTTTTGACACGTTTCAGCTGGTTGTGCATTGAGTGCTCATATTTTCCTCATGAGCCTCGTGACCCAGTAATGGGTCGCAACCCGTACTTTGAAGAACACTGCTCTAGTCTATGCACAAACAACACCGACACTGTTAACCTAGGTCTATTTATATACACTTATTTACATTTATTTACAAGGTGAGAAGTCACACATGGGTCATTCCACGTCAAAACGGTACAAGGTTGGACCTCTATGTCTCAGAATTTGACGCAATTTGCCAGGCATACTTGCCTCAGCACCAAACGAAGCCTTGCCAAGCCGTTTTGCGAAAATGTGATTTTTACAGGAATTACAGGGACCTGAAAATTCCAGGTTTTTCTCTGCATGTCGACAGTTTTTACCAAATATTTCAAAAACTGTTAGAGGTAGAGATGTGCGGTTGCACTCATTCGAAATAGGAGATTGAGGCGCTTTGAAAGCATGAGCCTTAGTTGCTGTCTCTCAAAATTTAGTGTGTTCCGTTCAAGTGTTCAATGTTCAAAGTTGAACAACATATTGAGCCGCCAAATATTTTTGGCTGATTTTTTTATATGTGATGTCCGTTCATAGGTCCTCATGTGCGCCAAGTATGGTGAGTGTGTTTTTCCATTTAAGGAAGAAAAAAAATATTTTCAATCGGTGCACACCAGTGGATGACGTGCCCGCCTGTCCTGCTGCCTATCCCAGACACCCAAACTGCTTTCTTTCTCAATTCGCCATCCCCCTGGTTAGATGTACGGAAAAATGAAGTATAAATGCTGTTTCTGAAACAAAATACAGCGGAACCTCCAATAACGGGCACTCTCACTAGCGGCCACCTCTTGATAAGGGGCAGATTCTTCAGGTCCCGGAATTCCCTAAATGGAGATGGTTCTCTCCCACTAACAGGCACCTCCCAATAGTGGGCAAAAACTCAATTCCCCGCTGGTGCCTGTTATTGGGAGGTTCGACTGTATTTTCTTTATGTAACACACATTTGCTTTATCATTTAAAAACTTTAACATATATGTATCCTTTGTGCATTCTCCTGGACACTTTCTCATCTAGGTGGGTTATTAAGTTCGCCGTTTCTTCGCAGTTGTCCTTCTTTTTGGCATGGACAAGGCTCATCCCCGCTTGTTGCTTGTGTTTTCTTCTGTCATAGATGACCCCGTGTTCTAGACCTACAAGCAAGCAGAATACAGCGAAATTCAGGACCTGACAATAAATGTGACACCAAGTATGCCATTGAACCCTGAGTGAACGCTTCGTGCTTACCTAGATAGGTTTGAGAGTGTCTCGTCGTCGTTGTCAGCAGCATCATCCGACAAATCTCTTAGCTGGACTGAGCATCCTTGAAGAGAAGATAACAGGGTCTTCATGCACAATATTGCTAGAGATACAGGGATAGCTGCGTGGCACATCCGCACACCATCTACAGGCGGGGCGCTCCGGAACCTCTTCGACAATGCCTTTTCCGCAGTTTTAACATCTTCTTCTGACACAAACTTAAAATGCATTCCTTTTACGGTTGCTTCTGCCCAGTGGTACAACACGATGGGAGATTAAATCTGACGGTGTTCTGGAAGCTGCAGGCTTGCTCGGGCGGCAAGTCTCTTTGGAGTGCCACCAAACCCGTCGCTTGGTCCTTTGCCGTGCGAGGTATCAAAGAAGTGCCACTTGGCCGGTACTCGGAAATCTTTGTTATGACACAGCAAGTTTAAGAGATTGTAGCGATTTTTATATTGCCCTGTGCATCCATCAGAGAAGTAGACTACTTGGCAGAAGCCAGGCACTTTTTCCCTGAGATAGGCAATCAAAGCCTCTTGGAATGTGTACACTGCAGTCGTGTTGTGAACGAGGTGGTCTGAGATGATCACTAAATTCACTGGTACCATGTCTGCACCTTCACTGGACCCATACATCTAACCAGGGGGATGGCGAATTGAAAAAGAAAGCAGTTTGGGTGTCTGGGGTAGGCAAGAGGACAGGTGGGCGCATCATCCACCGGTGTGCACCGATCGAAAATATTTTTTTTCTTCCTTAAATGGAAAAACACACTCACCATACTTGGCGCACATGAGGACCTATGAACGATACATCACATATAAAAAACTCAGCCAAAAATATTTGGCGGCTCAATATGCTGTTCAACTTGAACGGAACACACTAAATTTTGAGAGACAGCAACTTAGGCACATGCTTTCAAAGTGCCTCAGTCTCATATTTCGAATGAGTGCAACCGCACATCTCTACCTCTAACGGTTTTTTTTAGATATTTGGTAAAAACTGTCGACATGCAGAGAAAAACCTGGAATTTTCAGGTCCCTGTAATTCCTGTAATAATCACATTTTTGCAAAACGGCTTGGCACAGCTTCGTTTGGTGCTGAGGCAAGTATACCCTGCAAATTACGTCAAATTCTGAGACATCAAGGTCCAACCTCGTACCGTTTTGACGTGGAATGACCCACATCACAGTAATCATTGTCCCAGTGCTTCTCCCGACAATCTCCCACACAACACTATGGCACAATCGGAGTGCTAGACGACACAGCAAAACACTTGTCCAGCGCACCACAGCACACACAACTGGCCGACACTGCTCTCACTGCCCGACTCTCTAGCTGGTGACAAGACTACTACTACAGAACTCGCTTGTTCGATGTCTCTGTCGAGTCGCTCCTGGCCTAGCACCACTGGGCGAGCCAAACGGCCAAAGGCTTCCATTGCAACAAACTGCAAACCACGTCATCCACTCGCTCGCTACAAAGTCGCCATGCTACAATATATTAAAATTGACAATTTTATTAAGTCAAATGAATTAACTCATCTTCATTCTCTTATAGGTTCCTGTATTATAGATCCCTCTAAAATGATGAAGCTCACGGCTCGATTGAGAGTCGAGTTGGACGTTCCTTCAACATTGTCATCTGAGCATACTTTGCTTCAGGAAGTGATCCTGTTTGGTACTGTTGGAAAAACTAAGCTCAGTATTGCCACAGATTCAGAAACTTTAATGCTGTATTCGAAGGAAGTGGTTTTACCTTTGGAAACTAGCAGTGGCAGACATTCACAGTCATCGAGAAGCCCAACCAAGAGTCACAAGATGTATAAGCCAGTGTCTGAATATGTTCCTATATGCAACTCGGGTGCTGTGCCTTTGGATATGAAAATTTCCATTCGTCAATCAAATGGAGTGGTTTCTGAAGTAAGATTGCTTTTTAATTTTGAAAAGCTTGTCTTGTAGCATGTTTTGAAAAGGGCAAAGCTAATTAGATTCTTTATGCAGGAGAAAAGTAGATAATTTTAAGCAAGTTTCTCAATTTTTATATTCCATATTTTCATATTATATTTTCTATTAATTTAATTCCAGAATGAAGATGTGATGGTGATTTTTCCTGATACCCTAGTTCTTCAGCCTGGAGAAAAGTTTCCATTAAAAGTCACCTATCAACCTACTGTTGAGCAAGCAAATGAATGTGATCGGTGGGTGGATTAATTTTATTTTAATCTTCAGCTAATGTTGAATTTTTTAAAATTGTAGATATATTTTTGCCATCACCTCTCAACATGAGGGGGAAACATTTTAGCCTTTATTCTAAATGAGGAGTTCCCAAACTATAGCATGCAGACTACGTGTGATCATGTAATAATTCATCAGAAAAATGGAGAAACTGGCAGTGTTGTGGATTGATTCTAAAAGTTCTGATGAATGCATTTCTCTTAGTGAGGCAGTCTTATGTCATTTTTCTATTTGAAGAGAGTGGTGTTTCTTTTGTAACATTTAATGCCAGTCATTAACATTAATTTAGATTTCCTTGCAGTAATATTGAAGCACATGGCCTCCAAAATCATGGGGCCTGGGCGGTCTTTCCTACTCCAGTTTAAAGTTTCATGATAATAAAATGTATACTTCATAACTTTTATGATTATATTCCAAAATGCATGCCAATGTTTACAAAAATTCAATATTGTAAACATTAATTTACATTGAGTAAACACGTAGTGCTTTTAAGGTTTAATATAAGGTCGACCCTTCTTAAGAATCGCATTATTACTTAATAAATACTATCTGTAAGTTTCATAATGGATTTTATTGACACATTCTAAAGATTTTTGATTGAATTGGCTATAAGCAATGCAATTTTTATATTTTATTTTTTTATAATTTTAACCTTTGCAATTGTTTCAGAGTCCTGTCAATAATATTGAATCCTAATGGGCCAGAATATGAGGTGAAACTTAAAGGCATACCTCTCCCCATGGAAAGTAGGCGTTCTCTGCCAAAGAAAGAAATGAGTGTTGAGGTCACAGCAGTTCTAACATCCAAACATAAACGAGCTGCACCGAGTGAAACTAATGTCATTCAAGCCACACATATTGCGCTTGTATGGGGAAGTATTCCAGTTGGTTCAGATTTTGCAGAAATGAGCTTTGCGTTAAGAAATTCATCAGAGAAGATGGTAAGGATGACCGTGGTGGTTGCTGACTGTGATGACTACAAGGTGAGAATCAGAATTTTTCTGAATTTGAAATGGTATTAATTTTATTAATTATTTGTGTGGTAAAAAAACATCATTTTTAGCTTTTATTAAAAACTCTTGGTATTTTGGCATTGATATTATAGTGTTAACCAAGGATGAAAATAATTTATTTTGCAGTTTTTGAATCACAAGTCTGACATGGTTGGAAAGGCATCATTTAATCTGCTTCCAAAGGAAACTGAAAAAATGAAGGTCTTTTTTCGGCCAAAAAAATTAGGACCAGCTGCAGGAAAGCTTTCCATATCAGTATTTGATATAAAGCATCCAGACAAGAATATTACAAATAAAATGGTATGTAGATTTATTATCACATATTAGTACATCTAATAATGTTAACATGTAAGAATTTGATAGTTTGCATGATATTGCCTACTAATAGTGGCAACTTATTCATACTGTTTGAATTCTCTTCTCCCTTCTTTAAAGGGCGCTGATCATTGAAATCATATAATGTGATGTGGCAGTATGTTTTTCAATCACAGGAATAATGTAGCTTAAGCTGTGTAACTTTGCTGTTGTTGGAAAATCATATGTTATAATACAATAGATTAGAAGGTGCTTTTATCCTTCTGCATGTTAATCATGTTTTTGCTCTGTTCTTGAATGCTTAACTTTTATTTAAAATATAAATGATCACCTATATTATAATTAAATCAAAACATAAATACTCCTTAACCGTACAAAGTGAGAATATTTAGAGACAAAATAAACAATAAAAAGGGGTTTAAAAAAATGGGTTAAAAAGACCGGGTAAGGAAGGAATCAATGGAAAGAAAAACAAAAGTAACACTTACAGGTTTACGGGGGAAGAAAACCTCGCAGGTGGCCTGGTGTCACCCATTCATGCACTCATATCCTTCCCCAAAGGAAAAAACAAAACTTTTCCCTCAGGAGAACAATCACTCAAACACGCACTCAAACAACAAACGGAAATAAAAGAGCAGAAAACCTAGTACACATTCACTCCTAAAAAACCAATGTTTTAACACTTTCAAACCACACACCAGACCTTCATTCAACATCTCCCTCTGATGATGGCCGCATCGCATCCAAAATACGTATTAGTGTTCCTTAAATATTTAGAGAGTCCCGGTTTTGCGAGAATGTGTGTATAAATGTTTTCTAAAACATTGGTTTTTTTAGGAGTGAATGTGTACTAGGTTTTCCACTCTTTTATTTCCGTTTGTTGTTTGAGTGCGTGTTTGAGTGATTGTTCTCCTGAGGGAAAAGTTTTTTCCTTTGGGGAAGGATATGACTGCATGAACGGGTGACACCAGGCTACCTGCGTGGTTTTCTTCCCCTGTAAACCTGTAAGTGTTACTTTTGTTTTTCTTTCCATTGATTCCTTCCTTACCCAGTCTTTTTAACCCATTTTTTTAAACCCCTTTTTTATTGTTTATTTTGTCTCTAAATATTCTCATTTGAGATGCACATCTGGTTTTTCATAACATTGTTATTACTATAAGAAATTACTATGATAAGTACTTATTGGTTAATTTTTTATACTTAAGCACTTATTCTTGAACATATATGTCAAATTTAGTGGGTGACCTCCCTAAATGTCAATTTTTAAAATGAGATTTTGTTGTATATGTCATTAGAAAGATATTTTCTTATTTTATCAGATTCCTTTATATGGATATGGTGGTCATTGCAAGGTAGAAACCATCTCTCTGCCAAGAGATTTAGCTGGTCGACTCTGGCTGAATCTAGGTTTGATCTCAACTGCTTGTAGTGTTTCCAGTTTTAATTCTCCTCAAAGACTGAGGTTATCGCGGCCGTCATCACCCTTTTCACCAGCACCTTCTGTGAAAAATAGACTCCAGTTTCATAATTCTGGCACTCTACCTGCATTTGTGAAGATTGTTCCATTGATGTTGGGTAAGATATTGAAATGATACTAGAATAGAAAGTTTTGATGCCCATATTGAATGATAGGCTCAATTTAGAGGCAATGAATTTTAACATTACTCTGTTGTGCTTTTGTTAAGTGAAATTTATTGAATGATTCAAGAGAAATTTGTGAAAAATAGGGAATTTATTTGAAATGATTTATTACATTTTATGGTATGCTTTTATGTTTTTTGTGGTCAAACTGTGAACTGAGCTTTTCTTTATAGATAACTCAAAAAAAGAATGCAAAACGACACTTGGCAACATTTAGTAAAATTCATTTTGCATTATACAGTAAATCCTCTTATCTTACAGACTCCTTTAGAACGAAGAACTCCATATAACAAAAATTATCACCGGTCCCGAAAAATTCACTAATGAAACTATATAGAAAACCTCTACATTACGAACCTCTGATAATTATGAAACCTCCCAATTACGAAATAAAAATCACACCCATTCCACTAAAAATGAAACTTCATATAGCGAAATTAAAAAAAAATAATTGTACGCGCTGATGTAAAGCAGAAATCAATGCCACCTATGTGGTTGTTAACGCTGTTATTACGACCTCACATGAATGATTCGAAGTGTAGTATTTGTTGTAATTTCGAGTGATAAGGTAGACCTCGCCTTTCACGGCTTTGTCTTTCGCATATTTTGATCTTATGCATTTCTGCATTTGCTACCAGTTTTGTCTTTCGTGGTATCGTGCTTCACTTTTTTGTGGTGAAAAATCATGGAAAAGGCTATGAGAAAATTTTTATTTGTAATGAATTACCTTTTCCTCATGTTTTCTCTCATAGTCAGACCTGAAAAATATTGTTGCATTATTCTAATATGTAAAAATATTTACATATGTGCATTAATGTAATATACACATACAGTAGAACCTCATAAACCCGGCATTCAAAAACCCGGCATTCAAAAACCCGGCATTCTCAAAAACTCGGCACTTTTTTGAAAGTTATATGTAAAAAATCCTAATACTCTAGAAATTACTTTAAATGATGTATGCTTATCTATTTTCATTGTTTCATTTATCTCATTATAACCACATGTTTAGATTCATGGCGATAACAATTGTTTTTCATCAATGTAATTAGTACTTTTGTTAATTTTATCTTGATATGACTTCAAAAAAAGAAGACAACCCATAAGTGGTGTTACGAAACGTAAGTAGAAAAGTCTCACGATTGAAAAAAAGTAGAAAACTTGAAAAAGGTACTTCAGTGAAGAGACTTTGCGAAGAATATAGCATTGGTAGTTCCACTGCATATGACTTAAAGAAGAAAACTGAAATATTGAAATTTTATGCAGTGAGTGATACACCTAAAGCTATGTGTAGCCATAAAACACTACACGTCCCGGGTAAATATTGTTGGTAAGGTATTGTTTGAGTGGTTTCGTCAGCGAAGAAGTGAAGGTGTACCTATTTCAGGACTAATTCTAATACAACAAGCGAAAATTTTTCACAATAGCAATAAGAGTGATAGAAGGTGACACTGAAAACTGGGTTGATATCAGCAATGATGCGCCTGTCGTATTTCAGCTAACTGATGTGAAATGTTTGAAATAGTCGAAATAGTGGACATGGTTTTGAAATCTGAACATGAAAAAAGATGAAGAAAATGAAAGTGACAATTATCAAGGACAAACCTTCAATAGATCGCTGTATACAGTTGGTCATATTTACAATATCCATTTTAGATCAAAGCTCCTGCATCGATTTTCAAGAGATTACGTGTTTGTATCAAATACAAGATAAACTTATGATGGAAAAATCAAAATGCATGAAGCAAGCTAGTTTGCCTGATCTGTTTAAAAAAATTCTCAGAATAATGTGATGAAAATAATGTTGTAAATGCGTATTAGATATACGCTTTATTTCACATTCGTTATTTACTTTTTAATGGTTCTTTTATAATTCCTCGTTTTAGTGCATGTATAAGCAATAGTCTTTATTGATAATGGGTTCCCTTTTAATTGTTATTCATCATTTAATTATATAATCAGTTACCAAAAATGTACATTACTTAAGGATTTTTTATAAATTTTCAAAAACCCGGCAAATGCTAGGTCCTGAGGTTGCCTGGTTTATGAGGTTCTACTGTATATGCAAGCCTAATTTAAAAAAATAGATACGTGTCTTATATATACCGTATATCTTCGAGTATAAGTCGAGAAATTTCTTGCTTTTTAGGCCGATCAAAACAGACCTTCGGCTTATATTCTAGTCAAAAACTAGATGGATATTTTTCTGGGTCAATAATTAAACATGACTGTCGAAAAACAACATTTGACTGACTTGAAGTGCATTAGTATGAAAAATTCACGCTAACTAGCGGAAAATACGAAGGCTAATGATAAAATTATACAGCATCACCATACTTACGTAGTTCGAAAGGAAACCTTAAAATTTACATTTTATCTTTAAAAAACCTGCCCAAATGAGTGGATTGAAGAGAAGAATCAATTCAGTACTCAAGCGTTGGTTTTTTTATTTTGATCCTGAATTCAAATTGTTAAACACCGTTCCATTTCTTCAACGATGGCATTTTGTTTTTTACTTATAATCACAGACTGAACAGAGCCTGCATTGCGAATATGATCACCAATTTTTCCTCTGTGTTTTAAAATGGTTGCAGTTGTTGAACGATTGAGGTCATAAACATGACCAATCGAAGCAAGCGGCTCCCCTATTTCTGATCTATGTATTATGTCCATTTTAGTTTCCATTGAAAGCACTCAATGTTTTTTACCACTCTTAGCACTTTCACGAACTCTACGTTTACAATTGTTTTCCGTATTTCAAGGGTAATAAAAAAACAATACGTATATAAACACGTACGGTTTTGAATACAAACTGCAAATGACGTGTTGACAAGTTTATGTGTTCTTACTGTGACCGATGGTCGTAAGTGCGTGAGGGTGTGTTCGTAAATGAAGAGCAAGGGGCAATTCATTGTTACGTGGAATGTTCGTAAATATGAATTGTTTGTTTCTTGCATGTTCGTAAGTAGAGGTTCACCTGTATATATATTAATTTTTTTGTAAATTACAAAATTATCTTATTTTCGTTTTCTTTGCTTCGACTTATATTCGAGCCTTGGATTTTAGACACTTTTTTAGGCTAAAAAGTACATTTCGACTTATACTCGAAGATATACAGTACACTTTTAAATAAGTTGCAAAATATAAGCTGGAACTTTTTCTTTTTGACGACAGGGAAGTCCCGAGGAGAAAATAGTTGACACATTCCCAACGATCGTACGATTTCAGTATGGCTTTCAGTATGTTTTTCTGACATTGATCATCTACCCAAAGTTTTAAAAGTTTTTCCATTTTAATAATCACAACACCGCGCCTAGGACTGTTTATTGTTGTTATCAAATTACGTGCATTTATCACGTTCTAGAATTTTCTCCTTCTGTTTCACAGAAGTGCTAATAGTTGAAGGACACATTCCCAACGATCATGCGATTTCAGCTTGGCTTTCACCTTTCTCAACACGCTTAAAATTTCTAATTTCAATTCATAACTATGAATCTTATGCACTCTTTTATGTGATTCCCTTACATTATCACTATTACATTTCCTTTTAGATGCCATGTCAAGTGGTAAATTTATAAATAAATCAATAAAATAAATAAATTTAAATAAAAGATTAACAGAAAAAAGATTCAAATCAGCACAAATTCAAACAATTAGAGCTGATATAACTATGTCTACACCAAAACTAAACCTTGCGTTTGGTCGGAACCAACAACTACGCGAAGTTTATTCCGCGTATATTATCGATCGGCTGGATCGAAATCTCGAATTAATCGAGACTCGGGAGTCGCCTGTATAGGAAACTTTATTTAGTGGGTCAAAGCTCTCCAAGAATAAGTTTCTTATTGGTTGAACTTAAAACACCTATCATATAGAATGTTCAAGAAGAATAGCATGGACTATAAACAGTATTTATATATATTTATTATTGTGTTTATTTCTGTTTTGTTAAAACTTGAATTGTACAAGACTTTGATTTTGTCAGAAAAGGATTTCATGAGAAGTATTTTTAAGTGAAAAAGTGGAGGTCGACTTATACGGTGAACATTTGCCTAATCACGTATTTTCAACAAAAAAGTAGGGGTCGACTTATATGCCAGGTCAATTTATACGCCAGAATATACGGTAAATTTTTAATGCATTATTTAAAAAATTGTTTGGTTGCATAATAATTCTAACTATATTTCAGGTATCGATTCCAAGTCACTTTCTCACCTTGAAGAAGCCATAGAGCATCGTGTAACTGTTCGCCCAGAAATATTTCAGCTCAGTCCATCCAGCAGCACAACTGTCTGGGTTAACTATGTTGTTAATGCAGATGGAAGTGCAAAGTCTAAGAATAAAGGGAGTAAGAGAGTCCAGGAGGAAGTTGCAAAGTTACTTGTCTTATCAGGAGATGTGCCTACCAGGATTCGTTTGCAAAGGTAGGTAAATTGTTGCAAGTGTAATGTTAGTACAGAAGGACCTTGATAACCATCGTTAATAGGTTCCTGGAAACCCTGAGAATTAGTGAAACAACGATAGTTGAAACTGATTTTCCCATAGAAACAATGTCATAGGTCAATAATTCGTTCAAAAATACCTTATCCATATAATATAAAAGAGAACTTTTAGACCTTAGTTTACTGGAAAATTTTCTACTCTGCATCATTTTCTTTCATTCATTTCTAGTTTTATATGCAGGGATATCACATTTCTGGACGTTTTAGCAGCATTGTCATTAGCACTGCATTTTGGGACCATTTCTATCACTTAGGGTTTAATATGCTTAAAATGTTTTAAGAAATATGTGAGGGGGTTATGTTAACTGTTTACAAATGAGCTGACAGTTGTACTGCAGCAATCCGCAAAGCAATGTTTTGCTGTTTGATTCTTAGATTTGAAGGCAAAATTCTAAATACATAGTATTAGTATTTGTTTAACCCTCTTTCAATTTACATGAAATATTTTTCACTCTAACACCATCAACTAAATGTTCTCTTAGAACAGCTGCAGTGCACCGGTTCGATAGGTGAGGTAAGTTAACGTTTATGTTACAAAATTAAACATGCGTTACATAGTACCGTATTCACCTGAATCTAAGACGACCTTTTTTTCCAAATTTTCAGCTGTAAATATCAAGAGTCGTCTTACATTCGAATACGAAGTATATTTAAGCATTTAATCAATGGTTTTTACAACAAATGGTATATTAGAGTAAACAATTCACAACAGCAAATTCAAGTACGTACATAAAGACGTGAAATAAACAAATAGTAATAACAATAAGAAAAACATGACGGGAATAATAATTATTTAGACTAATAATCATCGTCGACGATCACAACACAGAGACGTACTTTCATCTTGCACGTAATGCCAACCGCAATGTCAAAACAAATGAGAGCGGAAATCATTGGGATTCCCCTTTCAAACGACGCACCGCGATTCATTAAGTGTGACAGTAATTTTGAGTTGTGCATTCTTGATTTAAATGCACAACCCTTAAGTTAAAATGACAGATCATGTTGAAGTACGTGGCACGAGTGCAAAGTTAACAAAAGAATTAGACGGACCTATGATGCAAATTTTAAGCTGATCGTGATAAATTACACCGAAAAAACTAATAACTCTGATGCGAGTAGAAAGTTCGGTGTATCTGAGGCAAATGTGCGTCGATGGAAACTCTCAAAACAGGAACTAGAAAAAGCCAAAGCCACAAGGAAGTCGCTCAGTGGTCCAAAATTAGGCCGATTTCATGGCATTGAAGAAGAAGTAGTCAAGTTTGTGCGCACCATGAGGAAGAACGGTATGCCTGTTTCGACTGAAAGTATTATACTTAAAGCTAATGAAATTACTAGAGGACTTAATATATTATTGCAAGAATTCAAGGCCATTAGAAGTTGGTGCGTGAGAATGATGCGACGAAATAATTTTTCTTTACGGCGATGAACTTCGCTGTGTCAGAAATTGTCAGAAGACTATGTTGAAAAACTTCTCGCTTACCAGAAATACGTAATTGGACTTAGAAAAACCAATAATTACCTTTTGAGCCAAATAGGAAATGCCGATGAAACTCCGGTTTTCTTCTACATGCCATCTAATTATACTGTGAACGAAAAAGGTGCGAAGTCCGTCCTAATTAAAACTACAGGCAACGAAAAAATGCGAGTCACGGTAATGTTGGCGGTTTTAGTAGATGGGACTAAATTACCACATGTGATTCTAAAGCGGAAAACAATGCCTAAGAAACATTTGCCAAGTGGAATAATAGGTGTCAAGAAAAGGGGTGGATGACTAAAGAACTAATGAGAGATTGGTTACATGTGGTGTGGAATAGATGGCCAGGAGCTTTACTGAAACAAAGAGCAATGCTTTCACTGGATGCATTCAAGGACACATCTCCTGAAATTAAAAACATAATGAGTGCGATGAATATTGATCTTATTGTAATACCTGGAGGAATGACATCGCAACTTCAAGTTTTAGATGTTGCTGTCAATAAGTGTTTTAAAAATAATTTAAAGGTTTTGTATTCTGAGTGGTTACAGAGTGGAACTCACACTTTAACACCAAAAGGAAATCTTAAGAAACCTGAAGTTGCAATGCTCTGCCAATGGATCAAGGCATCGTGGCAACAAATAAATGCAAAAGTAATAGTGAAAGGATTTAAGAAATGCTGCTTATCTAATGCCATGGATGGGAGTGAGGATGATGTTTTGCGGGAGACTGATGATGAAGTTGAGAGTGATAAAGATAGTGAGCGTGAGGAAAATAGTGAAGGTTGCATAGACAGTGATGATGACTAACACAATAAAATGATTTTATGCAGCACTTGGATTGAAATGTTTTTTTGTTGTCCTGAAATGAGTATATTCTTTCAATGTATTTACTTTATTTTTAATGTTATCTTAAAATGAATGCTACCATTTAATTTGTTTGAAAACCTGAATGGTTCTATTTGTGATATGATCTTATGATTTTAAAATGTTAAAAGACAATGACATTCAAGAAAAGTATAAGAGAAAATAAATATTTCACAAGATTTATAATTTTTGTAGTCATGAAGGTCAATTTGAGCTTTTTTCTCTTTTGGAATCATCAAAATGGGGGGTCGTCTTAGATTCAGGGTCGTCTTGGATTCGGGTGAATACGGTATGTTGCCTCAGTGACAGTATGTCTGGACATGGTACTTGTGGGCAGCAATTTTTCCCTCTCATTTACAGTGCACTGAGGTACTTTCACAAATTTTTAATTTTCATGAATACTCTTTAGGATAGAACTATATATAAAAAGGAATATTATGTTGCAAATAAAAGTGAAAGAAATTGTTTATAAATATATTTTTTATAGTTTTAAAATGTTGGTCGGATCGATAGATCGTTTCTGACTCACTTCTGCTACATGACGTCACGATCCGGTATTTCTCGTTCTCCTTGTATACGTCAAGCGCTTTTACTCTGTAATTGTTCTGTGAAAGCGAAGGGAATTTTGCACCTTAGAGATATCTATATCGTAGATTTTTACATTTATTATATAATACAGTATATATTAGGTAGTTTGTTATTAGAAGATTAGAATGGATGCCGATTTCCTAGAAGCAAAATCGGACAATTTGCCTGTTGTCGATGCTATAATGATAGCTGAATATCTGAGCAGAAATTATGTGAGGCAAAAAAAACGAAATATAAATAATATGCTAACTCTGACAGTTTTTCAACCAGATGCATTGAAATCATTATCCTTGCATCATTTATTGTTAGATTTCCAGCTGAAATGTATTAATAGAAGTGTAGATCATTTTCTTTCATTTGTAAAAAATCATTTTATTTTAAATCCTATAAGGTTATTGGAAGCTGAAAGAATGACAAGAGAGCAAGCTCATTCCAATCTGTGGTTGGAACTAAGATATGGTCGCATCACTGCTTCTAAAATATATGAGGCTGTAAAATGTAAAACCGTTGATGGGCTATTAATTATTGAAATTTTAGGTTATAAGTGTCTGCAGACTGCTAGTAGAAAGTCAAGTCCTGAAACAATTAAGAGTTGGAATTGGATATGAAAATACAACCATGTGGCTTGGTACTTAATTAAAAATACCCATTTCTTGGTGCTACACCAGATGGAATAAACAATAATTATGTTAATCAGATAAAATGTCCCTTGTCAGATAAGTCTAACTCAAATTATATATCTAAAAACAATAGCTCCAAAATGTTATGCCCAAATACAGCTTCAGATGCTCTTTTGCAACAAAGATGTTGGTATATTTTGTGTTGCAAACACAGATTTGAGAAAAAAAAGGGAATTACAATTCAATTTGTGAGTGTAGATAAAGTGTACTGCCAGGAGCTGATAGCAAATGCAGAAATATTTTGGAAAAATAATGTATTTCCAAGGCTTATGACATCAGTTTAATTGTAAACTATGTGTTTAATTTATTATTATTTATTGCATTCAATTTTTTAGGTTTTTGTACTTTTTTGTGGATTATATCATAAAAGCAGTTACTTTGTCTATTTTTAAGGTTATATTTCAATTAATAAAAAGAAAATCATATGTAAATACTTTATTTAATATTTGAGAGTGTTTTGTAAGTAATTTACCCATATACTAGTACTCATAATTATACTATTGTAGTTATAACTGTTTCTACAAAGGAGAAATACAGAAATATATATATTTATTCCAATGATTTTATTAGTTCATTCTGAATGCTTACTAGGGCACATGCTGTCACTGTTATATCATCCAATAAATCTACTAAATTATGATCTACTACAGAATGGGGCTTCAAAATATGCAATTTCCTTAGTCATCCAATAACTCTCTCAATGTGTACCCTTAGACTTGTTATTCTCTTAGTTGTCTTTACCTCTTCCTTGGTCAACTTGCTACCTGAAGATACACTTGGTGGTCTAATAAGTTCACATTGCTTTTCAGAGAATAGTTGACTAGTATGATTAAAACCTCTGCCAGCCATGATTTGAGTCCCAGGAGGTAGGTGATCTAAATACCCACTATATTTTGTTATAGCAGTATCAGCAAATTATAGTCACTTACTTTAAAATGATCTTCACAGCAATGTAGTGTATTTGTTTGAGAAAGGGGGAAATTTTTACTATCTCTTCTAGTTGCCTTAATCCAACTAGTTCGTTTTTTTCCTTTAGGAACATTTATAAACACTTTATCAGGAGTTTTTATACTCGTATTTGTGCACAACGGAACAAAGATTTTTTATCCTATTTCCTTAAATTCTCCATATTTTAAGGATATAAAATCAGTAAAACCGTCCTAAAAATAATATTTCCATCAAAGATGAGAAATGTATGTAGTCTTGCAACATAACTATCAGATGTGTTTACTTTACGTATATTATCAGAAACTGCATCTGCTACTGCAAATCCGCTAGTGACGCCACGAACTATCGACTTTCAATTATATTGCTTTCCATAGTTCGATATAAATGTTTAACTTTAACATTTTTTTTTCTGAAAAAGTAATAATCTTATAATAATTCTGATTTCAGATTCGTAATGAGGGTGAAAAAATGCTTTGGACGATATTTTTTTTTTAAATGTGAAAGTACCTCGTCATTTTATTTGTCTGCTTCATTCAAATGGTGATGGATATTTTTCTTTTTTTACAACTTGACGCCAAATGACGGTACATCTAAACAATGATTATCGATGGGGACGTTTATCAAGGTCCTACTGTATGATCGTGGTCTATCAAACATTCACTTGTAATAAACTGCTTAATTGTTATAATACAAATTTGCATGGGGTTTTATAGTATATTTTGAATAAAAATAGTTTTATTTTCAGCTTTTAAAGGAATTTATTTATTTCTAGTAAAAAGCTTGAATATAAAATGTACTGATAATCATTAAAAATTGTAGTAATGTATTTAGATAATACAGTAAAATCTCTTTATAATGAAATTGAAGGGACCTAATTTTTGTCACTTTGTTGTAAGGAGGTTCTTTGTATAGAGGTTTTTTCAAGATCACCATATTTGCACTTAATTATCATTATTATTGTTTGTAAACATTTTTTAAAAGGATGTTTCCACTAAGTTTATTTTATGACAAAAACAATATAAATAATATGTATTTTGTCATTCCTGTGAGTCTGTGCTACAGAGCTATCCCTATTAATGATCTAAACTTGGACAACTTTCTACTGACTTTACATATTTAAAATATTAGATTGGGCATGCGCATTAGAAACAATAGTACATCAATAAATAGACATATTAGAAAACTAGTAATGCCTAGTAATAATAAAGTAATGTTTTTAGGGTGGCTAGATTCCACCTGGCTTTAAATTTTTGTAGCCATCCATTGGAGGCCTGGAAATTATCTATGCCCAGTTTTATTGACAAATCTCTTGTGTGTTGCTGCAAAATCAGTCCTGATATAGGGATATTTGAGGCTCTTGACTTCATTACCCAGTCTGGAAGTCAGCGCCATTGGCCGTGCATAAGATTAAACATATGCTACAACGCATTTATTAAGCCACAAAATGTTTTTATTTGAATGAAATCTGCCCAACAGTTTATAAGTTAATAACATTTGTTTGAAATCAAACATTTTTTATTTAAATATCATACATTAAATCGGCCAAGAACGCCAAACACGGGATTTAAATTCGTATGATAAAGGTTAAATACAGTCATGCCTCGTTTAGCGCAAAGGATACGTACCGAACGGTCTTTGCGCTAACCTAATTTTCGCTAAACAAACCGATTGTAACATGTACTTAGTAGTGATCAGTTTGTGAAATTGCAAGGTTCGCTAATGTTACTTTTTTATTTATTTAATATTAATTATCATTAAAAATCAATATTAGTACAATTTTAAATCTTTCGCAGCGGTGCTCGCATTTATGCGTAGATCGCTAGGTCCTGCGAGTTATCATATTCATCACTACAGCGCTCAAATCTACACATAAATTACTTATTGTATGTATGTGTGGGGGTATTGACCATTTTCAATAATTACTTGAAGTTCGTCAGGAAACTTTATAGCTGCATCTTTATCAGCACTTGCTGATTCACCTGTAAAATGAAGGCTATGTATATTTGCGTGGCGTTTAAAATTTTGAAACCAACCTGCATAAAATGCTTCTGAAGAATCTTCATCCTCTTCTTGCTTTACACATTCAAACAGGGAAAGTACTTTACTGCAAATGATTGCTTGACTAAGGGGCATGTGTTCATTAGAACGCATAGAATCAATCCACAACACTAGCAGTTTCTCCATTTTTTCAAGCATATTACTAACAATAAGTGATCGTGTGAGTTTCTTCGCAGTTACTGCACTGGCTGCTTAAATGGAACTTTTTATTTTGTCTTTATTTAACAAAATTGTATGAATTGTAGAAGTTGTGAAGTTAAACTTACGTGCAATATTGCTCTGACGGTCACCTTGTTCAAAACACTGAATCACTAAGTTTTTCCTCAAGATTTGTTTTTCTTGATAATTTAGGATTATTTTCTACACTTTGATTGCCTTTACTCAATGTTCTCCTTTCTGCCATGATCGCCATGATTTACTGAAATTATTTCCCCCTATTTACTGTTAAAATATTATTTTGCCGTAGATACCGTATATACTTGTGTACCCTGCACACATTTTTTCCCGAAACGCTGGGGAAAAAGGGGGTGCGCGTCTTACACGAGGATTTCTGAACAGGTTATATAAATTGTATCGATAGTAAATTCTCTGCAGTATGCTTGTGTATATGTTTATATTCGTAAAAGACGTTGAATTCTACGAAGTATATGCGTATTTATGCCATCAAGCAAAGGTGTAAGTTACGCCCGTGCTGCAGGCAAAAACTCGCACAAGTAGGCAGAAAGAATACGCCGACTAACTGATAACTATAGTTCAATGACTACTGAGGGTTTGCTGGCTTGAAAATAGGCAGGTTCAAGTTTGGTCCTTTTCCCTCAACCACTTCAAGGAATTCAGAGTGGTGAAATTTTTTTGAGAATGAAAGATTTCATCGTTCGAAAGGAAGACGAAAACTCATTTGTTCGTAACCTTCCAATATATACTCACGAGATGATACGCAAAGAAACTCCCCGTCCACCTAAGGAAATTCCCGTTCATAGATGAACAACAAATAGTTCGTGAAGCGTAGAAGTAAGTACGTCAAAAACAGAAGCGGGGGGCAAAGTTGCGTAATAATACAAGAAAAACAGTTAAGAGATTAACAAAAGAGGACTATCGGTGAGGAGATTTCTGCTAGTATCGTCATAAAGAGATCACCCAATAAATTGCGTCATGTAGAAGGGAGAAGATGCTTAACTTGAGCGGAACTTGTTTCAGGGAGTGGGAATCGGTGACTTAAAAAAAACTTATTCTGGTTCAAATTAATTTTTTCCCTCGGAACCGGCCCAAAAATAGGAGTTCGCAGGTTACAAGAGTAAATACGGTATTAAACAAAACACCGCAAATATGTCATTGGAACTGATTTAGTTAAAACAACTTTCCTTTATTTTTTAAGCAAACAAAAGCCAGCCATACATAACAGTATTTATTTTATTAAAAAATAAATAATGTATAGCACGGGTTTCCAATTGCGCTATATCGATATTGCGCTAAACAAACATGCGCTAAACGAGGCATGACTGTACTCGAAAGATATACGGTATGTATTAGCATTTATAATTACCGTATTTAATGGATTGTAAGCTGACCCCCACTTTTCACAAGGCTACGCAAGAAAAATTTTGATTTTAAAGTGCTTAGACATTTATTTCAAAAAATACCAACAAGTATGAATGCCTCAGATTTTCAGTTTGTAATTAAATGAAGAGTATTAACTAAAATTACGGCGACATAAAATATGTTTTATTCACTTATTCATAACAACTCATATTAAAAGAGTAATTTGACCTCGTTATCCCCCGGGATCTTATTCTCGTAAAGAAATAGCCGTTTCTTGTAAATCTAATATGGACACTGTATTACATAACATATGTTAATATTACACTAGTATCACCTGGGCATTTTCACTTTCATTCTTAAATTATTCTCTCAAGTTGGCTGCTACACCACTAATGCACGAGGAAGTGACTATTCGCTCAGGAAATCCCAATATGTGCATGCTAGGGACACTAAAACAAAATAGGTAGAGCAGGGAGGGGAGGGGGTAGGAAAGCCAAATGTTTCGATTCACGAGTAAAATGAAACATTGTGTACATTGGTAGCTTCTTACACGTACGAGTGCTATCGCTGCATTTCTTTACGACTTTGACGCGCCACGTATTATTTACATAATTTATTTCTTCGTAGGTGTTCAGTCATTTTGATTCTTTTTTGCATACATTTAAAGTAGATAGTTTACTTCCACTTTAATACACTTATATCTCACGTTATAATGTAACTACGGACATAAATTCATTGACTACTTTTTTGTACACCGATTCTAAGCCAAATGGTGATTTTTGCGATGGTAAAAAGGTAAAAAAGATCAGCTTACAATCGATTAAATACGTAATTTTTGTACTTAATCATACATATTTATACTTATGCAAAAAGAAAACTATTACAATCTGCAAAAACACAAGCACGTATCATCAGCATATCATGATCGTCACTGAGACTGGTGAGTTCTAGTAGTGGTCGAAATAGTACCTTTACCATGTAAATAGATAGCATTGATTATATATGGCGTCTGCTTTATAAAAGTGCATAAAATCCATTAACATTTATTTATATTTATAAATTTTGCTGTATAGAGGTTCATTTTTAGTGGAATGGGTGCAATTTATATTTCGTAAATGAGAGGTTTCGTAATTATCGGAGGTTTGTAATATAGAGGTTTTCTATATAGTTAAGCTAATGAAATTGTCCGGACCGGTGCTGCATTTTGTTATACGGAGTTCTTCGCTCTAAGGGAGTTCCTAAGGAAGAGGTTTTACTGTAGTTTTTGAAACGTTACTTACAATTATGATGATGTATAATCATGTCATAGGTTGAGGAAAATTGATCTATTATAAATTTCTAAATGAATTTATGCACTGCACCCATATTTCATATTGAAAATGCAATATTAAATGTCATCACTGATATTTATCCATCTATTTTTATTTATCCTACCTTTAATTTATTGCAGGCATGTTATAATTTTTTCAGTTATTAGGAATCTATCAAACATTAATTATAAAATTGTAACTTGATTTCTAAGTTTTTATCAATTCCTTCATTGAACTTTTAGGATGTATAAGATTGCTGAGGCTACACAGAACACTAAGGATCCAGGCCAGTGTCTTGGCTTAGGAGGAACTTCACTAAGCTTCATTGGAGCAATATCCAGCCATGATGGAATTAAGCCCGAGCTGATTGAGGAAGTTGTTGACAGTGAGGGAGAAATGTCAGTGAATTCATTATGTGATCCCACAAAGAAGGAAGCCGTTAACTCACTTGTACAAAATTTAACAAAATTTGAGGTAATTAATTTTTAGACAGCATATTAAGGGGAAATTGCATATGCTGTTTAATACATTTAGCAAAAAATGAGTACACTCACTGTACAAAACATCTGATTGTTGTGAAAACAAAATGAACTGTTGCCATTATATGAATGATTTTCTTCTAGTAATTTTTACTTTTTATTAATAATTCATGAAAATTCAAATTGTATTATTTGTTGAAGTGGTAAGGTAGCAGGTTGTGTTTTAAAAACTTCGAAAAGCATTGAATAGATGCCAGAATGAAAATATGACTTCGAGACTTATTCATACCTGCAGTAAATGCGGAATAAAATCACTGAGATAAGTCATTCATACTAGATATATGAATTTATAACTTAGAATGATTAGTTAGAGTACTGATTATCCGAGACCTGATTATCCAAGAAGGTGGATATCAGCGGTTGTGTGCAGGTGAGTCGAATTATTTGCACGTTTACATTGCTGGACTCTGATATTTTATTCTCACTCCCGTTACATTTTAAGTTTAGTTTGTCGTCGTTCTTTGTCGATGTATTTATACATTTATATTGTTTGAGTATTTTATTCTCTGACTAAAAGAATCCAACATGTGAATAAAGGTGTGGGTGCGTTAAAATTGCACTATAACTTTAGTTTGTTGCCATTCTTTGTCGAGGTATTTAAAGGTTTACATTGTTCGAGTCTGACCTTATATTCGCATTTTGTTTTAATTATTTATTCTATCAGTGTAACAATAATTCTAATTAATGCATTCAATTTGGATTATCCGTGTTTTTCGATTATCCGGAACCCGGTTGCCCCCAATCACAACAGATAATTGGCACTCTACTGTATGTAGTTTCATAAAATATTGTTTCTATTAAGGGCTCCGTCCACCGAGTACATTGCTATCCATCGCGTCGGCGCACGCCAGGGTCCGACTGAGTATGTTGCTTTGACGTACAGCGACGTGCCGCATGGCTTCCTCCACCGACTCTGTCAAGGTGACGGATATCAGTTCGAGAAGAGCATTAGCTGCTTATTTATTATTGAAAAGAATAAGACGACGCCGTAGATGGTGGGTTCACCCTATAAATAAAAAGTGTGAACTTTTAGGAGAATATCACAAACTATGCGAGGAATTGCAAAATTTACCTGAATGCTATTTTCAATATTTCCGCTTGAGTCAGGACCAGTTCGAAATTATTTATTCTCTGATAGAGAATGAGATAAGGAAAGAAGATACAAATTACAGAAGAAGTATTTCAATGAGAGAACGTTTAGTTGTGACGCTGCTGATTTCATGCACAAATGGTAAATGCCCAACTGTGTGGGCGCTCTTGATGGGAAACATATAAGTATTTTTGTGCCCAAAAGATCGGGTTCTTTATATTACAGTTACAAAAAACATTACCCTTTAGTGTTAATGGCTTTAGCAGATGCTAATTATAACTACTTAATGATAGATGTTGGCGGTTACGGCAGTAACAGTGATATTTTCAAACTGCCCATTCGGAAAAGCGTGGTTGCAAAATTGTCGAAGCCTTTCCATACCAGAAAATTGGTCACTACCAGGATCGGAAAGTAACTTGAAAGTCCCATTAGTGATCATAGCGGATGAGGCATTTCCACTTAAACATAATATACTTCGTCCTTATCTGGGCAAAAACTTGACACGACATCAAAGAATATTTAACTACCGCTTATCTCGAGCTAGAAGGATTGTTGAAAATACTTTTGGTATTACTGCACATATTTGGAGAATTCTATTGAAATGAATGGAAGTGTCCATAAATTTTGCGACGTTAATAACCGTTGCATGTTGCACTTTGCATAATTTTTTGTTGAGTACAGATCCCCAACCTGACTTGATTGGACATTATTTACAAAGAGACAAGATCAAAGAAACAAAGGGGATCGGTCGTTTAACAAAAATATTAGAGGAAGATTTGCAAGGCCTACAACTCAAGCCATGGACATCCGTAATGAATTTGCCGATTGGTTCATTTCACCATCAGGTGCACTTCCTTTTCAAAATGAAATAATTTAGTCTTCGAAAGTTACGAAAAAACATTTTTACATTGTTTGTCATATTAATATTTAGATTGATGCTAATAGGTGCTTATTCTGGAAGTGAAACACACTTAAAAATAAACCATTGAGTATCTTCAGCGGCATACAGATTTTAATATATAAAAAGGAAATAGACGACATATTGTTCTACAAATAAATGAAGTGAAAAGTAACATTTCTTTGACATGATTTTTTTGTATTCTATTAATTCTTTTCTTTCTCAAATCTTGGAGGGGGTAGTTACTACCTTTACTCTCATCCCCTGGTTCTTCATTTTTTTAACAATTTGCATTAGTTTCTTTTATGGGAAAAGAATGTACATAGACTACATTTTTCAGAGATTTTAAGAGGAATTAGTAAAGCTACAAAATATAAAAATAACTTTTGATTATTGTTTTTGAGATTTTAAGGTTTCCCCTGTTTCTGATAATTGATTATTAAGAGAGATAAAATATGGATATCAGGTGAAGTACACATACATACAGGGCCGTAGTGACCACTTTTGGTGCCCTGGGCAGAGGATATTTTGGTGCCCCAAAATGATCTAATAAAATAAGTGCATATTTTTAAAGAGGTATTTAACTGAAATAAACAATCATTTCTATTAAGTTTTTTTTTCAGGCTTTATTTGCAGCATCTATATTTTTAACAGTTTATTCAATAGATAAGATTGCTGGACCAAAAAGTCTTTCTTAGTTCATTGATGACTATCAAATTTTTGATCAATTTCAATTTTCTAAAAGAACGCTCTCTAGTTGAAATTAATGTGACAGATATCCAGAAAATTATCAGAAAATTTTCCATATTAGGAATAAATTCCAATATTTCTTTCTGTGTAATTTATACACTTTTTTCGAAGGCTGGTGATTTTTCAAACTGCAAACTTCGTTGATTAACTCGCGTTCATCCGCATTGTTTTTATTACCTACTAGCAGCATTTTCACAGGAATTTATCATTTTATCTTCGGTCATATTATATAAAGCACAACTTGAAATTTTCTGTTGTATCAGGTATTGAGGGTGCTTCAGTTTCCATCGCGTCACGAAATTTCCTTTTTCTTTTTCATCGCAAAATTTCTTTGCCTCTTCCATATACTCTTCCAGTCTTGATGTTGAACTTTTTATGTCTGGTACAAAATCGCAGATCATGTCAACAGCTGTATCCACAGTTACATCGGCACCCAGAAGAGATTTAGTGAGGTGGTTGATCTTCTGGAGACAATCGTCCCAAAATAACAAAAAAATATAAATATCCGTTTTAGCAAACTTTCAGCATCTCTGCATTTATGTTCATTCTTTAATTTTATTAACTCTGTATAAACTTCCTTCAATTGTAACCCCAACGAATTCACAGAATTTTCTCTTGATGACCATCGTGTTGTGCCATGTTTTTCCAACGTCTCTCTAGAACCCCTATTAGTACAACCCATCTCGATGTGGAACCAGTGAAATAAAGGAACAGTTTCTATACCTTTGCAAAAAATTCCCTAATTTGGCGGTTAGTTTTTTCAGTGGAATGATAACAAGCTAAATTAAGCGAGTGCTCTGTATGTGGTATGAAATGTGCAAGAGGGTTATGTTTGCAAACGTTTTATTTTCTGGTCATATTAGGAGAATTTTCATACGAATGAGCTCTCATATTTTGTAAATCTAGTTCATCCTGTTCCAACTTTTGGATTATTTCTGACGTGATTTTATCTCTTTTTCGATTTGACAGCAATAAAATCAATGAAGGCCTCCTCAATAATTACTTTTTATTGACAACTTGGGTGAAAATTCTGCTCGGCTAATGCAATGTGATAGGGAACACACATTTTTGGGGACTAGGGTAAACAAAAGAATCTACATTCAGAGAGTAAAGAGCAGAGGCAGCCAAAAATCTGCCAATTAAGTTTGCACATGTTAACCTATCACTTGGTACAGTCATGGCGCTTCAGCTGAGCCTCTGGTTGGCCATTATAAGTTTCGAAGAGATCAAAAAAACAAAACTGTAACCGCATTTATCAAGTGTATAATAAGACTTCTATTTGGCACCCCCTCGCGATGCTGTGCCCTGGGCACATGACCTGGTTGCCCCGCCCTCACTATGGCTCTGTGTGTATATATATATATATATATATATATATGGCGGAAGGGCTAGCGCACTGGCCTACCATCACTGAAGTCGCGGGTTCGAATCCCGCCAAGGGCATGGATGTTTGTGTTCGTACTCATAATTCATATTTTCATCACTCGTGTGTGTGTCTGATGTGGAAGGCAACGGGAAACCACCACATCATACGTGTTTATTCCCTAGTCATGTCAAACCAATCCTAGGATTGAAAACCATGAATGAAAATGAATATATATATATATATATATATATATATATATATAAATAAATGAGAACATAAACTTGAAATTGCATGCTTGGACAATTCTGATTTTATTATAGGTTAAAAGTCTTCTGTTAAAAATGCTACCAATTTTCAGAATCAGAACAGTTAAATTTTATAAAGTTGCAAAACATTTCAAATACACATTAAAATCCAATAAAAATATTAAAGTTAAAAAATTCTATAAAATTATTAGAAAAAACTAACCTATGTACTGGTTTTTTCTGTGATTTTATTAAACTGGCCAAAGAAAACCCTAATTCTATAACTTAGCTAAAGAAATCATTTTCATCCTTCATTCTGGCAGAATATTTTAAAGCTTTAAATCAATGTAAAACTTCTGATGTTGTTGGCATTTAGTTCATCACAATCTTCCTCATTCTGTTCATCCTCTGAATTGGGAACAATTTCATTGCTTTGTGATCCTACCATAGTTTTCAAATCAATTTCATCAGTCTCTGCAAAAACACTTTCATCAGTATTTATGAAATTTTTCGCACTTATGTTGGTACCCTCAACTTAATACATCTCATCAATAAAATTTTGAATGTCACAATAATCACAACCGCTACTTGCATCACCACATTCATTAATATAATTGAAAACAAAGCCACAATTTCTAAAACAATTTTTGATACTGGCTTCTTGTGCACACTAACAAATGACTGAGAAATGTAATTACATCTAAAACACTGATTTTAACCGCCAAGTCCGATCTTCTCTTACATTGGTATATATTTTGAAGGCCCTCTAGACATTTTAAAGAGATCGATTTTATTTTCCATCTTTTGCAGGTTCAAAATGTACTTAATAATACAAAAATTACAAGAAAAAAATCTTTTCCATCCACGTCTCACAGGTTCTGCCTTACAGAGAGACATTCAGATGAAAAACGGTATCAACTAGATTGATTTTATTTTGAATTTCTGGCTTTGGCAGATTCATGCCAAATACAGGTTCTACCTTTTACAGGTTTCACTGTACAGTAATTGTTGATGATAACACGAAGTACTATTTTTAGGTAATGCTTGTTGTAGAGAAAGATGATAATTCTGAGGAAGATGTTCGTAGCTCCACTGGAGATTTAACTATGTCACTTGCCAACAACTCATTGGAATTCCATTCTCTTTTGGATGATGGAGACAATAATCTTCTTCAATTCCCGTGTATGCAGAATTTTGATGATGGCTTGAAACGAAGGTTGGTAAAGTCTGGTATTTTTTAAACTTAGACATATTCTAATCTTGTATTCACTGGCAAACACCCTAATTTTGTTGACTTTTTGCATAATTTATCCATGTTCTACTTGCAAAGCATTTGATTTTCTAAAGTTAATTTAACACATTTTCAAATTTATTTTGATTACTTCTCTTGTAAATGTTTACAATTAAATGGCAATAACTTGATTTTATAATTCCTTCTGTGACATATTTGAAAATTACACCTTCAGTAAAACTTATACATTCATTTCTAATTTTCTGGTTGATATTTTCTTCAGGAAAACCAATGACATATGGTCTATAGATCCAAAAGGAACAATTCATTTAGGACAAAGTAAAGGATTATCTGCATCCCTTGTCCTTCGAAGTTTTACAGATGCAGATTTGTATTTTCAGACAAAACTTGGTATAAGAGGAGAAAATGATAGCATAGAATGGCTTCATCATTCTCAGAGACATGCTGCCAAGTGTCCGCTTACTGTTGAACCTTTGCAAGGTCAACTGCCTCGATATGGGAGTGTTGTGCTGAAAGCATCATTGCCACAACTTCCTAGCTGTTCATCAAATGATGCTGTGCTGCAGGTAAATTTATCAATACTAAAATCACAAGTGTCTATATTAGAAAGTACATAGTCCTATATGTTGTAGAAGAATGATTATAACTTTGATGTACACTACTTCTAATTATACAGTAAAACCTCCATATAATGAAATTGGTGGGATCGAAGAAAGGGGTTGTTCGTTGTAGGGAGTTTATGAGGATTGCAGAAATGCAGGGGGTAGACCAGCCCTGCGTATCTCAGGCTTAATTATGGGGCTCATCCAGTGGCGCATACACGGGGAGAGGGGGGAGTCCACCGGGTCCGATTTTTCTAAACTGTGGAAACATACATCGTTAATTTAATTTTGAGTTCATAGGAAAGGAATAGGAGATGGTTTGTCCCCTTTGTTTTTAACATAAATGTGACTAATAATGCAATACGCGAAACTGATGTCACTTGCATATAACATTTGTGCTTGTCAAACATTTCGGACCCCCCTTAAAAGAATCCTGTGTGTGCTACTGGGCTCATCTGATCAAGCCGTGCACTGCCAAACCATTGAATATACGAGTAACAATAAGTAAAGATTCTGTGCTAAAATTAATATGTTCATTATCATAATAGTGCATTCTATCAAAGCAATAGTTAATATTAATGTCTCACTATAAATAAAAGTGCAAGATGAGGCAAATGACTGTACCTTAATATGCGTTCAATTCATTTACACACCTTGTCTGATAACTGGGCAGAGTATTTGTGAAGGAGAGCACATAAAATATCTCACATTATTAATTCACTATAAAATGTATCCTACTTACGGTAAACTCCCTGTTATCTGGCACTCATGCAACCGGAATTCTCAAGCTACCGGCATTTCCTGCCTTGCAATTTTTTATTACATCTAGTTGGAAATGTTACGGATAAAATTGGCATTTTCAGCAATTTTTTGTTTATATCTAATTTGGAATGTTACCGCTAAAATTTGCATTTTCAGCAGCCGCAATACACAGTTGTGTATGCTTCTTGAACTCGGTGTTTGTGTTAAATAAGATATTTTGCACACTCTTTTTAAATGCCTCCTAAAACTCCAATATGCGCTAAAGGTAATAAAAGGAAACTGGTTGTGCTAACCTTAACCAAGAAACTTGATATAATAAAACATGTAGAGAAAAGTGGGAACCGCAATGTTTTAATGAATGAGTTGAATCTTGGTTCTTCCACTATTTATGACATTAAGGCACAGAAATCACAGTTAATGAAATTCATTGCATCTTCTGAGACAACTAGAAGAGTTGAATATCGGCGCACTCTTCATAAGCCAAAACTTGAGCAATTGGATATTGGTATTTATGAATGGTTTTCTATAAAGCATTCCAAGGGAGCTGCTATTTCTGGACCAATGTTCATTGAAAAGGTCAAAGATTTTTATGAACAAATGGAGGTTAATGAACTGTGTGGACTTTCAGATGGATGGAAACACATTTTAAGATCAGAAGTGTGGATGTTTTGGGTGATAAAAAATAGACCGACCAAGAAGTTTTGTGACTCTTTTGAAACATTAGTTAAGGAATATGTAACTATTCAACATGTTTAATTGCATTATTTTAATATTTACTAACTGCATTGTATGTAATGGTGTAACATACATACCTATCCAATTTGTTTAATTGCATTATTTTAATATTTACTAACTGCACTGTATGTAATGGTGTCATGATTCCATGTCACTATTTGCTTCTCTTTTGTTTAATATCAGTTTGCCTAAAGAATTTCTGCTAATACATTTTGTTGGGTGTGGATAATTTCTCTCCTTTTCTCGGACAAGGAAATAATTTTTTTTGTCATAAAATCCTAAAGGTTGGACGAAGTTTACCCTTACCTTGTGTTGTTATTCGAACAAAAGAGAAGTTAATAATGATAGGCATATGAAAAATTCCATAGGATGTAATGCAGTTATTAAATATTAAAATATTGCAATTAAACATGTTGAATACTTGTATATTCGAGTTTCATTACTTCCTTGAATGTCAAGGAATTATTTAAGAACAATTGAATAGAGTACCTAGTCTACAGGTTAGCAATTCCAAGGTGAATGTACAATTCTGCATCTGTTCCTTATTTTGGTATCCAAATACTTTATTGAAGCCTATCCAATAAAATTCTCAAGCAACCAGAATATTCACTTAACTGGAAAACCCAATTTTCCCAGCATTCCGGATAACTGGGAGTTTACTGTATTACAATTTCGCGTGAAATATAGACCAAAAATTTATAGTGCATATATTCTCGGGAATACACAATCATTCTGTTTAGCTTTAAATAATCACTGATTTCAGAACTATTGTTGCTGACAGAACATGGTGTTGTTAGTATAAAGTAAATCTGGGAATACCTAATTAGCAGGAAATAGCAAAAAACGATTATTACGTGTCCTATTGTTCCTTCTGTGTGGGTACAGAAAATGAGAGTGTATGGCAAAATTAAGTAGTTTGAGTCAAAATATGCATGTCATGCAGGGCTGTACTGGCTGGTAAAATGTTACCAATTAATCATCGACCAGCACTAGAGAAATGTTAACCTAGACACGGCAAACGTCGGCCCACTGAGATACCACACTAGGTGTTCAATGTGTTTTTAAACATTTCAGTATCTTAATTGAAATAGCGCAATAACAGAAGTTATATAGCACTTTGTTCTGAGGTATTGATTTCGTTCATTCTCCTTAATTGTCTTAACTGGGCAAATTAGAACGAGATGTACGGGTGATATCGTAAGAAAAAATGTGATTCACTTGAGCACAACAGCCAGGAAGAACTTTACACGTAAGCGATGGCAATAGATTTGGATGAGCGTTTTAGTACAATAATGGAGCAATTGCACTTTTCTGATGGTGACAGATTAGAGTGATCAGCGTGCATGATCCATTCTCTCATTCAGCCATTCCCAACCAGGGATGGTGAATCGGAGGGAGTGGGGAGATAGTTAGGCATGCCTCATGCTGTGTTACAGCGACTCTTGTTTTTGCTCCAAGACAATCCAGTGACAGCCAATGACTACAATTTTGTTTTCGTCGAAATTTCGTTGCACCGAGATGGATTAAATTTCGGGAACCAGGTTCAGCCTTCACTCTATGGGAGTTTCATAGTTAACAGATGTTATTATAGGGAGGCTTCTTGGATGCATTTAAATGTTCTGGGGGCAGGACGGAGATCAGAATTTGTTATACAGAGGTTTTCATTGTAGGGAAGTTCGTAAGTTAGAGGTTTTACTGTATTGAGTTAATGAAGTTTTACTGTATTTTAATGTGACAATACCTAATTCAGATTTTCAGTGAGAATCATTGCTTGAAGGTGAATATTAAGATTGAAGGATGGGGAGTCACATTGGCAACAAAACAGAGGTAAGGATAATGTGTTTTCAACATAAATTTGAACGTCAAGGCAAAACCTTATTTTATCTTAAATTTGTCTAGTAAGGATTTGTATCTTTGCCAGAATTAGATGATTTGTTAATTAATTTTCTTTGGTTAAGTCTTTGTATTTTAATTGGAAAAAGTTACTGTTTGGCATATATAAAATTATTTTTAATAACCCTAAAAACATGTTTTGTTGTATGATTTAAATCAAGAATTTTCTTGTCATGAATTTGTGAAATTTAATCTACAATTCTATTTTTTTAGACAGAAGAGCTATGTTGGTAGTGGCATTACTGTTTCAGAGGTTAAAGTTGTTACACTTGACAAGAAAGAGATGGAACCAAGTGAGAGGCCTATGTTGAGGAAGTCAAATAACCGGAAAGAGAATCATGTTTATGCTGATAACTCTGCAGTATTATTTCCAACAACTAAAGTTGGCGATTATGTTTCAATGAAAATTACACTAAAGAATATTTCTTGTGAATCCCATGAGGTAAGAAAATAAATGGTTAATGGAAAGTTGTGAAGAATAAATATCCTTGGCATCATGTTATTTGAAGCTATCTTAGATTCTACATGAAGAATTTTTTACATATACATTTATTGACAAATTGGCAACTTTTAAAGATTTTTTGCATCAATTTTAAAAAATCCAAAGAAAAAATATATTAATTTTTGGGCCCTATGGTTAATCAATGAAGATAAATGGAAGAAACTCCTAATAACCATACAAATCGGTTTAGGGGAATCTACTCCATGCCAGTGACCCTCCTTTTCTTTGTTCACACACACTCACAAATACACACAAAACAAACAAACACACACATGAGCACTTCCTTTCCAAAAAATTGCCTAAATATGCATTTTGGAATCTTTTTGATCGGCCTATGGACGATGGAACCCTTGATTCTGAAATGCATATTTAGGCAATGTTTTTGGAAAGGAAGTACTTGTGTGTGCATTTGTTTTGTGTGCATTTGTGAGTGTTTGTGTGAACAAAGAAAAGCAGAGTCACTGGCATGGAGTAGATTCCCCTAAACCGGAGTGCATGTGAGTATTTTCCTTTTTTAAAAAATATTTGTATGGTTATTAGGAGGTTCTTCCATTTTTCTTCTTTCAAAAATCCTTTTAATTTTTATTTTCAGATTCAGTTTCATCCCATTTCAAGTCCATTTCTCCAACCGCAAGGAAAAATTATTATCAAGGGTCAACACTACACCACATTCAAAGTTAGATTCCAGCCTCAAAAACCAGGGTTCTACCAGAGCACATTGCTTATGAATGCTATTTCCCAAGTATCCACTGCCAGAAATGTCATTGCAGTTTCTCTTAAAGGAAAAGCGATAGCGTGATAATTCTATTATGTTGTAACCAAATCTATGTTGATGGGAAGATATTAATTTATTGTATTATAAATAGGTTTTGGTGCTAATTTGGAAAGCTGTGGTAGAGCTAAAAGATGTATGCTCATCTTTAGACTTGACATTTTTAACAAGATCCTCGTTATCATTAATTGATTTACTGTCTAGAATTGTTAGTCATTGAAGGCATCTGTTAGTGAGATTCATATTTTTAAAAGATTCTGACACAAAACTATTTTTAGAAACATTTGTGTATCATATTGTAAATAACATTTAAGTTCTCTTTCAAATTGCTATTAAGGTTTTTTTATAAAATGAAGTCTTTCAAGTTTGTACCATAATTTACAGCTTTGAAGTTTGCAATGTACATTTTTACATCATTCCATATGTTGACATAAAACATGACATCATCTGTTATATTACTAAATATTTTGTCCAAAATGCTTTTCATAGCTTTATGAAGATCATGTAATTAGAACAATCTCTACATGCTTTTCAGAACTAATAAGTTTTTGAGGTGAAGAATGTCATGTTATACAAATAATGACCAACTCTGTGTCTGTTGTAGAAATGGTTTAACCAAATATGAATAGAATTCTAAGTTATAAACATCATTTTATATTTTTATTTGTCGCACACAGAGAAAAATGAAACTTTTTAAAACTTGACAAAGTAATTGTTACTGTAATCATAGTTACTTTGCAGGCTATATCTTGTAAAAAATATTGTTCAAAGGATGAAATGGATATCTGCAAATCTATAAATTAAGGCAACCATTGTAATTGTGTATATTATGGGCAGATTGGTAGAATTTGTGCTCCTGTAAGAAGGGACACATAAACATGATTTTGTAAAGAACTCAGACTGACATCTATACATCTCTTAAGAGTAAACCTGATAACTCTTTTATACTAGCTTTGCCATAGTTTGAAAAGAAAAGACTAGATTAGATGTTTATTAGCAACTTGAAATTTATAACTTCCTCTTCTGAAAAGTGCACCATAGTTTTACTAAAGAATCATTCCCATCCCATTCCCCAATACTCTGTTACTTTTAACCTTTTGTTTAGCCTTCATACTTCTCTATATCCTCAATTTTTCAGTTTCCCTCTTTTCTTTGGCATATATTCTGAATTGTCCACCTTTCTCATTCATTTGATGCTACAGAATCATAGTCAAAAATTACGTTGTGGGAAGTTTGGGTAGTATTATTTTTGTGTGTGTTAAACTCATGAGTCAGCTTCATAATTCTTTTACAGCCAAATGGCAGTGCAGATAATTTTTGTGGTGGAATTGAAAACTGAAAGCGTTATAAAATTTGTCCTAAACAGTTTAATGCATTGTCTTGTGAGCTACTAAATTTTTTTAACATATGCATAGGGTATTGAAACTATAAGTTAAACATAAAAATAACTGCAATGAAAGCATTTATACAGTATTTATGAAAATCGACAAAATAAATAATGACATTATTTACAACCTTTAGTTGCTTATGGGCACATTTACATTGCATATCTTCAGCTAGCGATTGGTAATTGGGCTTGTAACTCAATACAAAGAGGCATAAAAACCTTTAAAATGTTCATGGGTAAGTTCATTTCTGGTTTTAGATTTAATTAGGGTCATATCAGAAAATATTGATTCACATAAATAAGTGGAAGGAAAATATGCTTTAAAAATAAATGCAACTTTTTCATATTTGAAAAATTTTCAGGTGAAACAAGTTTCCAAAAATTTCATTTTCCAGATCTATTGCATCCATGTTGAACATATCTCCTATTTCGCTAGAAATTTCTACAATGTCAGTTTCAGCGAAAGACAATGAAAAAAATGTTACAATGGGCTTGAGTTGTATGAAATCTAGAAAACATTCCTTGAATTCGGTTTATAATTTGTCTAGCACCTCACTGCCTCCGTGGGCAACTCCAATCTTCCTAAAGAGCGAATGGTTCTGTGTGAGCGATGTAATGGGCACCCCTGCATTATACCATCTGTGATATGATTCTCTTCCTTTGGATGAAAAGTTAAGCTGTCTTAAAGGAAAGTCTATTTTGAAGACAATTTGTTTTTTCCCAAATTTGAAATGAAAGTTATTATTATTATTAGATAAACATACTTCTGTCTTTGTGTTTTTTATAAATACAAATATTTGATTTACAGTTGATCCACCATTCGTCATTATATAAGAAAACTTGAGTCCATAAAAATGGTTTCAAAAATGTAACTAAAAATTTATTCCTTCTTCTAGAAGTATTGTTCTTCATAGTCCCACAAGGAAAATTGTTTACATCTCAACTAGATTATTATTGAAGACATCATTATATTTTGAAATGATTGTACAGCTCATGAAAATACGTTTAATTAATTACCGAATTACTTATATCCAATGCTCTCTTTTATAAATTAGTTTTATATCTTATATGTTTAGCTTTGTTATTTTACAGGCATATCAATTATTTGTAAATATTTATACGATTCACCCTTTTATAAAAATTGTTCTGATAAAAAATGTAGATCTCATATTGATGTATTTTATTGCAGCTTCTTTTTAGCACTAAAGTCACACTACTTTGTGTTCAATTTTTATTATCCTATTATAATTGCATTTGACGTTTTTATTGTTTTATTATTTAATAACAATTTTGTATTTTACAACAGGGAGATTACCATAAAACAATTTTAATGCCCTAACTATAAATAAAAGTAACAAATATCAAATAATGACTGAAAAATCTTATATTTGTTGGTTTATATTACTGAATTGGACTAATTACAAGGCTATTTTGTCTATATAAAAGTTTGACAAAAATCTGCACTTTATAATAGTGGTTGAAGATATCTCTTTTACAAGCAACATTGGATGAACAAAATCACTGGTAAATTGTGAAAATTGTATATTTTCTTAAATTACATTATATGATTTATTGGTTGTACGTAGTGAAACTAAAATTAAAATAAAGGATGTTTTGATGTATAAATTAGAATTTTTATGCCTAATAAAATACTTTTCTATTTTAGAGCTTAATAAACTTATAGGCCTCTCATGTTTGATGTTACTTTATAATTGGGCCAATGATTATTTAAATGCTTGAGTGATTCTTTTCTATATCACTGTTTTGCAGTATTTCATGCTGTCAAAATATTTCCTTGAAGAATTTGTGCAAAAAAATTATTTTCCCACAATTTGTTCTTGTTTTACAAAATACTTTTGGATATACTAAGTGCATTACAAACAGTAGATATGAAAAATTTATATTAAAGTTTTAAAATATGTAAGTACTTTGAAAGATTTGAGTATCCCTTCAATTAAAACAGATTTAATTAGGTTTTTATTAAAATATTTGGAATGCATTAATTTACTTGTGAAATATTTGTTTCAGTAAGAGTTTCCTCCAAATGATGCTCTTTTGGAATCCTTGGTCGAATTGCACGAGGAATGTAGACTTATAATTCCAAATTGATGGAGATTTGCTGGTGGTATTCCAAGTGTTGTAGCCAACTAAGCAATTGAAAACAAAATTTAGTATAAATCATCTAGCAACAGATTACATATATGCAATTTTAATCACATTTAAAAGTCTGTGTTTTGATGCTGCTATAGTTTATTGTAGCCAATATCCAAGCATAGAGCAATTCTTTCTTTTGGATGAAATTAATAAAGGTAACGCCTATAGCTGTAGCCAGCTGGGTTAGACTGGTAGGCAATGCACCTGCCTTCTAACCCAAAGGTCGCGGGTTCGAATCCCACTTCGGGCATGGATGTTGTGACGTATGTTGATTTTCTCTGAGAGAATTTGACAGTGCAAAATAACCTTAACTGTTGACTCACCTAAAAATCTAATTACTACTACTACTACCTATGACTGTAAAGTGGATGAGTGACCTACATATACATTTCTATTGCAACAGGGTCCTCTTTCGGGTTAATTTACAGATTACTTACTATCTACTGATAGGAAACCATTCTTTGTCTCATATAATAGGAAGTTACAGCAAAAATATCATGGCATGAATAACATTTTTTTAATAAATGTGTATCTATTTTCTTGGTTTTAATTTAAAATTTTAATATTTTTAGCTTCTCAAATATTACGACAAAAATTAGAATATTGATTTTTTGAGCTTTTTAATATTCATAACTGGGGTTGTCAACCTCCGGCTTTCGGGCTGGAGATCTCCGGGTCATCGCCATAATCTCTGGGTGAGTAGTGCAAATCTCCGGTTCAATAAATTATAATTTTTGGGGTTCTTATTAAATTTATAGCTATTAAAGTCGATAACAGTTTAAAAAAAAGCAGTTATTGAGTCATGTCTTGACTAAGTCTTTATCTCTAATCATATGCTCTGCAATTGATATTAAACATTTGATCTGTTATATTTACCAGAGTTGACCACCTAAATTATCTTTCTGGAGTAGAATTGGGATAATGACAGTTGAGACATGACTTGGACAACAACCAAGGCAACCAAAAAATTTTATTTGCGAGTTATAATTGTGTCGTAGAATAGATAGATATAGAAGGGAGTTCATGGAGATTTGATTTGGTTGAAAAATTACCTTATCCTAGCACATGAATTGCCTTCCTTTCAAGTAAGATTAATATTTACTTATATAAATATTTGCTCATTATAAGTATTATTTTATGCTTTGTTCTCAAATTTACTCATTGTTTAAGGCTAGATTTGATAGAAATATATTAATATAATTGTTTCCTTGATAAAATTATCATGATAAATCTCTAAATTGTTGTAAGACTAGCTGAAATGTTTTGTGGAAGAATTAGTATATTTTTATCTTATGAAGAATGTTTTAACATACAGCCTAAACTTTAATTTTTCATAAATTTTTATTATTTAAGCATTTGGACCATCATTTAGCCCAGGGTTTCCCAAACTTTTTTGGTCATATACCCCTTAGAACTCAATCAATTGAAGTACCCCCTTATAAAAGAATATGACAAGTATTACAAAAAATAGACATAAGACGAACGAGTTTACATGTATATAATAAATAACACTTATTGAGATGAATGTGCCTATTTTGCATGACATAAAGATTCAATCACTGGCTCTATTGAAAAAAACCTTAATTGTAAGATTCAACAAGCAATTTCTGACGATTTTCTCTCTTAACCAAACTCATTGTCAGAGGTGAAAATCCAGATTCGCACATGCACATTGTGGGGAAAGGAATGAATATTTTGATTGCTCATTTAGCCATTAGAATAATTCATGGAACAATTACAATAATATTTTCCACAAACGGACGATTCTAATAATTGGGTGTGCAATGTGAGGATTTTCCGATTTCACATCTAACAGGAAATTAAGTGTGTGGCTCAACTCTGCCTCCAAATTTTCATCTAGCATCTAAGACCTATACCTTGATTTCATCAACGTTACTGCTGAAAAAGTTGATTCACAGAGCCAAGTTGATCTGAACATAGAAAAGTTTTGGAATGACTATATTGAGAACTACAAGCTTTTTCTTTCAAAATATGATTACACAATATCAATCGAATCATCTTGCAAATGATTGCTCTGACTTTGCAGCAAAAGCACATCCATCTCGAAAACGTGCCTGTTCAAAGAACAAACTTCCAAGTTCTTGAGAAAGTCAAGAATCATGGATGTCAAAGTGATATGGATCTATTAATTGAAAGGCAATCCTGCACTTTTCAAAATCTGAGAAGTGCTGGGAAAATTTTTGTAAGAGATTCTATAGCCAATCTTCGTAGCACTGATGTTCAAAATCAGGCTTTTCTGCATATTACACAATGTTCAGAAAGTGCATGTAATCTTGAACCTTTATATCTTCCACAAAAAGTTTCAGTTTTGACATAAATTCTCATACTGCGAGAAATTAGGAATTAGCTACTGATGTGTATTGTGTGTGGCAGTTTCAAGGCAAACAAGGGGACGTTGCTTTACTATCAGACGTTGTATTGTTGGCTGTGTAGAACATAGCAGTTGTAGCCAGGCATGAGAAGGTGAAAATCATTATTGTGCAACACTGTAAACATATATTTGTGTAGAAACCTATTTATAAAAATGATATTTTGTATTATGTTGCGAAAAGGCCATTGTATGTAAAATATACACAAATTTAGTACTATGTGTTCTATAACAGTGGTGCACAACCCGTGGGCTGCATGCGGCCCACCACAGCATTTTGTGCAGCTCGCGGCCGCTTACATAAACTTCTAAAATTTAAAAAAATTGACAGGTTTTTTTTATAGTTTGGGGGAACTACCTCAATTTGTATGGGATCATCCATAAAATATGTTATGCTCTAGGGAAGAAGGTGGGGGAATTCTTGTCTCGAGTCTTAGAAAATTTTCATTCGAGACATTTTTTAAATGGAATTTTTACTTTCTCCATACGTTGTATAGGGAAAGTATTGTGATCACGAAAAAAATCCGACTACGAGATTGCAATGGAAATACATGTTTTGAGGTTCCTAGAACACGTTTAGACTATTTTTGGAATGATGTGTGTGTGTGTGTGTGTGAATGGATGGATATCTGTATGTGATTGTGGGCACTCTAACTCAAAAAGTACTTGTCATATTAATACCGAATTTCATATATAACACTAGCATGAGCACAAAGAACTGATTAGTTTTTGGACAATAACGGTTAACCGGAAGTCGAGGTTTATTTGAAACCCGATTCGGTTTTTGCAATATTTCTCCATTAAAACATCATTATTGTATATACAATTCTGTACAAAGGTTATAGAGAATGTAATTTCCTACAACTTTCATTTGAAACAATTTTCCGTAGCAGTTATTGTTTAGCAATTATTTATAAATAATTTTTTTTTCAGTTTCCATCAAATATCTTAAAAATGTCATTATTGGTAATCTTCGTGAGGACCAAAGTTGTAGAGAATAATATTTCTTCCAAGTTTTGTTTGAAACAAATTTTCGTAGAACCATCCATTTCGGAGATATTTTGCCACTACCATGTAGCGGTGAATTCTGTAAACATATTCAAAATATATCTAATTTACGGGAATAAGGATGACTGTATTCTTTTACGATATGAAATAATAATTTTGCCTTATAATGCTATTCATAATAATTTAAATATCTATACTCCTAATATGGAGAAAGTCGTGTTGGCCACATCAGATTTTTTTGTATTTAAACCCTGAAGTGGGCCTCAAGTCGGTATGATTCATACATGCTGCAATGCAGAAGTTATGTACCCCCTGACTGAGCCTTATAATCAGGGTCAGCTCTATGCGGTAAGCAAGGCATTGGGATGCCGAAAATCATAAGGCACTCAACAGATTGTCAGCGGTTCTCTCATTTTCCATTTGAATTGATAAATTATGCAAGTGTTGAGTGAGTCTGTAGGTTTTATTTTAGAGGAATAAATATACAAACGTGTTGTAGGTTTCACTTGCTAAGTATACAGGTATAAATATATTCAATTTCTTTCTGCCCACTCTGTACTTGTACTGGCGATTGCATCTTCATTTGGAAGTCAGTCTCCCACTCTAAGATGCACTCTTTGACCTATTCGGTAAACTTTCTAGAATTTACGCTGCAGATTAGTTCTTCCTTAGGAAGGCAAGCAAATTTTGCAGAGTGAGAGATACCCTAATCGTGGTCGTTGCAAGTTACATATCAGAGAGGAGGATCACTCCTACTGAGTAAAATCTATCACCACTCTCTTGAGAATTTTTTGTTTCAGCCCTCGGAGGGGGGATACTCTTTGAGTTCTGTAAACATATTGTGGAAACAAACAACTGATGTTAATTCCTACTCAAGAATGGGAGATGTGGAAAATTGGAATCAGGGGAAACCCCTCTATTATAGGGATGGCTAACCTTTCTGCATTAGGCTCCAAATCATCTGTAATATTACTCTACAAAAACTGCATGTTGGCTATCCATATGATTTGGGATGTAAGGGAATTACCCTTATGATTCTCCTGGACTGATCAGCGACTCAGTAGGCAGGAACTCATTAAAGAATTGTGAGTGCAAGTAGCAACTCGCTACTCGTATCCGCATTCTGAAAGTCTGCAACCACAGTGGTTATTAATGGCCTTACGAGGATGCCTTAATTTTTTGTAGTAATATTGAGATATGTTGGACAAATAAAATATTATAAGTTATAATTTATAACTTTTTATTTTGTGTTTTTATATAGTAGTTCTTTTGACTAAATTTTTAATAAATAAAACTCTTAAATTATATTTCCTGTTTGACTGAATTTGAAAACTCACTAAATTCCTCGAGTCCTGGGAATTTTCAGAAAGTATGGCTCAAGTTCTGGGTAATAAAGAATACAAAAATCAGAATCTCTAGACCAGGTTCAAAACTCTCACTCATAACTATAATAGTTACTGAGCTGATGTTTGATACGTGGGTTCATGTTTACATATAAAGTTGAGGAACATACAAAACACCCGAACTTTTCAGTTTAGGTAGCCCAAAGGAATTCATGTCCCGAAAACTCATTTCTCACTTCATTTTTCTGCACGTCTCAGAGGGTAGACTAAGGTTTTCAGACATAAGCTCTCTCAGGTGTTTCTTTATTCTCCCTACTGCTTTGGTATGTATACAACTGCAAAACGTGAAGTCTGTCTTCTCTCTTCTTGAGCCCAGCATTCCATGAAAAATGTAATCTATAACAGACACCTGAATTTGTGGTTTATGGTTTACTTTCTTTCTTTTTCTTCTATTTTTACTTATGAATATGGCTGGTATTTTATATTCGTTTAATTTAATATTTTACAGTCGCCCCAGTTGACTTTGTTAAAATGACTAGTACATGGAAAATGAAGAAACGAACCCTAGAAGAAGAAAAAAGAGTGTTCCAAGAATACTGGCCTTAAGATATTCTTTTGTGGTGCAAAAAGATAAAATTGTTTGTTTAATTTGTAACCAAATTGTAAGCGTACCAAAATAGTACAACTTAAAACGGCATTTTTAAACAAATCACCCAGAATTCAATGAAAAGTTTTCTGGGGAACTTAGAAAAAAATAAGGTTTCTTCCCTGATTCAGTCACTGAGAGCAAACAAAATGTTTTTAAAAAGTGTTAGAATACTTCAGAGCAGATTGTGGAAGTTAGTTTTGATACAATTGGTTGCTAAATCTTTGAGATCCTTTACTGATGGTGATTTTGTGAAAAAAATGATTAAGTATTGTGTCACAAAAGCTATGTTGTACAAATTGCGTTAAGAAGTTTAAAGCCATCAGCTTAAATCGGATGACTGTGCAATGGCGACTGAAAGATATTTCCTGTGATGTTGAAACCAAATTTTTGGAACTATTCAGTAAGTGCATTTACTTTTCACTGACAGTAGATGAATTGACAGATGTCACACCAACTTCGCAAATATGTATATTCACACGTGCTGTAATACCAGATTTTGAAGTGCATGAAGAACTTGTAAAGCTCTATCCATTGAAAGATCAGGCCAAAGGATCTGATTTTCTTGAGGGATGGCTTAAAAGTCTTCACAAGCATAATATGGACTTAAATAAACTTATGGGGATAGTTACCGATGGTGCGCCTTCTATGACAGATGCTCAAAACGGGATGGTATATCTTCTGTTCAAACATGTCCATAAGTTAGGGCTTAAAAATGAGTTGATAAAATATCACTGCATAATTCATCAGAAAAACCTAATTGGGAAGGATCTAGGATTTAGTGAAGTTATGAGTGATGTTTTAAATACAGTCAACTTCATCAGATCACGTGTGCTAAACCACAGACAATTCAAAGCTTTTCTCGAGGAAATTGAAGCTGAATATGGCGATGTTCTGTATTATTCTGAAGTCCAGTGGCTTAGCAGAGGCAAGGTTTTGCAACGTTTTATATCACTCTTCGAGGAGATAAAAATGTTTCTGTCAGAAAAAGGACAAGCAGTAAATCATCTCGAACATCCAACATGGGTATGTGACTTGGCATTTTTGAATGATATTACTGCAGATTTAAACGAATTGAATCTGAGATTGCAAGGAAAAACCACCTGATATATGAACTTGCTAACAATGTAGCCCTGTTCCAAATTAAATTATCATTATTTCGGGAGCAACTGTTGAAGAACAATACCTGTCACTTTCCTAACTGCCAACAAATATTTAAAACATACAATGTGAATAGTGTCAAATAAGCCACTCATATAGAACATATCCAGCAGTCATTCAGTGAGAGATTTACAGACTTTGAGCGAGACAAAATGTTTTTAAAAACATCTGGGAACCCTTTTGAAGCCTCATATAAAGATGCTGACTTCAGTTTACAGCTCAAATTCATCGATCTTCAGAGTAATGATGAACTGAGGTCAAAATTTAAGGAGGGAATTCTGCTAAATTTTTATAAATGCCTTCCTAAAGAATCCTATTCAAATCTACGACGGATGGCAGCTATTTGCACAAATCTGTTTCGAAGTACTTATATATGCAAACACACATTTTCATTGATGAAATTGATCAAATCAAAATATCGGAACAAGTTGATGGATGAAAATCTGTGTTCAGTCTTGCGGCTGAACACGACAAACACTACACCAGATATTAAGTGTTTAACAACGGCAATGCAGGTTCAATGATCGCATTGAAGCAAATTAAATTCACTTTTAAATAGAAAGGTTGATTGATCCTATTTTCTATTAATTTTGTGTCAGAGCTTTCTTATTTAAATGAAAAGTTCAATTCATGCAGAAAATTAAGTAGTAATTATTATTTAATACCATCATTATTTAATAAAAAATTTTAATATCCTGTAAAATGTAATAAAATAAATTTTAATTCAGATTTTCCTTAAATTTATATATTCAATATAATTTTCTTTCATAATGCGGCCTGCAGACTCGAAAAAATGTTTAATGCAGTCCTTTGATAGAAAAAGTTATGCACCACTATTCTATAACAAAATCAAAGTGAAAAAAGCTGATCTGTAGTGTCCAGTGTCATAATAACAGCCATTACGTAAAAAAATTCTCAAGTACCCTCCGGCATCTTTAAAAGTACCCAGGTGTACATGTACCCCAGTTTGGGAAACACTGATTTAGATGAAATGCTATTTGCCAAAAGTATATTTATAGTAGGTAAATATGGTTTAATGGAAGTCTTCCTTGATTAATTGTGTGTATCCACAAAATTTTATAACTAATATTATACTATTACTATCAATTGAGTGGAGATAATGCCCTTTACAGTTGTGACAGGCAATTGTCTTCATCTTTTAAAGCTTTTCATTTATTTATTTTTTATTTTAAATTTTAATTTATTAATATTTTTCATGAGTTATTATTTTATATTAGTGAAGATTGCAGTTGATTAATCTCTGTTTGCTTTACTGATACATATACTTACTAAAATGGTTCACTCACTTTAGTGGTGGTTCATCTTTTCTTACACTGAGTAAAGTATGAGTTAAAATTTTGTTAGCCTTCATTATCTAAATTTGCAGTGTCAATCTTAGCTCAGCCAGCAGTCTGCTAGTTTAAAATTCTGAAACATGTCTAAATTCAATAAAATGTTCTTAATACCTTTAATATACCTCTCTGTTTGAGTCCAAACAACTTTACAAAAAATTTTATTCTGAATGTACAGTTATAGAGATTATCTTTAAATAAATTAATTTTACCCAACAAGATACAACTTACATTTAACAATGAGTTTGCACTCAATATTGACCCTCGTTTTGTTCGAGATCTTGCAGAGGATAACTGCTGAGAAGCCCATTTAAGTGCTCTAAGGGAAAATCGAATCCATTCCTGTACATCTTCATTCTCTGGCAACCTCTTCTTTGCTTCGTCTGATGCAGTCATAAGTGCACCCTCTGCATTCTCAATTGAGCCAGATATTGCTTCCACCCTCGATGTTAGTATAAGAGAGTTGATAAGCCATGTGGCTGTCCCCTTTTGATTCCCTAAAAACAAGTATAATCACCATTTTCCTCGGAATAAAATTATTATTTTACAAAATTTGGATCTTCTTGTGAGGTTTATAAATCGAAGTCTAAAATCATGAGAAATTGATTGATTTACTGTAAAAAAATAAGTCACATTGGCTCAATTTGTTTATTTTTTAATTACCTATGTATTAAATAACACACCAATGGCCTTTTAAAAAGTTATTTAAACAGTAATAAAGACAATCACATGTCCAAAGCAGGATTTGAGCAGGATATCTTTGGATTAGGAGATGGACATTAAGAGAAAATTACAAATATACAAGTTTTGGTAAAAGTTTATGCCTTTCATCTTGCAGTTTCATGACTTTGGCTCTCAAGTTAATTGGTTAATGAAATTTAAACGTAAAATTGGAAAATATATTAGTTAATTTGAGTTTTAGAGAGCTGAGATGATCATTTGATAGCCCAAGAAAATCTTTTGTTACTGTGGTATTAGAATTATGTATAATCTATGTAGGATAAAACTTTTATTTGACATCCAGGTCAATTTTGCATGAATTACCATACATATTAACTTGCATAATTGCCCTAATTTTTCACATGATTTTTTACACTAAAACAAAAATGAGACAAATACATGGTTTACCCATATCGTATGAAAGTGGTCATATAAAAAAAATTTTTATTTCTTCATAATTCTGACGGGACAGTTTTGTGATAGAAGCAATTATGCAAGTAAATACAGTACTTTATATCAGATCATGTAAATGAAAATTTTTTAACTGTCAAAGATAATTCATAATTATTTTTTTTATAAAAGTAATTTTTGGAGGTTTTTGTTTTCCTGAAATTCATTCACAGATCATAATATGAAGCCTGCGAATTCAGAAATTTTTCCTTTGAATATATGCTAGAAAACCTTTCTAATATATGTATTTATAAATTTAAATGATCCTATATTTGAATATTTTTTTGAAAAATAACAACTTGCCATCAGCTGTGCCTCCCCACTCATCTTCACCACTTCCAATTGCCTCATGCTCTTCCATAAGAGCCCTTCTAGATGCAGTCAGTGCCCTTCGAGACCATTGTCTGGCCAATTCAATGTGCCCTATTTGTAGACGATTTCGTCCAATTTCATGGAAAAGCCAGGCTTTTTCTAGTTCTCCTCCATATGCTCTGGTAGTAGCTGACAAAGGTTCATGAGATTCATATGTATTGGTTGTGTCTCTTTAAGGGAAATGAAAAGTCAAAATTGTTAAATTCTGGATAATTATCAAAGTTTAGGAATGAAGCTGTATTGGGACCTGAGCTTCCAAAAACACCCATTATTAAACTGAGAAACGATAGCTCCAATAACCATGAAACAATACAATACTAAATGTGTGTGTAGGAAATTGTTAACACAGAAAAAAAGTTTTATTGGAATTTGTGGACATTTCTATCAAAAAATCTGATGTGGCCAACACATGACTTTCTCCATATTTGGGGTATAGATATTTAAATTATTATGAATAGCATTATAAGACCAAATTATTATTTCATATTGTAAAAGAATACAGTCGTCCTTATTGCCGTAAATTAGGTATATTTTGAATATGCTTACAGAATTCACCGCTACATGGTGGTGGCGCTGTATACTGGAAATTAAGAAAAAGCAAAATATCTCCGAAATGGATGGGTCTACTAAAATTTGTTTCAAACAAAACTTGGAAGAAATATTATTCTCTACAACTTTTGTCCTCACGAAGATTACCAATAACGACGTTCTTAAGGAGATATTTGACGGAAATCGAAAAAACCGATTATTTATAAATAATTCCTAAACAATAACTGCTATGGAAAATTGTTTCAAATGAAAGTTTTAGGAAATTAAATTCTCTATAACCTTTGTATAGAATTGTATATACAATAATGATGTTTTAACGAAGAAATATCGCAAAAACCGAATCGGGTTTCGAATAAACCTCGACTTCCGGTTAATCATTATTGTACAAAAACTAATCAGTTCTTTGTGCTCATGTTAAAGTGTTATATATGAAGTTTGGTAACGATATGGCACGTACTTTTTGAGTTAGAGCGCCCACAATAACATACACACATCATTCCGAAAATAGTCTAAACGTGTTCTAGGGACCTCAAAACGTGTATTTCCGTTGAAATCTCGAAGTTGATTTTTTCGTGAATACAATACTCCCATTACTACGTATGGAGAAAGTAACAAGAAATGAAGCTGGATTTGGCGAAAGTAATATGATAGGAAATAGAATTATTGTTATATTTGGATGCAATACGTTCGGATATGGATTGTTACAAGCAGATATGATTAATTGTTAAGAAAAACCAATTGTAAGTTAAAAAGTATCTACTATATATTTTATATAGTTTGTATGTTGTGCTGTAGTAGCTTCACTAAATCCGTTGAAATTCAACGGGAAATTCTGCTAGTTAATAATATTTCAATTAAAATCAACAAATATGTGGTTGTCATGTAAACAAAGCAAAATCACACAGAAATTGAAAAACGATAGTACTTTAAGAAATTTCCCATTTAAATGCATTGGACTCTCAATTTCGGTGACAATGGGAATATTTTGGTGCCTGTAACATACTTTGCATATTGAAACTGGAAAGTCAATTTTTCATATAATGTTAGTCGTAATTTTAATTAAGTTACATCTTTTTTATTCTAAAGGAAAAATGTCGCAGCTAAAAAGTCAAAAAGAGATTTAAAAAATGTCCGTTGTTTTCAGTCGACTTTCAACTGACGTATTTGGTTTTGTAAAAAAATGAAAAATGTGTGTAATATGTTCCGAAACTATCATTTGTAGAACGTCTACAGTGAATTGGTATTTTGAGAGAAACCTTCATAACATGATTTTCAGTTTTGATGTCTTGGAATTAACGAAATTCCATCCCAATGTAAAAACTTTAATATATTTTACCCTGCCCAACGGACATTATTGGAACCAATTAAAAAAGTAACGGCTTAGGAATTAAAGCTATTACACGCTAGTTAGTTAAATACTAAAAGGATGGTGAAAGTTATGTATTAGCCACCTCAGATGCATCGGAATCCCCGTAAACTAGGTCTGCACTGATCAAGCTTGTTCTACTGCCGGATATAGTTACGTGATGAAAAGCAGTGAATTTAACACTGAACACAGTCAAAGTAAGAGAAAAACCTGTGGCATTTCTTACGATGTGCCATTGAAAATTTTTTATTCGTGGTGGGGCACGCGCAAACACTTTGCACCAGGCCCCACGATTTACCAAGCCGGCCCTGGATACCTATAATGACAGAATTGCTAATGTGCAGACTTGTGGTGTTACATATGCTCAAGTCACAATTGAGGGGTCCAGTCAGAGAGGGAGATATGCCGCATGCCTACGAAATTTGATGTTTTTGCAGATCTACTACGTTCTGACATCTATTTGTGTGCCAACTATTATGGCCGTGACATATCTCCTTTTAGCATGATACCGCCGAAAAAATAGTATTGGATATGTACTGTTGATGGTTTCAATGAGAGAGGGAGCTCATTTTCTCCATTTCACACTTTTGCGGCATATCTCCCTCTCTGACTGGGCCCCTCAATTACATATATGCACAAAAATGTATCTAACAAGAGTAATGCGTTTAAGATTTTTGTTGGTTGAATAGAAGGAATTTATACTAACGGTTCTTTGCTCAGACTTGCTCTTGGTTCATCAGATATCATTCCTAGCCATCTTTTGCATTGTAGAATTAAACGGTGAGGATCTCGGAATGGGAATTTTGAGTCGGCAACAACTTCGTCTGAGAGGACAGAAGGAGATGAATTTGATACTAACCCAGCTTGCAGTAACAAACGTCGATTTTCTATCTGAAATGTTAGTTTGATTTAATGTTTGTTGCATATAAAACATCAAAGGGCAAAGAACACATTTTTAAAGCTCAATCAAACCATAATTGGATCATGTAATGGGAGTTATAATGTTTTTGTCGTAACAGAATGTTATGTGATAACATTGTGCTGTTATTTTTGACAGATTATGAATTGCCAATGGATATAATTTATGAATTATTAATTTTTGATTAAACCAGTTATGCATTCACATTTTCACTTCAAAGTTTGATCTACTGTTTTGTTGGTTTCATCATTTGTACCCTACATAAAATGTCACAATATTTTTGAAATATAATTAATCAAATCTTATTGTAAGAAGGTGAGAGAGAAGTCAACTGGTGCTCGATATAATTACCAATAAAAAATTATGAATGATGCGACCGAAATAATTTTGCATTTTCTTTGATGACGTTGACTGATATTTTCGGCCATTGTTAACTTCATATTTATTTAAATAAGCTCGAATAATTCCTTATCGATTGGTAGCATACAATAGTGGAACCCAACAACATATACCTCACTAAGAGAGTGGTCGACTTTTTTCTTCAACAGATAAGCTTTGCCCAGTTCTCTTGCAATGGCTCGAACGTAACCACTTTTTCCTGCGTGGCCAGTTTCCTTTCGTCCCAGCGAGAATGCCTGGCGTGGTAGCGTGCCCACAATCTCTCTCGCTCTCTCTCCGCAAGCCAAACATTTGGGTACGTCCCCTTTTATGAGAGCTTTTCGGGTCGCCTCCAGGTGCCTCCATGCCGTCTGGCGTGCCAACTCCAGTTTGGACCAGGTGATGTTACGAGAGGGCTGGCGAATAAACGGTAATCTCTCAGACAGAGTGAAATTATTTTCACGTGTTCTCTCAAATCGGCTAATAATTTACATATGTTTGCCGTTAATTTCAGATAACAGAAAATTCTGTAAAACGTTCAGTTTTCTCAATAATTAAATATTGATAAATTGCCATTGTTTGCCAAAAAACATTTTTTGTATTGATAAAATTTATGAACTGCAGAAGACTTATTAATGTCTATGTAAATATTTGTTCGCTGAAACGTATTTGTTCGCTGTTTATTAAAAATGTTTTAAATATGCTGTAAAGTATTTCACAGATCGTAAAGTGAATTGTTTACGTATGTTTTTAATGAAAGAATTAAAATTAAAAATTAATGATTACAAAGTAATGACATATTCTTCATATAGAATAATATATCTCTTTTTAATCTTTAACTATATCAAAAGCAGCATATTATATGTTTTCTTCGTTATCTCTTTTTAATGACTCTGCATCTAAAGATGAAAACAAACTGCAGTAAAAATATGAAAACTACCTCAATTTCTCTCACGTATAAATGCAAAAATTAAGTTAAATCGGAGAAAATAAATAAACAAATTTAATTAACAGAGAAAACTGGGAAGTATAATGGGAACAAATGCTGAACGAAGTCATGATGGACCACGCAGATTTCCGGATTTGTAGAGCAGCCGGATTTATTACGCTCGACATTAATTGCATCTTACGTAATTTATTCCTCTATAATTTGCAGCTAAGATTATGACCGATTCGCTTAGGACAACCAATGAAAATCTTTCTATCCCTTACCTTCTTTTCGGTGGAACTTTTGTTCAGTTCCTCCATTCTTTTCGCCTTCTCCAAGCCTTTCCTCTTTTCCCTCTCCGCATAAGCCTTTGCCCTGGCGAGTATGTTATGATATGGTTCTCTCGAACGCAGGTTCTCCTTGAGCCCCTTTACCATGGATACCATGTTGCGGGATTGCTTGATCATGTAATAGGAACCCACTCGGTTGACGGGAGAGTAGAGGGCGGCTGCCTGATGTTTAACGGCCCAGAAGCCATGATCTTGCTCCGAAGTCTCTTCCATCTGGTTCGTGGACGTCACCAACTTCTCGACGAACTGGAGGTCTACCGCAAACCTTTGTAAGTAATGTCTCGTCATTTTGCGGTTGATTTCTTTCCGCATAATATTCATCTGTTCCTGGTCCGGCAGTATGGTTCCGCTACCCTCTTCCCTGCCCAGTATGACCCCACCGTCTCCGCTCCTCTGGTCGGGCGCTATGTCACCAGAAGCGAGGAATGCGGCGATGATGGTGCGAGAGATGGGCCTCAAGGCTTTGCTCTTCTTCGGGGCGGAGCCGTGAGAAGAACCGAATAAGATTCGCTGGCGGTTGTCCTCTGTGATGCGGATCCAACGTAGCATTTCCATGAGGACGGAGCCTGCAGGAGCTCCGATGCATTCTTCAATGGTCTGGCGGCAGCGTAATATACCATCCTACAGAGGTAAGTTTGTGATTTATTCTTTTTCTTGTATTGACATGATTATGGACAAACTACGACCCACGGGCTGGATCCGGTCCTTTTCACGTGTTATATCCGGTAAGCGGATTCTAATTTTTCCCAATTTTTAACATTTTTATTACACGAGCACATTAATAAAAATCGTGTATGATAAAATTGTGTTCCGTTTTATCGAGTAAAGCTCTAACTATCCCGGCATGAGAAGTTCGGAAATCACCGAATCAACACGTTGCGATCGGAAGACGTAGGTTTGCGTGTATAGCCGTTACAAAGATGCCCAAGGTCCACGTGGATTTGCCTATATAGTCCTAAGGATATGGGTTTTAATGGTACTTCAGAGGATGGATCTAGCCAAATTGGGGAGCTTTTGAAGAAAGCGTTATTAGCAGCGATTAAGGATTCTGCCGTCCCTGGGCCCTGAAATAATTGCCGCCCCATATGAACTTATTTTAGTATTAACGAATAATACGAACTAAATATGAAACCCAAAATCATTATTATGGAACATTTTAAGTTTTATTATATACCAAAATACTCGTAAATTACATATTTATTATAAATAATTACATATTTTTACGTAGCGTAGCGTGTGTACGTGGTGAGAACCGACACCGACACGTACAAACGTGCTTACTCCAGTATTGCCACATAAATTCTTATGCATTTACATTTGAGTGCAAAAATGAATTATTAGATTCGTAATAAACCAACATCATTATTAAATAATAATTTCAATTAGTGGGCTTTCAGACAAAATTACTGCCCCCACAAATTTGCCGCCATAGACCTGGGCCTTGTCGGCCTAGGCGGTGATACGCCATAGTTTGATAGTTTTAATATAGAGATGCTTTTTCCTAAACTTTATGAAGTATTTCTGGGTATTAAAAGTAGTTTTTTGGTTAGTTCTTATGCATCATGCTAGGAAGCGGGACTTCTCCTAAGTATATAGCGGAGTTTATAATTTTTTGTATTTAATGATGATCTTTAAAAAAATAGAGTTATGTTAAATCTCGTAATCAATGAGAATAAGATGGCGATCTTGACGAAAGGTGTGACTTTATAGAGCGCACTAACAATAAAGGATATGTGTTAGGGAGGTCAATATTTTTAAGCGATGATGTTTCTTATTCAATCACGCTAACTAAAAAAAAGAAAACATTGAATTGAATGGGAAAGACGATGGGCAGGCTCTAGAGATATTATTATGTAAGGGAATTGAATCAAAATTGAATTTTTTCTTTGGCAGCTAGATTTTCTCAGAAGTTGGATAGTGCAAATCAAACACGAGTTGCTGTTCCTTTTGGCACATCAAAATATACAATATTATAATCATAAAAACAGTTCACACAAATTAACAAAAAATTAAAATAGAGAAACGGTTTTGACATTTGTCCTAGATAAAAATGCACGGGCATGTTAACGGAGGCATCTTAAAATTAACTTTAAGAAAAAGTGTTGTGTTTTGTGTTTAAGATGCCAAACTAAGAATAGCAAATATTTTTTGCGTGGAGAATTTCGGCACACTTGCAAAATCGTATGACTATGTATGTAACTGTTAGAATAGTCCTTTTCATACCGTTATCTAAGGAAAATTTTTGCGAACCAAGCTGGCACGTAGACATATTAAGCTCATTTGTTGTGATGCGGTTTCATGACGTTGGCCTTTCTCTAATTCGTGCTTCACCTTTGCCAGTTTTTCTATCGGAAAAAAGTCGCCGATTTCTTTGTCTTTTGGAGAACTTTCCACCAAATTATAAGGATTTTATACGTATTTCACCTGTTGAAACGATTGCCAAAGAAGCGATGGGGCATTCCGAAAGGAAATTGCTTCTTGAGAGACGCCTGTGATATTATATCTTGGAAACTTTTTTATCCTTAATGTTTCGGTTCGGTCAGGATGTATGTAGGGTTCGTTGTATCAAAAATTTCATCCCTGCGCAATTATTCTTGGGAATATTTCATCTCTAGTGGAACCTGGTCCTCCTTCCACAGCCTCATTTTTCTTGTCCGTGAAATGTTATATTCTGCGAAAAATCGCGAATATTCTGAGATGGGAAAGGAGGCTGCCCAATAAGCACTCGTGCATTCCGTCCAAGTAATTGATTAAATCCTACCCTTCATGTATCTAGGGTTTTCGCAGGTTTTTTTCCACCCCCCTTCCCTTCGTGGGTGTTTTCCTGCGTGGTCTTTTACTAGGATGGCCAAGTCAGGCCTTTCATAGGTTTTTACCGCAATTAATCTGTCTTTTGATAGAAATTTTCCGAATTTGTAATTTGGTATTTTGCTTGTGTTTTTCTATTTCCTTTTTTTTTATGGTTCTCATTCTGTCATTATCATTTGTAACTGTTGATGAAGGGTTAAATGTAAGAAGGGACTTCACAGTCTCAATTTCGCCCTGAATAAAGTCGTTTGTCTGTCTGTCTGTCCGAGAACCGGCTAGAAACTCTGTGGGAGCAGGTTGGCCCTGATTTCACGTTTCTCTTTGCTCTTTTCCTTTCGCATTCCGATTTTTCTTGGAGACCGCTAAGTCCACTCAGCGGTAAATGGTGAAACGAAAGGAACTGATAAATTGAATAAAAAATGTACAATTTGTCTAGAAAACACTTTTATATTTCCACAAAAGCTATTAAAACACGTCCGATTTCATCAATTTCTCGTCGTCCTCATGTAAATGTAAATCACTGTAATGCATTAAAAGCGTGAAAACAGCGTAGATTTAATATATAAAAATGCGAGTGACGTAGTAAAACTTTGAATAATTTTGCTACGAGAAAGAGCCGTTATCATTACGCAAAAAACTATTAACGCAAAAACCACCCTAGTGACGTAAAACTGTTCTTGGTTCCATAAAGTAGGATAAATAGAATGTACGGCTTTATTCGTCCGAGAAATGCAACAGAAAAGTAGGACATAGAAGTAGGAAGCGGTCGGTAATGTGAAATTTCTGTTTTCATTAATTACTCCAATTCATCCCGAACAATATGTTGAAAAAAATCATTAATAAAAACAATAAAATGGAAAGAAGAACTGTGAGTTAATTATGAATTTTTAGTCTTGCTTGGCTAAAATACAGGCTCCATGCTGTTTTTTTGCGAGCTAATAACTCGGAGGAGAAGACAAAAAGCTTTTTGATTCATCTGAGCTTATAAATTTTTTATGCTAGAGATACTCGTGGACGTGTACAATAATTAACTTTCGCATTAATTAAATTAATTAAAAGTTAGAAAAAGTACGCGTGCTTATTACATCCATTAGTTTGACAATTATTTAGAATTTATGAATTTATTTTAACTAACAATTAAAACTCCAAAAATTTTATTTCGTTTCCATTATTTGATCGAATCACGTTTACATCTAAAAAACGATTTTAAGTTTTTTAAAGCCCAAATTTAAGAAATAAACGCCAATTAAAGTAGTACTTTCAAGCCGCATGAGCACGTTGTAATTTTTAATTAGAATGGTAGAAATATTCGTGAGGTGGAACATTTCCGCCAAAATGTCGAACAAATATCCGGATTAAACATTTTAAGCTGTTGAAATTACGTAGATTGTTCTTTTGCTATTGTGGTTCGTCGAAACACACATACCTGGTAAATTTTCTTCGGTTGAAGTCGATTTGCTTGGTGGTATTTTATGAGGGCTGCTTCATATTCACACATTTCGTACATGGCTCGCGCCTTCATGTCGACGCACGCTGGAACATAAGCTCCTTGGTACTTAGCCAGGTTGACGTTCATGGAAGCCGAGGAATAGTCGCCCACAAGAGCCTGCATATATAAGGTTGTAAGGAAAAGCATTCCCGAAAAATCGAACGAAGTTCACCCCGATGATCAATTAACGTTTTTTTGTACCCGCATCTCATTAAATTAATCGATTAAACGTCCTAACCTTGCATTTACTCTTCGTCAGAAGTATATTCCCATATATTCTCTCCGGTGGTTTTAAACTTATCGCTTCGTCGAAAAAGTCAATCGCTAATTCCAGTTCACCTCTTCTCATCAACATTTTTCCTATGTCGTAAAGAAAATTGTATGCATTTTCCGGCAGTTTTGCAGGTTTCCATTTTCTCTTCCCCTTCTTTTTCTTTTCTTCGGTCTCTTTTTCTGTTTTTACTTCGTCTTTCTCTTTTGAACTCGCCTTGGGAGCCATGTTGGATATTCGGTGTTAACGCTTTCAACGCGACATTGAAAATCTGTCTTGTTTTGAAACTGCAACTTGGTTTACATTCCTTTCCATAATATTAATGTGTGGGTGCATATGTTGAACCTGCCATTGAAAATTTGTTTTGTTTTGAAAACGGTTTGTTTATTCTCACAACGTATTGTTGATCGGCCTTTATCAACAGACTTTTAGGTTTGTCGAAGATACAGAGAAAATAACATTCTGAGATTTTTTGCACAAAACACCGTACGGGTTATTAAATATTTGAAAATAAATGTGAATGTTATACTTCCTGTAGCTGAAAATACATAATATTTTATGTGAATGCCCTTCATAAATTGGTAATTACCCATCGGCATTTTCTGATAGGGGAGATGAATGATAATAACCCTGGTAAGAAAACAGAATCTGGTATTTATTGAGGGTCGAATTCATAATTACACACTCTTTCATCTGTTAGACAGACTATAAACAAAAGACAGTTATAAAGAAATAAAGAAGGTAGCGGAGTAAAGAGAAACCGGATTGAAATTTCTCAAATCCGTAAGACTTCCAATGACGATGATGGTGTGATGAACGGCAGAAAAGAAGAGATTAACAGATACAGGGAGAACAATGTACGAAATATCGTAAAGCGGCATTACTTAAAATGCATTCATATGCGATTTTTACGCACGAAAAATGAATGAGAATTTAATATGGGTATAGAGGATCAACTTTTGCGTGCGATGTTTCAAGCTGGAAAATATTCCTTTAATAATGAATAATGAAAATTTATCTTTACAGTGCACGGTCGTCACAATTTTCCATTAACTGATTGCATGCACTCGTGTGCTTATGTTAATCCTAGTGATTTATCCTTGGAATTCACTGAAACATTTTGCTTAAAAATCATTCAACAGTTCGCACTTCTTTTAACGCCTACACTTACGCTACCATATCTCACCGTCTTTCTGCTAATTCTAATGACCGCGTAATTTCCTTTTCCTTTTCGCACCCGCCATTCCACGCCTGCCGTTATCCTCGGTTCCAAGAAGTGTTCATGGCGTCTTCGGGTGTGAATGTTTTTGGCGCGTCAGCTGTTGGAAAGTGACGTGCTAACCCGAGGTCGATGGTGCTTCCTTCAGAACTTCGGCATTTCAACCAAACCCACCACCAAAACATAAGGCGTAATGTCACATATATTTCGTAATTGAATTTTGTACTCGCCAGTTTTCTTCCTTATTCTCCTTCCGTCGAAATGACCGCAGCGGAAGTTTTCTCCCCTGCGTTTTTTTGGCGAAATTGAAATACACCCATCCCTCGAACTGTACATATTCGCTTTACACGTTTTCGGTTTAGCGCTCTTTTCTTTCTTTTAAATACCTCGAATTGCACTACCATCAATTTCGTTTTAACACGATTTTGAAACCGTCACCGAACATTAAAAAAATCAAAATTTTTCAGTTCGATTCAAGAGGTTATAAGAAAGGACAATGGTAGCAATGCTGAATATAATGTGAGTAAACTGTCGCATGTTGGGTTCAATCCGGCCCTCAAATGTAACGGCATGTGCACATATGGGGAAAACTGTCCGACTTTGCACAGTTTCGTTTAACGCGGTCTTTCTCTGAACGCATGTACCGTGCAAACCGAGGGATGGGAATATATGATCGATTGGGCAAACCAAATTGAAAGTGACATTTTAACAAACAACTTTAAAGTTTATAGAATTGATTGCATCAAAGAAACGAAACAAGTAATGGGTATAAAAATAAATTTTTATAAATAACTTTTATATTTTAACATTTATTATAATCGTAACTTCAAATCTGGTGAAATTACCTGCATAAGTTACCTTTTACTGGTGGAGGCGGTGTTATATTCAATTAATCTGGATATCAAGGCTGAAGGCATTTCTTGTCGTATACAAATCAACGAAGCGCAACACGAGTAATATCGAAGGTAAATAATCGGTACTATTACACTATCATTATGAGTGTAAACATGCTTTGATTGCTTTTAATACGAGAGAGGGGACAAAGGGAGGGAGGGTGAGAGAGGGAAATGACTTTCAATACAATTAATGTTTCTGATGCCAATTTGATATCCATAAATAGCTTGAACGATCGAATCTTTACTCCCGTTGATATTTCAATGGGCATTACGCTAGTAAGGTTTTAAAGGAGAAATATAAGACTCTGATTCCCATTAAACGCTTACCCATATGAAAGCATTAAGTCTGTTGCCTAGGTAGCTGATTGTTGGACCCAGAAAAATTACCACTTTTTTCCGATAAAAACTATAAATTTACGCTAATTCTCTCGGACTGAAATTCTGTCTTCAAAAATAAGAAACTATAATTTATATCCTATCCGATAGTTTAAGTCTCGAGTTCGTATCTTGACGGGAAATAATTTTAAAGTGCAAATATAAAAACCTCTACACCAATTTACATGTTTTCTTATGGGCCAAAAATGGGGCAAAACGGGGCCAAAACAGCCCCTCGAAGTGGGAATTTCGAAAGTTTCGGATTTTTTCCTTCGGCTATGACCAAAAACCTATAATACTACCAAATTTCATGTTTCTAGCACATCTGGAAGTGCCTCAATTTTGTATCCTGCCGAAGTGGTTACAAACCGCTATATATACCTATATATAATCGAGTGAGGTTAATATAAAAGTTATTAAAAAAACAATTTATTCGGACAAATATGCATTGCCGTGACATTTAATTGGAAAGGAAATGTCATAAAATGGAGGAATGTCATTCTAATACGGCGTTTTAGTTTGCATTCAGAAAAATTGATATGAAACGGATCATACGCTACATCTCCTTCCAGAACTTTCTCCTATAACTCTCGACTAGAAAGTTCCATCATTTTGTCTTTCATGGCGTGAAAATGCCAGAGGAAGAGATGTTTACATAGTGTAGTTAAATATAATCCCCGGGAAGATTCTTTTGTGATAAAAATCTTCCTTTTTCCGGCGGATTCAGTCCGCTCTATCTGAGAGTGTTTTTCATGCTTTTCATCTTGAGCTGAATCCGAAAAACCGGAAACTATCCCTTTAATGGCGGAACATAGGCTTTATATTCGCTTTAATGTAGTTTTTATTACTTTAGACAGAGTGGATGCGGGAGGGGATTGGACGATTCCACATCTCGTGGATGTGATGTTTTTTCTGTACTTAGTGCGGACATTTCTTGAAGCATTTCAAATAATTTGACCTTCGCTATGGTCTTGTTAGGATATGTCTGACGTATTGAAATTTCCCTGAAGTTGGAATGCAATCACACACATACACATAGACGGAGGTCCGGAGCGCGGATATCACCATCTCCGCGCAGGCTCCCTTTCTGTATCTTTCTCCTCGGCCTTGTCCTCCGTCTCCCTTCAAGACTTTTTTCGAAGAAACCTTTCCATATTTTTGTACCGCAGGAAAAAAGAGGAAAGGGGATGAATAAAGATGGGTAAGAGGGCTAGAGGAAGGGTATTCGGGGGGGGGAAGAGTTTGTATATACACGTCACTCACATTAAATCTACCGCTTCCCTCTTCAAAGTTTGCTTTTTACATCGCGCTATCAGCAATGGAGGAGACCATTCTCTTCTTCGATGCTCTCTAATATACGTCATCGCATCATGACCGCTCCTATCTTCTTCTTCCCCCCTTATCCTTCTTCAATATATAGAAAAGAAGAATTCCCACGGTTCATAGGTTTTGCGAAGCGTAACATCGTTGTGTAGGATGGATATTCGTGTTATTTTTTTCTGAAGGAATTATCGAAACGTATTTTTTAAAATTTACTTACACATATTCGGCACTTATCGACCCCGCGGGATCCTTATGTCCACGTATTTGGTTTAAAACGAATGTGGTGAATCGTTCCTATGCGTGCTGCGATGTGATTTTCCTGGTATTTTTCCTGTAATCGCGAAATTATGTTCTTTGTTCTTTTTTGTGCTTTAAACTGTTACCCCTAATAAATGTCTCATGTTGACAATATTTTGGATTTATGTACGGATGTGAGGAGAGAAAAAATCCTTCTTTACTCTAATATTTTATGTATGGATTTCCGAAATTTGTTTTTATGTGGTTCAGTTATTGGTTACACAATGTCTTAACTACTTACCATTCTAGAACCCTATGCTTATTTTACTTTGCTGTGCACCTTTAGGTATTGGTGACGCAGTATTGTCTGAAAACTATTTTAGAAATATTGCACAATTTTTTTATTAACAGAAAATATATTTTGTATAATGGGGAAAATATAAGTAGCTTATAGCTCCGAAGTTGGCTGAAAATTGGACTTAATAGTTTCTGGTGGAACTGCTTCACGATAAATAAAATGCAAAAAAAACGCTGTAACAACATCATCAGGTGTGATGATGTTGCTCTGCAACGAAACCATGGTCGTTTGAAGAAATATATTTTTATGTGGAAGTTAAAACGTTTTTTGCATTTCATTTTTTAGGAATATCTTTCCTAATATATTTTTGTTGATATCGTCTAAGTTTTATTGACTTATTTTGTGATATTCTTTTCCTGTCTTCCAATTTCCTCTTCAGTCTAGACGTATATTGGAAAACGCTGACATCCGACGACCGGTTGGGCAGGTCCAGTTTAAAGATAATATCACGAAGCACTGGGAAAATACTTTTATATTCTTTAAAACTGTGTGTGAAAATGCGATTATAAGGTTCAATCCCGAATTTGCCCGTAGATCAATTATTTGTTATCACCAGCACTAAATAAAATTTTTGTTCGCTTATATTTTTTCTGCGTGAAAAGTATTTTTAATTTTTAAAATTATTCAGTGTTTAAACATTATTCACGAGTGCAATTTCCGATAGTTATTAATGAAGAGGCTGTTGTCGTAAGCAACTCGTAAGCACTATTGCAGTCATATTAATTATCCTGTGTGGAGAAAGCTGGACAATGTTTTTTAGGAAACTCATTGTAGGGAAAAATAAATTCGCATTATGTTATGAAAATTGCGGTATTTTGTAATACATTAATAAGAGCTGTGGTGTCCGAGTGGTTAAGGAGTTGGACTTGAAATCCAATGGGTATTGCCCGCGCAGGTTCGAATCCTGTCCGCAGCGAAATTTTTACTTGCATTGTTTAAAAAGTTCAAAAATAATTTGGTTGGATAAACGCTTAAAATTCTGTCTGATAAAAATTAATTACGTTTCCATATCAAATGAGTTAAAAGTTTCATTCAAGTTTTTCGTTTCCTGGAAGAGAAATAAAATAACATTTTATTTTTGACAGTCCTAATTATGAACTAAAGCTTTGGGACTCACAATGTCAGTTATGGAAACTGTAAGGTGCACGTAAATTGTTAACAGGTCGTATTTGACAAGAGTGAAATGATGGACATTTAACTCATATGCGTGTGTGCATCATACTGATCACAAACGTGAAGATTGAGGAGAAAAATTCTGAACTTGACCGAGACTCGAACCCGGGTCTCTCACTTGCCGGTAGGTACTTTAACCAACTAAGCTACCAAGTCAGACTTGTTAAAACACATACCCGGCAAGTGGGAGACCCGGGTTGGAGTCCCGGTCAATTTCAGAATTTTTCTCCTTCTCAATCTTCACATTTTATATCGTATTTGGTTTCATTTTTCTAATAGTAGTTACAAAAAATCATCAGTCAGTTTCGTTTTATATTTACTACGTAGCTGTACCCGCGAAATGATTGCGCTAAAGACGGAGTAAAATAGTGACACGCAAAAAATTCTGATGATTCACGTTACTTTCTTGGCACGCGAGACAAAAATCATTTGCAATCCGTGGTCTTCAACCTTATTTGATTCACTGCCCACTTTTACTATATTTTGCCATTTAAAAAAAGTTCACCGCCCACCTTCCGTGTAAAATTAACAATAAAAATTTTGATAAAATAAATGTTTAAAAAGACCAAATTTAACCATGTTTATTAATCCCAAATCTAATATTTAAATAAACATTTGGCAGACAGTTCAATGCGTACTTTGTGCTTGGTTCCTACAAACCAGGGAATCAATGTCAGGCTTCAAGTCTTTAAGGGTCATTCGAAGATCTCCTCTTTCTGTTACTTGAAAGCTATTTCTTTTTTTGGACAGGAGATTGTTGACTGCACTGAATCCCTTCTCGACTAGATATAAGGTTGGGAAAGCTAACAAGAGCAACGATATTTTCTTCCACAAGCGTTGATACAGAGAGGGCATTTTCTTGTTCTGCCAATGTTGCACATATCCATCTTGATTGAAATTGGCCGTACACTCCTCATCATGAAGAAATTCTATTATCTTCTCCTTGTATTTAATATCCACATCACACATTTGTGATGAATGGAGTCACCATCCATGCTTCCATTGTACATTGTCTCATTTGAGGATGTGTGCGTATCATTAAACTTTATTATAGAATTGTATTTTTCAATGTAAAAATTAGAATAGCATTTGGTGAGTTCTTTAACGCCCACCAAAAACCCTAAAACGCCCACTGGTGGGCGCTATCGCCCACGTTGAAGACCAATGGTCTAAGCCTTATTCCAGCAACCCGCGTGGCCCCCTCGCGCCCCGCTCATGTCCTTCTCCTCCACTTCCCCTCAAGCGTGGCTGAATTTGAAGGGAAAATTTGACTTACGGTTTCAGTATTCAAATTGGACTGCTTTGGTCAATACTTTTACTTACATAATACTCATTCAAGTCTCTTCCAACGCCGCGCACTGAGACTCGAAGCCCTATTCAAACTACCCGCGTGCCTTCCTCGCGCCCCGCGCACTACCTTCCACTACACTTCCACTCAAGCGTGGCTGATTGTGAGTGAAAGGGGAAGGGAAGCTTCGCTTCGGGTTGTGACGGACATGATCTTCCCTTACTCAGTTAATATGTACTACGTTGATTATACATTCAAAATTAGCCATATTTGTTCTTTCGAGTCATGATTTCTTCCCCGGATAAATCTCTTTATATTGGGGTGATCGAATCCACCTGCAATAACTCTACGAAGAACCTGCTACTATTTTTAAAATAATTAATCTCGAAATGGTTCCATATAGGCTTCTCAAAGATATCGTGATAGTGACGCATTATTGAAGACTGTTTTTTTATAGCTTTCATCTTTTTTCCGTATCTGTTTTCTCACATGTTTTGCCTCCTGCCCGAGTCTGTATATAATTCATTTCACGTATATTCACTCTGTTTTAAAATATAGCTTTTTGTTTAATTAACCTGAAACAAATTTTACTTTGCAAAAATATATTTACAGTTTCATCCCCACTTTTGTACGAGCAAAATCTCTTACAGTCTACCCAACGGATTTATATTTATAAGTTTTATATTTATTTTTTAAATATCTGACAGTCGTTAGTATTGAACAAAGCGCGAAAGAGAATAGCAGTTTAAAAACTTAAAAACAAAAAACTTTACTGTTTATCTTTTAACGTAAAAAAAATTCGCGAGCAGTAAAATGTAAACTGTTTATCTCTTCACCGCGTCACTCAGTTGCAGGACTGTATTTTCACATCAAAATGATCCGTCACATTTTTTTGTTTTTATCGACGCTTTGGTTTTTTTAATTTTCCAAACCGTGACCTACCTCGTTTTTTTAGTCGCATAATGCCGTAGTTTAATTATGACATCAATTCTTTCGTCACCTGTTCAGTTTGTTTATTTTTCTTCGAATTCCTCCGCGTTTTCCGAGACTTTATTGAAACGAGCCTCGCATAAACGGGAAATTTCTCCTCTATTCCCTCTCATCACTCAAAAGCGTCGGGGTATGTTTTTTTTATTCATATCTGTTTGTGCGTGTGCGCGTGCCATTACTCCAGTTCTCGTTTGTCGCTCCACAACCCATCCCGCGCGCGCACACACACACACCGACGACAGGTTCATAAATCATTCCAAGAGCTAGATATTTTTAGGACTTAAGGAATAACGGGAAATTCAGCTCAGTTTCCAGACAATTTATAACGAAATTTTAGCAGCACGTATGTTTTTCTCTCGGAACGATGCTGTTACTCTGGAGCGATAGTAAAATGCTCGAGCACATACGCGACGAGAAAATATTTGTGGGCGTTATGTCGAAAGGGTTAACCTTTCAAGGATGCATTTAAATGGATTGATGATCACGAAAAATACGAAGGCGAGGACACGTTGAGTTGTACACAACGGCTCCTCAGCTTTACATGTTTCCAAATAAATTCGATTTTTTTGGCGTACATTTCGAGATGATGTAACTCAACAAAATTTGTGAAAGATTTTATGTGGAGTGTATTTTCAACAGTTCGATTCATACATCGAAAGTATGAGAGATACCAAAAATTTCAGGTACTAAATGTATTCATTTTTTCATAATTATTACGAACTATAGTTTAATTTAAAATATTAGCATATGGATGCGTGATTAAGGGCCGGTTTCTTGAACGCGAGTTATGGAACCGATAGGCCTATGTACTACATAACTTATGAAAAATCGCTAAAAGCAGTTTCTGAAACGTTCAATAGCACTTATTGGTTCCATAAGCCTTTCCATAACTTATCTCTACATATGGGTACGGTTAAGATGTTATGAGTTCCATAAGAATCTAAGATGGCGGATGTTTTGTCATAACATGCCTACGCCTTACGTTTTGTTTTTCGTTACATTGTTTATACAGTGTGCACATTGACGGGAACAGTGCATTTATAACATTACGATAAATAGCAGAATTCCTTTGGGTTATGTAAGATGCAATTTCTTATATGCTATATTTACATACCCGATATTAGCGTGTTGTTACAATTACTGTTGACATTACCGTCTCATTACTATTACTATAGACATTAGCGTGCTTTTTTTCTTTAATATTATGATTGTTTATCAATTAAAGTTCGCTGTAATTCAATAATTAATATGTACATCGTGAATTATTGTTAGCTATCATTTTCCCGTTTGTCTCGTTCAATATAGAATGTTTTGTTATTATTTTTTATTTTACGAATTACAGTTTGATTTATATTCTGGTTGTGTTATTGATTAATATAGTGGGATTTTGACATAGTTTGTTGTTCTATTTATTCTGACTTAAAGAATTCCAATAATTTAAGGCTTCCCTAGTGGATTATAGTTTTTATTATATTTAGATATCATTACATAAAACCCATTAGCTTATCTGCCTGTTACGTGATCTACTAATGAATTTTCTTTTGTTGATGTAATCAAAAAATGTCAATCCGCTTTCGTCGCAGTTTTCAGGTACGTAACCTGACGTATAAGCGGGGACTGCCAGTATACCTATATGTTCTTATCAAAATATTAGCTTTACTTCCTGTCTCCACAGCTACTGTTGAACGACGCTTTTCATCCTTGCGAAGACTTAAATCATATTTACGAACACAATATCTGAATCACGTCTTGTAGGACTGGCGCTGTTATCCATACATAGAGATATTAAAATAACTGATGAAGTTATTGACAAGTATGCCCATAGTGGAAAAAATAGACGGATTAATTTGATTTTGTAAATGTTTTTATTACATTTTATTTTTTAATTTGAATTTCTCGCTTAATTTTTTTTGTTTTCGCGCGTGCTACCACCTAGCGGCTTCCGCAAAACTACGTGAACGGAGCAATAGCTATTGAAAGGTAACTTATGACGACAATAGCTTTAAGAAACACGGGGGAAGTTATGAGTCCCATAACTTTATGAGTCCAATAGTTATTGGTTCCACAACGAAATCTTTATGCAACCGGGCCTAAATGTTTTTGAAACGAATCAACGTTTTAAAGTATTTTGTAATTTTTTATATTTACTGTCTGACAAGATTTGGCGAAGGATTCACTATCAATTGGCGCATTTTCAGCTTTCGTAGCATTGAAATTATTTCATCATCATTTTACAGAGAGAATCTGCAAATCCTAAACCCTCAAATCAAAGTTTTGGAGTATACAATTTTCCAGTAAGAATGTCATTTGCTTTCTAATATTTAATATTTAACAAGAAGTTTAAATTAACACAAAAATAAAATAGTTAGTGCCGGATTACGAAGTAATATTACAGTTTTCATTCTCGAAATAAAAATGTATCCATGGTTTCGGGCGTTACCAGCGGTTAATATTTACAATAAACGCATGATATTTTTTTCATAGAATTACTCGATTGTGATGGCGACTTTCCTTGTCCTGATATATACCATATGTATATATATGTAATGCGAGATCGTTCAAAGTGGGATTGTTTCCCCGTAGGAATGCATGCCGTTACATTTCAGTGCCGTCTGGATTTCAACTTACAACAACTTAGTTATTTCTTCCTTTATTCTTTATCTATTCTAAGAAAAAATTAAATTCATTGTGTGCATTCGTAAAATTTTGGCTTGTATCGTTTAATGACGATTTTTCTCTACATTTTCGATTTTTTTTAGATTTATAGGACATACATATTTTAACTCATCTAACCGCTAGAAAAAAGTCTTCGTGTCCATGTAAAGGATGTTATGCGTTTTTCGTTTTGGACGCGCGATATGCTCGTACATAATTTTCGCCAAAATATCTTACACAAAAGATACCTGATCCTGAGAGTTACCTTTGTAAGTTGGTTTTGTTTTTGGAGATAATTTAAAGAGATCCCTCTAGAAATTTCTGGTTAAATTCCGGACATTTTTTCTCTACGCGTTGTTTGTAAAATCTCATTTTACGGAACGTTTTCGTTGCGGTATAAAGCACAGTTCGGTGAACATTATCCGCTAGCCTTTGCTCATATTGATCTCCTTACCTTGAAAGAATTACTCGAACGGCCTTTGTGACGATCAAAAAATCTCCGTGGTGTTTCGCTTCAGCGATTCCGACCTGCCAGTGCCACGGCTGGTGCACGAGTAACGTTCAAAATCTCTGCTTCGGATTAAGTTGGATCTTAATCCATGGCAAAACTCCTCGAGTGGGGTTTTAACTTGACCGTAAAAGGGTTAATTGTTAAGTTTAAAAAAATTAACTCGACTGCTGAGAAATTTAGCCTCGAATCCGATCATTTTGAAACACCTTTTTTGATAAATTATGTTTTATCATTTCGGTATCGGGCATACCTCAACATCGAAAATCGTATTTGGTGATTATAAATGGCTAACAAATGAAATACGTTATTTTCAGGGCAATTATGGGAGTTTTGTTTCCGTGAGGAGATTTTTTTAGAAGATAGACGCAGTTTTTTTCTTTTACCTCCTTAGGATATTAGCACCAAGGATTTAAAAATCGAGTGAATATTTAATTTCATTAAAGTTATATAAAATAAGGCTTAAAATGGCCTTAATTGAATTTATCACGTAATGCATTTAAGATGTCATGCCTGCGTAAACTTTCCCATATAAAGTATAATAAAGATAAAACAATTTAATAACGACTTACTACGCACGATTAGTGGTAATTTATTTACAAATTTCCGTCAACTAATGGAAAATTCACTCTTTAGAAGAGATCTAAACAAATTAAGATAAGAAGTTTGTCGTTTTTTAGGAGGATATTTTGTAATTTTACCTTATTTTGCACGCAATTACTTAGTTAATTTTTGTTCAATCCAATGCAATTGCATTGTGCTAAGGATATAAGAAGATTCAAAAGATATAGGGCAGGGTTTTCAGATTAACCACTACGTCTAATTTCGAGGAATGTTTTTGGAACGCGAAGTCGAAATTACGCGTAATTTCTCCGCGAGGTTAGTTTTCCACGATGCTACTATTGCATGAATTAGAATAATTTTCCCTCTGGAAAGAACTTATTACAAAAAATAATCAAGCTTCCGACTGAAATCAACAAACCCCTGGTTATTTGCGAGACGACCGAGTGTATTATATAAAACATATACAATTTGTCTTTGACCGATTACACGTGATAGTTTGGATAAATTAATTTACTCGAAATGAACTACTTTTCTGTTTCACCATTTTATAACCATGTTCACTTATTACTACCGTCTTCACGCTTATTTCTCTCTTTCTCTCTCTCTTCACAGTCTCAATTTCGCCCTAAATAAAGTCGTTTGTCTGTCTGTCTGTCTCTCGTCTCTTACTCCCTCTGTTTACGTATCCGTACTGTTTATCTTCGTCCTCTTTCTCCGAGTTTGCATCCTGCCAATGTTTGTCTAACCTTCGAGGTACGAGTCGCGAGTGACAATTTAACTCTCTATTTCCGGCCAATCAAGCTACAAGGAGAGAGAGAGAGAAGTTTGCCCGCGAAAAGACAACATCGTATCAAAGTTACCGAGAAACACACACACACACTATCTCTTCCTTTCTAACTTTTACTGCCATCTCCGATACAACATTCTGTATTTTTTTCCCAAATCGATTAGCGACACGTTGCTCAGTGGATCCGATACAAACATAGTCCATCGAAGTAAGGTTTTAACGATCGGCAGGGTGCCTTGTGGGTTGTAGGAGGTGAGTTCTGCGAGCCGAAATTGTCGCGGAAAACATTTTTATTTTATCGGCGGTTGCGGCTAAGCAGACATAAAAGGTCGCTTATTACGTTGTCGATATGATTTATCCATGGAATTCCTGTTATTGCGGTTGCACGTTGATTAACGCGATTAGTCGATAGGCAAAATGACTTTCGGGTTAATAACTTTAACGCGTTAATTTCCATATTTATCGCTCAAAGCATTTGGGGAATTGTGGTGGGTGAGGTTTCTCATTTTTAAAATGCGAGAAAAATGTTTCGCTTCGTTTTCGCTCGTGCAAAGCTTATTATTGTTTATTCGTGTAAAAATAACATCTTTAATTTATAAAGGAGGAAGCGTGTTAATTATCAATTAGCTGTAGCAATAAAGATGTTAACTCAAAGCCGTGACGTCACAACCTTTAATCCGAGAGATTTCTTTCGCATTTCTTTCTTATTGAAAAATAACTACATTTAAGGTTCACACCGAAGGAAAATTTCGAAATATTTTTCTTCGCTTTAAACCTGATACTATAGTTAGGCAGATGTTAGATTTTTCCGAACTCAAAAAATGTATATTATTTATATAAAATTTTATTGGAGTGCCAATGCCTAATTTGTCGTATCTATGATGCAGAATACAATTTTCTGTTATATGAATGTGATACTGGAAGGCTTTGTAAATTTAAACCATTTATTTAAATAAATAGGCAGCTAATTTGAAGCTATTCTTCGATGTTCAAATTACCAAATGAACTCAGGTGTTGATAGCAAACAATCTTTGTAAAACTACTTGAAAACTGCTATTAGGCTTACAAATAAGCATCAAGTTAATCAAAAGTTTTCAAAAAGGAGTTTAGATGAGCTACTGGATAATCGATGAATTCATTAACTTTCTAAATTTAGAGAGGATAAAGAGTTTTTATTCGTATTCGAAAATAAAATTTGCATCGATTTTATTTAGCGCACATTGTGATGCATGTTAAATTGAACATTAAGTTGTACATTACTTTCTACATAAATGTGACAAATGTTTTCTGAAATTATTTTAAGTATAGTGATATTGTCGTAAATATTTCGTATTCATATTTCTGATTTGGAAAATCATATATCTATTTATTTACTTTATACGCAACCCATTTTAGGTAAACGGATCACTAACGCCTAGTTTTATACTTTGAAGTGTCGTTGAATATTGAAATCTGAAGGTAAATATGGATAATAATAACTAATTATTAGCATAGAGTTGCAAAATGCATTAATTATGTCCTATTTTCAAAGTGAATAGTGACGCAGGAAAGGGAAATGTGTTTGTGACTTTCGTGTGAAAGGTTAAAGTTCCGTCGCGAGTCTTTGACGCTCTCTTATTTCCATTAATTTGAGTAAAAAGGACGAATAAAACCTTTCGTTAGGTGTATTACCTTAACTACAGAGAACAAGAGGATTCTTGATTGTGTTTTCCTGCGATTTTTTTTGAACGAGAGAAAACCTTTTGTATTAGAGTTATAAATGGCAACAGCCTTTTCAGCTTTATATTTACGTTAAGAATTGAAAGAGATTTTGCCGCAAGGAAATTAATCAACTCTGTTTTGTCTGCCGTAATGAAAGGAACTTTCGACGCACAGATTACATACGAAAACATATGAATCTTAAAATTTGTGTACCAGAATTTTCATTTTTATAAGGAGCTAATATCTGTATGGTTAAGTTGCTACATTCTGGCAACCTATATTTGTTACTATTTAGTTATCTATGTAATAACATGTTTATATATTTATCTTTAGGAATTGCATGCAGCTAATTATCCATAATTATATCGAACAAAAATATTATTTTCAAGAAATGATTCCAAACCGTGGGTTTTGGCAGGGAGACTCTGCCTATATCAGGGGTAGGCAAACCGTGGCCCGCGAGGGCATTTAATGTGGCCCCCGAGGATCTTGTGAGATTGAAATTTATATACTATAAGCACAGAAATCTTCTGCACGATAAAATAATTTTTCTTAGATGATTCTCGATTAATATTTAATCGGTTAAAACTTATGTCAAATACATTGTCTGTCATTTACACTTAAACATTCTTTGCTAAAAGATTATTTTCCGCTTTGATTTGAAGTCTTTGTTGCATCTTGCAATATGCAAAATAATCCTGTAATCGGTAGTTCACATTCATAATACCTCAGGAAACACGAAGAAAAGTTTGATCTTAGGTTTCCGCGGCGTTTGGCTGCAATGAATTCCATTTTTCTCGGTTTCACGAAGAAACAGTGTAATGAACAAAATTAAATTTTACAAGCCAAATAAAAAGAAACTGTATGTGCTCAACAAAGTCGAAATATCTCTTCTTTGAAACTTTGTAACTTTCTCACGTCAATAAGTACGTACATATTGCTCGAGTACAGTGGCAGCCTTTAGATTTACATTGTTTACTTCTCCAACAGCATATAATTACCACACACACTAGGAAAAGTTTTCTCCTCCACAATAGCTACTTTATCATAATGTTAATGAAGTCCTTTTTAGAAATGTGAGCCGTGCTACGAGTCTACCCAAAAGCACATTCATAATAACGTAGGTGGTCGTATCAAATTAGTTGATGTGCCTACTTGTATTGTAGGTACACGTGCTGCCATCATAAAGCAAATCGTGTATTTCATCCTTGCAGAATGAAAACTCAGAAGAAAAGAAGAGGAGAAAACGGGTAGAATTTTTAAAAAGCCTTGGACGGAGAAATATCTTTTTGCGGAGTTTAACTTAAAAGCAATGTGCCTCATTTGTCCAGAAACAGTTGCCGTATTTAAAGAGTATAATTTAAAACGACATTTTACATATTAACACGAGGGACTTTTTACAAATCTATCATTGAATGCAAAATCGAAAAAGGCCGCCGATTTATTATCACAGTTGAGAAAACAACAAAGCGTCTTCACGTCACGGAATAAGTTGCAAGACTCTGCGACTCGCGCAAGTTTTGCTGTGGCGTATAATATTGTGAAGTTCAGTAAATCGTTTTCACACAGTGAATTTGTTAAAAGACGTATGGTCGATGTAGCTGAAATAATGTCCTGATCAAAAGACAAATTTTGAAAATATTACCTTACCCAGGAGAACAACTGTCCGTCGTGTAGAAGAGATAAATAACGACTTTTATGGCCAGTTGAAGGTAGCAGGTAAATCTTTCGTCTGGTATTCGCTAGCTTTGTACGATAGCACCGATGTAAGAGACACAGCACAGTTACTTATTTTATAAAGGAGTGAATGAAAATTTCGAGGTAACTGAAGAATTGTTATCCATGGAGTCTATGAAAGACACGACACGCGGAGAAGATATTTTTGGAAGTGTCAGAATTACTTGAGAGATTGAATTTGCCGTGAAACAGGTTCATCAGTGTCACTACTGATGGGACACCTAATTTGACAGAGAAGAATGTTGGACTACTGAAAATAATTAAGGGTAGGGTGAAGGAAAAATTTCCCGATCGAGATATTCTGTTTCTACATTGCATTATTCATCAGGAGGCACTATGTAGAAGTATTCTTCGTATGGATCATGTGGTGAATACTGTTGTAAAAGTCGTCAATTTCATTCGAGCAAGAGGGTTGAATCATCGAGAGTTCGTCTCTTTGCTAGAAAATGTAGGCGTAGAACAACAAGATATCTCATACCATTCAAATGTTCGATGGTTGAGCTTAGCCAAAGTTCTGAAGAGCGTGTGGAACTTGCAGGAAGAAATTGTTTTTAGAAATGAAAACCAAAGATAGAGTTTCCAGAGCTGAAGGATGAAAAATGGAAGACAGATATTGCCTTTCTTACTGATATTATGGACCATTTAAATAACCTAAACATAAACTACCAAGGCAAAAACAGAATTATTCATGAAATGTATTCAGAAATTCAAGGTTTTAAATTAAAGCTGCTTTTGTTTTCCAAACAAGTTAAGAACAGGAATTATGCTCACTTCCACTCTCTAGAAAAGACTGAAGTGAATTCAATAATAGCAGAAGTATACAGCAACGTTCTTCTAATCTACACAGAGTTCTGTCGCCGTTTTCAAGATTTTAAGGAAATAAAAAATGAAATTAATTTGTTCTCCGATCCCTTTTCTACAGATGTTGAAAAAGTTTCTCCTGATCTTCAATTGGAAATCATTGACTTACACAGTGACAATATTCTGAAAGAAAAATTTTAATCTGAGAGACTTCGCATTTTTAGATCTTTGAACGATGCAAAATTTTGTTACTTGAAAGACTTCGCAAGGAAAATGTTGGCTTTATTTGGATCCACATACATGTGCGAACATTTCTTTGGTGACGAGGAATAAGTCGGAGTTGAGGTCGCAGATGACTGACGAGCAGTAAAGGAAATCATTACCGTCATGGCAAAATTTATGATATCCATATTTTACTCTCCCTTGACATTATCTGATCTGTAAGTTTTCGATTAATAAATGGAGTAGGGATGGAGGACAATATTAAATATGTGTAACAAAAATGTACTCGAGAGCATATAATTACAAAACTTGTGACTATAGTCTGAAAAATTTACAAAGGCTACAGTCTCTGAAAAAAAATTTTAAGGCAAAATTCTTTGAAAAAATTTCAACGGCTATAGACTTGGAAATAACTTGAAAGACTACAGTCGTTGAAAATATTTGAAAGGCAAAATTATTTTTTTAAATATGAAAGAGTAGTCTTTGAAAAAATAACTAACAAGCTATAGTATTTGAAAAAAATTCAAATGCTATAGACTTTAAAAAATGGAAATAATATAGTCTAAGAAAAATTTGAAAGACTATAGACTGAAAAATTTGAAAGACTATAGACTGAAAAATTTGAAAGATTAGTCTTTGAAAAAATTTTGAAACTGTACTCATTGAAAAATTTCAAATGCTATAGATTGGAGAAAAGGATGGGTGTCCATAAGGGCCTTTTCCGGTCCCACCTAGATTCCTCTATTTTTTCTAACAATTAACATATTGGTACTAGTAGAAGTAGTAATCACAATTTGTTTTCTGAAATCAATAGTAATAGGTATTGTATAGGGCTTAGAACTTTTCAGTGCAGGAACCAATTTTAAATATTTATTAGCACTTTGGATGAAAAAAGTAATAAAAATGCGCTTGTAATATTGCAGAATATTGTTTAATAAGACAGGAATGAATTTGTTACAAAGATAAATATACAAATATTCAGTGAAAAACATTCATAGACATGGTTAATCTAAATCTTCCTCAGCATCTGACTATGCCTCAGCACAAATACAAAAGCCTGTCTTTGAAAAAATTTAAGGAAAATTTTTTTGAAAAAAATTGAGACTATAGTCTTTGAAATATTTGAAAAATTTAAAATGACTATAGCCTTTGAAAAACCTGAAACATTATTCTGAAAGTCATTCAAAAGCTATAGTCTTTGCAAGAATTTGAGACTATACTCTGAAAAAATTTTTAAAGCAAATATTTTTGAAAAAATTTGAAATTTTCCAATGAAATTTTCAAATTTTTAAAAATTTGAAAGACTAGTCATTGAAAATATTTGAATAATTTAAAAGCAAAATTCTTAGAAAAAATATGAATGTCAAAAGTCTTTGAAAACATTTATGAAAAATTTGAAAATTTCAAAGGCTATTATAGATTCTGAAAAAAATTTAAAGACTATAGTCTTGGAAAAATTTGAAATTTCAAGGGAAAGTACTACTTAGAAGAAATTTAAATGTTCTATTCTTTGAAAAATTAGAAAAACTAGACTTTGAGAAAATTTGAAAAATTCATCTGAAAAAATTTGGAATGCTAAAGACTTTGATAAAATTTTAAAGGCTATAGTCTGAAAAAATTTGAAAGGTCTACTCATTGAAAAATTTTAAAAACTAGTCTTTGAAAAAATATGAGAGGATAGTCTTTGAAATGACAAAAAGGCTTTATTCTTTGTTAAATTTGAAAAAGCTATGTTCTTTGAAATGACAAAAAGGCTTTATTCTTTGTTAAATTTGAAAAAAACTATGTTCTTTGAAAAAATTTTAAAGGTAAATTTTTTGAAAAAATATGAAAATTTTAAGAGGCTATTGTCTGGAAAATTTTGTAAGACTATAGTCTGAAATATTTGATAAATTAGTCTCTGAAAAAATTTCAAAGGATACTTTCATTGAAACATTTACAAGGAAAATTTGAAGAATAATATGACAAAAATTCAAAGGCTATAAGTCTTTGAAAAAATTTGAAAGACTGTGTGTGGTCTTTGAAAAAACTGAAAGGCAAAATTCTTTGAAAAAATATAAAAGGCTATGAAAAAATTTAAAAGGCTACATTCCTTGAAAAAATTTGAAAACAATTGCAACCAAGATATATTGAAGAAAAGGCTAAGTTTTGCCCTAGAGCTTGATAAATTAATTGTTTATGCCGATGCCACTCTGTGGCAGCTGGCCTGCCTGCTGCCAGAAAAAAATTAAACCAAAATCATGCCTCTGGCCCAAGAAAGACCACTTTATTTTGCAGAGGTAGAGCCAGCACTCAGGACAGCAACGGTTGCCGCAATACACCTACCAGCAAATAGGGCACTGTAGGTGTATTGCGGCAGCCAGGCTGTGGTTTTTGCCCTAACTAAGGGAAGAAGTCTAATTTTTGCAAGGAATGATATGAAAACTTAATATATTGAATTAATAAAGAATTGTCACAGCAAGTGATGTGGGTGTATGTCCTGACCGCGGCCTATCTCACCGATCGTTTCTCTCTGACAGTACCGCCAGCTATATGCTAGACCAGCTCGCTATTGGCGGGAGCCAGAATCTAATGGTACATAGCTGGAAGTGCCGGAAGAGAGTAGGACGTTGGAAAGAATAGGCCAAACCATATGGTGCATGCGCTCATCATCATCTTTAGTCGATGCCACGGAAAATTAGATTGAATCCCGTTACTCCAGTCACTGAACCTGTGACCATGCCGTCATCACGACCCAGGAGCAGGAGTGACTCAATCTCATATACTCGTATATCGTCCAATCCCTTTTCAGATCCTTGTATCATTGCTATTTTGGAAAAACTGGAAAATCTAACTCAGCATGACCAGGTGCTAAAAGAGACCCGTTCAACCAGTGGCAACAATACCTCTGCATCTTCGCATTGACCACCATCCCCTCCATCCTGGACTGGGTTCTGCCAAGAAACGCCTTCCGTTGCCGATATCCTGCTGGACCCTGAGCTTCTTCAATTGGCACAACTGGTTTTGCTGCTGTTCGTGGAAGATAATATAGGAGTCACGACCTTCATCAGGCTACTACCTTACTTAACATGGTCTCCTGCTGGGACCAGCTTCCTCAACTGGCTAAGGCCTTTTCATATCACCAACTTCGCACCTTAGTGGTTGTAGCTCATCACGGCTGGGAAGTAGCGGCAAGGATCACAAAACCACCAGATGCAGATATCCTTTGGTTGAAAACAAATGCCCATCTTCTACCTAGACCGCAAGGGCTAGTAATGGCACAGCAGGGACATTTGAAAATTTGAATCATTTTTCTGAAAAAAAAATTCAAAGGATATGTCTTTGAAAAATTTTTAAAAGATTGAAAGGCAAAATTCTTTGAAAAAATATAAAAGTCCTTGGAAAAATTTCAAAGGCAAAGTTCAATGAAAAAATTTGACAAAATTGGAAAATTTTTAAAAACTAATCTTTGAAAAAGTTATTAAGACTATAGTCTGGAGAAATTTCAAAATCTAGAGTGAAAAATTTTGAAAGATTGGTCTGAAAAAATTTTGAAGGCTATTATAGCCTTTGAAAGAACTTGAAATACTATAGTTTCAGAAAATGTTGAAAGATTATACACTTAGAAAAACTTTCAATGCCAAAGTCCCTTAAAAATGTGAAATGTTGAATAAACTTTGAAAATATAAAAAGACTATATAGTCTTTGATAAAATTTTGGACTATGGTCTCTGAGAAAATTTTAACGTTAAATTCTTTTGAAAAAATATGATTGAGAATTTTGTAAGGAACAATGTATAAAACATTTTGAAAGATTATAGTCTTCAAAATTTTGAAAGACTATAGTCATAGAAATATTTCAATGATTAGTCTTTGAAAAATTTTGAAGTAATTGAAAGATTATTCTGCAAAAATTCAAAGGGAATAAGTATTTGAAAATATAGGAAAGACAATTGTATTTGAAAAACCTTGAAAATTTTTGAAAGACTACACTCATTGAAAAAGGTTTTGTGGCAACTTTACTTGAAAAAATTTGAAGGGCAAAACTCTTTGAAAAGGTATGAAAGGCTATAGTCTATGAAAAAATTTGGAAGACTATAGTCCTTGAAAAAATTTGAAAGTTCTAGTAATTGAAAGTTTTGAGAAACTAGTCTAAAAATATTTTAATGGTTATTATACTCTTTGAAAACTGGTCTGTGAAACAAATTGAAAGGCAATAATCTTTGACAAAATATGAAAAACTGTAGTCTTTGAATAAACTTGAAGAGTATAGTCTTTGATATAATTTGAATGGTAAATTTTTTTGAAAAATATGATTGATTATGGTCTTTGAAAATTTTAAAAGGCTAATGTCTGGAAAATTTTGTAAGGAACAGTGGTTGAAACATTTTGAAAGACTATATGCTTAAAATATTGATGTACTAAAGGCTACTAAAATTTGAAAGTCTATAGGCTTCGAGAATTGTGAATCATAATAGCCTATAAAAAATTTAAAATTAATCTGAAAAAAAATCAGTTATAAGTCTTAGAAAAAATATAAAATGCTCTAGACCTTGAAAAAATTAAACGACAATAGTCTTGGAAAAATTTGAAAGACTATAGTCTGGAAACATTTCAAAGGCTACAGTTTATGCAAAATTTTGAAAATCTTTGGCCCAAAATAATTTATAGGTATAGACGTTGAAAAAATTTTAAATCCTAAAATCTTTGAAATAACTTGAAAGGTTTTAAGTCTTTGAAAAAATTTAAGGCAAATTTTTAAAAAATAGTTTGATACAAAATTCTTAATAAATTTTATAAACTATACTCATTGAAAAAATTCCAAATGCTATAGCCTTGGAAAAAATTTGAAAGACTGTAGTCTGAAAATATTTTAAAGGAAAAATTTTTTGAAAAATATGAAAAGATAACCAAGTCTATAATCTTTGAAAAAATTTAATAAGGTATAGTATATATTTCAAAGAATATAGTCTGCAAAAATTTCAAATTTCTTTAAAAAAATTTAATGGTAAATCATTTTGAAAAAATTTGTAATGCAATAATCTGAAACAATTTTTAAGGCAAATTATTTGCAAAATTTTTAGGACTATACTCTCTGATAATTTTAAGACAGCACTCTTTGAAAAAATTTCAAATGCTATAGATTTTTAAAAAATATACAAAGGCTATATAGTCTTAGAAAAATTTGAAGGTCTATAGCCGATGAAAATTTTCAAGATTAGTCTATGATAAAATTTCAAAGGCTATACTACATAGCCTTTGAAAAATTTGAATTTTTATTCTGAAAAGATTTTATACTATAGTCTGAAAAAATACGAAAGACTAGAGTCTCAGAAAATTTTAAAGATTATACTCTTTGAAAAAATTCCAAAGGCAAAGTTCTTTGAAAAAAATTGATATACTATAGCTTTTGAAAAAATTTGAAAGTTCTATTCTTTGAAAATTTTAAAAAACGGTTCTTTGAAAAAATTTGAAATGCTATAACTTTAGAAAAATTCGATAGATCTGTCTGATAGAATTTTGAAGCCTAAAAAAGTCTTTGAGAAAATTTTAAATACTATAGTCTGAAAAAATCTTTAAGGTAAATTTTGTTGAAAATTTAGAAATGTCTATTCTTTGAAAAATTCGAAAAACTTGTCTGAATAATTTGAAAGACTATAGCCTGGATAAATTTCAAAGGCTCAGTCTCTGAAAATTTCAAAGGCTATTATAGATTTTGAAAAAATTTAAAGACTATAGTCTTGGAAAAATTTGAAATTTCAAGGGAAAGTACTAGAGAATTAGGTGAGAGAGAGAGTACTCAATAAAGAGAGGGGGAGAGAGATATTCAAGCTGCAAGAGAGATAAAATCCATCGAAATCCAGGTTCCAGTTTCTGAATGACCCGTAAACCCTTTAACTCCTTCATTTCACTGACCTACACCGTCCATTTATTTGCCCGAAAGGTGCAGCAATTACGTTACGACCTTGGCTCGGATCTTTTCTCTCTCCTTTGGTACGTTACAGGAGAGGAATACCGCCAGTTGGTATAAATGTAGTAGTTCTCGCCATTTAGCGAAATCATTAGTGGTCTGTTATTCATTTTGGTGTCTACCTGGTCGAAATAGTGTTTACGCGAGAGAATCTGAAGTTGGAAACCGCTGAAGAGAGTGGCAATTTAAACATTCAAACTTGTTCTATTTGATGTGGCAGGGAGTAAAAGAGAAGAGAAACAGAGCAGAGAAAAAGGAGAGAAAAGTGAAAGATAGGAAGAGGAAAGATGGAGGGAGAGAAGAGGGGAAGAGAGAGGAGGGAAAAGAAGAGAGATGGGCGGAAGAGGAGAGAAGAAGAGAGGGTGGAAGAGGAGAGAGGGGGAAGAAGAGGGAAAGGGGGAAGAGAGAGAGAGGAGAAGAGAGAGGGGAAAAGAGGGAAGAGAAGACAGGGGAAGAGGGAAGAAAAGTAAGAGGGGAAGACAGAAGAGAAGGGATGGGGAAAGAGGGAAGAGGAGTGTGGTAGAAAGAGAAGGAAGCAGGGGGAGGAGGAAGAGGAGCGGAAAGAGGGAGGTGTGAAATGTGAGAGGGAGGCGTCACTTTGCTTGCATCCTGGAGAACAAAAAGTCAGACTGGGTCATGAACGCCGCCCTCATCTGAGTATGTGCGCATGTGGAGGAGTGTGGGGACAAGCGATGTGAAGGGTAAGAAGAGGAAAAGGAGGTTGAATTAACCCAGGAGTGTTGGGAGGAGAGCGTTATGGGTTGGAGAGGAAGTGGAGTAAGTTTAGGCAAGGAAGTCCTCCCTCCATCACACGCTCTGCGCGGTGTGGCGACCTTGTTGCGCTTCCTTTTGGTAAGGGCTCCCTATCTTTCCACCTCCTCCTCCCCCTTCGACTCTCCCTCCTTTCAGGATGACGTAAGATCGACCCGATCAGATCACCACCTCCTCGAGCCCAGCCAACTCGACCTCATCCGCCACCTCTCCACCCACCCCATGGCTGACTTGCATTACAGGGCCATCCTTACCACACGCGCGCGCCAGTAAAAAAAATGAGTCATGCTGTGAAAACGTTATGGGTTCTCTTCGCAAGAGAACGGGAGTCATCCGGGAAGGTTGTTTTTCCAACTCTTTTGTCGAGGAGGGTTCTTTTTTACGTGACAGCTAGAGCAAAATTTAAACCGGACGAGACAAAAATCTATTATTAAAGTTTTGTGACATACACATAATTTAAACCTTTGCTTAGTCTCTTTCACATGTTATTCGAAGAAACAAGGAAAGAATGACGGATGGGAGTTTAAAGAAAAATATTTTATTCCTCAAAATGCACAGACATGGATTAAGGTATTGTCCATTAGGCCAGCGATTTTTAAATTTTGTCTCTTGATCCAGTGAAAGGCATGATAATAAAAATAAAATATGATTTTCTGACCATTACTTTTAATAAAATTCAATATAATGCAATTAAACCCATTTATTCAACATTTCGTCCTCTGCCTTTAGATTTCAGATGATTATGCCTTGACTACTGGTTTTTCCTTATGAGCCTTGAGGTACACCTATTATTTCGAAAAGTCTAGCGACACGGCTCGGTCACGCCGCACATAGTCAGGAGCTGAAAGTTCCGAGTATGTTGGTACCCATTGCTTGAGGGGAAGCAGGCGAGGGGCATGATAGTGAGGTGGAAGAGTGAGGAGGTGAGTTTCGAAGCCTGTGTAGGCGTGCTGGAAGGAACGAACGGAACCAGAGCCTATGAGACAAATCCCATTCAACACGAGGGCATCCAATCCAACTCAGAAAGAAGGACTCTCTCCGAGATTGCCTTCGCATGCCAAGGGTAACGAGAAAACCTCCGAGAGAAGGAGGCGTGTAAACGGTTCGAATTCCTCAGTGATGTCTTACAATGGGATGGGGAAACATAAATGAATATGCCGCGTCTAGAAAGCCCTTGTGGAAAAGATGCAACATTTTCACCTTTGTGGGCATTATTAATGCGAAATGCTAGGCTGCACCTCACTTCGGAAAGCATAAAAAATCATCAATGTGTCAAGGGCAAAAATTATATAATACTCCATAAATTAGGATAACAAAAATGAGAGCTGTTGATTTAGTGGAGATCCTGTCGATTTACACCGGCCGTATCTAACGATGAATTATCTTGTATTACTACCACGTCTTTGCCGTCTGGCATAAGGCAGAAGATGCTCACTCAGGATCTCCACTAAATCAACAGCTCTAATTTTTGTTATCCTAATTTATGGAGTATTATATAATTTTTGACCTTGACCCATTGACGATTTTTTACACTTTCCGAAGTGAAGTGCAGCCTAGCATTTCGCATTAATAATGCCTACAAAGGTGAAAATATTGCATCTTTTCCACAAGGGCTTTCTAGACGCGGCATATTCATTTCTGTTTCCCTATCCCATTGTAAGACATCACTGAGGACTTCGAACCGTTTACACGCCTCCTTCTCTCGGAGGATTTCTCGTTACCCTTGGCATGCGAAGGCAACCTCGGAGAGAGTCCTTTTTTCCGAGTTGGAATGGATGCCCTCGCACTGTTGAATGGGATTTGTTTCATAGGCTCTGATTCCGTTTGTTTCTCCCTGCAAGCCTACCCAGGCTTCGAAACCCACCTCCTCATTCTTCCGCCCCTCCCTATCATTCCACTCTCCTGCTTCCCCTCAAGCAATGGGTACAAACATACTCGGAACTTTCAGCTCCGTACTATGTGTGGCGTGACCGAGCCGTGTCGCTTGACTTTTCGAAATGACTGTACAATACACATGCCCTAAAAAGCGCCGAATCTAAGAAACCGCAACAAACAGTAACAAAAAACGGCAAGCATTCAGAGCAAAGCAGCTAGATTGCTTGTTCTATTAGATTTACTAAAACCATTGAAAAGGGTTTAGAGACGGGAAGATTGCCGGAAAAGTCATTGCTATCGTTATGAAATAATTTTAAAGTTATCCTTAAAACCATGCGGAAGAGAATAACAAACAAAAAAGATAAGATAATACTCATATGCAAAACAATATTTATAATTACACACTCATTATTTTCTTAACAATCTTATATAAAAAAACCCTTTAAATGGTCAAAATTATTCCCGAGAAATAAAATAATGAAATAGAACAAACGTTTACAATAACCCATAGCTTTTATTCGAAGGATACAAAGAAGACAAGTCTGCCTAGTAACAAATCGAATCTTTAATGCACATTAAAAAATAATTTGCACCGATGCAGCGAATTCATACCCTTGTGATGGTATTGTTTTCTTTGCTGGTTAAGCTGCTTTTACTGGAGCAACTTGGAGTCCAACGGGTTCTTCATGTGGCTGGTCTTTCGGGATTTGTCAGTGGGAAATCTTATGCAGCATGTTCAAGGTGGAGGGCGACCTGAACCGGCGATGCACCAGCTGTGTTCTAATACTTGAAAATGATAGCTTGTGTTTTTAAAAACACTTAGTATATATATCCTTCGAAGTCCACAGTGTTCATTTGATTTCCAAAATCTAACCCTTAACCTCTCAACGCGGTTGGCAGTAAATATACGACCCAAGTTATATGCCCATTCTCGCGGTAGGCCGTTTCTTTACGTCATCGTGCACGCTCTGATTCAAGCTCATTTTGCATGGGCATCTCTTAGCCGTAAAAGAAAACGTAGTTCTGCATTTTTCAGATTAATGCGACCTTGCTTCCTCTGGTTTCCGAGGCGCAAACCATTGCAATCGACACTTTTAACTTTCTCATATAGGAAGTATATTGAGAAAGTATTGTAATCGCGAAAAAATTCGACCTCGAGATTTTGACGGAAATATATGTATGTACGTTTTAGGTGTCGCCGAGTCCGAAAAAGTGATGTCGCAATGCCGTCTGTCTGTTACTGGCTCTAGAGCCTAAACGGTAGAGCAAAAATGAATGAAATCTCGTACTTAGACATTTTATCATACTGATCAGAAAATATGAAGAAATGGTTGACATTGCTCAATAATTAAGGAAAGTTTATTCTACCTATTTTTAACAATTTGATTTTCTCAAAAATGGCTCAGGTGATTTTGATCAAATTTTGTACAGTTACTTGAGTTTACGTCTTCAATAATACCAAATAGCTCATATTTCTCAAAAAAATGAATATAAGGCTAGTTTATTGTAGGCAACTTTAACAATAATTAGATTTTCTAAAAACAGGCTGATATGATTTTCATTTTCTAAAGATAACTAATTGTAAACGACGCATTTGTATATGAGAAAGTTTGTACAATGTATGTTGTACCGATTTTTTAAAAGTAGCGCGAAGGAAGATGGAAAACACTTGGGAGTCTCCCGTTTAGATTTCGTAATAAATGGAGGCTGGACAGAGTGGTATTGAATATTTGGGTGAGAAAGATATATCTGAAATATTATATGAAGTACTAAGTTTATAGCGTGCACCAGACATAGCAGGAGAAGAGATGCCGTTTTTTTGGTGCCCTGTCTGTGTGGTAAGACAGTTTGTATATGCTTCGTACAGAACAATTAGCAAGTATTTTGATAATTATGAACACGAATATCATTAAAAAATATCTACCAACCAAATCAGCAGGTTATTTGACAAATTCATTTCATGGGCTCAAAAAGTATTACACTGAACTGAAATTTTTCGGAACGTTACCGACCGGCTCGAGGGATTAATGTAAGCGCTACTGAATACCAATTTTACGCGATCATATAACTGCGTATCCGAATACATAAAATAAATTGCGTACAAGAAATAATACGAGAGCATAGTTTTCATTCGAGAATAATTATTATATCCTACACGAAATGCCTTACAATTCTTTCGTAATGCGTTTTTAATTCATCAGCTTCTTTGAAACGGCAAAAGAAATCACTTTCAAACGCTTTGCCTCTTTTCCTTTAAAAAAAAAAGGCCGAGTTATGCAAGACGTTCGTGTACCTAATGAAGTTAATTCGACTTACCATTTAATCCCCTCGCTTCATTTAAGGACTCAGAATAATTTATGGTCAACCCCAATAAATTTAATCCGAGAGCTGATGAAAATACGTGAGAGAGAATGACAGCGAGAGAGAGAGAGGAGAGGGAGAGGGGGGACGGGGAGAGGGGGGATGGGGAGAGGGAGCGAGAGGGGGAGAGAGGGGGGAGGGGGAGAGAGGGGGGAGGGCGAGAGAGGGGGGAGGGGGAGAGAGAGGAGAGGGGGAGAGAGAAATAGAAGAGGTTGCAGCGAAGGGTTAGGGTGGTCCATAGCAGGTAGCCGAGATGTATGGATGGGTCTTCAACGTGAGAGAGAGTGAGATTGAGTGTGGTTGTAAGTGGTAGGGCCTCAATTGAAAGGTGAAAGGAGATTTTGGCGCCTCATCTCAGGGAGAGTGGGCTAAGGGTTTCGGGGCAGATAGAGAAAAGTGGAAGAGGGAATGATGAAAAGGGTGAGGCAATTAATGTACGGTTGAAAAGGAAAGAGAAGGAGAATGAAAGAGAGAGAGATAAGAGAATAAAACGAGAAGGGATGCAGAGGAGGAATGGCGACAAGGGACAGAAAGAGGTTTCAGTGTCTGGTGGGGTGAAAAAGTGTGAAAGGAATGAAAGAAGAGGGAGAAGAGGAGGGGGAGAAGAGGAGGAGAGGGGGAAGAGGAGGGAGGAGGTAGAAGAGAAGGGAGAACAGAGGAGGAAGAGAGGAAGAAAGAGATAGGTGAAGAGAGGAAGGAAGGGGACAAAGAGGAAAAAAGAAGGGGAAACTAGTAGCAGTATAAAATTGTATGCTGCATAGACAGCATCTACATCTACATGACACCCTGAAAATCACCAGACTGGTGGGTGGCAGGGGGTGCAGCGCACCAAAACCTACCTAATAACGTCCTCCGTGGGAATCACTCTCCTGTTATGATCCCGTATGGTCCTTGGGAAAAACGAGCCCTGATATCGCTCGGTCCTACAGTCGATCTCTCGTATTTTATCCTCGTGATCGTGCCTGCCCATGTATGTAGGTGCCTCTAATATTCCTGAGACCTCCTCTAAGAGAACTTCCGACATAAATTTCTCCAAAAGCCTTAACCTAGCGCCAATTCTGCGATCCTCTAGCGTTATCCAATTCAATTCCTTCAAGAGTGATTTGACGCTTAATTTTTGCTCATGTTGTTCCTTAACGAATCTGGCTGCTCTTCGGTGGATTCTTTCTAACTCAAGTATCTGTCCCTTTTCGTACGGATCCCATATGCTGGAAGCGTATTCGACCTGAGATCTGACCAATGATAAATAACACGTTTCTTGTACCTGTTCTGTGCTACTTCTTACTATTCTGCCTACGAAGCCCAATTTCTTATTAGCTGCGCCTACGATCCTTCGAATATGCATATTCCACGATAGATCACGACAAATGGTGACTCCTAAATGTTTAACGTACTCCGCAGATTGGATATTCAATCTATCAATTCTGTACTCCAAGTCTAATTCATTGTTCTTACTCTTCCAGAAACTCAACAGGGAACATTTGCTGTGATTAATTTCGATTTTCCAATTTTGACACCATGCTGAAAGGGCGTTTAAATCTTCCTGGAGCGATTTTTGGTCATCCTGGTTCATTATCTTCTTATATAAAATGGTGTCATCTACGAAGTCTTATTTTGCAGCGAACTACTGAGCAGATATCGTTTATATACATCAGGAATAGTAGTGGGCCTATGACACTTCCCTGTGGAACACCTGATGCGACTTTTATCGGGTATGAAGATTTCCCATCAATAACTACTATCTGTTTTCTGTTGGAGAGGAAGTCTTATACCCAACTCACGATATTTAGGTTTATGCCGTACTTTCCTAGTTTTCCTATTAATTTATTATGGGATACTTTATCAAACGCTTATTAAAATCAATGAAAATGGCATCAACCTGAGTGTTTTTCTCTCCGCATTGCAAGAAATCGTTTACGAACAGGGCGAGCTGCGTTTTGCATGACCTACCTTTCCGAAACCCGTGTTGGTTTTTGCTTAGCAAAGAACGACCATCTAAATAACGCAGAACAGAGCTAACGATTATATGTTCTAGAATCTTACACGATAATGACGTCAAGGAAATCGGTCTATAATTTTCGGGTTTCTCTTTATTACCGCCTTTGTGGATGGGCGTTACGTATGCTAGTTTCCAGTCTTTCGGAACGGTACCATGTGCAACGGATTTTTGGAATATTACTTTCACGTAAGGTGCGATTACCGAGGCTTATTTGCTGGTGCACGATACCTGTTTCAGAGAATATCAAATCTTCCATCGAATTTCCCTCGTCATTCAAAGCTGGTTCCTCAAATTCGTTACTCTCCGAAGCAAATGCTTTCTGAAAGTGTTCATTTAACAAATTCGCTTTTTCCGCGCTATCATGTACTACATCACCTGCCTCCGTTCTCAATGACGGTATGGTGGGTCCTCTAACATGAACCTCCCTAATGTACGACCGAAATGCTTTCAGATTTTCTTTCAAATTTTATGCAAACTTTCTTTTTGTAATCATTAAATGCTTCTCGCATTGTTACTCTAGCTCTTGACCGTGCCTCTCTATCATTGACCTCTGTGACTTTTGAAGAATTGGTATTTAAGCAAGCGTGAAGTTTTCTTTGCTGTCTAAGAGCGCATCTAACTTCCTGGTGGTACCGTCTTGGTTCCGCACCATCACGTTTAAGTTTATGTGGAATGAATTTATCCGTACCCTCTCCCATCATATCCCTGAACACGCACCATAATTCCTCTGTACTAGCGTCGATAGATGCCTAGCAGAAATTAGGGAATTGTGTCTGTAAAAAAGACCTAAATTTCGAGAAATCACCTTTGGCGTACATATATACGCGTCTTCTAGCCTTAACCTGTTTCTCCACTTTTAGCTTAAATTCTACGTACACGGCATTATGATCGCTTATTCCTTCCTCTATGGAAAGCTTGTTCATACGCTCAGGGTAGTTCGTTACGAGTAAATCTAATATATTGTTCGATCTCGTGGGGCATCTTACTAGCTGACACAACGAGTGTTTCATGATTCACACTCTCTACCACCGGAATCAAAGCAATTATGATTCCAATCTATTGAAGGCAAGTTGAAGTCTCCTCCAATTATAATGGCCCTCTCTTTATTTTTCGATATTAGCGTTGCTACCTGTTTCTCGAGATTATGAATAATCTCTAAACTTGCATTGGGAGGCCTATAAAATGCGCATATATTTTCTATTGTATAATCGCTTCCTCCAAATCCACACCAAACACTTTCTATTTCGACATCATTAATCGGTAGTGGAAAACGGAGAATGGAAGTGGAATGGGAGAGAACGTATAGATTAGGTGAGGAGTAAGTAGTAGTATTTGATTGTAAGGTGCTTCGACAGCTAGGGTCATTTCGCACCATCTGAAATCAAAACTGTACCATGCAGGTTAAATAGAATAAATGTGAGTTAAAAAAGGTACACAACAATAAATAAGATAAAATAGGATAAAATACATTTATAAAATAAGTAAGTTAAATATATAATAAAAGGCATAACATAAAAACGGAAAAAAAGTTTATTCAAAGAGTGCTTAAAAGATTTGTTAAACTTAGGAATTTTAAAGTAGTGTCAATTTTAAGAGGATCATCTGTTAAAAGTTCAGAGAGAGTGCCTCTCATATTTAAAATTTGACAGATACCTCTATATTTGGCACATTCTGTCAACAGTAGAGCATGTGGGAGGTTCCTTTTCCCGAGTAAATAAGAATGAGTGTGTCAAAGCGCAATGGCCAATTCTAAGTAGGGTGACTGCGACTTCCTCCCAGCGACTGTTTCTAACCGAGGATGGCCATGGAGTGACGCTTGCTTTGCCAGCTCTCAGCTTATTTCTTGTAACTACCTCCCAGGACCTTTGCCATTTTTCAAGCAAGGTGCTCTTAAAAAGGCATTTTAGGTCCTGAGATGGAACCATATTTATGTCGGTATCCTCTCTTGACAGAGCTGCCTTCGCAGCCGAGTCGGCTTTTTCGTTCCCACCAATTCCTACATGCCCAGGGACCAACATGAAGAGTACATCCACATCGTTTGCCATCAGCCGCGATAGTAATATGTGGATCTTCTGTACCGCGGGATGGCTGTGGTATGGATTTAGGATGGCTTTCACTGCACTCATCGAGCCCGAACAGATAATGTATTTCGCACTCCTTCGCAGCCAAGGGACCCACATGAAGAGAATGTCCACATCATTTGCTGTTAGCCTCGAAAGTAAGATATGGATCCGCTGTATCGTGGGATGGCTGTGGTAAAGGTTAGCGATGGCTTTCAGAGCACTAATGGAGTCCGAGCATATCCACACAGCACACACTGTACAATATACCCCTCATGTACACTCATTTCGAAAGTCTAGCGACACGGCTCGGTCACACCACACATAGTCCGGAGCTGAAAGTTCCGAGTATGTTGGTACCCATTTCTTGAGGGGAAGCAGGAGAGGGGAATGATAGGGAGGGGCAGAAGAATGAGGAGGTGGGTTTCGAAGCCTGGGTAGGCTTGCAGGGAGAAACGAACGGAATCAGAGCCTATGAGACAAATCCCATTCAACAGTGCGAAGGCATTCATTCCAACTCGGAAAAAAGGACTCTCTCCGAGGTTGCCTTCGCATGCCAAGGGTAACGAGAAAACCTCCGAGAGAAGGAGGCGTGTAAACGGTTCGAAGTCCTCATTGATGTCTTACAATGGGATAGGGAAACATAAATGAATATGCCGCGTCTAGAAAGCCCTTGTGGAAAAGATGCAATATTTTCACCTTTGTGGGCATTATTAATGCGAAATGCTAGGCTGCACTTCACTTCGGAAAGCGTAAAAATCATCAATGGGTCAAGAGAAAAAATTATATAATACTCCATAAATTACGATAACAAAAATGAGAGCTGTTGATTTAGTGGAGATCCTGAATTTCTGCCTATGTCAGACAGATAGTGCCAGACGGCGAAGACGTGGTAGTAATACAAGATAATTAATTCATCGTTAGATAAGGCCGGTATAACTCGACAATTTTTTGACCCCTCTCCTGCTTCCCCCCAAGCAGTGGATACCAACATACTCGAAACTTTCAGCTCCGGATTTTATGTGTGGCATGACCGAGTCGTGCCGCTTGACTTTTCGAAATGACTGTACATATTCCGTATGTATAGGAAGGGTATACTGTAGAGTTAGGAGATACCAAACACATATATGACTTGTATACGCCTGCTCTACTGTGTGTCTACATCATATGCAAATGTCCTCTGCCATGTGTATACAGTAGAAGTATACATGTATATGGTATACATATGCAACATGCATAAAATATACATATGGAATATGTATATAGTATTCATATACATGTCTATGGTATACGCATGCAAGATATATATGGTATATGTATGCAATATATATACTCTATATGTATTCAGAATACATCCTATATCCAGGACCAGATTTGTTTTTAAAAAAATTTAATAAAATGTATTATATTTGAGCATTTATTAGATGCGTTTAATAATCTGAAACATTTCATTTGGTACTTTCACAATTATACACCTTTCATAATACATTTGCTTTGACATTACTAGGTGGTTTGATATTGTTCATCTTTAGTTTATTTTTCAAATGCAATACACACTAGAAAATTTAATTGTAATGGTTACCTATGCAATGAAACAGTTGCTCACTATTGCCCTATAGCAAAAAAGCAAAGTTATTTGTAAAGCAAAACATTTTCTCCAAACCCTCCTAAGTAATTTCCTAAAAAATTCCATGAGGGTATTTTGACATGAAAATGTTATTAATTTCATTAATGAGTATCACTATAATTACATATAATGGCATGAAGTGGGACAAAAAATCATCACTTAAATGGAATGTATGCCATAATAATTCAGAGCATGTAATATTCTTCCTTCCTCTACTTCTCTTTCCCCTCCACTCTCTCTTCAATATTGTCTTACTACAGACAATTCTTTATTAGGTAAAGGAAACAATAAAAAAAGAATTTTTATGCAAATACTTCAATAATGATTTTTAATGTAAATTACAGTTGTTAGTAAACATCACCACCATTATGCTCTCCTGAAGATTTTTAAAAATTTGTTTGATGAGTTAGTCAGTTCCTTGATTTTCCTTCATTTGTATGGCTCTTAGAGAGCCGGAGCCATTCACCCATGGACTGCTTAACAGTCTGCATATCCTCAGGAGGATGGTTTACAGACTTAAGTTTTATCTGCATTGCATCTGAGACAAAATATTTCATAAGGAAATGAGGTACTTGTCTAAACTTGTATGACAAAATTTACAGCTACACATTTAAGTTGTAAGGTATGTAGTTGACTAACATATTTCAGGTATAAAAGGAGAGATTTTCAACTGATATGCACGTATAGTACATACCTAGCACTACATTAATTATTTGCGGAAATTTTGCCTCAAAAGACTGACGTTCTTCAGATCTGCCATTCATACTGAAGTTAACTCCCACCTCATCAACCATCACTGCTAAACACATTCCATTGACAGTCTTGTTAATGGAGAACTCTTTCCCTTTCCCAGAAAGGCCACCAATCAACAGCAAGCCTGCCCTATTCTGAATATATTTGCTCTGAAAAAAATTGAGAAAATATAAAACCTACATACTTAGTTTGAAATTTATACACTACATGTTCAACATTTTTAAAACCTAGCTTTTGAATTTCTGTTTAAAATAGTTTTGTAGAAGCATAGAAGTTGGGCTCAAGAGGTAGGGAGGCAACATGCTCAACAGCCAACCCAAAGGTTGTGGCTTCATTTCTTTCAAAGGACATAGATGTTTGTGTTTGTTCAGATTCATGGGTTAAATGGAATAAGGGTCCCAATCATGGAGGCATTATATAAATGAACAGCATACCAAATATCGCCGAAATTGGAGGTTGGACATAAGGTCTTCTTCGATGGCATATAATTGTTCCATTGTTTTTACAGGAAGCTTGTATAATCCTTCAAACATCAAATTTTCTTGGCTATCATCTTCCATTGGAGACCTGGATTGAATGCTTGGAATCCTCACTGATAAGGAATTCAGTTCCTCCTTGGTTCCTACCACATCTACATTTAAAGTGACTCTAATCTCTTTCAATTCCTCAAGAATACAAAGCAAAATAGCTGGAAAAAAATTCAATATTTACTGAATGCTCTATATAATTATGCACATCTTAACCAAACAGAATCTAAAAATTAAAATTTTGGATGAAGATACACAATCATATTCCGTAAAGCATGACATATGGAGTAGGGTGGGCCGAAAAGGAAAAGTTTTCAGATCGAAGCATAATAGCGCGGAAAAGTTGGCTTTGGTGAATAGAAGACGAGTGCAAATTTTTTTTTTCAAATCGGTCAATATTTGACTCTCATGCATCTCGTTCAACGTTTCGAAAATTTGAACATTTCAACCGTTATTTCTGTTATTTTATAAAATTATTCCTGACAGGAATATTTTGCTATATGGTGTCAATATGTTTTGGCACTAAAAGGTCATTTTCAGTTGTCTCGGATGGAACCTTCAGAACAGCATCTCCAACGAAAGGATACATTGGGCCTCCCCTCCAGCCTCTCCCACTGCTGAACGACAGGTCGCAACTTGTCAAAGAGCATCTCCGCGAGTTTCTGCATCATTGTTAGTTCAGCTCTCAGCGAGTGCAGATGCAAGTTCTGTCTTGTCACTCTCAATCATTCGTTTGAGGTTCTCTTTTGCTCTGCTTTCTTTGCTTTGCCTCTTGGTTTGACTGATAGGCTAGTAGTCATCCATCAGGTTGGTTTACCAATTACCAGTCCTACTTTCTCTGTTGTTTAGTGGCATTGCTTATCCATGGAGGATCCACGGAAGCATTTCAAAAGGAAGTCATTCGCCTGTCCTATTTTTGGTCATCCAAAAGATTTGCCTTCATCTAAACTTCCTTCATATGAGGAAGTTCTGCGATGTTGTTTTGAAGAAAAGTTCAAGTTAGCTTTGGAGGTCAACTTTTCTGTTGTAGCAGGTGTGGTGGCCAAAAAAGTCAAAGATTTGTTTGATAAAGCATCTATTCCCACAGTTTCTGAGCAAAGAATTTTACAGATGATTAATGAATATCATAAAACATACTACAATCAGAGAAAGTCATACAATAGGGACAAAGATAAACACAATTATCAGAGCAAGCTGGAAAAATTCAAGCAGGAGGCTGCTAAACTTTTCAACGTAGCTGCCTGCAAGTGCTCTATGACTCTGACTTGTGTCTCTGAAAAAAGACCTGACAGTTTAAAAGTAAATGCCCGATTTCTATGACCTGCATCTGTGAGAAATCAAAGAAGATTTCTGTAATTGAGCAGAGATTTATGTATGATCAAAGAAACCAAAGAACTGGCAGAATTGGTCAAGTAGATATGCAGAAAATTGAAAAACTTACCAATACAATTCTCAGGAAAGAACGAGGGCTTGCTCGCTGCACATCTGCCAGTTCAGAGTGTAACAGTAGGTCTCAAACACTCGATGACTCTAAGGACATCGTTCTTTTTGATGATATCCACCCATCGTCAAATTTAAAAGAGGAATCCACCATACCAGAAACAGAAAAGGGTACAGATAAAACGTACGTCCCACCAACACTATCTACTTCATCTTCAAATTCACAGATGAGGTTTGACTGCATTGTCTTCTGCGAGGGAGTGGAGTGTGGAGGGGAGACACAATGTATCCTTTTGTTGGAGATGCTATGTTCTGAAGGTTCCATCCGTGACAACTGAAAATGACCTTTTAGTGCCAAAACATCATATATTGACACCAAATAGCAAAATATTCCTGTCAGGAATAATTTTAAAAAATTACAGAAATAAGGGTTGAAATGTTCAAATTTTTGAAACTTTGAACACGATGCACGAGGGTCAAATATTGACCGATTGGAAAAAAAATTTTTGCACTCGTCTTCTATTCACCAAAGGCAACTTTTCTGCACTATTAAGCTTCGATCTGAAAACTTTTCCTTTTTTTGGCCCATCTTAATATGGAGTGAACTACCATCTCTGATATTTTACCATTATTTGAAATGTCTTGAGTTGTGCAGGACAACATGGTTCCTACATGATTTTCAGCAGTTGGAGATTTTGGCAAATTCAGGCAACCTGTAAAATATGGTTAAATTATAAAAAACCTAAAAAGATGCATCTGTGGAATGAAGCAAGTATACCTATTGTTAATTTTCATTGCTTGATTTTTAGCACCATAAAAATAAGAACCAGAATATAAGAATTAAATAAGAATTATTTATAACCAGAGAAATAAGAATTATTACCTTTTACTCCGTTGGAAGTAGGAACTTGTGATTGAGAGATTTGTCCTTGTACCCTGAAAGTAACAGGCACACTACAAGCTTTCTTATTCTGAAGTCCATTGCCTGCCTCCTTGACTTTTATTTGGTTGCAGCGAACACCAGGTGTTGAGGATGAAGGCTGCAGAGAAAAGTTTATGCCATTAGTGATTAAAATTAACTAAACATAGAACGGCATTGTAGTCAATGGAGTACAATGAGATTTCTCTGCCGCCATCGATTTTAGCTTTCTGAGAACACTAGAATTTCAACGTCAAATATGTCATCATCAACTCCCAGAGCTGATAAAGACATCTTTGATCTCAAAACACTAGTTTTCTCAGAAAGCTAAAAGTGAAGGTAGCGGAGAAACCTTATTGAACTCCATTGGATATAACGTAATACTTTGTATTACACCATGAATAGTTTACTCATTAACTAATTGGTTTAAACTTCATGTAAACTTTTAGGTTTAAGTTATTTCTATAGGTCAAAGCAGGGTTAAAACTTACAAGCATTGATGCAGTTGGTAATCCTTTACTGGCACCAGTCATTGCTCGGGCAGCACTCGATGAAAGGGGAGCATCACTATGGATTTTTTGTTTTTTATTAATTGGCAGTATAGGAGGATCACCAATTAAATCATCCACTTCATCAGATGATCCAGAATCTGTCGTCGGCTCATTAGGGTAATGAACTTTAGTTGTTGACCTAAACCTTGTGGTAATAGCAACCTTTGCTGTAATAAAAGACTCCAGGTCTGAGTCATCACAGACACTGGCATCCATTTCTAATTTCCAGGCAGCAGCATAATTTGCTGAAACAAGAACGTAAAAAATTATTACAATAAAAATGTATGCTGTTTGTATAGTTTAAATATGGCTAGATGAATACAATTATTTCAGCTTAGCATGTGAAAACATAGATATGGTGATTATAAGAAAATAACTGACATAAGAAGGAAAGATATATGGTGTGTGTGCAAAAGAGATGATATACTGTTAAAATTTTATACCTATGACAGGAGAGAGATATCTCACAAGCAACTTGTCCCAGGTGGCATCTGGTTCAATAATCTTCAAAAAAGATTTATCTATCTGAGATTTTCCCCAGCTTTCTGGTGGGTAAACAACCATCCATCTTCCACCTTGCTACTTTTTGAATCCTTTATTGGAGATTTTTTAACCCAATCTGAGGGAATGGTAGACACAGTTACCTCGTTATATGTCCTGTGTGGCTGAAACTCAACAACACGCCATCCAGTTGGTGAGCTGAAATCATCATGATAATTGTTATTAGCATTAATTTCTACTGAACACAAATAGCGAATAAACTGGTTGCCATTTAAATACCAAAAGCAAAGAATAATGATGCAAGCACTACACATTATGCGGTAACTTACCAACAGAATTGTAATGCATGTATATTAAGGATGATGAAGTAGCTCAGCTAAGTAATATTCATCATTTTGACCAGTTGGAATCATAACAGCATTATTTGTTATATTACTAATAGGACAACACTGGGCATGGGACAGGTCAGTAGCAAGCCAAACTCCAAAATTTTGAGAGATACAGGGCACATCATAATAGTGTACTAGAGTGTTAAATTTCTGGCATACAAAAAACTTTTCACCACCCTTGGTTGCGATAATTCGAACAATAGCCACCTCTCCAGTTTCAAGCAAGATACAGTTATCAGGAAATTCACATTATTTTAAATTCAGGATATTCAACTGAAGAGAAACATGGAGCATGTAAATCAAATGGTAGGATAGGTTGATATCTATTTCTGTGATTATACCTAATTTCAGATTGATACCTTCACATTACATAGATATTGACTGTTCATGCAAACTTGCTGAAGAGGTCGATCATGTTTTCGTAACAACTTTTTAATGCTGTTTAACTTACTTTCAAATTTAAATGCACTAAATGAGTATAAAGGACCAAAGTTCTCACAGTCATCAGCCACATGAAGTAAACCATGCACATTGTATGATAAATGCTTATCGCCATATAATGTGCCAAAATTTTTAACAAAATAATATAAGTTGTTTGGCATATCCCAGACAGTTGTTAAAATAATTATGGCTAACTAATATGCGAATTGCACAATGAAATGCTAAGAAATGTTTGTAATGGGAAGCTGGAAGCACATTACAGAAAATAAAAGGCCCTGCATACAAAAGCAGCAATCTAAATTCCGTTGCTTTCCACCTAAGCAACTCCTTTATTGACCTGGGCTTTCGTGCAAATTCCATTGGTATGAAAATTCTAATTTTCACCAATTTTGCATTTAACATTTCCACATTATGAGATGGCAACCTGGCAACAAAATCTCCCTTAACAACTGCAAACAAAATCTTGCACATCACTCGTAAACAAACCAAATGCATATATTCCAGGTGAAAATGACTGACCATTTTTATGCCAGGTATGGATTCAAGTGGCGATACTCCAACATGATGCTCGTCATCAGTTCTATTCTTAAAACTTTCATCTGTGTGAAGTGGTGCTTCCAACTCATCAAACACTACCCTATTTGAAATATGCTCATCAACAACAGTGCATTTGCCACATGATGAATATCCAGTGTGTGATTTGATCTGTGCCATGAACGCACGAGCTGGTGCATCACATATATATGCAGAGACCACTACATTAAATTTTGATCCTTCATAACCAAAACCTTCATCAATTAATTGTGTAATTTCATTAACATAATTATCCAAGTAATGAAAAATGTTTTTTGGCCTTGAATTTCCATGAAAAATGCCATCAACAAAGGGAGGAATTTCCTTATGATTGGCAAAACTCATCAAAATGGGCCACAATTGGCTACTGGTACTGCTAGATATAGGAAGTCCATTGACATTGCATTGCAAAGTGTAGGCTCATTCAACAACTACGGAGAGTTATCGAACATAAGCACTAAATTTCTCAATACTCCAATGTGACAATACTCCTCTCCTTCCATTTCAATAATCACTGTTTTTCTTGGAGTTTTCAACAATGTTCCTGTGTCTGCAGGTAAATCTTTGAATTTTTAACAGCTTTAATAAAGCATTGTCTTTACAGATAGGTACTCCTTGAGCCCAGTCAACAAGCTCCTGCCGAAATGGCTCCAAATCGAAACCATCCTCCTCTGCATTTACATACTCACTCTCTGAATCTGGTTGGTAATTTTCAATATCATCCTCACCTAAATTCTGAAATTCAATGCCTGTAAAATCATGATCTGCTTCTGAATTTTCTGAACCAGGGATGAACACAATCTCAGAATCATCTGCCGCATCAGATTCGGAGTTTTCAACATTCTCACTGTCTAAAATGTTAGGATTAACTGCATTTGAGCACTGATGAGTAATAATATCAAAATTTTTGGCATTGGCTCTTAATCTACGATGATGCCTTGCCGATATGTCCCTTATTGATTTGTATCTATCGAGAGGAATTTTAACAATGAAGTCAATTTACACTAATTTGTTTTCTTTTCATATAATCAACAATAACAAATAAAACTGCTATGAAACATTCACGGCCTGTAAACAATTCCAACAGCTGAATTATTTACTTGGATAAGAAATCCATATATATTCACTACAATATCATTCAATAATCTTTTACTTACACAGATGCATACATAGCAGCAAGATATTCTTTCTTCGGAAACAGCTAGCAAAGCATATGTAAGAAAGGCGCTGCTCCTCAATCCCTCGTGGCAAGGGTGACAACACAACACTAAAATGGCAGAAACAAGGAGAAAACAATCATTTCTTTTAAAGCATTCTTATTAGCCAAAATACAACGCCAAAAGGGGAAAATAATAAAATTATAGTAATACTCTTTATAATAATTCAAATACTTTGCACAAATACAGTTACATAGAGCAGAGTATAAAGACAATCATCATGTATAATATTTTGCTAGTGCTCATCTGTCTGTCTATCACACCTATTTGGCACTTGTAGAGGGGCTACATATTTGAAATTTGGCAAGATGATCCGTGATGGGTAAAAATCAACACGAAAAATTAAAAATCCCAACATTCTGTATTCTGTACAGATTTTTTGGACCCCAAATATAGATTTCATTACCTCATTAAGCAGTGAAATTGATGTAAGCCTTTTTTTAATTGCATTTTAAAATTACAATACAAACTGCGGACTTCAGTTATTAAATGCAAAAAAGATTGAAAATTGTTATTTTGAGAATAGAATACAAATAAATGCTGAATTAGCCTAAATATTTGATTTTATCTGCATATGAACGAGAAATTTAAAAATTTACAACAATGGCAAATTTTATCTACCATGATAGCACTATAATGCTTTCATATGAGTTCTTGCCTTTTAATAGTGTAAACTAATCCTTATATTGGCAATTAATGAGATATAAATAGCTATAAATTTAAATAGATATGGACCTAAGTTTTGTGTTGTATGCATAATTGCGTCGTCAAAATTACAACGGCGGAATTATACAAATAAATAGAAATTATCCCAACTTTTAAGTATTTTGTGTATGTGTGTGTACCATTAGAAATTTTTAGATAATATTAATACAAATTAATTGCAAGCGTAGCAGCGACGGGCTGCTAGAACATTTCACTGGGATGTTTCTTACCCCATTCCTTAGAAAAGTATGCAAACAGTTTTGAAATATTTTTGGCTAGAGACGTTAAATTAGGCATAATGGGCAAATTTCAGGATAACGTAAGTGCAAATACCGTTGGAGTATAAACAACATAGAAAATATAGGACATAGTAATGTACATAAGGTCATTTGCAAATTTACGAACAACAAATATAAGTAAAAAGCAAACGATGCAAACAATTACACGACATGCATGATCTGCAAACTTCACTAAAGAATCTGAAGCTCATTTTACAATTCCTTTGATTGCCAATTTTTTAAAATCAAAATTAATATTTAATAAATATTTTTATAATTCTTTGAATACTTACGTACAACACAAAACTCAAGAAATTGTCGCCGACAATGTTCGTAGACCATGTGGTTTATGACCAAATTTGCATATAACTCTTTAAAATGCAGTTCTAAAATAAAATAATACAGAAATTAGTGTTGAATAAATATTTGTATAATATTATATATTTATATATAAATAAAGGTACTTACATAATGACAGAAGACGAATGGAATAAATGCTTCCACAAAATGAGCACTGCTGGTCTTGATAATACGAACGTACTACTTAGTTTTCGCCAGAAGACACTTCTGTTCAACAGCAATTGTACAATCAGAGTGAACAACGTGAACAAGCTGCAGCCCGAATGCCACCATAGGAAAGTTGGGCTGGGAGATTCTGTGAAGGATATAATTAAGGTATTGCTCTACTGGGTGTTGGGAGGGAAGAGCAGGTGGAATGTATTGGGAAGGAGGTTTGAAAATGGAGAAGGTCTGTGGGAGGCTGGAGGGGAGGTTTGGGTGAGCAGAAGGCGAAGGGTCCCCATTAGGGGGGTTAGTTTTTAGGCATGCGAACAAAGGCCTGGATGTCAGCAAGGAGATGGAAATGGTCGAATTTGGTGGTGGGACAGAACAAGAGGCCAAGGGAAAGGAGTGCGCCAAGGGAAAGGAGTGCAGAGTGCTGTGTCATCAGGAGTGAGTTCGTGGAAGGAAAGTTTTACAACGTCGTCTGGTTTGGAAGAGGTGGGGGGTGGTCAGGGGAACAGAAAGGAAATTGGAGCGCTTCATATGTTTGCAATTTAAGACAGAAGGGACCCTTTGTGGAGTATGGTGGGGTGGGAAAACCCAAGAGGTCCGCAAGGCAGGGCTTTTGGCCTATGAGTGGAGGGGAGGATTTGTTAACCTCACCAGATGGTAAAAATGGTAGGGGTAAACCAAGTTGGAGATGCCAGATACACAAAAGAGAAAGCTTAAGGAGTTCAATGTGAGGTCTTTGGTCGCTTGAAGGAGAGTGGTGTTGAGGTCGGATATGGAATTTGGAGATTTGCAAAGGTGGAGGACAAGAGTTTTGCATTTTGCAAAATGGATATTGGAGAGTGTGATGTAGTGAAGTATGGTGGATTGAATAATATTGAGCAAAGTGAGGTGATATGTGAGGGCAAGGGATGCACGGATTAGGGGAAGGAGGCTTGAGAGGGAAATTCTAATAGTGAGAGATTTGGGAGAGAGGCCCAGTTGAAGACAGGAATTAAGAAATTCGATCTGGCAATTAAGAGAAATATGCCTTTGGAGGTGATAACGGAGACGGGTTATATCCATGGTGGAAGAGAAGAATGAAAGAGAAAAGGCGACAGGAGAGAATTGTTGAGTAAAGGTGAGACAATTAAGAAAAACAAACAATGATGAAAAACAATTATGAAAAGCAATTGAGAAGAGGATAAGATGTATAAAAGCTTAAAGAAAAGGAAAGGTAATAATAAAGGTGGCAACAAGGTGTTGGAGGAAGCCCAGTGGACACTAAACTAGATTGGAGAGCCGCTGGGGGTGTTCAGGACACAAAAAAACACAAATATGGAGCTTTCGGGCTGATGCCCTTCTTCAGCAACGGAGAGACATGTACTATTTGAAGTGACAAACTGGGGAGGATATGGGGGGAGAAGGGTAATGAGAGGAGTTCGGGGATAGGAGGAGGCGGGAGGGGGGACGGCCAATAGGGTTATCGGAGGTTGAGACCGGGGGGAGAGAAAGAGTCAAGGAGAAAGATGTAGGCTAACTCCCACTGACGAAGTAGGGGGGCGGGGGATAGGGTGGTCCTTATTTTCGAAAGTTTGAAATGTTATGCTCCCACCCCCGCATTTGCTTCCTTTTAGTGTTGTAATACCACATGTAAAATTTCAGCTCAATCGGATATCATTAAGGGGTTTCGCATCGGCCCTGAAGTTCTGAAAATTAGCAAATTATTGTAACCACATGCTAAAACCAAATTTTTTCACTACAACCCATTAAGAATGCAACTCAAGTTCGAAAACTCTCGGTAGACACAATGTTTCGTCGGTTATCAGTTCCCAGCGGCGCCCTCCCCTGTCCTGGCCGGCTCAAGTAACATGTCCAAACCTGCGCTGCGCAGTATGCGCCGCCCTTGCACCAGCGCGCTCTCCGGCGACTTGTTAAATGAACTGTCAGTGCGAGGCGTGACTACGTGCTGTGTGATTGTTCAAACGATTTCGTAGTACCGCCGATTTTCAGAATGTCGCTAGAGAAAGTATACCTTCTCGAGTGTTGCCCTCAGTCCGAGATCACTGGCTGCAATTTTCCCTCAAATAAGCAAACCCTGAGTTTTTTTTCTACCAGTCGAAGGTTTTAAAGAAAAGAAAAGCGAGTGTGCTGCTGCTACAATTGAAGGTATAAAGCCCATCTGGGTGAGGGCCAGAATACCAATGCGCCGAGATGATCATATGGTAGATAAACTTCTCAAATAGCCAAGGAAGAGGAATTTAAGAATAAGCTTGAGTGCTTGTTCGACATTGCCCATCAGCACGCGATAAAAATGATAACCATCGAGGAAGACAAAGAGTTTTTAAAAGCACAGAGAGAGAAAGGTAGGCGCAGGGCTATGTTTCGTAAGGATCTCACGTTGGCAGGCAAGGAAGCTCGGGCAGCAGAATGATCGGCTAAACAGGAGGCAAGATGTCGCAAGAAAGCACAGCATCGTGCAGAGGCGGCCGCTGCTAGTTCACAGGACGCAACAGACTACTGGAAGGTCTAGAGCCGTCGCCGTCCACTGGTATTGTTAATCCTCCTCCCCCAAAGAAGCGTGCTCCGCAATCGCTCATCACAGCTGAAGTAGCGTCACCTCTCGACCGTGCCAATTTGAGCGATAGGTTTGCTGTTTTGGTCATTGCCAGCGTTGTTCGCAGTCTTGGTTACAGGATAGACGAGTTCAACCTAAACCGTTCGTCAGTGAAGAGGGATCACGAGCGGATGCGAAGCCTGCGCGCACACGCTCTAAGGGAGCAGTTCAAACCTGCTGGAAAGCTGATAGTACATTGGGATGATAAATTGATGCTCGATATAGCTGGCAGAGAGGTAGTGGACAGACTCCCTGTACTGGTATCCGGACCTGAGCTCGGAAGTGAACAATTGTTGGGAGTTCCGAAAATTGATTCCGGTACCGGGGAGCACCAGGCGGAAGGAATGGACACAGCCCTCTCTGAATGGGGTATTTCATCGGATATCGAGGGAATGTGTGCCGACATGACAGCATCACATAGTGCTACGTTCTATCGGTCGTAAGTATGACTCCCTACTTTTATCACAGACGCTTACGTCAATTTTTTTTCAGTTTGCGTTAAAGGGGCGTGTCTACTTCTCCAACAAAGTTTGGGAAAGGGGCTACTCTACTATGCTTGCAGACGTCATATGTATGAATTTGTTCTAGGGGCTGCTTTCGAATGTTCAGTCGAGTCATTAACCAACCCTGATGTTAATATTTTGAAGACATTTCGTAGTTCATGGCCGGAAATGAAGACTAACGAGTACTCACCTCGTACAGATGACATACGTATTTATTAAACGGGCATTAGCTGCTGATAAAGAGAATATTTTAACATATGTAAAGCTGCAGTTGGAGGTACGATAAGGAAAAATTATAAGTAATCTTCATATTCTTCCCGAAATAGAGTAGGTTAATATCGCAATTCTCATTTTGCAGGGTACCAAACGATTACCGCGAGTTCCTGAAACTCGCCTCTGTGTTTCTTGGCGAAGTCCCTCACGGCAAATACAGCTTTAGAGTCCCGGGTGTCATTCATTCCGCAAGCTGGATGAACAGAGTATTGTATTCTCTGCAGATTTTCATGTTTCGGAAGCAGTTTGCCCTCACGTCAGCTGAACAAGCAGGACTTCGAAATGTGTTCATTTTTATTGTGAAACTATATTAGGGCAAGGTTTTCAACAAGCTCAGCTATTTCTGCTCTAAACAATGACCTTCAGTTTCTCCAAGCCCTCATAGAATACAACAATATCAACTGTACCATTTCTGACGCTGCACGGGAAAAGTTCCATGGTCATTTATGGTACTTGAACGAGGAACTTGTAGCCATGGGCTTCTTTGACCATGCAGTTCCCCCGGATATCAAGCAGAAGATGATGAAAGCCCTTATGGAATTCCCTACTGACCTTCATGCCCAGGAGTCCGCAAAGCGAGTTCTTGTGGACGTAAGATGCTAAAGTTGGATGAAGACGTGGCGGGAAAAGGACCTCTCCGATTTCGTCACTGCCAAGACAGCCCAGTTCTTCAAACGATATGAGCTTTCAATGGCTTACATGGATTTCGAGCCGGAGCAGTGGGTCCAGCACGAGGATTACATGCATGGTCGCAAGATCGTCAGTAAACTGAGGGTCGTGAACGACGTGGCTGAACGTGGAGTGGCTCTGGTGTCACAGTATAATAAATGCACGAACAGAAGAAACAGGAACTTCTCCTCGTGTTTCAAGATCATCGTCAATTGTTTCCTGACATGATAAAGTCAACTATTGCCGCTAAATTAGCCTAAATTATGAAGGGAGCAGATGACTGGGTCGTTAATTCTTTTCAAAAGATTGGTTGTTTTGTCAAAAAATGTGATATTTTACATGGCGGTATGAAAATCTGTTACAATTAAAAATTATCTCAATTTAATATAAATTCTTGAAATTTAAGGTCCGTGTGAGACCCCTTAACGTCATCCGATCGAGCAGAAATTTTACAAATGTTCTTACAACACTAAAAGGAACACTTTCCGGGGGTGGGAGCTGAGAAAATGCGGAAAAAACATTTGGACCCCCTGTAAGGACCACCCTAGCGGGGGTGTCATCCAGTAGGGCATGGATAATCCTTACATTAAAGCAGTTAATAAAGGTTGCCTTGCGTGAATTAGCGTGAGAAGCCACCAGAAGGGGACGGTTGGTATTTATGCTGTTCCGGTGGCCGTTAATTCTGATGTTAAGGGGGTTACTGGTGAGGCCAACATAAAAAGCAGGACAGAGGGTGCAGGTGAGGAGGTAAATGACATTCCTCGTGTTGCAGTTACTTCTGGAGGTGATGGGGTAAGTGATGTTGGAGGAGGGGCTGGTGAAAGAAAATGAGGGTGGGTGGATGGGGCATGTGAGGCGACGGGGTTTGCCGCAGGGTTGGGATCCTGTAGAGGATGGAAGGTTGGGAGTGGGTAGTTCATTCTTCCACAGGATATTTCCCAAATTGGGAGGCCGGCGGAAAGAAAGAATAGGAAAATTAGTAAAGGGAGATTTGTGGGAGGTGGAAGTAAGAATTGGGTGGGCAGCATGGAGGATTTCCTTGAGGACCTCGTGGATCCCAGGGTGAAAGAGGGTAGTAAGGGTAAGGGAAGGGGTAGAATCAGGAATAAGAGGAGTGTGAGGGTGGTGTTTAATGGTAGCAGGTGTAATTGCCCTCCGGATCTGGTCATGGATCAGGCCCGGTGAGTAACAGCGTTTATATACGAGGGTGAATCAAAGTTGGTTAAACGTCATCAGAAGCTCCCCCATTGCCTTATGGCAGGTTTCTTAAAACGGTGTTGTGTAAATCGTCTACACCTGGAGAGATATCCTTTGACTTCTTCATAGCCAACTCAAGTTCGCAGAGAGAAAAAGGGTCATTGTAACGATCCCTTTTACTCCCTGGGTTAAAGTCTAGAAACCTCCTTTCGTGTTCTCTTTTTATTACCTGAAACGAGTCAGGTTACTTGTTTGTATTGCTCGTGTCAGCATAATATTTTCCCATTATGTCTGGAATCTCATTCCTGTGTTTTATTAATACCCCATCAGAATTTATCACACTAATGTGCGATATGTTATGGGTACCCGAGATTTTCCTGATTTTATTTTAGACTTGATTGATGGGTGTGGGGTGGTTGGTGGATGACACATACTTCATACAGGATTCCTTTTTGGCATCCTTCACCACCTGTTGAACCTTCACTCTGATTCGCCGAAAAGCTGTTAGATTTGTAGCCGTTGGATACTAGTAATGATTCGCAGTGCCCTTTTCCTGTTTTTATAGCCGTTGCACAGTCATCGTTCCACCACGGAACTGGTGGACAAGGTGGCTTTCATGATGTTTTCAGGCTGCACTTTTCTGCAGCAGTTATAACAGCATCTGTAAAGCATTTCGTGTTCTGTAGAGAGCTAACACTGGCATCAGAACTAAAATTTAATTCAGTTTTAAAGTCCGTCCAGTTAGCTTTCCTTAAAATCCATTTACGAGGATAGTGAAAGCTATTAACTGGACCTCTCTTCCTGATTAAAATGGGAAAGTGATCACTTCCGCAAACATCTGAGTGGATGAACATTGAAAATAGTGGAGCTATTGCACTCGTGGAAATTAAAAGATCAACGGAAGAAAATTCTCCATTAAAAGAATTAAAACGTTTTTCACGGTCGTTTAATAAAATTAGGTTAAAATCTTCTAAATATATTTGCAAGAGACACTCTCTACCCTTACTGTCAGCCATCGTGTCTCCCCAGAGGGTGTTATGGGCATTGAAATCCCCTAACACCACCAATGGCCTAGGTAGCTGTCTGACTAGATCTTCCAGGTTCCTCCGATTCACTGGTGCTCCTTCCAGGAGGTATAAATTACAGAACATAATTTCCTCTGGAGTGGCCACGGTAAGGGCCATTGCCTGGAAGGGTGACTGCAGGTTCACCTGGGAGGTGTAAAGGGCCTCCCTGATGGCTACAGCCATTCCCCCTTGAGCCCTATTGCCACTTACGTCATCCTTTCGGAAGACGTTAAAAGCCTTTATTTTCACCTTATCCTGTTCTTTGAAATGTGTCTCTTGCAAAAATATGCACACAGGGTTGAGATCAGATATAAGAATCTCTAACTCTTCCCTGTGAGTGTAAAAACCATTGAAATTTCATCGCATAGCTAAAAACATGATTAACAGTTCTATAAATAAATAAATATTGATTTAAATATCCCTCTGCTTAAAAATTTTTGAAATGTCCCTCTCATGGGAAGCTTATCTTTTTAACTTTCGCTTCCCCCCTTTCTTCCGGAGAGTAGTGAGTGAAGTCTCTCACTCACCATCGAAAAGCGTGTCCTCCTCCATCCTCTCTTCGTTTCCTGGAGGAGGTTTGCGGGAGTGACCAGGTGACGGAGTCTTGTCTGGTCTCCCTCCAGCTTTTTTGTTTGGCGACCCAGTTTGTATCTGGGTTATAATAGGGGCATTGCCATTGGGCCTCTTCTTTGGTGTGCTTGGTTTAGACGTATTTGATTTTTCTTTTTCATTATAGCCATTCTCTTTTGTTTTTCTCTGAGCAACCTGGATTGGTGGATCATCCGTCTGGGTGGCAATTGTACTCCTCTTAACTGGAGTTCCTGCCAACAACACGAAGGACTTCGAGAAGACTGTAGTGACGAGAGTCCTGTATTTCTTTCAAGCTTTGAAATAGGAAAGTTTTTCGATCGTCTTGATCTCCATGACTTTCTTCTCCTCCTTCAACTATGCGCAGTCTCGGGAGGAAGCCGGGTGTGGGCCTTCGCAGTTCCCACATGGCAAGGTCTACTTGCATGCTTCCTCGTCGTGTTTTTCCTGGTTACACCGGGCGCAGGTTGGTTTACCTTTGCACGGTTGTGCAGTGTGCCCGAATTTTTGACACTGAAAGCATCGCAGAGGACTCGGAATGTATGGTCAAACTGGACAGACCTCATATCCCACTCATTCCATCGCCGGCAGCTTATCGAGGGAGAAGGTGAGGATCATCGAGGTGGAATTGATAACCTCACTGTTTCTCTTGATTGTAAGTCTTTTGTAGTCACTGGCCCCCTGTGGGGCCAGCTCTCACTTACACTCCTCGACATCTACATAGAGAAGGTCATAGTTGCTTATGACTCCCCGGCAAGCGTTCAGGGTTTTGTGTGCCTCCACCAAGACTGGCATGTCCTTCAGCGTCATCATTCCCAGTACTTTTGTGCTCTGGAATTCGTTACACGTTTGAATAAGTAAAGATCCATCCCTGAGCTTCTTCACTGAATGAAGAGGCGCAGGTACTTGTGATGAGAGAGCATTATAAATCAAGAAGGGAGACACTTTGGTTAAGGTCTCACCTTCTGTTACACGTTTCATTAGCAAGTACTTATTACACTTTTTAACTTTTTCTCCCTGTCTGTGTCCAGATGGGTTCTTCCCCCGTCATTGTCCAGACATGATCTTTTAAGGGGAGGAAAGGTGTTCTCCACCATGATAAGATTTTTAAATATTCGTCCTCTGGTCTTCCCACCCACCACGGAGCCACAAATGGGACGCCGCATCACAAACTGATGCGGTCGCCAGGGCTAACCAGCAGGATATAGCACCTCTGACTAGGTGCACAGGGCCTCCAAACCCATGCACCTTTGATCCCCTACACAGACCCCCATAGCTTCTGCACTCGTCAACCGGAACGTGAAGATGCAATGGCAAGGCGATTCGTCGGGTGTGACTAGCACCCGACGTCCCGTTTACAGTGAGTCCTAGGCCGAAGTGGTGTGCTGCTCACAGATCTCATCTTGGGCATCCAAAACCCAGATGGAGTCCAGTGAGCTCAACCATCAGGCATCTCTTCCCCACCTTACGGCCCTGTTGGAAATTCCAATTGGTTTTTGGGCAGAAATTTCCATTAGGACCAATACAAATAACCAATTGGGCACCTATTGGTTTCTAGATATTTCCAATGAGGAGTTGGCCGATTTTTGTAATGGTTTTGTACTAACCTATTGGTTTTATGGGAATAACCAATTGAGATATCCAGAACCATATTGGTTCCATGCAAAGTACCTAATTGGATATCTAGACAACCTATTGGTTTCTGGGCACTTACCAATTGAAATAATCGCCAAACCAATTGGTTTCAAGCCTATAACCTAATAGGATCTTTAATTCTGTATTGGTTACGTAGCCTATACCTATTGGAATATCTAAGCTCTCTATTGGTTTCAGACCCCTTACCAATCACTCATTTGAATTGGTTTGAAACCCCATTCCTAATTCCTTTTATTGGTCTTGAGGTATAGGGGGTAGTAATAATGAAATGCATGACATGTATTTAAAAATATATTTTTCATAGAAAATAAAAAGCATACCAAGTAAAAATAAACACAAAAAGAACAGACACAAAAGCAATATCATTACAAAATTATTAAAATATTAAATAATTAAAAAATGTTAAAACAGTAAATGAAGATTATAAATTTGCCGATTGTAATTTCTTTGCAGATTTCCTCAAATCTGCAATTTTTTCTGCAATGTACTTTTTTGATGCCTTGACTTCTGCCATCACATAATCCTCTGACTTGCTCCTCTCCTGCAGAATTTCACCTTGCGACTTTTTCTTATTTCCAAAAGTCAAATCGGTGGTGAAAGGACATCATTTTGACTCAACAGAAGTCATCCAAACAGCCGTAACCCAGGCCTTAAACAACATTCCACAAGATGCGTTCCAGAAATGCTACAAGCAATGGCAAGACAGTTGGCGAAAGTGTGTGCAGTCACAAGGGATGTACTTTGAAGGAGACCACATTGTAATTGATCAACAGACGGAATAAAAAATTTTTTTGAACCAGTCTCATTACTTTATTGTCGGACCTCGTATAAACGTTATTTGGAGAGCAATGCAGCTGACGAGGACTTGAAAGTACCCCTGCGTACTTTATGTCGATGGAAAAAGAAAAACTATGGAATATCATCCAACGCTGGATCTTCTTCAGCATTGGTGAGCTGTGGAAATTTGAAATGGTTAAAATAGTATTATCTGCATTGCTGCTCGGAACGTACTTTATATGGAGCAATTAATAATTTAAGCAATCATTTTGCAGGGAGATGATGATCAATATCTTTCACTGTCTGATAGGTCTGATGGTGATAGTATGGGATAAATTCCACATTTAGAAGACAAGGTACTTATTTTTGTTTGGGCTTAGATTTTATGTAAGGCACTACCACATCTAACCCTGGGTAAATGAACCAACTAGTAAATGTGGCCCTTATTAATACATTGATGGTTACTGGACCGTTTTAAGGTCCTTGTATGCCGTAGACAATCTCGCATTCGAAGTCTCCACTTTTAATCATATCAAATACATATATTAAAATGCATTCACATTAAATATAATTTTTGCTGTTACAGAATTTCGAAAGCATTTTTATAACTTTGCTTTTGAAATTATTTCAACAATACTTCTGCACCAATTCAGTGTGTTAGTGTGTACTCCAGTTTCCTTGTTTATAAATGTGATGCTATGGTTAACTGTAAGGTGTATCTTTCTTCTTTCAAACTGCTATATCCTTTACAGCAATCTGTTATAATGGTAGTTCCTTGTGTAATCCATTTCTTAATAATTTGTATTAGGGTTTCCATTAATTTATTGTTTATTGAATCAAGGAAGTACTTTCCTGTTTTCCTTTCTATCTCACCCATTACCCACTGCTATCTGATAAGTGCTTCCAATTTCTTAATATCATTCCCAGGTTAAAAATGCCACATAACATCTTTTATTGGACAATGAGTAGATTCACTTTCTCAATAACTTGACAAATCACTATCACATACTAAAGTGATACAAAATATTCTACTAAGAATGCCTTCCCCTTCTAAGCATCATCTTCTTCATGTATTAGGGACTATGTTCATTTTCAAAAGTTTTTCTAATTTTTTTGACAACATTTGCCATGGGTTCCATTTGTTATTTCTAATATTTATTGGGTAAACATCAGTAAGTAACTGCAGGCAACATTTACTAGCACGCATATTCAAATAGTTGATCTTTCCAGGATCAGGAGATGCTGAGGTCATGGGTGTGTTATATCAAATCTGATCCCTAAGATGTTTCATTTATCATACTATTCTAAATAATTTCCTTTCAAAGAGTGAACTTATAGCACGAATATATTTACAGGAAGGAATGGGTGACTTCTCAGACTCTCAGAATCCTTGTCTGAGTATGAAAGTGATGTGTGCCTTCTGGTAGTAGTTTTAATACCAGTCTTGCATCACGTTTCATTAAATGAAAGCGATGACTCTGGGGTAAATATTTGTCTGTAGTGGTATGTATTCAAGCTACTTTTACGAATTACATATATATTCATTTCAATCCTACAGGTACAACCTAGGAATAGGTCAATAAGCAGTTGTTCAGAAGTCAGTGAGGTAGAAGATTTACCTCAAGAGAATTACAAGGATGGATCTAACCTGGATATATTCAAGGACATGAATATATTAATTGGGAATGGTTTCACCAAAAGAGAAATTTTATTAATGGCACTCTCATATTCCTTCAGACATAACCTATCTATAACAGCTGTGGAGGACCTTCTGAAACTGTTAAGTATTGTGTTAAGATCTGAAATGTTGCCTGTGAGCAAATATGTACTTGTTAAAAAAATTGATTGATGCCAACAGCAGCATTAATCGTAATTATGTTTGTGATGTGTGCAGTAGCATGATTAAAACGGTTAAGTTTAATAGTAATCCCAGAATTGAGGAAATGGCAATGTGCAAGAAATGTCAAAAAGATATTTCCCTTTTAAAAGCTGATTTATTTCCGACTATTCCCACTGAACAGCAACTGCAGAATTTGCTATCAAATACAGATCTAGGGAAGTATGTCGCTAGTAGAAATATGAAGGAGAATGAAGATTTGTGTGATATTACTGATGGGAAAGCTTATCGACACATGGCACATAGTTACCAGTTTGGAAAAACAGACCTCACTCTGACAATTAATACAGATGGAATGCCAGCTTTTAAGAGTAGTTCCTCCAGCATTTGGCCTATCATAGTAACTGTGAATGAGCTTCCTCCATGTGTGAAGGACAAGGAAGTGTTGCTGGCTGGTGTCTGGTTTGCCAGACGTGAGCCAAATATGGACACATTTTTGGAACCTGTTTTTTCAGAGATTTTAACTCTTAAAGAAGGATTTAAATGGCAGTACAATGGAAAATACTTCAAAAGTAAAGTGTTTCTCCTCTGCTGTTGTGTAGATTCTGTTGCTAGGGCAAAGGTCCTTAAGATGAAGCAGCACAATGGTTACCATGGATGTCCTTGGTGTTACCATCCAGGAGTTTCGCAGAAAAGTGCTGGAAACCCAAATGGGGTTATACATTATCCTGCTAGTACAGGTAGGTTTAAAGAAAGAACAAATGAGGAAATTAGAAGGGATATGAGGAAAGCAGAAGCAACAAAAAATCCAATTCTAGGGGTGAGAGGAAATCCCATACTGACTACTCTCACCTACCTAGATATTGTAGGAAGTGTTGTGCCTGATTATATGCACTGTGTTCTGCTAGGGGTAGTGAGGAAACTTGTTAATTTATGGACAAATAGCAGTAACCATCTGAAGGACTATTATATTGGAGCTCCTAGTACGCTAACAGTCCTTAATGAAAGATTAACATCTATGAGAGTCCCAAGAAAAATTAGAAGAATGCCCAGAGAAATGACTGAGAGAAAGCATTCGAAGGCTTCGGAATGGAAGTCATTTATTTTATATTACTCTCTTCCAGTACTGAGAGATATATTGCCTAGGATTTATCTGGATCACCTTGCCCTTCTGGTGGATTCCATTTATTTATTACTTAAGTCCAACATTCATGTGGAAATACTTAAGGAAGCTCATGGTAAGTTGTTGAAATTTGTGGAAGAAAATGAGAAATTGTATGGAGTGGAATGCATGACATACAATATGCACCAGTTGATACACCTGGGGAGAAGTGTAGAAGACATGGGACCACTATGGGCACATTCTGCCTTCCCCTTTGAAAATTTTAATGGTGTCCTCTTAAAAGATGTCCATTGTGCTAAAGGGGTAGCACATCAAACTGTGTCGAGAAATAGTTTAAGAAAGTCTCTTGCAAGACCGGCTGGTGATGATAAGAACATCAAGTATGATGTGAAGGAATTTGTTTCCAGAATGAGCTCCTTTTGTGCCTTCAAACACAGTACAGAGACAGTGGGGGAATACAATTCATTTTATCCACAGAGGAATGTATTAGAACATCTTGTTCTACCAATGGACAATTTAAATTTACAAATGGTATTCCACAAAATGATATACAGAGGAGAAGTTTTCATTGCAAGAGAGGATGAACAGGCAAACAAACGGAATAACAGCTTCATCATTACTGGAGATGGTAAAATTTTTGAAATTGATTTTATTGGCAAGTGTGAAAATAAAGTAATATTTGGAGGTTATTTCTGGAAAACAATAAAACATGTAAATAATGTTTCCCATATCGTGCAGGTTTCTCGACTTGATGAAATTCAATGTATTTCTGTGGAAGAGTATGTTGAGAAGTGCTTTGTTTATAAATGTAATGATACATACTATGCCATTACCTTCCCCAACAACTGGAAAAATGAATAAAAACAAGTGACATTTCTTCTTACACCATGTGCTGCAGGTGCTATACCATTAGGCATCATAATAACAAAAGGACAAACACATGATGCCTATACTGCAGGATTTCATCTTCTTCAGAAAGGTGTACCTAATAGCTTTGCTAGTCAGAAATATCCAGCCATTTTTCTTACAGATCAGTCACAGGTAGACATTAGTGCTTTGAAATCAGTTTGGCCAAGAAGCAGAAATTTACTCTGCATATTCCATGTGTGTCAAGCTGTATGGAGATGGCTTTGGGACTAGAGACATTCCATTCACAAAGAAGACAGACAAAAGCTAATGAATGATTTTCAAAGGATTTTATACGCCTCAACAGTTCCACAAGCAGAATCAGCCTATGCAGATGTGCTACAATCAGAGAGTAATTATGCACACTGGCAGAATTATACTTCTGATTATTGGACAACAAGAGGAAAGTGGTGCCTTGCATGGCGATATGCTTCATCAAGGGGACATCATATGAATAATTTTTCAGAAGTGTCTATCTGCTTGTTCAATGACACAGTTTTGTCTAGGGTGAAGGCATATAATGTCATTGCATTGGTCGATTTCTCATGCACCATTTTGGAGAATTATTACTGCCACAGATTGCATTAATTTGCCAACTGTAGGACAGCAAATGCAAGACTTTTTCTGAGGTCAATGATGAAACAAACATCATATTTAAAAGATACAGATATCAATGAAATAAGTGAGGATGAATTTCTGGTACCAAGTGAAAAAGACAAGACAAATCTGTATTGTGTAAATATAAGAGGAGGCTGTTGCTCGTGTATCCGGCCAATATGGAAGAATTTGCAAACACCAATGTGCTGTGTATAGGGTCTATGATATCACTATGCACAACTTTCCCCCTGTGACTGCATATGATAGACATAGTGTTGCACAATTAGCATTAGGTGAAAAGACCCCATCCACGTCATTTTATCAACCATTTTTGTTACAGGAGAGGAACAAAGAGTGCATATCTCAATTTTCCAATGGAGAACAAGAACAGAATTCAATGGTACAACATGTACCTGAGATTAACCCCGAAGAGAAAGAAAATATGCAGGAAAATGCAGGCATTGAATCTATTCTTGCTTTACTAAAGAAGTGTGATAAAAATTTTGGGTCATCTTCTAGAAGTGTGAAGAAAATAAAGGAGAGGTTGGAAAAGATAAAGACAGCTGGACAGTGGGAAACTTTCCTCCACACAGCAGGAAATACTGTAGCTATGCGTCAAAAGGATGGTGCAGCGATACGGAAGTAGCCTACCTCTATTGCAAGAAGGTCGTTAAATGTTACAAGAGGAAGCAAACGTCTTCCATCTGGTCGACCGGCTAATTCAGAGGTGTTAAAGAAAAGGAGAAAAAGAAACTTGGCTTCAAACATAAAAGCAAATCAACCCAATGACAAGTCACATGGTTTTGGCCACTGAATTTCTGAGGCATCTAGACAACACCTAATGGTTGCTCACTATGTTATGTTTTTATTGTGTGTGTGTGTGTGTATATATATATATATATAAATACTACGGAAAAGGAAAGGTAAGTAAGGATATTTAGGGCAACTAGGTTTTGAAGGAAACCCAGTGAACACTTACCGGAAGTAGAGCCGCTGGGGTGTTGGAGAGAGACATTTGTAGAGAGGTTAGAGCTTTCGGGATGATCCCTTCATCAGCACAAGAGAGACACAACTGCTGTGTCTCTCTTGTGCTGACGAAGGGATCATCCCGAAAGCTCTAACCTCTACAAATGTCTCTCTCCAACACCCCAGCGGCTCTACTTCCGGTAAGTGTTCACTGGGTTTCCTTCAACACCTAGTTGCCCTAAATATATATATATATATATATATATATATATATATATATATATATATATATATATATTGTAACATTACATAAGTTTAGAATGTAAGTTAAATTTCCCGCCGACCGGGACGTCGTATAGAGGATGCCTCAGTTGGCCTAGCAGACAACTCACGCAGTGCAGTCTGGGGCCAGCTGCATTGTGAGAGGGAAAAAAAGGTATAAAGACGGGGATTTGTGTGTGCGAGCTCTGAGGTCTCTCGTCTCTCATCACTCAGAGGTCAGTGAGTCATCCCTCAAAGCCATCGACGAAGTCCGCAGTTGGGTACGGACATTCTACGAGGACCGGCACGACAGCCAGAAGTAAAAATCAGTGAGTCATCCCTCAAAGAAGGTGATAGTCGATGGGTATTTTTACGTATTCGATAAAGTAAATTCTGACAAACTAAGGAAGTATTGGTGCTGTGAATTACGTGGGCAATGCAAAGCCAGACTTCATACCGAAGGCGAGAATGTGTTGCAAAAACTTGGGACACATACTCATGATTCTTCTGCAGCCCTAGTGGAAATTTCCAAAGCGATCATGAAAATAAAACGTCGCGCTGAGGAAACTATGGAAAATACTGCACAAGTAGTTAATGGAGTGCTGCGTCGGTTTGTCTCAAGCCACTAAGGCGGTGCTCCCCAATTCCGCAGCACTCAAAAAAGTCATAAGGAGAAAAAGAAGGGAAATAAGTGAGGCACCAACGGAACCAATTAGTCTCGAGGAGCTCTTCATACCAGAGTGCTACAAGACCTACAAGTCGGGACAAGGTGTGCTGGAGAACTTTCTGATTGCAGATGGCGGTCCAGGATCACAAAAAATACTGCTATTTGGAACTCAGCAGAATTTGCAGATTTTAAAAGCATCTAAATTTTGGTATGTTGATGGCACATTTCGACCTGCACCTCCCCTATTTTCGCAGTTGTATGTAATACTAGCAGAGAGATTAGGCGGTGTACTTCCTTTGTTATATGCTTTGCTACCAAATAAGCAGAAAAGCACTTACGAAAGGCTTTTGGAGTTAATAAAAGAGGCTCAACCTGAAGTAAATCCGGAAAATATTTCCTGCAACTTTGAAATTGCAGCCTTCGGTGCAATGATGAATTCTTTCCCCAATGTGCATATTTTTGGTTGCTTTTTCCACTTAAACCAAAATTTGAAAAAGCACCTAGGCCAACTTCATCTACTCCAAAGATATAGAGGGGACGCAGATTTTGCATTGCATGCACGGATGGTTACTGCGCTCACATTTGTTCCAACTGAAGAATTAGATGGAGCTATAAATACGTTATCAGATGAGCTTCCTGGGGAATTGCAGCCGCTTCTTGACTGGTTTGAAGATAGTTACATCGGTCGCCCAAATCGCCGTGGAAATGGTAGGTACAGAGCAATTTTTCCCGTGGAAATGTGATCGGTGTATCTACATGTTCTTCATGGAGCAGACTGCACCAATAACCACGCGGAGGATGCGCATCGCAGAATACAGGCAGAATTAGGAATGACAAGACCGACTATATGGAGGTTGATCAATGGTCTAAAAAAAATTCAGAATGGACGGGAAATCTATTATGAACAATTAGTAGCAGGTCAGCTTCCAACACAGAAATTAAAGAAATATCGAGAAGCGGACCAACATATTTCGAGAATTGTTAGGGATTATTATAATAGAGACATTTTAACCTATCTTCGAAGTGTCGCCAATAATTACGAAATGGAGTGAAAGATTAATGTATTTCAATAATTTTATTTTTGAATAAAGCATTTAAAACTATTTTTTTAATTTTTATTTTTCCTAATTTTAAATTTAATTCAACCGCGGCGGCGAACCGCTAGCGGCAAAACGGCGGCGGCAAAACGTACCTGGCGGCGAACCGGCGGCAGCGAAACGTACCATTCCCAACAGTCTCATATACCAGCATTAAACTTGGAAGCCACCATCGAATTTTAAGACATTGAAAATGTTAAGGATGTGAGAACCATTTTAACTTACATAGGGGGATATTGTTCTTGGGTACTGATGAAGAAAAGGTGTTGGACACATCCGCAAGTGTTCAAGAGGTTATGACAATGGTGGTGGGAACGCAAAAAGCTAAGTATTTAAGGGCAGCAGAATTCTTACCTTTCACTTCTAATTATATCACACCATATACTAATAGAATTAGACATGCATGATGGCGGACGCGTTAGTCAGTGTGTCTTGGTAGTAGTAGTAGTATTTGTTTATAAGGTGCTTCAACAGCTAGGGTCATTTTGCACCGTCCAAAATCAAAAACGTACCTTACAGGTTAAATAGAATAAATAAGAGTTAAAAAGGTACACACAAATAAATAAGATAAAATAGGATAAAATGAATTTATAAAATCAATAAATTAAATATATAATAAAAGGCATAAGATAAAAACGGAAATTAAGTTTGTTCAAAGAGTGCCTAAAAGATTCGTTAACCTTAGGAATTTTAAAATAGTGTCAATTTTAAGAGGGTCGTCTGTTAAAAGTTCAGAGAGAGTGCCTCTCATGTTTAAAATTTGAAGGATACCTCTATATTTGCTACATTCTGTCAGGAGGTGACTTATGGTTGCAGGTAGAGCATGTGGGAGGCTCCTTTTCCCATGTAAATAAGAATGAGTGCGTCGAAGCGCAGTGGCCAATCCTAAGTCAGGTGACTGCAGCTTCCTCCCGGCGGCTGTTTCTAACCGAGGATGGCCATGGAGTGATGCTTGCTTTGATCGCTCTCAGCTTATTTCTTGTAACTGCCTCCCAGGACCTTTGCCATTTTTCCAGCAAGATGCTCTTAAAAAGGCATTTTAGGTCCTGGGATGGAACCATATTGATGTCAGTGTCCTCTCTTGACAGAGCTGCCTTCGCAGCCGAGTCGGCTTTTTCATTTCCTGCAATTCCAACGTGCCCAGGGACCCACATGAAGAGGATATCCACATCATTTGCTGTTAGACTCGAAAGCAAGATATGGATCCGCTGTACCGTGGGATGGCTGTGGTAAAGGTTAGCGATGGCTTTCAGAGCACTAATGGAGTCCGAGCATAAGATATATTTCGCTCTCCTGGGAACAATGCTCTCCAATGCCCTCTGGACCACGATTAGTTCCACAGTGAAGATACTGCAGAGGGGATTCAATTTAAATGCCTGCGTGCCATGTACTGTGGATGTAAAAGCACTTGAGCAGCCATCCACCGATTTCAAACCATCTGTATAATTGTGAATATATTGTTGATACTCCCTCATTATTTCTTGAAATTTCAATTTAAACAATAGTGGGTCCGTTTTGGCTTTTGAAAATCTGGACAATTAAGTCAGGCACGTTGGGACTGGCACCTGCCATGGTGGAGACTTATGGAAGCCTCCAGGAAGGACTTCCGGAAGTTGTAGGTTTTCACCCTCGATAAAATTGTGAAACCGAATACCTAAGGGTAAAGTTGCTCTTTGTCGTCTACTAAAAAGTTCTTTAAAACGTGGTTTAAAAATCAAGTTAAAACATGGGTGGGTTTTTAATGCTAAAATTTTTGAAGCGTTCTTCGCATCTCCAAGGGCGGCTCTCCCGATTCACAGTAAATACTGGGAATGGGGCTGGTCCTGAAAGCACCAGTATCCAGCCTCAGAGCAGAATTGTGTACGGACGTCAAAGGGCGCAGATACAAAGCACGTGATGAGGCATATATGAAGGAAGGATCCATAGTCCATTTTAGACCTTACCAATGCTCGGTAAAGAGTGAGCACTGATGTACGTTCGGCACCCCATGACAAGTTCGTTAAAAACCTTAAAATGTTTAGAACTTTAAAACACATCTTTTAAAATACTTATGTGGCTCTGCCAATTGAGTCTTCTGTCTAAAACCATACCAAGAAAACGGATTGTTTCCACGGGATCTAATCTATTGCCCCCTAGTCTTAAAACAGGATGAGGGAAGATTCCTCTCACCCTGTAAAAATGGAGGCATTTGGTTTTCTCGTTGGAGAAACGAAAACCATTTGCCTGTGCCCATTTTTCTAAATGATTGATAGTAAGCTGTATCTGTCTTGTTGCAGTAGACAAGTGGGATGACCTGCAGAAAATTGCCAGATCGTCTACAAAGAGCCTTTACTGGAGTCTTGATACAGCTTACTATATCGTTTATCGCTATGGCAAACAGGGTTATGCTTAAGACTGATCCCTGTGGAACTCTGTTTTCTATGGTAAAGGGTCTAGATAGGTCAGTTCCTATCCGTACCCTAGCCGTTCGATACGACCTTCTTCTCTTCTTTCAGTTTTGCACAGTCTCGTGAGAATGCCGGGTGTGGCCCCTCGCAGTTTACACAAGGCAAGGCCTCCTTGCATGCTTCATCGTCGTGCTTTTCCCAGATACACCGGGGGCAGATCGCTTTGCTCTTGCACCGTGGAGCAGTATGGCCAAACATTTGGCAATTGAAGCAACGCAGAGGACTTGGGATGTATGGTCGAACTGGACAGACCTCATAACCAACTCTGACCCTCTCCGGCAGCTTATCGAGGCAGAAAGTGAGGATCATAGAGGTAGAATTTATGACCTCACCGTTCCTCTTTATTGTAAGTCTCCTGCAATCGATGACCCCCTGAGGAGCCATCTCTCGCTTACACTCCTCTTGCTCGCTTATGGTCATTGGTGACTGACGTGTCTCTCGGTCGCTCCTCAAATTCTCCCATTCACTCTCCCCGCTGCGATGGCCCCGAAAAACAACCCGGCGAAGAAGGACTTGGAGTCCGAGAATAACGGCATTCGTTCCATGGTGGAGTCGGTGATGTCCTCCTTGGCAAGCTTCAAAGATGAACTGAAGGAAGTCAAGGTGCAGGACGTCACGACAAAGAAGGAATCGCTATCATCCCTCGAGGAACGATTCGACTCTTTCCACCAACAAGTCCTGGGCGATGTCAGGCAGATACTAAAGCGCTTGGACGATCTCAGCAGTCGTCAAGAAGACCTCGACGACCGACTCGATGCCCTCGAACAATATTCGAGACGAACGTGCCTCCTTATTCATGGCATCCCCGAGATCGAGCGCGAAAACTGCCTTCTAGCCGCCGGTGAGTTTTTTAGGAACCGCCTAAAAGTAGAAGTGGTTCCTTCAATGCTCTCCAGAGCCCATCGTATTGGACCACCAAGAAGGGATTCCAAATTCCCACGTCCCATCATTGTGCGCTTCCTGTCTTATCAAGATAGGGAAAAAGTATGGCACAACAAACGCGAGCTTAAGGGAACGGCTTTTCTCGTCACCGAGTCGCTAACACAAAGGCGAAAATTTTTACTCCACTCAGCCAAGGATATCGCCGGCCCTAGATCCGTTTGGACCCAAGACGGGAAAATTATAGCTTTATCCCACAACGGTGGTCGTTTCCACATCACCACTGAGAAGGAGTTACAAAACTTCCAGCGGGAACTCAACAAACCAAATCTAAGGAGTGAGCGCCATAATTAGTGTGAGACTTCTGTGTTTTTTTTTTCTCTTTTTTTTTTGACGAATCTGTTTATAGCAGATTGAAATCCTATAATATCTGTATCTCCTTTGCCTATCGTATACTTATACAACATAACTACCGTCCTCCCAATTACTGTGCGTTTAATATTGGCACTTGACTTCCACCGCTCCCTGAAGCCTTGGCATCCCTGTTCCTGTCTCCTGTGAGAAGAAAAAGTTACACCCGCCTAGGTCCCAGTTCTCGTCTACATCCATCGGTGTCAAGGGTTTTTTATTTTATTTTTTCCGTTCTAATTGCCATCCATACTCCCGTGACGCCTGCCATCCCAGTTCCTGTGAGGTCTGCCATCCCCGTTCCCGTGACACCTACCATCCCCGTTTCCATATTCGCAAACTTCTGAATAGTCCTGTGCCTTATTCCTGCCTTCCCCTTTAAGTTTTTTAGTGCTCCGATTCCTCCCCGTGTAGTGTTAGTCTCCTCTTCTTCAGTGTTCCCGTGCAGTGCAGTCCCCACCCATTCTGTATAATCCACCCAGTCCGTAGTGTAGTGATACTCCATATTTGCGAGTTTAAGTGCCGGCATAGTGTTGTGTTTTCCCTTAGCGCATATCCTCCTAGTGGTCCCGTCCCTCAATTTTCAGTGCTCACCGAGTTTTACGCCCTCTCCACTCCGAGTTCTTAGTGCCATCCGAGGGTCGCTTTACCAGCGCAGTTCCCTCATTCCTGAGTGTTCTTAATCCCTTCTTTTTCCTCATCTGTTTCTTATACCAGTGCTGCGTTCTCATCAATCTCCCCGTTATTTTAGCATCGTAGCCCCATTAAGTGCATCTTACCCATTCCTTAACCGCATAGATATTGTTAAACTCTCTCGTTAGGCTCACATAACTTTTTATTTCTTGTTTCGCATTATATCGCTGTGCGATCACTTGTGCCCCCGTACATAAATCCCACACACCACCCTATACATCCCCTACTCTTACTCACAAGCAAGTCATATAACCCTTCAAAATAAACTCCCCACGGCCTTCAACTTCCAAGCAACCTACATCAACACCTACGGCAACACCTTTGCCCTCAACCCCCTTCTCCCAGACTATGCAGTGCCTCGTTTACCACCCATTGATTACGCTCAAACCCAACAAATACTCTCCATGAAACTAGCTCCTTTTCCACGCTCTTTCCAAATTCTCTACATTAATGCCCAAAGCCTTCAAGCGCACATAGACGAGATTCGATCCTTACTTCCACGAAAAAACGTCCACTTAATTGCCTTCACCGAGACATGGCTAAAACCCTCGATACCATCATATTCAGTAGAAATACCCGGCTTTAAACTCTTTCGCAACGATCGTACTGGAAAAGGTGGAGGCGGAGTGGGAATATACGCTAGGAACGACATTAGTTGCAATGTGTTAACTCATAGCGATCCAGTTTATAGGAAAAAGCCTGAACATCTCTTTCTTGACATAAAAATAGAATCCATTAAAATTCTTGCAGGGGTTGTCTATCGCCCACCAAAAATAGGTTATCTGAATGAAATAGATGAAGTCATTTCCACCCATATTCACGACTTCCAGCACATTTTTATCACGGGTGACTTCAATGCTAATTTTCTCTCTACTAGCCATGATGCAAATTACCTGAGAAATTCCTTCAATTCCAATGGACTAACTCTCTTGCCTCTCGATCCCACTCATCATACTTCAACGTCATCCACATGGATCGACGCAGCCATTACAGCCAATCCCGACAAAGTATTAATTCACGGTCAACTTGCCGCACCCAGAATATCCGCTCACGACCTACTCTACATCGCATATTCCCTTAGATGCCCTAAACACAAACCCAAATTTATTACGTCTCGCGATTTGAAGGCAATCGACGACGACGACGAAAAACTGACAGATGACGCCGCTAAAATACCTTGGGACTCTATCGAATTCTTAAATGATTTAGACGAAAAAGTAGAAACATTTAATGCCCACATACACTCTCTACTAGGCAAACACGCTCCTCTCAAAACAATTCGGGTCTCTAAACCACATGCACCTTGGCTGACGACAGATATTAAATCCCTCATGTCGAAACGTGATGCGGCCTTCCGCTCCTTCAAGAAATCAAAATCTCCTGGCGCATTCCAACGTTACAAAACACTAAGAAACTATACAAAACAGCGTATTAGGAACTCAAAAATAAAATATACATACGAGATATCAAAACAGTCACAAGCTTCGATATGGAAAAATCTAAGACATTTAGGCATTGGCAAATCTAAAGGTAGCACTCTACCTACAGACACATCCCTCGACCATCTCAACAACGAATTCACCACACCACCAACCATCATCGATTGCGATAGAAAAACTGCTGTCATCGACCACTTGCTCCGCTGCGCCGCGCCGCAACATCTCTCACCGCCTCCTCTCCAATATTTAACTTTTCCGCCATAACTCAAATAGAAGTCATTAATGCTCTCCGCAAAATAAAGTAGTAGTAGTAGTTGTTGTTTGTAAGGTGCTTCGACAGCTAAGGTCATTTCGCACCGTCTCAAATCTAAAAGTGTACCTTGCAGGTTAAAATGAATAAATACACGTTAAAAAAAAAAAGGTCCACAAGAATAAATAGGATAAAATAGATTAATAAAATTGCAAGATAATATATAATAAGGCATAAGCTAAAAAATGGGCAAAGGTCTATTCAAAGAGTGCTTAAAAGATTTGTTAACCTTAGGAATTTTAAAATAATGTCCATTTTAGGAGGATCGTCTGTTAGAAGTTCAGAGAGAGTGCCTCTCATATTTAGAAGTTGACGGATTCCTCTATATTTGGCACATTCTGTCAAGATGTGATGTATGGATATGGGGCAGTTACAAGTAGAGCATATGGGGGGTTCCTTTTCCCGCGTAAATAAGAATGAGTGCGTCAAAGCGCAGTGGCCAATTCTAAGTCGGGTGACTGCGACTTCCTCCCGGCGACTGTTTCTAACCGAGGATGGCCACGGAGTGACACTTGCTTTGATCGCTCTCAGCTTGTTACCTGTAACAGCCTCCCAGGACCTTTGCCATTTTTCAAACAAAGTGCTCTTAAAAAGGCATTTAAGGTCCTGGGATGGAACCATTTTGATGTCAGTATCCTCTCTTGACAGAGCTGCCTTCGCAGCCGAGTCGGCTTTTTCATTTCCACCAATTCCTACATGCCCAGGAACCCACATGAAGAGTATATTCACATCCTTTGCCTTCAACACCGATAGTAAGGCATGAATTTTCTGCACTATGGGATGGCAGTAGTACGGGTTTGAGATGGCTTTCAGTGCACTCATGGAATCAGAACATATAATATAGTTCGCACTCCTAGGCTCAGTACCCTCCAATGCCTTTTGAACTGCTATGAGTTCAGCAGTGAAAATACTGCAGAGGGGATTTAATTTGAAAGCCTGAGTGTCATGTCGAGTGGATGTAAAAGCACATGAACAGCCATCCTCCACTTTTGAACCATCTGTGTAAATGTGAATATATTCGGGATATTCCATCATTATTTCTTGGAATTTTATTTGGTACAGTGCTGGGTCCGTTTCAGATTTTGAATATCTGCACAGTTGGGTCAGGCACGTAGGGAATGGTATCTGCCACGGTGGAAACTTATGGAAGCCTCCAGGACAGACTTCCGGAAGTTGGAGGTTTTCTCCGTCAATAAAATTGTTGAAGCGAATACCTAAGGGTAAAGTTGCTCTTTGCCGTCTGTTAAAAAGTTCTTTAAAACGTGGTTTAAAAATTATGTTAAAACACGGGTGGGTTTTTAAAGCTAAAATTTTTGAAACGTAGGTGCACATTAAAAGCGTCCTACGCATCTCTAAGGGTGGCTCTCCTGCTTCGCAGTAAATACTGGGAACAGGGCTGGTTCTGAATGCACCAGTGGCCAGCCTTAGAGCGGAGTTGTGCACTGACGCCAAAGGCCGAAGATACGAAGTTCTTGCCGAGGCGTATATAAAGGATCCATAATCCATTTTGGACCTTACCAATGCTCTGTATAGCGTGAGCATTGATGTACGGTCAGCACTCCATGATGAATTTGTTAAAAACCTTAAAATGTTTAAAACTTTAAAACATTTATCTTTTAAAATACTTATGTGGTTCCGCCAATTTAGCCTTCTGTCTAAAACCATACCAAGAAAACGGATTGTTTCCACGAGATCCAATCTATTGCCTCCCAGTTTTAAAACAGGTTGAGGGAAAATTCCTCTCACCCTGTAAAAATGGAGGCATTTGGTTTTCTCATTCGAGAAACGAAAACCATTTACCCGTGCCCATTTGTCTAATCGATTGATAGTAAGCTGTATCTGCCTTGTTGCTGTATACAAGATGGATGATCTGCAGAAAATAGCCAGATCGTCTACAAAGAGAGATGCCTCTACTGGAGTCTTGATACAGCTTACTATATCGTTTATTGCTATAGCAAACAGGGTCACGCTTAAGACCGATCCCTGTGGAACTCCGTTTTCTATGGTAAAGGGTCTAGATAGGTCAGTTCCTATCCGTACCCTAGCCGTTCGATTGGTTAAAAAGTTCTTAATAAAAACTGGAAGATTACCTCTGAAACCCCAATCATGCAGTGTGCTTAAAATTTTGTGTCGCCATGTCGTGTCGTATGCTTTCTCCAAGTCAAAAAAGACTGCCACGACATGTTGGCGAAGAAGAAAGGCCTCTTGGATAAAGTTTTCAGTCCTTACCAAGTGGTCGATCGTAGACCGGTTTCGCCTGAAGCCGCACTGAATGTTAGATAAGAGGTTACGGCTTTCCAAGCACCAATATAACCGTCGGTTAACCATTCTCTCTAAGAGTTTGCATAAGCAACTCGTTAGAGAAATGGGACGATAGCTGCTTGGTAAGGACCGATCCTTTCCCTGTTTTGGGATGGGTATAATCAGGGATTCCCGCCACTCATCGGGAAAAAGCCTTTCCTCCCAAAGTTGGTTGAAGGTCATCAGAAGCTCCCCCTTTGCCTTGTCAGGCAGGTGTTTTAAAAAGGTGTTGTGTACCTCATCAACACCTGGTGAGGTATCTTTGGACTCCCTTATTGCAGACTCCAATTCCCAGAGAGAAAAAGGATCATTGTAGTGATCCTGTTTACTCCCTGGGTTGAAGTCTAGAAACCTCCTTTCCATTTCATTTTTTATTACCTGAAATGAGCCTGAGTATTTCTTTGTACTACTCATTTCAGCGTAATACTTTCCCATTATGTCTGGAATCTCGTCAATGGATTTTATTAATTTCCCATTGTAATTTATTGCACTGATGTATGATGTTTCATGGGTGCCCGAGATTCTTCTGATCTTATTCCAGACTTGTTTGATGGGTGTGCGGTGGTTTATGGATGACACATAGGTCATCCAGGATTCCCTTTTGGCATCCTTTATCACCTGTCGAGCCTTTGCCCTCAGTCGCCGAAAAGCTGCCAGATTTGTTGCAGTGGGATGCTTATTAAAAATACGCAGTGCCCGTTTCCTTCTTTTTACAGCTGTTTTGCATTCATCGTTCCACCATGGAACTGGTGGACGATGCGGCTTTCCTGATGATTTCGGGATGCACCTTTCTGCAGCAGTTATGATGGTGTTTGTAAAACCCTTTGTATTCTGTACTGCATTGCGACTGGCATCAAAATTAAAATTCACATCACTTTTAAAATCCGTCCAGCTAGCTTTTCGTAAAATCCATTTACGTGGATAGCGAAAGCTATTAACTGGACCTCTCTTCCTGATTAAAATGGGGAAGTGATCGCTTCCGCAAAGATCTAAGTGGACGGACATTGAAAACAGTGGCGCTATTACACTTGTGGAAATAAAAAGGTCGATGGAGGAGTATTCTCCATTAAAAGCATTAAAACGTGTTTTTTCACGGTCGTTTAATAAAATCAGATTAAAATCATCTAAAAATTTTTGCAAGAGACGCCCTCTACCATTATTGTCGGCCATCATGTCTCCCCAGAGGGTGTTATGGGCATTAAAATCCCCTAACAACACGAATGGCCTAGGTAGCTGACTGACTAGATCTTCTAGGTTGGTCCGAGTTACGGGTGCCCCTTCCGGAAGGTATAAATTACAGAACGTAATTTCCTCCGGAGTGGCCACAGTAAGGGCTATCGCCTGGAAGGGCGACTGCAGGTACACCTGGGAGGTGTAAAGGGCCTCCCTGATGGCTACAGCCACTCCCCCTTGAGCCCTATTGCCACTTAGGTCGTCCTTTCGGAAGACCTTAAAACCCTTTAATTTAATCTTATCATTTGCTTTAAAATGAGTCTCTTGCAAAAATATACACGCAGGGTTGAGATCAGATATAAGGATCTCTAACTCTTCCCTGTGAGTGTAAAAACCGTTACAGTTCCACTGCATAGCTAAAAACATGGTTAAAAGGTCAATAAATAAATAACGATTAAAATATCTCTGCTAAAAAATTTTTAAAATGTCCGTCTCACGGGAAGCTTATCTTTTTAACTTCCCCTTTCCCCCTTTCTTCCGGAGAGTAGTGTGGGATGTATCCCACTCACCCTCGGAAAACGTGTCCTCCTCCATCCTTTCTTCAGTTCCTGGAGGGGGTTTGCGGGAGGGACCAGGTGACGGAGTCTTGTCTGGTCTCCTTCCAGCTTTTTTATTTGGTGACCCAGTTTGTATCTGGGTCACAACAGGGGCGTTGCCATTAGGCCCCTTCTTTGGTGTACCTGTTTTAGAAATTTTAACCACGTCTGTTTCCTTATTTTTTGTCTCTTTTGTTTTTTCTTTATTTCTCTTTTTCTCTGTACTTTGGACTGGTGGGTCATCAGTCTGGGTGGCAATGGTACTCTTTCTCACTGGGGTTGCTGCCAACGATGCGAAAGACTTTGAGAAGACTGGAGCGATGAGTGCCCTGTACTTCTTCCGAGCCTCGAAATACGGCAGTTTCTCAATCGTCTTAATCTCCATAACCTTCTTCTCCTCTTTCAATTTTGCACAGTCCCGGGAGAAAGCCGGGTGCGTGCCTTCGCAGTTCACACATGGCAAGGCCTCCTTGCATGCTTCCTCGTCGTGTTTTTCCCGGTTACACCGGGGACAGGTTGGTTTACCTTTGCACCGTTGTGCAGTGTGCCCGAATTTTTGACACTGGAAGCATCGCAGAGGACTTGGAATGTATGGTCGAACTGGACAGACCTCATATCCAACTCTGACCATCTCCGGCAGCTTATCGAGGGAGAAGGTGAGTATCATCGAGGTGGAATTGATGACCTCACCGTTTCTCTTAATTGTAAGGCGTTTGCAGTCAATGACCCCCTGCGGGGCCATCTCTCGCTTACATTCCTCAATATCTACATAGAGAAGGTCATAGTTGGTTATGACCCCCCGGCAGGTGTTCAGGCTTTTGTGTGCCTCCACCGAGACTGGCATGTCTTTCAGCATCGTCATTCCCAATATTTTCAAACTCTGTACCTCGTTGGATGTCTGTATGAGTAGAGACCCATCTCTGAGTTTCTTCACTGAGTGAAGAGGCCCAGGTACATGTGACGAGAGAGCATTATATATAACGAAGGGAGACACTTTGAGAAAGGTCTCACCTTCAGTTATGCGCTTCATTAAAAGGTATTTAGTACACCTACGTACTTTATCTCCCCCGTCCGTTTCCAGACGGGTTCTTCCCCCGCCTGTTTCCGGACGGGATCTTTTTAGAGGAGGAAAGTTTTCCGCCATAATTAGATATATAAATATTCGTCCTCTGGTCTCCCCACCCACCACGGAGCCACAAATGGGACGCCGCACCACAAACTGATGCAGACGCCAGGGCTAACCAGCAGGATATAGCGCCTCTGACTAGGTTGTCTGCTTCAGGTAAGATCTCCAGTGCATGGGCCCTCCAAACCCATGCACCTTTGACCCCCCTACACAGACCCCCATAGCCTCCGCACTCGCCAACCGGAACGTCAAGACGCGACGGCAAGCCGATTCGTCGGGTGTGGCTAGCACCCGACGTCCCGTTTACACTGAGTCCGAGGCCGAAGTGGTGTCTTGCTCACGGATCGCATCTTGAGCATCCGAAACCCAGATGAGGTCCAGTGAGCTCAACCACCAGGCATCTCTTTCCCACCTTACGGGTCTCCACGCACGGCAAACACGCGGGCGGGCCGATAGCCGGATGTTATGGCAAAAACTCAAACAGCAGACCCACATGCTGTTAGGAAACTACCCCGAGTTGACTGTGGTTTTTTTTACGAGGTTGTCTCCTCGCCCATTGGTCGCCTCTTACGACCAGCAGAGGGGCTGCGGGAGTATTCTACCCCCCTTCCCGCAGGGGGCGCAAAATAAAGTCGAAGTCGCTTGGTGCAGATGGGATATCTATCACAATAATACAGAAAATACTCCACCTTGTCGCTCCAACCATAACACATATCTTCAATTGGTCACTTCTCCAAGGAAAATATCCATCACAATGGAAATTAGCGTTAGTGCGCCCCCTTCCTAAGAAATCTTCCCACGGGTCGACTCAATATAGGCCGATCAGTCTCCTACCCTCCCTCTCCAAAGCACTCGAAAGACTCATTCATGAACAAATCACATCATTTCTCACATACAACAACTTACTCGACCCGCTCCAATCAGGATTCCGCAAATCACACAGCACGGCCACAGCACTTGTAAAAATTACCGACGATATTCGCCGTGCCATGGACAGAAGAGAGATCACTTTAATGACGCTGCTCGACTTTAGTAAGGCCTTCGACTCTATAGACAAGGACATCCTACTCGCGAAACTTCGCCTCCTAAATTTCTCCGAGTCATCATCAAAATGGATCCAATCGTACCTTAACAACCGTTTCCAAAAAGTCATGTCTGACAACTCTTCTTCCAACTGGATTCATGTCGGAAGAGGCGTTCCCCAAGGATCAATTCTCGGCCCTTTGTTATTCTCCCTCTACATTAATGATATCTCCACCGAAATATCCTCCTGCAAACACCACCTTTACGCCGACGACCTCCAAATATACATCCACTCCCCTGCAACCAACTTAAAGCATGTTATCAACCTCATGAACAAAGACCTCGCCTCAATTAACGGTTGGAGTACACGAAACTTACTTCAAATAAACCCATCGAAGACTCAGTTCATCACCATCGGCTACCCTAAACTTCTTTCTTCCATAAAATTCGATAACCTTCCACCACTCTCGATAGATAACCACATCATAAATCCTGTAAAATCAGTCACTAACTTGGCATTATTATTCATGAATCCTTCTCCTGGTCTGAACAAGTAACCAAAATCTGCAAAACTGTCAACAGCTCCCTTCATTCCCTCACGCGCCTGAAGAATTCAATACCTTACTCTCTGAGAAAACTTCTAGTCACTGCACTTCTCATACCCCACTTCGACTACTGTGACGTTGTTTACCAAGATCTTACTGATGAACTTTCTACAAAACTTCAACGCACCCACAACGCCTGCGTAAGATTTATATGCGACCTCAAAAAAAGCGACCATGTCTCAAGCTCCTTTACCAAACTATCATGGGTTAAACTCGAGGCAAGAAGACGCATTCATCTTTTATCACTATTTTTCACCATAAAATCCACTCTTAACCCTCATTACCTGTCATCGCAATTTTCATTCATGAGCAACGTGCACAGCATTTATACACGGAGAAACAGCCAAATTCAAATTCCTCTTCACCGGACAGAAATCTACAATAAATCTTTTCATGTCACCGCATGTAGACTCTGGAATGCTCTACCTCCTCACATACAAAACTCTCCAACTGTATCCTCCTTCAAGAAATCATACTTCACGTTACTCCTTTCTCATATGACAACAGTAAACGAGGCAGCAACGAGCATTTCATAATCAAAACACAAGCGCATAATAATTCTTTTTTTCCAGGGAACAGTGTTTTCTAAAATTTCCCATATGTATATGTTGTATAAGTACTTTAAATAATGTATATTCCTTTTTTGTACTTTATTTAAAATTCTCTCGTATGTACTTGTTATATAAGAACTTGCTGTATCTGTATATTTTTGTATTTTTTTTCTGTTTTTTATTTTCTCACATGTTCCATGTATGTCTATGTTATTTCTTTCCTCTTATCTGTTGGTATTCAAATCCTCAGCTTTTATCTATTAATATTTTTTTTCTTCTGTATCTGTCTAGGGATTTTTCGCGGTTTTTTTACACCTCCCTCCTCTTCATAGGTGTTTTTCCGCAGTGGGACATTTTTTCTGTGCTAAAAGATGTGATTACAGTTTTTTTCAACCCACAAAACTAACATGATTCTATGGTAACTCTCTTTGTCAACTAACAAAATTTGTAGTCAATATGTATGTTATAGTCTGTAATTTAAATTGTATATAATTCTCAATCCTGACGAAAGGGTTAAATGTAAGAAGGGACTTCACAGTCTCAATTTCGCCCTAAATAAAGTCGTTTGTCTGTCTGTCTGTCTCAATATCTACATAGAGAAGTCATAGTTGGTTATGATCCCCAGGCAGGTGTTGAGTATTTTATGTAGCTCTACTGAGACTGGCATGTCCTTCAGCATCTTTATTCCCAGTATCTTTGCACTCTGTAATTCACTGCATGTCTGTATAAGCAGAGTACCGTCTCTCAATTTCTTCACTGATTGCAGAGGACCCGGTAGCTGAGACGACAGAGCATTATAAATCAAGATGGGAGACACTTTGGTAAAGGTGTCACCTTCTGTTTCACATTTCATTATCAAATATTTATTGCATTTCTGCACTTTATCTCCCCCGTCCGTTTCCGGACGGGATCTTTTAAGAGGAGGAAAGTTTTCCGCCATAATAAGGATTTAAGTATTCGTCCGCTGGTCTCCCCACCCGCCACGGAGCCACAAATGGGACGCCGCACCACAAACTGATGCAGACACCTGGGCTAACCAGCAGGATATAGCGCCTCTGACTAGGTTGTCTGCTTTGAGTAAGATCTCCAGTGCATGGGCCCTCCAAACCCATGCACCTTTGACCCCCCTACACACCCCCATAGCCTCCACACTCGCCGACTGGAACGTCAAGATGCGACGGCAAGCCGATTCGTCGGGTGTGGCTAGCACCTGACGTCCCATTTACACTGAGTCCGAGGCCGAAGTGGTGTGTTGCTCACGGATCGCATCTTGAGCATCTGAAACCCAGATGAGGTCCAGTGAGCTCAACCACCAGGCATCTCTTCCCCACCTTACGGGTCTCCACTCACGGCAAACACGCAGGCGGGCCGATAGCCAGATGTTATGGAAAAAACTCAAACAGCAGACCCACATGCTGTTTGGAAACTACCCTGAGTTAACTGCGGGTTTTTTTACAAGGTTGTCTCCTCGCCCATTGATCGCCTCTTACGACCAGCAGAGGGGCTGCGGGAGTATTCTACCCCCCTTCCCGCAGTGGGTGCGTGTCTTGGTTTTGTGCTACTTTTGCGTAGTTTTTTAGGCTTTTGGCAGGAAGTTTTTGTCTTATTTTTTTCTATTTTGACTTTGGTTGCTTGGTGAGTGTTGGTGGCGTGATTCACCTTTATTTGGATTAATTATTTGTGCAATAAACATTGACTTTGGATAAAGATTTGTGAGACCGGTGTTGAGTATATAGGTTTGTAGCGACATCTGTTGTTTTCAACCTGTATTACAAAGTGAGTCACGAAATGAATTGCGAGAGATGTAAACAAACCCTACCCAGTGATGGCCAGTTCGTGTCCTGCTGCGTGTGCTCGGGTGTAGCAGAATCTACTTGGAACAGAAAGTCTACAAAAGCTAAAGGTGAATGGAAATGTTTGGTGTGCCGAAAATCTGCTGATAACTACGATGTAGAGAGTGATCAAGAAGGTAAACAATGTAATTTGGGTGACCTATCAACTGAGTAAGGATGTAGTTGAAATAAAGAAGTCTTTCCTTCATGAGTGAAAAATATGACTTGCAAAGTAAAGATAGTAAGTGCACCAATGATCTTATTAAGGAGTTAATGAAATCAGTTAACGAGCTTAAGACTTGGCTTAAAGAGAGGGATAAGACAACTGAGATGTTAACTCAAAAAGTGAATCGTTTGCAACAGAATGAAATTAAAAATGAGATTGAAATAGTTTGGGTAGATAATGTGTTTGAAAACAAATTTGCTATTGTAGATTATGTGCATAATCTTGGCAGTAAACTAGAAATCGCCGATGTAGGTAAAGATACAATAGAAGAGGCATATGTCATTAAGAAAAGAGGAGACCATAATAAAAGTAAGATTATTGTAAGGTTCACAGGAGTTATATATAGGAATGAGTGGATATAGAAAAGCAATAAGTTACAAAGTGATGAAATTAAAAAGATGAACAATGGTAAAAGAATTTTTGTTAATGAATGCTTAACGAGCTATTATACTACCGTATTCACCCGAATCCAAGACGACCCTCCATTTTGATGATTCCAAAAGAGAAAAAAGCTCAAATTGACCTTCATTACTACAAAAATTATAAATCTTGTGAAATATTTATTTTCTCTTATACTTTTCTTGAATGTCATTGTCTTTTAACATTTTAAAATCATAACATCACATCACAAATAGAACCATTCAGGTTTTCAAACAAATTAAATGGTAGCATTCATTTTAAGAAAACATTAAAAATAAAGTAAATACATTGAAAGAATATACTCATTTCAGGACAACAAAAAAACATTTCAATCCAAGTGCTGCATAAAATCATTTTATTCTGTTAGTCATGATCACTGTCTATGCAACCTTCACTATTTTCCTCATGCTCACTATCTTTATCACTCTCAACTTCATCATCAGTCTCCCACAAAACATCATCCTCACTCCCATCCATGGCATTAGATAAGCAGCATTTCTTAAATCCTTTCACTATTACTTTTGCATTTATTTGTTGCCACGATGCCTTGATCCATTGGCAGAGCATTGCAACTTCAGGTTTCTTAAGATTTCCTTTTGGTGTTAAAGTGTGAGTTCCACTCTGTAACCACTCAGAATACAAAACCTTTAAATTATTTTTAAAACACTTATTGACAGCAACATCTAAAACTTGAAGTTGCGATGTCATTCCTCCAGGTATTACAATAAGATCAATATTCATCGCACTCATTATGTTTTTAATTTCAGGAGATAAGTGTCCTTGAATGCATCCAGTGAAAGCATTGCTCTTTGTTTCAGTAAAGCTCCTGGCCGTCTATTCCACACCACATGTAACCAATCTCTCATTAGTTCTTTAGTCATCCACGCCTTTTCTTGACACATTATTCCACTTGGCAAATGTTTCTTAGGCATTGTTTTCCGCTTTAGAATCACATATGGTGGTAATTTAGTCCCATCTGCTAAAACCGCCAACATTACCGTGACTCGCATTTTTTCGTTGCCTGTAGTTTTAATTAGGACGGACTTGGCACCTTTTTCGTTCACAGTATAATTAGATGGCATGTAGAAGAAAACCAGAGTTTCATCGGCATTTCCTATTTGGCTCAAAAGGTAATTATTGGTTTTTCTAAGTCCAATTACGTATTTCTGGTAAGCGAGAAGTTTTTCAACATAGTCTTCTGACAATTTCTGACACAGCGAAGTTCGTCGCCGTAAAGAAAAATTATTTCGTCGCAGCATTCTCACGCACCAACTTCTAATGGCCTTGAATTCTTGCAATGATATATTAAGTCCTCTAGTAATTTCATTAGCTTTAAGTATAATACTTTCAGTCGAAACAGGCATACCGTTCTTCCTCATGGTGCGCACAAACTTTACTTCTTCTTCAATGCCATGAAATCGGCCTAATGTTGGACCACTGAGCGACTTCCTTGTGGCTTTGGCATTTTCTAGTTCCTGTTTTGAGAGTTTCCATCGACGCACATTTGCCTCAGATACACCGAACTTTCTACTCGCATCACAGTTATTAGTAGTAGTAGTAGTTGTTTGTAAGGTGCTTCGACAGCTAAGGTCATTTCGCACCGTCTCAAATCAAAAAGTGTACCTTGCAGGTTAAAATGAATAAATACACGTTAAAAAAAAAGGTCCACAAGAATAAATAGGATAAAATAGATTAATAATTGCAAGATAAATATATAATAAAGGCATAAGCTAATAAATGGGCAAAAGTCTATTCAAAGAGTGCTTAAAAGATTTGTTAACCTTAGGAATTTTAAAATAATGTCCATTTTAAGAGGATCGTTTGCTAAAAGTTCAGAGAGAGTGCCTCTCATATTTAGAAGTTGACGGATTCCTCTATATTTGGCACATTCTGTCAAGATGTGATGTATGGATATGGGGCAGTTACAAGTAGAGCATATGGGAGGTTCCTTTTCCCGCGTAAATAAGAATGAGTGCGTCAAAGCGCAGTGGCCAATTCTAAGTCGGGTGACTGCGACTTCCTCCCGGCGACTGTTTCTAACCGAGGATGGCCACGGAGTGACACTTGCTTTGATCGCTCTCAGCTTGTTACCTGTAACAGCCTCCCAGGACCTTTGCCATTTTTCAAACAAAGTGCTCTTAAAAAGGCATTTAAGGTCCTGGGATGGAACCATGTTGATGTCAGTATCCTCTCTTGACAGAGCTGCCTTCGCAGCCGAGTCGGCTTTTTCATTTCCACCAATTCCTACATGCCCAGGAACCCACATGAAGAGTATATTCACATCCTTTGCCTTCAACACCGATAGTAAGGCATGAATTTTCTGCACTACGGGATGGCAGTAGTACGGGTTTGAGATGGCTTTCAGTGCACTCATGGAATCAGAACATATAATATAGTTCGCACTCCTAGGCTCAGTATCCTCCAATGCCTTTTGAACTGCTATGAGTTCAGCAGTGAAAATACTGCAGAGGGGATTTAATTTGAAAGCTTGAGTGTCATGTCGAGTGGATGTAAAAGCACATGAACAGCCATCCTCCACTTTTGAACCATCTGTGTAAATGTGAATATATTCGGGATATTCCATCATTATTTCTTGGAATTTAATTTGGTACAGTGCTGGGTCCGTTTCAGTTTTTGAATATCTGCACAGTTGGGTCAGGCACGTAGGGAATGGTATCTGCCACGGTGGAAACTTATGGAAGCCTCCAGGACAGACTTCCGGAAGTTGGAGGTTTTCTCCGTCAATAAAATTGTTAAAGCGAATACCTAAGGGTAAAGTTGCTCTTTGCCGTCTGTTAAAAAGTTCTTTAAAACGTTGTTTAAAAATTATGTTAAAACACGGGTGGGTTTTTAAAGCTAAAATTTTCGAAACGTAGGTGCACATTAAAAGCATCCTACGCATCTCTAAGGGTGGCTCTCCTGCTTCGCAGTAAATACTGGGAACAGGGCTGGTTCTGAATGCACCAGTGGCCAGCCTTATAGCGGAGTTGTGCACTGACGCCAAAGGCCGTAGATACGAAGTTCTTGCCGAGGCGTATATAAAGGATCCATAATCCATTTTGGACCTTACCAATGCTCTGTATAGCATGAGTATTGATGTACGGTCAGCACCCCATGATGAATTTGTTAAAAACCTTAAAATGTTTAAAACTTTAAAACATATCTTTTAAAATACTTATGTGGTTCCGCCAATTTAGCCTTCTGTCTAAAACCATACCAAGAAAACGGATTGTTTCCACGAGATCCAATCTATTGCCTCCCAGTTTTAAAACAGGTTGAGGGAAAATTCCTCTCACCCTGTAAAAATGGAGGCATTTGGTTTTCTCATTGGAGAAACAAAAACCATTTGCCCGTGCCAATTTGTCTAATCGATTGATAGTAAGCTGTATCTGCCTTGGTGCTGTAGACAAGATGGATGATCTGCAGAAAATAGCCAGATCGTCTACAAAGAGAGATGCCTCTACTGGAGTCTTGATACAGCTTACTATATCGTTTATTGCTATAGCAAACAGGGTCACGCTTAAGACCGATCCCTGTGGAACTCCGTTTTCTATGGTAAAGGATCTAGATAGGTCAGTTCCTATCCGTACCCTAGCCGTTCGATTGGTTAAAAAGTTCTTAATAAAAACTGGAAGATTACCTCTGAAACCCCAATCATGCAGTGTGCTTAAAATTTTGTATCGCCATGTCGTGTCGTATGCTTTCTCCAAGTCAAAAAAGACTGCCACGACATGTTGGCGAAGAAGAAAGGCCTCTTGGATAAAGTTTTCAGTCCTTACCAAGTGGTCGATCGTAGACCGGTTTCGCCTGAAGCCGCACTGAATGTTAGATAAGAGGTTACGGCTTTCCAAGCACCAATATAACCGTCGGTTAACCATTCTCTCTAAGAGTGTGCATAAGCAACTCGTTAGAGAAATGGGACGATAGCTGCTTGGTAAGGACCGATCCTTTCCCTGTTTTGGGATGGGTATAATCAGGGATTCCCGCCACTCATCGGGAAAAAGCCTTTCCTCCCAAAGTTGGTTGAAGGTCATCAGAAGCTCCCCCTTTGCCTTGTCAGGCAGGTGTTTTAAAAAGGTGTTGTGCACCTCATCAACACCTGGTGAGGTATCTTTGGACCTCAATGTAGTCTTCTGGCAATTTCTGACACACTGAAGTTCGTCGCCGTAAAGAAAAATTATTTCGTCGCATCATTCTTACGCACCAACCTCTGCTGGCCTTGAATTCTTGCAATGATATATTAAGTCCTCTAGCAATTTCATGAGCTTTTAAGTATAATACTTTCAGTTGAAACAGGCATACCGTTCTGCCTCATGGTGCGCACAAACTTGACTACTTCTTCTTCTATGCCATGAAATCGGCCTAATTTTGGACCACTGAACGACTTCCTTGTGGCTTTGGCTTTTTCTAGTTCCTGTTTTGAGAGTTTCCATCGACGCACATTTGCCTCAGATACACCGAACTTTCTACTCGCATCACAGTTATTAGTTTTTTCGGCGTAATTTATCACGATCAGCTTAAAATTTGTATCTTAGCTCCGTCTAATTCCTTTGTTAACTTTCCCTTTGCACTCGTGCCACGTACTTCAACATGGTCTGTCATTTTAACTTAAGGGTTGTGCATTTAAATCAAGAATGCACAACTCAAAATTACTGTCACACTTAGTGAATCGCAGTGCGTCGTTTGAAAGGGGAATCCCAATGATTTCTGCTCTCATTTGTTTTGACATTGCGGTTGGCATTACGTGCAAGATGAAAGTACGTCGTCTGTGTTGTGATCGTCGACGATGATTATTAGTCTAAATAATTATTATTCCCGTCATGTTTTTCTTATTGTTATTACTATTTGTTTATTTCACTTCTTTATGTACGTACTTGAATTTGCTGTTGTGAATTGTTTACTCTAATATACCATTTGTTGTAAAAACCATTGATTAAATGCTTAAATATATTTCGTATTCGAATGTAAGACGACTCTTGATATTTACAGCTGAAAATTTGGAAAAAAAGGTCGTCTTAGATTCAGGTGAATACGGTAATATATTTTGGCAAGTGAAGCAGTTTACAAGGGAGCATAACTACAAATATACATGGGTGAAAGCAGGGAGGATTTTTATTAAAAAAGATGAAAACTCGTCTGCATTTCTGGTTGAGACTGAACATGATTTACCTCACTAACGCATTATTATCACAAATTGCCTATTATCTGTTCATTCTATCTTTGCGACTCGGAGGGAAGGGGGAGAAGAGCTCTACCTATCACGTGACTTTAAGGGAACCAATCGGAACGAAGTAGGAGGATTCTTTCCCGGAGAAAGTTCATTCTCTCTCTTGCTTCCTTGGTGATCACACGAGTCTTAGAGTGCGCTGTTGCCACGTGTTTATCGTTGAGTTTTTGTTACGCTGTTACTTTGTTAACGTTGAGTTTTGTTACTCTGTTACTTTGTTAATGTTGAGTTTTTGTTACTTTGTTATCGTTGAGTTTACTATTGAGTTGTTGTTTTTGAGTGTGTTTATTCCGTTCGTGGAGTTTTCACAACCCTTGCGTCGGCAATGGAGAAGAAATACTTTTCCGTTCTTCGCAGTCAAGCCAAGAGCATGGCGCACAACGTCTTGAAATATTTTCTTCAAGAGAAAGCGTTAGGAAGAACTATGCTTTCTTTTGAGAAAGCTCAAGAGAGAGCAGCCGATGCCTGTGGTCTAAGTAGACGAAGAATGCAGTCGGTTGCTCGTGAAGGTAAGAATGATAATCCATTAATGATTTTTATAATTTGTAATGATTTATTTTTATATTTACATCGGTATTTGAACGCCATTATTTATAATTATTATGTCTCGTTACAGGAAGAGATTCTGTAACGGAAACGGGATCGCCTCTGTTTAAATCCCCATATAAGCAGCGGAAACCACGCTCCAAACCTATGACGAATTTGGATGAGTTTGAGAAGGACGTGCTGAGGAGAACGATCCTTGAATTTTATGATAAAGGGGAATTTCCCAATATATCAAAAATTCACTCGAAATTGAGGGAAAAGGATATTTTTGAAGGAGGCCGCACATCTCTTTGGAAATGTGTTAAAGAAATTGGCTTCCTCTATAAACGGACTGTCGATGGCAGAAAATTTTTAATGGAGAGGAGCGACATTGTGGCTGCAAGGGTGGCTTTTCTGAGGAAAATGAGAGATCTTCGGAGCGTCGGTGGGAGACCTGTTTTCTACCTCGACGAAACGTGGGTAAACCAAAATTATTCTCTAGGCGCCGTATGGGTAGGTCCGAAAGAAGAAGGTGGACTGAAGGTTCCTGTGGGCAAGGGATCAAGGCTAATTATATGCCACGTAGGATCAGCGGAAACGGGATTCATCAAGGAATGCAAACTTGTGTTCCGGAAGAAGGGCAAGAATAGTGCCAACTATCACACGGATATGAATGCCGAAGTGTTCACGAAATGGTAATTATTATTCATTTTTTTATATTACAGGTTCGGATGTTTCAGTCTTTGCAATTAGACATTTGTGTTTAAATATATTTTACGTTCTCTTCGATTTAACTGTGAATATATCGTCATCACTGAATTAAAATCTTTTTCTACCTTAATATTACAGGTTTGATGAGTTTTTGGAGGCTCTTAAGGCGAGACAAATAAACAATGCCATCATTGTGATGGACAATGCCAGCTACCATTCAGTGGTGATTGATAAAGCACCAACGACATCGACGAGAAAAGCAGACATACAGAAGTGGCTGTCTTTAAAAGGGATTCCGTACGCCTGCGACCAGACAAGGGCAGAGTTGCTCTCTTTAGTGAAACCGGCAAAGGGTTTCACTAAAGAGTATGCCATTGATAGAAAGGACACATGGTGGTAAGATTGCCACCTTATCATTGCCAATATAACCCGATTGAGCTTGTCTGGTCGCAGGTTAAGAGACAGATAGCGGAGCGAAATACTACGTTCCGAATAAACGACTTGGAAAGTCTGGCTAACCAGGTAAGAATGACAAAGATTTACGAAAATGGATACATTAAAATGTGCTTTACATCATTTCCAAAAGTACAATGTGTCATCTTTTGCAGGCATTGGACGGAGTCACGCAAGAAGCGTGGGCTGCATGCGTTCGTCACGCAGAGAACTTACAGGAGGAGGATTTCAAAAAAGAAATTGCAAGGGATGACATTATGGATCCCGTAATTGTGAGGCTTGCGGAGAGTGAGTCTGACAGCGAGCGTTCAGATGAAGAAGAAGGATAATTTAGCCTTGCCATTGGACGAAAATTAAATCTTTTCCATTTGTATATTTTCATAAAATAAATGTGTTGAATGCAACCTTAAAAGAAATTTTTATTTCCAAATTAAGTAAATATTTCATAGAATTCAACCCTCATACGGATTCATGGTGCCGCCGCGGCGCTTTGGGTTTTTGAATTTGCCTAGAAATGTTAGTTTTGGGACCTTCAGTAGTCTATTATTTTTCGAGGCACTGTAAGCTAGTAAAAGTAAATCGCTGCATATGCATTTTATTTTACGGGTATTAAATAATTCTCGAAAATGTTACGTAAACGGATAGCTGGTGCCGCTGCGGCGCCATGAAATATTGTAGGTATTGATGCCAGTTCAATTTGCATTACTCGTCATACGGATCTTAATTAAATTATATACTAGTAGTTTCCTGTTAAATATAGTTATTAATAAGAAAATTTTTAATATTTTTGTTGTTCTGTGAGAGTAACGTAGAATTTTATGTCTTATTTGAGAGAATTTTGAATGAAATTTTTGTGGTAGGTTGTCACCGGAGTTCTCAGTTAGGAATCACACCGTTGCGTTGGTTGTATTATTGTTATAGCAATATCGTACCCAACAAACGTTTTCTATTGTTCATTCTTGATGCGCAAATATTTCAATTTTCACTTCGCTGCTGGTCAAATCCTTTGATCAGGTAAAGGTTGTGCATGTTTCGAGACGAATCCGTTGGGGAATTCTCCAATCCGTTGGGGAATTTTTTCCTAGAATATGTTGTCTATTTTTATACAAATCGTCCAATATTCTATTCCTTATTTGCTGATCCTCCCAGGTTTTCCCCTCTATACAATGCCTCGGTCTGAAATGTACACCATCTTCCACCGCCTGCTGTTTAGGGATTCCCAAATGGATACCAAGAAAATTGCCGCTGATGATTTTCTAGGAAATAAGTTACTTTCACTTTACGAGGTAGTTTGTACTTTTGTTCAGTTCGTTGAAGGCATATATGGAACATTCTCATATTATTTGTGGTATATGCTCCGATAAAGATTGCAAAAAACTACATAATTTGTTTTAATTTTTCTATTTTATACTGTTATTGTTTTCAAAGTATACGACTCTCAAAGAAGTCCTTCACAAGCATTTTGAAAAGAAGGAAAAAGGTAAATTAACAATGTCATTATGTTACATTTATTTTTGCAGTGATACACAATATTTGATAAACATGTATTCTTGAAAATGTTTATTTTTTCCTTAACACCTCCATATTTGACATACCAGCGTTTCAGCGCCGCGCCGGCACCGAGAATCCGTTTTCGTTACAAAAATCAGGAATCCGCATGAGGGTTAATATGGGCTGTCCTGAATAATTTCATATTCCGGAGAGGTTTCATCAACGATTCTCAACCGGTGTGTAGAGAAAATTTAACGAAAGGGCAAGCTTTGCTTACGTATTTCGTGTTTTTGCGATATTGACGAAATTACATTGTTTAATTAGGACATTGGATGGTTTTGTTATTAGTTCGGGGTGATGAGTCGAGATTTTCTTAAAATATAACCAAAATCAAGAAATTATAATTTTTATTTCATCGCGAGTCGAGGGAGCTTTAAACGTATGACGCCAAAATAAAAGGTCTTAAAAGCAATCGTGTATTTCACTATAGAAGTAGCGCCCTTTCCCGTGGGAGAGCTGACTCGTATCAGGAATTATGTTTCAGTCGACGTGGCAACGCCTAGCGTGTTCTCCGGCGAGGAGACATCTCCCCAAACCCCTAGTTGTGAAACCCCACCTCCTAGTGGCGAAGAGAACCGAGTGGGTACGGGCTCCTACGAAACCTCAGTCGCAAAGATAAAATGAACAGATAATAGTTTCCTGTAGTTACTAGAATTTATGGATATCTTAAATATTTTCAGTAGTGGTCAGAAGTCACAGAGGGTTATCGAGTCTGTTGTGGAGTTACCACATACAAGCAGTGAAAAATTATTTTATTACCATTTGAATATTAGATCACTTAGGAAACACTGGAACGAATTTGTTGTTCTACATTTTGCAATTTCTAAGACGGTTAAAGTTGCTTTTCTTGTGTTAACTGAGGTAAATATTGGCTCTGTAGAGGAACAACTTTACAATATTTCTGGATTTAATATGTTTTCCTCTTTATGCGTAAACAGGAAAGGTGGTGGTGTTATTCTCTGTGTTAATAACGAGTTTTCTTTTTATGTTCACAATCATCAGTTTAATGCATGTGAAACTGTGATGGGTTCCATTGTAATTGATAGTGTGTCTTTCTTTTTACTTGGCCTTCATAGGCCACCAAATTTTGAACAAAGAATTTTCATAAGTGAAATTAATAACTTTATGATGTCTTTGAAAGAACATAATGTTCTTACATTGGGAGATGTGAATATTGATCTAAAAAGAAAAGAAGATGTGAATGTTATCCTATACGAGGATGTTATGGGTTCATTAGGTTTTGCATTCCATATAACAGAATATACGAGAGAAGAAATATATTTGGGAGTTGCTGTTAAGTCGTGTTTGGACCATATTTTGTATAAGGGTAATACAGTTAATGAGTTGTGTTATGTAATTAAGTCTAAAATTGCTGATCATTATGTTATTGGTGGTACATGACCTTTAAATTTGAGTAACAAGCGGTCAGATGGGATGCTGTTGGAAATGTTGACGGGTAACCCATCTATTCTTGAAATAATGAACAGTGGCGGTGAGGAGGAGCGGGTGAAGAAGAAGAAAGATACAGTGTTTTATTTCCATAATAATTATAATTATAACCACATTATCATTATTATTACTATTAATATTACTAATATTTTTATATAGTAGAAGAAACCTTGGACACATGGGTAGAGCAGTTGGATGGGATGCTGGTGGAAATGTTGGCGGGTAACCCATCTATTCTTGAAATAATGAACGGTGGCAGTGAGGAGGCAGCGGAGCAGGCAAAGAAAAAAGGTACAGTGTTTTATTTCTGTAATAATTATAACCACATTATTATCCTTATTATTATTGTTGTTGTTATTTATTGTTATTCTAACCAACAGGGACGAACAAACTGGAGCTCTCCCGAGATTTGTTCTTGGATGAGGGACCACCGAGGGTGGAGACGATGAAGGAAACAGGTCGCGGTGGTGAGATTGTGGAAACGGTGGTACGAGAAGGTACTTCAGCCAAAGCTAATAGAACAATGGGAAAATATCCCTTATAATTGTAAAAGACTGACCCACTTTTGCTCGGGCACTGAATACGAATTTGTTTCCCGTCTATGGAGCCGATGCAGTCTGGTACATTCCAAAGTTCCAAATATCTCTCAGAAATGTTTTTCCACATCTCCTCTGTTGGAACTGGCATAAATTCAGGCTGCAGGGCTGTCCAAATCGCAGTACATACTTCTCTCACAATCTTGCCGATAGCTGTTTCTCCTCTTTTAAATTGATAGCTTAAACTCCTGAAGCTCGCACCAGTTGCAAGATATCTAAAAACAGAAAAATATGCTATTTGTATCTTTTATTTCAGTGAGGACTTGTAACGAAAAATGGAGAAATTGCAGAAACTCTAGGGCTCGATATTTAAGGATGGTACCACCCAGCGGTTCTGCAATGAAATACAAAAAGCCGTATTATCTCAAGGTGTATAGAGAGAGGGAGGTGGTCTCAGCTGAACGATAGTATGATGGCCGACAGACTGTTGGGACGTCACAACATTCCCACTCGAGGCAGGCAGGCTAGGCCAATGGCCTAAGCAATGAGTAAGCTCACAGACTCATTTCTGTGAGTTTCACTAGCGTCAGTGTCTACGTTAAAATTTAGGATAGCAATTTACAATGCCAGGAAATAGGTGCAGTGTAGCTATATGCAGCAATAGTTTTTATAAAACACTAAAAACTAAAGGTCAGAAAGGAGACCATTATGTCTCCTATTTTAGGTTTCCTAGGTATCCTCGTATAAGAAAACTATGGATTGAAACCTGCAAGAGGAGGAATGATTAGAATCCTAAAAATTGTTTTTTGTGTAAAAAAGAAGAAATTGTGAGGAAACACTGTCATGAAGCTTTTTAAAAAACTACATAAGAAGGTGGATATTGCAGGTGAAGTGCTCCAAAGAGTGTATATTAGAATTAAATTCTTGAACAATGAAATGGTTGTTAATAGACTTAAAAAGAAGAAGGAGCGAAAGGTGAAAAAGGTCACGTGTTAATTTAAAATGTTTGTCTCTATGCCTACAATTCCAGGCCATATATTATCCTAATGTATTATGTTTCTTTTGCAGTGTTTAAATATTATTACTTTGACCTGGTGCAGTTTTGTTAATTTAACATGCATGTAAAGATTATTTTTAATTTATTTTACACAAACATTAGGTAAGACAATAAATGTATTTGGAAATGAATTCTTAATATTTTTGATTGAATGATTTAACCTCCTGTGTAATACATCCTTTTCTGCTTATTAGCAAATCTTCTGGCTTTTGTTTTCATTCGTATGGCTTTAAGTAAATGCTTTACGATGCCTCGTGGAATGTGCGAATTATTGCAAAGTCTCCCAGTTTACTGTGTAAAGTCCTCACATTTGGTGCCCTTAGCTGTTGTAATGAATGATGTCGAGTGTTTTATATGAAACATTTGGTATTAGAACTCGAGAAAGTTCATGAAATGCTGTTTATGACAGTCATTGTATGATGCCGAAAATATTGTAACAGATATTTTCATTTAATTAAATTCGTAGTGAAAAATTTAGTAGTGGCATTCTTTTATTTTATTCCCTCATAACTTAAGTAGGTTCTATGTTGTTTTCAACTTTGGTGTAAACTATTTTGATACGTCGATAGTATGTAATTTGCCATAATTATCAAATAGTTTGAAATAAAAATTATTAATTCGTATTAGTTCTTAAAGGTTTTCATCTAGCTTAGGTAACGACGTGACGACTTAAACAAATTCAAACAAAACAAAGGTAATTAATTTTCATTGCAGTTGCTCTTTCTGCTAAAAGAATATGACATAAGTTGATAAATGCATTTAACCAAGTACAGATCACAACCTTATTCAGATACGCGTCACATGTTTGCGGGAAAAGGCAAAACGTTAATATTAGAAATGAAACAGTGTACGCAGCTGAGCCCATGTCCATTCCGCCCACATCGAGATGGGAATTCTGTGACGTCACGCCAGAGGGTCTCAGCTAGCTGAGACCACCTTCCTCTCTCTATACACCTTGGTATTATCTGGCTGAGTATTTGGCCTTCCTAACTCCATTTACTAAGTCAAGAAGGTAGGATAAAAACTAGTAGTAGTAGGATTGGGATTTTGTAGGTGCATCGACAGCTAAGGTCATTTAGCACCTTACAGTACAGTATATTATTACATTTCATTTTTTAACTAGAATGTCACGTTTAAATTTAAAATTCAATGATACTTGAACAAGGTAACCACGGTAATGAATACTGGAGTCAATGTTTAAAACCTGTGAAAGAGGCCAGCCTCCTTCAGGAAGGATAAAACTCTATCTACCCTTGAGGAATTGTCGCCAAGGATGTCGTCTAAATCACCAGTGATAAGGTATTTGCTGCGCAGATCAGAGTACTTACGACAGTCTGTCAGAAGGTGTCTTACAGTGACTAGAGAGTGGCAATCCTCGCATTGAGGTGGTACCCGAGGGATGGAGAACAGGTACGAATGTGTCAGGGCACTATGCCCAATCCTCAACCGAGTGAGGACTACCTCCTCTCTTCTACTGTTTCTGACAGATGACGCCCAGTGCCTTGTGTCATTCTTGATCAGACGCAGCTTGTTCTCCTTCATAGAATGCCATGAAAGGTGCCAATCCTTCAGAGTAGAGCTCCTGAATGCGGCCCGTAGGTCTCCCGAGACGACGGCATCCCTATCGATCTCGGGTTTGCCTAGAGCTTCCTTGGCTGCTTTATCAGCAGCCTCATTGCCTGCTATTCCTACGTGGCCGGGGACCCACATGAATTTAACATGGGTCCCTCTTTCCTTAAGATGAGTCAAAGAGATTTGTACAGCCTTCACTATCGGGTGTACAGGATCGTAGCAGGCAATGGCTTTCAGTGCACTCATTGAGTCGGAGCAAACCAGGATTGGATTGTCATGACAATCAATGCCATCCAGGGCGAGCTTTATGGCTGTAAGCTCCGCTGTATATATGCTACAAATTGGATGTAGCTTAGCCCCAAAGGATCTGTGCGAGGTGACAAAAGCACAGGTGCACTCTGTCTCGGACTTTGACCCGTCTGTAAAGATGACTTCGTAGTCCGGACATTGGTGTAGGACCTCGGCAAAGGAGGACCTGAGCTCGGCAGGGACTGAATCTTCTTTCGATCTACCTGCTATTACGAAAGAGATGTCTGGCCGAGGGATGTGCCATGGAGGAACGCGAGAGGGGCATATTCTGGACACAGTAGGGAGTGTAAAATCAATGTTCTCTATAAAATTATAAAATCGAACACACAGCGGCTTAGTTGCACGTGGTCTCATGTTAAAAACATTCAATAAATTATGGTTAAAAACTATTTTAAAACACGGGTGCGACGGAAGCGCCATAAGTTTGCTGACATAGTTGCACATCAGGGCAGTTCTCCTGATCTCTAGAGGTGGTTCGCCAGCATCGCTATAAATGCTGACGATAGGGCTAGTTCTAAATGCCCCAGTTGCCATTCTCAGGCCTGCATTGTGCAACGATGTCAGCGGACGCAAATACGATGGTCGTGTCGCACCATAAATAAAACAGCCATAGTCGAGTTTAGACCTCATCGATGCCCTGTAAAGGAGGAGCATTGACGTGCGGTCTGCTCCCCAGGACTGGTTTGTTAGAACTTTTAAAATATTCATGGAAGACTGTACCTTCAATTTTATTTTTTTAATATGAGCCCTCCAGTCGAGTCGACGGTCTAAGTGCATTCCAAGAAAGCGAACGGATTCCACGAAATTTAGAACGTGGTTTCCCAACCGTAATGTAGGTTGGGGGAAAATACCACGGCGCCGGTGAAAGTGGACACAACAAGTCTTCTCGACAGAGAAACGAAAGCCGTTCATAATAGACCACTTCCACAATCGTGGAAGCGTCATTTGCAATTGCCTCACTGAAGTAGAGAGCTTGGACGACCGACAGAATATTCCCAGGTCGTCCACAAAGAGAGAGGCTTCGACTGGTGATGAGATGCAGGACACCACGTCGTTTATGGCGATTGCAAATAACGTGACGCTTAATACAGATCCCTGTGGAATACCATTCTCTTGGGCATAAGAGCTGGAAAAGCTGTTACCCACCCTTACTTTAAAAGTTCGATCTGTTAAAAAATTTTTTATAAAAGTCAATAAATTACCTTTAAAACCCCATTTACGCAAAGTTTTTAAAATTACCTTTAAAACCCCATTTACGCAAAGTTTTTAAAATCTTAAAACGCCAGGTAGTGTCGTAGGCTTTCTCCAAGTCAAAGAAAATGCCTAAGACATGTTGTCCTCGAAGAAAAGCCACTTTGATGAAGGAGTCTATCCGAACAAGATGGTCGATTGTACTCCTGTGCCTCCGAAAACCACACTGGATATTAGAAAGAAGGTTACGCCCCTCAAGACACCAAACTAGACGTCTATTAACCATTCTCTCCATCAGCTTGCACAGACATGAAGTAAGAGAGATTGGTCGGTAGTTTCCCAGGACAGATTTGTCTTTTCCCTGCTTGGGAATAGGGATCACTACCGACTCCCGCCAAGAATCTGGGAATGCTCCATCCTTCCATACACGGTTGAAAGTGTAAAGCATCTCTTCCATTCTTTCCTGGGGAACTCGCCTCAGAAATGCGTTGTGGATACCATCCGCACCTGGAGCACTGTCCCTCAGGTCAGCAATGGCTGATTGGAGCTCCCACGGCGTAAAGGGCTCATTGTAGCTAGCGGAAAATCGACCCGGACGAATAGGAGCTGCTGCTCCCTCCTCGCGACATTTGATTGTCACGAATGTCTGGTCGTAATTGGCTGAGCTACTAATTTGGGCATAATGCTCCCCAAATGCCTCTGCGACATCCATGGGTTGCATCGCTATGACCCCATTCACTTCCACAGATGGCGTTGTGGAAGAGTGAAATACGCCTGCAATTCGCTTCACTTTCCTCCATATCTGTGCAACTGGTGTGCGCAAGTTTATGGATGTGACATAATCCATCCAGGATTTACGCTTAGCATCACCCACTACCTGGCGGGCTTTCGCACGTAGTTTGCAAAAAGCCTTGAGATTCCTACTCGTGGGATGTTTATTAAATATCCGTAGGGCCTTCTTTCGCTTTTTGATGGCTGCAGCACAATCATCGTTCCACCAAGGCACTGGTGGACGACGTGGCTTGCCTGAAGAGAGCGGAATGCTCTGTTCTGCTGCTCGTATAATGGCCGTGGTGAGGGCCGCTACATTTGCGTTGGCGCTTCGAGTAGGCTCGTACATAAATTTAAAATTTTCATTAAAAACTTCCAGGTTGGCTTTCTTCAGAAGCCATTTCTGGGGGACAGTAAAATCTGGGTTAAAACCGCTTTTTTGGATAAGAAGGGGAAAGTGATCACTTCCACAGAGGTCATTATGGGACTTAAGTTTAAAATGAGGGGCAACCCTACTGCTGCAGATTAATAAATCTATTGCAGAGTATTCCCCTGTAAAAGAGTTAAAACGTGTCTTTTCATTTTTGTTTATTAAAATCAAGTTAAAATTTGTTAAAATCTTCTCCAGTAGACGACCACGCCGATTAAAATCTCTCCCTTCATCGCCCCATAGGGGACTGTGTGCGTTAAAATCTCCTAGTAGAAGGAACGGTTTGGGCAGTTGTTGAATCAGCTCCACCAATGTTTCCTCCGTCACCGGTGCCCGTTCCGGGAGATACACATTACAAAATGTAATCGTCTCCGGAAGGGCAACTCTGACCGCTACAGCTTGCAAGGGGGAGCGCAGGTCCACCCGAGAGGTGTAAAGGGTCTCCCGAATGGCCACCGCAACTCCGCCTTGAGCCCGCTCTCCGCTAAGGTCGTCCTCGCGGTACATGGTGTAGCCCTTTAACTGTGGTGTGTCACTGGCTTTAAAGTGTGTTTCCTGTAAAGAAATTAAAAAAGGGTTGAAGTCCTGTATAAGGAGCTTCAACTCCTCTCGTCTTTTAAAATAACCATTCATGTTCCATTGAATGGCAAACATCTTTGTTGGGTTGGTTAAAATATTAAATATCTTAAAAATATAAATAAATAAAATTGTATTAAAATGAAAAGACTAAAAAACTGTCCTACTCTGTGGAAGACAAGCTTACCTACTAAGCTTTAACTTTCTCCCCTTCTGTCGATTTAGGAGGATGGTACGCAGTTGGTCTTCGTCCAACTGGTCCTCCTCCATATCCTCCTCGTTAGCCACATGTGGGTCTCGAGGAGGTGAATGCAGTGGAGTGACAGCACTCCTACTGCGACTTGGGACCTTCTCAGACTGACCCTTTGGTGGTGCAGTCTGATCCATCCCTTCCTCGTTGGCCACATGATGGTCTCGAGAAGGTGAAGGCAGTGGAGTGACATCACTCCTACTGCGCCTTACAACTTTTGCAGACTGATTTTTTGGTGGTGCAGTCTGGGACACCACGTTGCTGGATTTCTCTCCAGCGACTTCCCTTTTGGAGGGCTTCTTTTCTACGTTCCTTTCCTTCTTCTTTGTCTCTTTTGTCTTCGGTACCAGGGTTTCCGTCTGCGTGCTGATGGTAACCTTCTTCACAGAAGTTGCTGCCACTGACGCAAAAGACCTTGAAAAAGTTGGAGCAACCATTGTCCTGTATTTCTTCCTAGCCTCGAGGTACGGGATCTTCTCCGTCACCTTGATCTCCATGATCTTTTTTTCCTCCTGCAGCTTAGGGCAATCTCGTGAGTAGACCGGATGCGGTCCCTCACAATTGCCACAAAGAGCAGGGCTGGCACAGGGCTCCTCATCGTGCTTCTCCTTCGCACATTTTGGGCAGGTGGGCTTGCCCTTGCACCGTAGTGCAGTGTGCCCGAAGGACTGGCACTGGAAGCAGCGCATGGGGCTAGGGATAAATGGCCTCACAGGACATGATTCGTATCCAACGAACACCTTCTCTGGCAGTTTGTCGAACGCGAACGTGAGCACAACAGAGGTCGTATTTATCGTCTCACAGTTCCGTTTCGTCGTCAGTCTACGACAGGAGATGACTCCTTGGGGAGTCATCTCCTTTGTTATCTCCTCGACGTCGACATAAAGAAGGTCGTAGCATGATATAACGCCATGACGTGTATTTAAGGTCTTATGCGTCTCAACTCTCACTGGGATGTCATGCAGAGTTGTCATCGACAGCAACTTCTGGCTCTGCTTATCATCAGATGTTTGTATAAGCAGGGTACCATCTCTGAGTTTCTTCACAGACTCTAACTTTCCTGGCACCGAGCCAGACAGAACCTTGTGAATTAGGAAGGGAGACACCTTCGTCAGGGTCTCTCCTTCCTTAGCGCACTTTACGATTAAATATTTTCGGCAACTGCCGGCAGCTGAGTCTCCCCCGCCCATTTCAGGGCGGGATCTTTTTGGAGGAGGAGAAGATTGAGTGGCCGTAAAAAGAGCCATAAGTGGATTTGGATATTCGTCCTCTGGTCTCCCCACCCACCACGGAGCCACAAATGGGACGCCACACCACAAACTGATGCAGACGCCAGGGCTAACCAGAAGGATATAGCGCCTCTGACTTGGTTGTCTGCTTCGGGTAAGATCTCCAGTGCATGGGCTAGCCAAACCCATGCACCTTCGACCCCCCTACACAGACCCCCATAGCCTCCGCACTCGCCGACCGGAACGTCAAGACGTGACGGCAAGCCGATTCATCGGGTGTGGCTAGCACCCGACGTCCCGTTTACAGTGAGTCCGAGGCCGAAGTGGCGTTTTGCTCAGGGATCGCATCTTGAGCATCCGAAACCCAGATGGAGTCCGGTGAGCTCAACCACCAGGCATCCCATCCCCACCTTACGGGTCTCCACGCACGGCAAACACGCGGGCGGGCCAATAGCCGGATGTTATGGCTGAAACTCAAACAGCAGACCCACATGCTGTTTGGAAACTATCCTGAGTTAACTGTGGGTTTTTTTTCGAGGTTGTCACCTCGCCCATTGGTCGCCTCTTACGACCAGCAGAGGGGCTGCGGGAGTATTCTACCCCCCTTCCCGCAGGGGGACTGTTTCAGTTGAGGGGAAGGGAGAATCCAACAGATTTTCCCTTTCTTTGATTACCACTTTTATTTTCAGCCTTTCTAAAAATTGCCTTCTTAAATGTGATAATAATTTTAGGCAAACTGGAAATTTGGATGTTTCGCAAACTTCCAGTTCTCAGGAGGAATTGGAGGACCAGCATGTTTCCCCCAACAAGGTCTGGCATATCTGGTGCTGGAATCAATGAAGAAAATGCAGACATGCCGCCACCATCTTCCAAGGTTCAGAAGAAAAAGAGGGCTGTCAATATCGACAAGGCCTTCTCAAATTATTTAGTTTAAAAAATGAAGAAGTGCTGCAGAGGAACTGGAAAATCCCGATATGCTCTTCTTTAAAAGTCTTTTGCCTGAAATGTCCAAGCTATCCCCCGCAAAAAAAATTATTTCAAATCCAGTATTTTACAGCAACTGAACCATCTTTTATACATCTCACCCTCACAATTTCAATTTTCAAATACTGCTACTACTTCACAATATTTTTCCGGCTCTTCTTCAGCTAATTCATCACCACAGCCCTCCCCAGGTGATGAAAACATATATTAAAACTTGAACCAAAATACATTGTCAAGAAATTTTTATAGTTCATAGTTGTTATTTGTCATATGTAATAGTCTATTTATTTAGTACATAGTTGAAAGTTCTTGTTGTTAATTTACTTGAATAAATTTGTTCAAAAATTTGTTCCTAAATTTTTTGTTTCCTTTCTTCAATTAAGTCAAAATAAAATTGTTTCTGTACTTTGTTGTATCTGCTTATTGAGTATAACACTTTTTCTTCTGGAATTGTTTTATTAATTTTCTTTGAAAATATTAATTATTAAGTTATTAGAAATATTAATGTTATAATTCTCTATTAATACATTGAAGCCGAGCGCCATCAATAGATGACGCTCGGACATTGCCAAGATCTGAGTGCTATCAGTAGATTATGGGCAACTACACAGTTCCGCTTCGGCTTCCAAACTCTCGTCCCCTCCCATTTCTGCAGGTATAACTCTCGAACCTTCACAGCAGTCAAATTTGTGCTATGGGTCGGTTCTCAGTCCGAATTTTTATTTTTTTGTAACAGTGGCATTTTTTAATAGGCATTTCTGTCGAGGTGTTTTATTTCTCGGTATTTTCCTAACTTTTACTATGTTGTTTTAATGATGTTAATAAATTATCCTGTACAAAAAATTCAGTTATAATAAAATGACCTTGTACAAATACAGATTGTCCATCATAGACGCCCTTGCAAAGGAAACTACTCAGCAGAATTAGTCCGTATTTTGGAGACCTTCTATAATATCAATAGATTAAGATTTTTCAAAATACCGTGAAAAAAGAAATGATAGGAGGGTCCAAAACATGTGTAGGCACTGTTCAAAAAACAAAAGAAAAAGTGCAAATTTTGACAAAAACAGTTACTTTCAACAACAAAAAAGTAATTTGCATTTGAATAAGATAAGTAGACTAGTAAGAAGGAATATCACAGAAAAAATCCTCGGATTTCAGAAATTCTCGAAAAATACTATTTGGGCTGAAAGTGTCAGATAGTATCATAAAATAATTTTCTTAATATAGAAAGAGTCTGACTCTAACCTTAACATAATTAGTAAATTCTCGTCAGAATTGATAGCCTTTCTGTAATTCGTATCCTTCTTCCTCAGCAGAGGTGAAATCCGTTCCAGCAATTCCTTGTACGTGTCTGGGAACATCCGATAGTATGATTGAAAATTCTCGGGATCTTTCAACAAATCACCTGCCAAATTGTATCCACCATGCTCATCACAAGACTTGTTGAAATCGTGGATCCATTTTCTTTTCTTCCTACATAATTTAAGCCATGCATAATTTAAATTTCACCCTCACTCGAAGAAGTCATAGTGCGAACTGGCCAAGTGACGTTCGTCTTGTTGCAGACATGGTGTCGCTCCAGTGTGCGGGGCCTTTCTGAGGCATGACTTAAACAAAAATTGACTGTCTTGACCCGTCAGTGTGCGGCCTACCTTAGACATACAATGTTTTAGAAGCGACGGGAAACTCTTGGTTAAAGAGTTGTCGATTAGTGAGGTGGAGACATCGGTGGTCACATCGTTGACCTTTAAACCACCATTCCCTCAGAGTCGTTTAAGTCAAAGCGACTTTAAACAGAACGGGTGTCTCATGGAACATTTCCACGGAATCTCGTGGGACATTGGAGACACGGAATACGAAGAGCTGAAGTTAATGCTCCTTATTCACACCAGTTTTTTCCACATTATATTCAGCAAGGGGCAGGAGAAATGTAAGCTTCTCAGCAAAATATTAATATATAGGGAATTCCTAGATCATTCCATTTTCGGATGTCCATCCCTACGGAAGCTGAAGAATTCATCAGCGGACGTTTGTGGCAATACTCGCCACCTTGGCGAAACGTTCGAATGTGCGTTCAGGAACTCCGTTAATCTGGCCATATGGAATAAAGAAAACAGTAATCAGAAGTTATCCTCCAGAGTTTCATTCAAGTTCTTTCCAACGTTTTCCTACCACATCCGTAGCCAAGCCGGCAGACCATGTTCGTGCCGGATTTTTTTATTCGGGTTTCTCAGTAGTGATTTGCTGTTTACGGAAATAAACACATTTAAATCAAAAGCGAGTGTCTGCTAGACAGTCCAAGCTATTAATAGTGCAAGAGTCAGCACAGCGAAAGCATGGGATCGGTAAAGAGGAAATTATTTGAAATGGAGAGGTAACTACACTTCAGGAATTATGTATTTCGGTCTTGTTTTATGAATTCATATCATCTGTCTTGCATTATCACCATTACCCCTAAGTGTCGAATATTTTCTTTGTTCGCATCACCTCTCTAGATAGAATCTTAGGTGGAATTCGAAGATCATCCTCCATGGTCGAAGAGGAATAGAATGACATCAACTCCACAACGAGGTAAGGGGAATAAGGAACCAGTGATTACTTTAAGACATGTGAAGGCAGAGGAGGATGAAGTAGAGCCATAGAGCACTCCTCAAAATCACTGATGATATCAGATTAGCATTGACAAAAAACAAGTGACTATAATGACTTTTCTAGACTATAGTAAAGATTTTGATTCCGTTGATTTAAACATACTTCCAACTAAACTTCATCTCTTAAATTTCTCCGCTGATTCTCTAAACTTAATTAGTTCTTATCTAAATGATCGATATCAAAAAGTTGTAGCTGACAATCGTTCTTCGAATTGGATTAAAGAGACACGGATTGTACCACAAGTATGGCGACCAAAATTAAAATGCCACATTAATCTCTAATTAAATGCTGTATTTTACAGACAAATTATAACAGAATACGAAAACAAATGGTCTTGAGACGCACACCTGTCTCGTCGTTTAAATTACATGAATAACATAGCATCAATTCTAATTAAGCAAACATGACATAATGAAAGAGAGACATAAAACTTGTCTCACAACGTAGAACACTTCATGGGTATTGTCTATAGTTACACTGTGTCTTCAGGAACCTTTCAGCACACACAATTTTCGAGGAAAATCTTCTAGTCTTGTAGTATACGCTCCTCTCTCTATCTCTCTGTCACTCGGAATCGCTTCCTCTCGCAGCGGCGACCCTCAGCTGACCCTCTCTCTGGATATCTGGCCGACTCGTTCTCCCGAAAGCCGCAGTCATGTGATGGGAGCGGATGAGGGGAGATTCGGCTGGTAGTTTGAACGGGCGACTCCTTGACTCTGTATTGGTTAATTTCTTGATTACATTGTATAACCATGGGAGAAAGGAGCAAATGGGAAATAGGGGTAATATTCGCCCTATATAAAGCGCGTTGCTATGGGCCGAGCCATTGGCGAGGAGGCATGGCATTTCTGTTTGGCGATTACGAAAGACTGCGATAACGAAGGAAGGTGATATTCGATGGTTGGTGTTATTTGATGGCTGGGCGTTATTCGTTGTGTTTTTTCAACAAATGCTTTGTTAAGTGCGTGGTGCATGGAAAATCGCTGCACAAAGATCAAGCCTCGGCCCACTGCTCTTCTCTCTATACATTAATGACATATCTTCCCAACTTGCTTATTGTAAATACCACGTCTATGCAGATGATCGCCAAATTTATATTCATTCTCGCTCCACTGATCTCCCTCTAGCCACAGACAGAATGAACCATGACCTCACTTCTCTTTCCAAATGGAGCAACGTAAATTTCATCAAATTAATCCTTTAAAAAGGCAAGTCAATTATTATTGGGTATCCCAAACTTCTCTCGTCATTAACTTACACCAAACTTCCCCCAACTCTTCTTAAGAATTCTATCATTCCATTCCAAAAAACTGCAACTAACCTTGGACTAGTATTCAATGAAACACTGAACTGGACTGACCATATAACAAAAATATGCAATACTGTCAACAGCTCACTTCACTCACTCAAAAGAATTAAAAGTATCACCCATTCCTCACTTCGAAAGCGGCTTATCAACACTCTTGTCTTTCCACACCTCGATTACTGCAATAGTCTATCATGATCTACCTAACGAACTATCTTTAAAATTGTAGTGTGCCCAAAATTCCTGCCAAAACTACGACAGAAATTGTACATACATTTTCATTCTGTTCCATGGTGACAGAAATTATCCACACGTCGACCCTCCTGGAAAACTCCGGTGGACGACACGTGGTCAGGATTGTCGGCGACGAGCCATACCTCATGGAACGAGGGCCTGCTCCACGCCCGGGAGGCCACAGACCTACCTGATGGATGGCCGTCTTTCGACTGGTGTTCTTTGTAAAAAATTATTATGGCAAGTAAAAACTAAGGCAGAAGAGTTGAAATATAAGTATGCTTGGGTAAAAGATGGTTGTGTTTATGTAAGAAAGAATGAGGGTACCCCAAGCATTAAAATAACATCAGAATATGATTTGTATAAGATTATTTGAATTATACTAACGCTTATATATCATGGATAGTTTTGAGTTTGATGTAAATTGTAATTTTTCGGTGTATGATGATATGGAATCTTGGAGTAAGTATTTAGATAGTTTATATGATGAAATAGATAACACATTAGAATTAACATATTACATTTAAATATAAGAGCATTATCAAAACATTTTGATGAACTTTTTTGTCAGCTTGTGGATACTAATTTTGATGTTATTGCTTTGAGTGAAGTGTCATTGAATACAGTGGCTACTGAAACTTTTGAGATGGATGGTTATACAAAATTTTGTAAACCATATGGTAGAGGAGGTGGAATTATTATATACTTCTGAAACTGTTATACTTTTAAATGTGAAGGATCATACTCTCCTATAGCCACATTTGAATATTTAAATGGAACTTTAAGTAGAAATGCGTATGATTCTAAAATTAGCATTATTTGTATATATAGACCACCTCATACAAATATGACAGACTTTGTAAATGGAAAGACAGAAGGAGAAAAATTCTAAACTTGACCGGGGATCGAACCCGGGTCTCCCACATGCCGGGTCAGGTGCTCTAACCGCTAAGCTATCAAGCCTCTCCACTCTCGAATTTGTAAATGACTTAAAATCCTTATTGCTAAGTATAAACGATAGATATGTAGTAATGTTAGATGATATTAATATTGATTTGAATGTAAACACTAGGACTGTGGATAGCTATGATACTATATTACATTCCTTAGGTTATATGAGATGTATTTATGACTTCACCAGAGAAGAAATTAGATTAAATGATTTAACAAGATCAATTATTGACCATATATATTTTAGAGGTGTATTTAAGAAGCTGTCTTCAGCTGTTATTAAAACTAAAATATCTGACCATTATATGGTGGGGCTTGACATTATATTGCCAGATAATAATGCACGAAATGGTATGAATTATGTTGAAAAATTTTGTAAAGTTAAACTTAAGGAATCTGAAGTGAGACTGAAGTTAATTAACTTGAATTTTTCTAACATTCGTGCAGAAAGTATTGATGTTAATGCTTCCTTTAATGATATATACAAATTATTTAATAACATATATCAATCCTGTACAATTCAAGTACATAATGAATCTGTATATAATAAGAAACCCCCATTTAGAAAAAAGTGGATGACTGATGACCTTTTCAGTAAAATTCAAATCGAGATAGACTATTTAGAAGAAGTAAAAGCTCTTCCAATAACTTTGAATACAGACATGAGTATGTTACATACAGAAATGTAGTTAATAAAGCTATTTGACTTGCCAAAAATAAATATTGTAAGTAAAACTTTAAAGAAATAGATTGTTTGAATTATAGAGAAAAATGGATTGTGGTCAACAAATTATTAAATATAAAAATAAGGTAGATGTTATTGGTAAATATTTGTGTTCAAATAATAGTCTAATTAATGCTGTAGATGATTTTGCCGATTACTTTGTAGAAAGTGTAAGGAACATTAAGGTCATTTGTCAACAGAAATTGTCACCCATGGAAACATATTGCACCCCGGCGAGAAAAGTGACAACTCAAAAATTGTCGATTTTGAGTTAAGGCCATAGGGAGATTCGTGAATTTGGCCTCCACATCCAAGAAAAACGACATATCTGTAATTTCTAATCCAACCTCCAGAGGGCAGTTGTGTCACTTTTCTTCATAGCCGAATTTGCACTCATCGCACCAACAAAAGTGTCACTTCAGAGTTGCAACAGTGAAGTCTGTGTCTCTTGGAGAAGAAAACTGACACATTTTGACTTGTGACAGCTTTCTTGAAAAAGGTGTGATTTATCATTGTTATGTGTCATAACCCAAAAAGTGTCACTTTCCTTGCCAATAAGTTCCAAAATACTATGTTATCTGAACTATCAAAAGTGAACTTTTTGAGTTATGTCACTTTTCTTGCTTTTGTCTATTCTGTAAAGTAAACTATAGACTGTTTTCTTCAAAATCAATACGTAAATTCAATACGAAGCTGTTAGAACTCAATACGTAACTGTTGAAACGCAAATAATTATCGAGTATTAAATAGAATAATTTAGAATACTCCTGATAAATGTGATATAATTTTAAAACTAAATAGCGAAATAAGTACAATTTATTACTATAATTAGGATAAAAGTGTTCTTTTAGCATTCAAAAATGAATAAATAATACATTATGCCATTTTTGTTTACATAAACAATTAACTATATTTCATTCATTTCATTTACATTAGTTTACGATTTGAGTTGACAACAATTAGGTTCGCCATTCCTAAAGTAAACTATAGACTCGTATTTTGAGTTGTGTCACTTTTCTTGATTTTGTCTATTCTGTAAAGTAAACCATAGACTTTTCTTTTGAACAGCATCACTTTTATAGATTTTCACCATCCCATTAAATAAAATCTTGGATGTGTTGTTTTGAGCTGTGCTGTTTTTCTTGATTTAGTCCATTTTTTAAAGCAACCTTTTTCTTACTTTCTTTCTCTCAGAAACTTACTTTGTAATGATGGACAAAATGTACGAGTTTGCAAATTATTTTTCAAGTCCACCCTCGACATTAATGACCGACCTATCAGGACAGTAATAGCTAAAACAAGAGAGATAGTTTCATCGATGAAGACCTCAGAGGAAAACACGACAACCACAAAAGAGTAGATCCTTCAATAAAATAGGGAGTTCGTAATCATATCAATACAATCCCAAGGATCCAAAGTCACTATTTATGTGCGCAAACAAGCAGAGAGTACATAGAAGGTGGAAAAACCATAGCTGATTTATACCGTGACCATAAACAACTGTGCATTTAAAACAATGTTCCTCATGCAAATCTTACTATGTACTCCCAAATTTTTAACAACGATTTCAACATCTCTTTTTTATCCCTAAGAAAGATCAATGCAACCTATGAACAGCTTATAACAATGCAATGGATGAGGAAAAAGAAGCACTGAAAGAAAAGTATGACAAATATTTAAAGGAGAAAAAGAAAAGAAAAAAGCAGAAAAAGCAAACAAATAATAGTTGCCTGCTACGATATGCAAGCAGTTTTATCGGCTGCAAGGGAAGAAGTGTCTGACTTTTAATACAAATCTAAACTGAATAGTTACAACTTTACAATTACTGAGCTAAATTCCGAATGTGTGCATAGCTATTTTTGGCATGAAGGGGAGTGCAACCATGGTGCAAATGAAATCGGCTCGTGCGTAATGAAATACTTGGAAAACACAGCCAAAACCCAGAATGATGAAAACCTTGAAATTATATTTTTCTCTGATATTTCTGCGGGTAACAAAACAATAAATTTATAATGGGGATGTACTTGTATGCTGTTCAAACATTTAAAATCAAGTCGACTACGCATAAATTTCTTATAAAGGGCCATATTCAAAATGAAGAAGACAATGTTCACTCAGTTATTGAAAGTCAATCAAAAGAGCTCTTAAATCAGGACCCATCTAAACTCCCGTCAAATATGTTAGATTAATTCGATCCGTAAGAAAAACTGGAACTCCTTATAAAGTAATGGAAATGTCTCATGAAGACTTTGTAGACTTAAAACATCTCACTCAACAGCTCGGATCCATCTTCATGAAAACATTAGACGATGAGAACATAAAAATAGGAGATATAAAAGTAATAAAAGTGCAGAAGAGTGACCCTGGCATGCTTTACCTAAAAACTTCGTATGAACAGAGTGAATACCTAAACATCAATGTTTACAACAGGACCATGCCTCCCCCTGCAGGTAGGGGGATAGAATATTCCCGCAGCCCCTCTGCTGGTGGTAAGAAGTGACCAATGGGCGAGGAGACAACCTCGTAAAAAAACCCACAGTCAACTCGGGGAAGTATCCAAACAGCATGTGGGTCTGCTGTTTGAGTTTCAGCCATAACATCCGGCTATCGGCCGTAAGGTGAAGAAGAGAAGCCGTGGCATTATATCTTGCTACAACATGTACCACAAAGATGACCTTAGCGGAGAGTGGGCTCAAGGCGGAGTTGCGGTGGCCATTTGGGAGACCATTTACGCCTCTTGGTGGACTTGTGCACCACCTTGCAAGCTGTAGCGGTCAGAGTTGCCCTTCTGGAGAAGATTACGTTCTGTAATGTATTTCTCTCGGAATGGGCACCAGTGACTGGTGGAGCTGATTAAGCAAATGCCCAACCCACTCATTCTCCTAGGAGATTTCAATGCACACAGTCCCCTATGGGTCGATGAAAGGAGAGATTTTAATCGCATGGTTATGTACTGGAGAGGATTTTAACCAATTTTAACCTGATTTTAATAAACAAAAATGAAAAGACACGTTTTAACACTTTTACAGGGGAATACTCTGCAATAGATTTATTTATCTGCAGCAGTAGTGTCGCCCCTCATTTTAAACTTAAGGTCCATAATGACCTCTGTGGAAGTAATCACTTTACCCTTCTTATTCGAAAAAGTGGTTTTAACCCAAATTTTACGGTCCCCCAGAAATGGCATCTGAAGAAAGCCAACTGGGAAGTTTTTAATGAAAATCTTCAATTTCTCTATGAGCCTACTCGAAGCGCCATGGAAATTGTAGCGGCCCTCAGCACAGCCATTATACGAGCATCCGAACAGAGCATTTCACTTTCTCCAGGCAGGCCTCTTCATCCACCAGTGCCTTGGTAGAACGATGAATGTGCTGAAGCTGTTAAAAACCTGAAGAAGGGCCCTATGAATTTTTAATGAACATCTCTCGAGGCTTTTTGCAAACTACGTGCGAAAGCCCGCCAGGTGTGTATATATACATATATATATATAAACTAGTTTTTCCTCATTTAAAATATGCTTTACCAAGTTAAACTTTTAATAAAGATCATATATTTTCGAAGTAAATACTTCGTAGTAGCCTTCTAATTTGAACTAAGGTAGTAATAAAAGTAAACAATTACCTTAACTGCTATTCCAGAAAGGAATCTTTTAACAAATGTTAGTGTTATAATAAGCTACGGTTTATTTATAATTACTAAGTATACATGGTAATCGCCTATTCAACAATTATGTCAAATATTTATTTAAATTTTATATTTTTCTTAAGTGAATTTAAACCTAAAGCTAAATTTGGTATTGAAGTATTTAAAATTACAGAGACAAATGCCTTATAAGACCTGGTTTGCTCAATATTTTCTCTTAGTTTTAATACTTGGTTCAGGATTTATACAAACAAGTTATTTAGTAAAACAAAATGAATAAATCTCTGTGCATTAAATATTTTGTTTATTTTTAAATTAATGTGTGATTTATTATTATCGTTTCTTTTCTTATAATACAGTGTTTAATTCTGTGACAAACCTTTATTGAAAAGTTTATTACATAGTGTGTTTTATGTTTTTTAGTTTTGTGAACTTCACTTCCATGGGACTGATATTGTGTGCATGGTGGAATGCTTTGCTGAAAGAAGTGGAAGGAAACTTACAACAAATTTATCTATTCCCAAGTTAAGAAAAGGGTCTGTTCCATCCATCCTTCCAGCATGCCCTTCATATCTCTCAACAGAAAAGAGAAGACGGGAAGGCCCTTCAGAAAAAAAAGTGAGATTGGAGTCTTCCCAATTGGAGGCTGGTATTGCTTCAAGTCTTGCATCACAGGAAGAGTTTGAAGGAAAGTTCTGCTATAGTTCTTTGGAAGGTTTGATAGCATGTATAAGGAATGTAACTTTACCCAATTCTTGGATGATGATACAGAAATCTGACTATTTCCTTGGTACATATAATATTAAGTCCATATCCACATGTTAACCTTTCATTAGTTATTGAAGAGAACTTGAAAGTTAAAATATTTAAAAAACGTTTCTCTGAATAAACTAGGTAGTAATTTGTTTCCAAAAAAAAGTAACAAATGTCAATGAAATAATTGAGATTGTAACTGAGCTAACCAATTTTGATATAGACAACAATTCAGACAATATCAGTGATCATATCAGTTTCATTCAAGACAGTTTGAATATTATTGAAAGACAACTAGGGAATAATGAAAAAGAAATAGTAAATTTTATTTCTGAGCAGTTATATCTGTTAAATTGCCATAAAAACAGGAAGAATTTCAGTTCACGCTTGTTAACCCTCCATGACTCGCGCGGGGTGCAGTGGACACCTCAGCCAACGTTATGGGGCGGCATTCTTTTTAGTTTAGGTTTTATAACCCCTACCCTTCAGTAGCTGGAGTGCCAGATGTTCTGAACCTTTCCCTTGAAAATCTTTAGTTTTATCTGGTTTTCCTCTGAGTTCGGACGCTTTTTTTCTGACGGTGCACTCTTGTGTGTGACAGAAGTAACGAAGCTTTCATTTGCCTGCTTGCAGATCATGGAATTTTGTGTATCTTTTCGTTAACTTAGTGTCTTCTGAAAATCTCCTAGTACGTTGGTCATTATATTACATTAGATAAGGTTTGTAAATAGCCTTTTATTTTATTTTTCCATTAATTTATTTCTATTTTGAAGCATATTTCATTTTATATATTTGAATTAGTTCAATAATTTTCACTAATTTATATCTACCCATAGATGTCTGAATTGCATTCTGAGACAGACAGGGAAACTATTGCTCTGCTTCTTGGTGAATCTTCTGAAGAAGAAGTATGGGATTCCGACGATGAGTCTTCCGAAGACTTACTACATGAATCAGAACATGAAACAAGCAGTGAGCAAGATGTAAGTGATGTGGATGATGAAACTGCATGTCATTCGGAAGAACGCATCCTTATCGGTAAAGACAATGTTACGAAGTGGAGTTTGGAGCCACCCTGACGTAATGTTAGAACACCCGCACATAATACCTTGTCTCAAGTTCCTGGTTTCAAGGGAAGCAAGGATGATATAAAAATCCCTGTGGACTGCTTCAAAATTATGTTTGATCAGAAAATTTTAGAGATTATTGTTAATTGTACGAATATACAAATTTCAAAAGTTGCAGTAAAATTTTCACGCGAAAGAGATGCAAAGCAAACAGATGAAATGGAGATAACTTGTCTTATAGGGCTTCTTTTTTATTTGGGCGCAAACAGATCTGGTCGCCAAAATATAAAAGATTTATGGGATCAGAACGGATTAGGTGTGGAAATATTTCATGCATCCTTGAGTTATCAACAATTTTTATTTTTATTGCAATGCTTGCGTTTTGACAATGTAAATGATAGGGCAGGTAGGCAAGAAACCGATAAATTAGCAGCCATGCAGAATGTTTTTGAATTGATCGTTCGCAAATTTCAAGACTGTTACACTGTAGCTGTATCCGAAATGCTGACTTTAGACTCGGTAGCATGCTTAGGCTGCTCGCCCTTGGACTTTGAACTTTCACGGAAACGCCCGAAGACTGTCCGAAATCGTAGCATGTAAGCCTTAATCACGAAGCGGAAGCGGAAGACTGTAGCCGGAGTCAATGCTGTCTTGGTTGTCGACTTGAGCAGTATGGCGATGAAGGGAAATTTTAAATGTAAGTATTATCCTTATATATCTTCCTTTAAATGTGAAGAATATTATAGTTAAATGATATGTACGTAAATACCTGTGTATTTTTACTTTAGGGATGGATGAACTCACCATGAAGTTCATTAAAATGAGAATAGAGGCAGATAAAAAATTCACGGGCAAGAGGAACGTCGTGAAAGCTGCTTACGAGTGAGTATAGCTGGACATTTTAATCGATTTCAATTTTCAACCTTAGCGATGTTGTTTGAATTGCGAATGTATACATTTGAAATACACAGGAATTACAACATGCATCGCTAGAGTAACTTCTCTATGGTATCGCGATTTGATATGCACGTAAGAATTGAAAGAGGTTTGTCCGGTCACTAATTTTATTCATTGTTATTATAAACTGCTGAATGAAATCAAATGAAAACATTCTATTCCAAAGCACAATGAAAATATTTAGTGAAGTTTATTGAAATAAACGATTTTCCTCAAAATAATTAATAATTAAGTAAATTAAGTTATATAAATAAATTTAATTAACTTAGAGAATGAAAAATTAAATGTGGAAGTGGTGTTTAAATCTGGAAGTGGAGTTTCCAAGTTTACTGCTCACCAAGCACCTAAAGGTAATGGTAAATGGTCATATTTAGATTTTTTCCATTTCCTATTACATTTGGGGTAGCATTAAAATAAAATTTAATTAACTTGGAGAATAAAAAATTAGATATAATTTAAAGAGTTACATAAGTTATAAGAAGTATGTATACATCAATGGATCTGATGTTGAGGAAACATTGCAAATTACTGTAACTGATAGAAGGCAATGTAATTATTTCCTCATATTTTCTCTTTCCAACTAAATATGATCTTTGCCTTGTGAGTAATATTATTTTCAATTATAGCAAAATGACAAAATAATTGAGAAAGGAACTTTAGTGAGACCCTAACCTCACTTAACACTATATCAGTAAATGCTTAAACCCTTAAGGAAATCTTGAGTTTCATTAGCTTTATAAGTGCTGAAACATATGCAAAAGAATTTGCCCACTTATTATTAACCTGGACTAAGGGCATGAAACCAAGTAAATTATGATAAATGCAAGTCGTTTTTAACTACATTTTATTCTGTATTATAGGAGGTTGATCACAGAATTAGGAGTAGAAGGAAACATAACAGTTGAGCAAATCAGGAAGAAGTGGCAGAACTTGCTTACTAAGTACAAGGTAAACATTTTCATTTTGAGTGCATATTTATTTCATTTATTTGAATAATATTATATTTATTGGAATATTATTAACCTAATAATGCTTTTGCTCAAAATAGGAACTGAAGAGACCTAGAACTGGACAAGGCTGGGAGGAAGATGAGGACACCCCGATATCATGGCCGTTTTATAAAGTCCTCGATGAACACCTTAGTGAGAGGCATATCATATGCCCTCCTCTTCTTTTATCTTCAGATTCCCCTAACCTATATTTCCAACCACCATCTACCAGTTCCTCCAAAACCTCCGATTCATCTATTTCCCTCCTTCCTTCCCCATCACCATCCCCACCACCCTACAGTTCTTCCCAATCCTCTGACACCAACATATCTCTCCTTCCATCCCCATCACACTCCACTTCTTCCCACCAGTCTTGTCCATCTCCATGTCCTACAGGTGTGGGCTCTGCTAAGAATTCAACTTCCCGGAAGAGGAAAAGGCCAGATATGGAGGAGATGATGGATGAATTAGTTAGACAAGGAAGGACACATTTAGAATTAATGGAGAAACTTGTACAACATATTACCAAAAAATAAAAATTTGAACAAAAATATTTTTATTATATGTTATTTAAGAATTGATTCAACATTCTCTCTCTTATATTAAATCCATTTTCTTCTAGTATTTGGCGTCTCTCTGGCTGTGGGGCTGGTACCATATTTGCCATTACCATGTTATCAATATTTATTAAGTCACCCTCACTTATGCATATGTTATGCATTACTGCACACGCTGCAACAACTTTACAAGCTGTTGCAATTTTCACCTCCAGGGCTTTGTGGAATATTGTTCTCCACCTAACCTTCATCATGCCGAAGGTATGCTCTACCTTAATTCTGCATTTCGAAAGTGCGGTATTGAATTGTGTTTCATTTTCATTTGGTTGCCTGTAGGGGGTGATTAACTTCAATGGGTTTTCAAGACATGGATAGCCTGAATCTCCTAATAGACAGTACCCTTCAGGAGGAAAAACACCATTCATATACAAAGGGCTATTCCTAAGTACCCTTGCATCATGCACTGACCCTGGATATCCACAAAAAACATTAATAAATTTATTGTTCGCATCACAAACACCCTGAAGTGTAATGGAGTGAAACAATTTTCTATTAAAATAGTCTCTTTGCATCGCTTTGGGGGACAACACACGAATATGGCATCCATCCATGCATCCAGAAACGCAGCTGAATGCAGCATTACCTGCAAATTGCGAGAATTTTAGTCCATTCTCTCTCAATTCGATATCATTCGGATGGCTAATGACACTTGGCAGTAATAAAATTAGTCTGTCCAGTATTCTGTGAATTATGTTACACACAGTAGATTTAGGGATGCCAAAAGTAAGGGAGATGATTCTATAGGAAACAGCAGATCCCAGCCAGCATAAAAACAGCATAATTTCCACATCAGCACCCCAGCCAGTCTCGTATTCTGGGAAACACAATCTCCGCAGTTCTACATAACTATTTCTGGTTATACTGAAATGAATGTGTGTTAATTTTATAATTAATTTATATGCTCTAAATAAATTCCTATTTTATTTTCTGATATATCATACAAAAATAATATTTAAGAATCCACCATAAATACAAAAACTTAAAATACCGAATAAAAATAAAAAACATCTTAATATGCTAGCCTTCGGCCGATTTTTACAAAGTAAAACTATCTTACCGAAAATGCTTCTTAAAATTTAGATTCGGATTCCTTACGAACTGTAGAAGAAAACTCTTCACACGGTGATTGCAATACAGTCCTCGAATGTGCTACAAAAACGAAGTTAGAAAAATCAAATAAATATCCATGCACGGTACCTAAAGCATGAAATTTTCAATACGTAACGGATCAGATGTTAAAATAACATAATATAAATGAGTCGAGTTACATTTCCAGGATATACGCTTTGTAATTACCTGATTCCTTTGTCGACGCCTCCACACTGCGATTACGGCCAATATTCGTCTCATGCTCTTGCCAAGCATTTAAAGCATACACTACCACTGCAAATTCTTCCATTTTCATAAACACCACTACCTAACTCACGCCAATGGCCAAACGCTTTTCAGACATCATGATACAGTAAACAGCCGTTCACGTCGCTACTATCGCCAAGTACGTCCTAATCCTAAGTCCGAAGCTTTCCCTTTAAGCAAGCTATTTTGTGTGTCCTTAATGACGTCACGTTCTAGCATGTTTCTGCCGAAGCGTGCTAGCTGAGGGAAAGCAATTCGGATACGGCTTGTGAGTTTGCGACTGTGGATAAACAACTAGTTGCTTTTCGAGGCAAGTGTTCTTTTCGTCAATATATACCAAGTAAACCAGCTAAATACCGGATAAAAATATTCGCCCTTGTGGATGCAAGCGTTTACTATATGCTGAATTTAGAAGTTTATGTTGGGACTCAGCCTCAAGGGCCATATAAGTTAGACAATAGCCCAAGGGAGGTCGTAAAATGCCTTGTTGTCCCACTTTTGACGACGGGAAGGAACCTAACCGCTGACAATTGGTTTGTAAGCGGGACGCTTGCAGAGGACTTGTTAAAAGAAAAGATTATGCTGGTGGGAACTGTTCGAAAAAATAAGAGAGAACTGCCACCGCAGATGGTGAATGTGAAGGGCAGGGAGGAGTACAGTAGCATGTTTGCATTAAAAAATAACATGGCTCTTGTATCATATATCCCTAAGAAGGGCAAAAATGTCATTGTGCTATCAACTATGCATAATGAAGTTAGCATAGACAGCTCAACTGGGGAAAAAAGAAAGCCAGAGATGGTTACATTTTATAATTCGACGAAAGGCAGTGTTGATACGGTTGATAAAATGTGTGAGATGTATAATACTGCTAGGAATACAAGAAGGTGGCCTCTTGTTATTTTTTTTCATCTACTAAACACACTCAGAATAAATGCATTTATTATCCACAGAAATATTTATCCAGAAAAAAAAAATGAATCGGCGGACATTTTTATGAGAAATAGCGAGGGAATTAACAAGGCCATATATGGTAAGAAGAAGTTCCATGACAATGTTGCCTTTGCCATTGACGAGAAAGATAGAGGAATATGGAGAACCTTCAACAGCAGGAATGCAGGAGAAGACGAAAAAAGGGAAAAGTGGACGATGTGTGGTTTGCCCCAGAACGAAAGACTAAAACAAAATCTTATTGTGAATCTTGCGAAAGATGGATGTGTGCTAACCATATGATGAAAATTTGCCCAGATTGTTTTAAAAATGTGAAAATATAATTTGTTTGAAAAAATTGTTTCAATAACCGAAATATATTCAAAAATACTTTTTTGGATAAATGAAAATAATTTACATAATGTAAATCTTGGGGTTCGCTGGAGATCGGCTGAGGGAAGGTGAGGGAGATTTTGGCAATAAAAGGCCGCTCAAACTTGAGTAACTTTATTCGTCTTTCCACATCCCGCTCCCGCGAACAACTAACTAACTGCCCTTTCCTTCACCTCTCACATCGCGTAGCCCGTTCTTCTCTGCCCCCATGCCACCTCAGCTATTCCCACGCGTGCACATCGCATAGCCCGTTCTCCTCTGCCCCCATGCCACCTTAGCTACTCCCACATGTGCACTCCTTCAGGTCGTAGGGTGAGGCATCCACCAAGCTTGGGAAACGCCTAGGTGGCAAAGCAGACAGGAAATGGCATGGAATGTTCTAGCATAGCACTTACAATAAAGAACTGTATTTATTCATTCCAAAAATACTTAAACAATAAAAAAGCAACATTTGAGAGGAAAAAATGCAATTAAATTGGTGGAGTGTCAGGGACACCCTGCGCGAGTTCTCACGTTTGAATATGGCACGCGAATCCTGCAGGGTTAATCTCATGCAGTCTTCTATTTTCGATATAACCACATGCTTACAGGTTTTTCAGAAATAGTGGTTTTGTGACAATTCCACATCCAGATACATTACGTAGAATCTGTGGTGTCTATAAATTGAATCCTCAATTAGAGAAATTTGATGGAAATTTCCTTTTATATGCTAAGCAAAAGATCCATTTTTTAGAAACTGAAGATAAAAATGTTGTCCTTTTAATGGATGAGATTCATCTGAAACCGTATATGGACTACAAAGGAGGCAGCATTCTTAGTGCATCATGTAACTGTGAACAAGCAGCAGCTTCCGCATATGTTTTTATGATTCGGAGCATCAGTTCCAGCTACAGAGATGTTGTTCATATCCTGCCAGTTAAATCTATTGTGGCTAATTTTTTGTATGAAATGCTATGCAATATTATCAGAGGATTAGAGGAAATTAGGTTTAAAGTGATGTGTATATCAAGTGATAACAACGCAATTAATTGCCGAGTTGTTGCTTTGTTTTCAAAAAAGAATGAAATTAATATAGTTTATCAACACCCAGTTAATCCTGCTCGCCCTTTATTTTTTATAATTGATGCTGTTCACATAATCAAATGTGTTAGAAATAATTGGTTAAACCAAAAGGATGATGAGAAATCCATGATTTATCCTTCTTTTCCTGTAGAAGATAATTCGAATTTAGTTTTTAATGTTGCTTCAATAAAGACAATAAGAAATCTGTATAATTTGGAATGTACAAATTTGGTCAGGTACGCCCATACTTTGACTGAAAAAGCTATGTTCCCATCATCATTAGAAAGACAGAATGTTAAGCTTGCACTGCAATTGTTTAATTACTGTACTGCTGAAGGACTGGAAGTAGCTGGTAGAAAGTATAATATTGCTAATCATTCTTCCACAGCTGAGTACATCAGAATTATGTGCAAATGGTTCGACGTCATGAATGTCAGTCAGATTTTTAAGGGAAATCATAAGTTGAATATTTATCAAGAGCCGTTAACAGTAAAAGAAAGCGATGAAAGGATAATATTCTTGAATAAATTTTTGGACTGGTTGCAGAAATAGGAAGAAACTAAACCAGTATCAGGTTTCTTCACTAAAGAGACGCTGCTGGCTCTGAAGCAGACCTCGTATGCTGCAATTGAAATAGCTAGGTATTGCTCTGAGGAATTAGGGATGGTATATATTTGTAAATTGACTACATTTCTTTAATTCCTGCAAACAATAGACCGTATTCAACATTTGTGGAAAAACTCAAAACAGGTAAATGTGCCACTGTAATTTTGTTAGTGTAAGCGCAGACTGGAACTAAACTCGTAATAGCTTATAATAGATGCGACAGATGGCATTTGATAATGTCGTCATCTGAAAGAGAATGCTTCCTAGTTAATAAACCTTTTTTTCCTTTTGTTATACTTCGATCGTGAATTTATCATTTAAGCTGTATAAATGGTCATAATTGTGGCGCATAGTCGTCTGCGTGATATGGAACACAAATAATCTTGACCTTCAAAATTTTTTTCTCTCATTGTGGTAAGGTCCTGTAGCCACGATTCCTTTTGTATCCTATCCCGAATGTTACTGCCCTCTGATGTGACCTTTTTTAACTGGATAGTATCAGTAAGGAACCAAATAGATGCTTTCATGCGTAGGCCGTTCAAGAAATGTTGGCGCTAGAATTGAATTAGTTGTAACTATACATTTGTTTCTCTAAGATTTTGTATTATTCAAAGTATAAATAAAGTTATTCTAAACTTAATAAATAAAGTGCATTTATTTATAATGTAAACATAACATTTCTTGTAAGTTAAAAGAAACAAAATATTCTCTTTCGAAGTAAAGGGCGCCGAAAATGTGAATACGCGACCATGCGCATCTTGCTTGCCGCACATCTGGTCACGAGAAATGCACATATGGATGATCTATGAATGCTCATAAAAGAGAAAGTCGTGAAGAGAATGCAAAAATTGAAACCCTTGGTGATATTTTTTGTTTCAATTGGTCTCAAATTTAGTTTTGCCTTGTTAGTGTGTGGATGTAATGAGATTTTAGTGAAATTTTTATAGTAACTGTATTATTTGAATTACTGCTGTATTCTTTTTCATACTAGCGGTCTTTCCGTTTCTTTACCCTTTGGGAGATTTGGAGGTGGATCCATTATTTTCTCTTTCAATTCCTCCATCAGGGTTATCCCCCTTTTTTTCTTCGGAAGCTGGTCATTATCTTCTCTGGTTGCGGAACGCGTCCTCTTCATCTCCTTGGACTTGACACACTTTTGACTAGGGAAAAGTTTTTTTATCGAAAATGTCTTTCCTAGATAGTTCGGTGGACGAAATTGATGAAGATATACTAAATTATGTCAATTCGTTAAGTGACGACAACGATTATTTAGAGAAGGAGATGTCAACATCGAAGAAGGTGAGAGAGAGCAGTAGACTTCCGACTCGGAATATAGTGATACTGTTGTACATAGGAAGAAGCCCACTGTAGTCGAAGAAAGTGATGTGTGCGACGATGATTCCGGTGATGAAATTCAGCCTCCGGAGTTCACCGTAATTTTGGAAAATAGTGACATTCCCTGTCCTCCAGCATTTAGTTATGCAGAAATACCAGGACCCAAGCACGCACCACCAACAAACTCAGATCCCATTGTTTATTTTAATTTGTTTTTTACTGCTTCCCTATGGGGTATGTTTGTACGGGAAACCAACAGGTATGCTGAACAATTCTAAGCTACTCATTTAACTTTGTCAACAAACTCAAGATTTAGGCAGTGGCGTGAGGTGACGGTAAATGAAATGAAGGCATTTGTTGCGATTTTATTGGAAATGGGAATCACAAAAAGGCCCACAATATTTTCATATTGGGCAACAAATTCGCATTGCATACCTTGGTTCGGTAAGATGATGTCTCGGAATCGCTTCCAATTAGTTCTGAAGTTTTTTCATCTTACGGACAATTCGAAGCTTCACCCACCCGGCCATGAACTTTATGATCCTTACTCAAAATTTCGGCCAATTGTTGATCAAGCCAATCATTTATTCTGCCACCACTACACACTCCATGAACACCTCACTATAGATGGGTATACACTATGTGATTTATCAGCCGATTTGAGCGATTTATCGTTTCAATTTGAAAAATCATTAGAAAAATCTGATAGTTAGTATGTTATGGTTCAAGAATGATATATCTGCCGATATTTAATCACCGATAAATCTGATCAATTTATCGACAGGTAGATATAAACGAAGAGTTCAGTTGCCAACGATATATCGCTCCGTCGCTCCTACATGAGATTTTCTGAATAGGGCACCTCTGTAGGCGAGATTTCGAACTCCTAACTCAAAAACGACATTTAAGTCATACGTCACACTTTCGAGCACATTGCTTAGAAACACTTAATATTAAGGTGCTTTCAGGTAATGTTGTAAGATGTCTAAAGAATTCATTAGTGGTTTAATTGAACTCTATCAGAGTTTACCTTGCTTGTGGCAAGTTTCCAATAAACATTACACTAATAAAAACTTTTAAAATGAGGCTAATCAGAGATTAGTAGAGTATGGAAGGAAATATGAGAAAAACTGTACTGTTGCCGACATCAAACAAAAAATGCAGAACCTACATACCACTTTTCAAAAAGAATTCAAAAAAGTTGAGGCATCTAAAAAAGTGGCGCAAGTACAGATACTGTGAATAAACCACAGTTATGGTATTACGATTTACTTTTCTTTATACTGGATGATGAGTTACCACAAAAAAGTTTAGAAAGCATTGGAAGCCAAGGAAGAGCATTTGATGATATGGAAGATGAAGAAAACGAGCCAACTGGGAAAATAGATAAAAATAAGGAACAGGAAAATTCTGAGGAAAATATTTCGTTCATTGATGTAAGTGATTCACAGCATGTTTCTCCTAGAAAGGTAAGTTTTTAAAATAAATTGAACATTTTGCTTTTTCATCTTGGGTCTTTTTCGTTATACCCTCACATTCCCACAAGGGAACTTTAGTTTTAACAAAAATAAATTTATTATAAGTAAAACTAATATACGCGTTAAAATATATAAAAAATAATGCACTTACTAATGAAAAATCGCCTAACCAATACAAAATATATATTAACTATGTATTAGACTTGTAGTTAACCCACACGTAAAAAATATTCCATGAATATGTATTTCTTTTTTGTTCATTATGAAAATATTCTTATCATTTCCTGAAGTAGTAATACAAACAGGAAGGTTTTTATGATTCTGGAAGGATGTGGGGACATAACGAAAAAGACCATCTTTTTATTAATTTAATACTTACAGCTGTTTTGATTCAATTATTATTGTTAACATTTTCCTTTTTTCAACATATCTTCCTGCCAGGAAACCTTTCCAATATCATTGAAAAATGAACAGTATTTACCTCTGTTCGCTTGTCCTTCGTTATTGGAGCTTTTTTCTCTTAATACTCTCAAAGGAGGTAAAGTAGCAAAATTCTCTTGCCTCCATAGGCCTTCTTCAATCTCCCAAGTTTTATAGTTCGTTGTATCAAAAGTTGATGATGATGCATAATTTGTATTCTCGGTAAGTAAGAAGTTATGTAAACCGCATGCGGCTGCCACAATATTGTTGACAGCTTCAACGTTCATTGACAAACACGTATGGAAAATCCTAAATCTACTTGTCAGTAAACCGAATGCATTCTCCACTACATTTCTAGCTCGGGATAATCTGTAGTTAAATATCCTTCTCTCAGGCGTTAACACCTTTTGAGAATAAGGTTTTAATAAATGACGATGTAAAGCAAACGCTTCGTCCCCAATAAATGTGAAATCTAAATTCATATCATTCTCCTCTGCAGAGGGAAAATTCAGTGCTTCACTGTCTATCAGACGGTATAGTTCAGTCCATGAGAAAACACCACCATCTGACCGTCTACCTTGCTTTCCAACATCGAACCATATGAATTTGTAATCAGCATCTACTAGTGCCATTAGTACAACGCTATAAAAGTTTTTGTAGTTGTAAAACATAGCACTTGATTGAGGAGGCCTCCTAATTTTGATGTGCTTGCCATCCAAAGCTCCACCGCAATTAATAAATTGCCACCGATTTTTGAATTTCTCTGCTATAGCTTTCCAATCTTCTTTTGTTTGGAGAAACTGAAAAAGGAAAGATAATACAAATTAAAAAGCCTGTCAAACAGAGAATATAATATTTTTATAACATGATTATGTATTTTCAAATGTTTATGTATTATTATAAAATTTTCTTTTTTTGTGTATTTTGCAGTATTTCAAAAGTTGTAGAGCTTTAAAAGTAAAGAATGTAATTAGCAAAAGTCAGCTAGGAATAGAAGATATACTATAGAAATATTTCACTGAATACGTTAGTTTGTAACAATTTCTAAAAAAGGTATACTTAACATTTGTTTCTCGACAAACAAACACCATGCACTCCCTTTTCACATTTTACGCACACTTTGCAAGATCTCACTCTCTTCCCATCACGTTTTCCACTACATATACAGCAGTTTTTTTCTTTCCTGCCTGGAAGTTTCCTTAGTCCAAATTCAGTCTCTCTTTGTTCACCCAAACCACCCCAATCACTCTATCTCAAGAGCCTCGATAATGCTCGAGGTAAACTGCAGCCTTGTCATTTTTACCCTAGTGTTGCTCTCATATATTATAGAGGCATTCAGAACCATTCTTGCCATTACACTAAAAACGTACTTTTTCCAATATTTCACGGAGCGCCTCTTATCCAAATACGAGTACATCATCGTGTCCAATATGTCAATGCCTCCCATGTAATTGTTGTACATACCTATAATTTGCGGCCTTACAATTTATTTTTCTTGCCCATGCCTTGCCCTTTTAACTGTTTTATTTTCTGCAGTTGCCTTTGTTGACAATAACAGAACCGGATTTCTTTGCAAATTTTTTTCCCTATAACCTAAAAACAAAATTTCATTACTTTGATAATATTTACAATCACCTACACCGAACTTTCCCTTCAATCCTTGAGGGATATGTTTTCTATTCCTTCTCATTGTTCCTGTCAAAAATTACAATTTTTATATAGCTCACGTGCCAAAGGAACACTTGTAAAATAATTGTCCACAACAACGTGGAAACCTTTCATGAGGTAATTACCTATACTTAACAATTTAGTTACAACTAAATAACTCAGTCCATGTTCCTGAATTTCTTTTTTATCTTGATTGTTTTTTGTTCCCCGATAACAATAAAATGCATCGCACAACATCCAGAATTTTATTCCCCACTTATGGTGATGCTTATTGGGAAGATACTGCAGTAATTGTATGTGACTTTTGGTTCCAACTAATGTTTCATCTATAAGGTGGGTATACATGGTGCAATTTATTGGCCGATCTCATCGTTCGATAAATCGGGCAGATTTCTCGCGAGTAATAAATCTATATGATTTATCGTTACCAGGATACTAACGTGTACTTTTTGGTCTAACGATAAATCGGCTGATATTTTAATTTGAACGGTTTTTTGCTTCGTTTGTTGCCATTGTACAGATTTATCGCTCAGTTTGACCGATAAATCGTTGATCGCTGGTCGTCTGGAATTTCCCAACCAACCTGAACATAGTAGTAGTGTTTTTACTTTACTTTACTTCGCAGTACGTGTTCTTTGTTTTAGAAAAAAAGTAGTATTAATATTATAGTGTTAATAGTAATAGTTTTAATGAGTTAAAAAAGAGTAGTATTGGTTATTGCCTTAATGGGATATACGATTATAAAGAGAAGAAGAAGAACAAAGAATCGTGAAAAGTGGAAGAAGAGATGGTTGAGTAATCATCAATTAAATCATATACCTCTCTTGAGGCAGCTTCAAGCAGATGATCCAGATGATTTCCGCAATTATTTACGTATGGATGTCATAACATTTTAGCAGTTGTTAAACATGGTACGTGAAAAAATAAGAAAAAAGGACATGATAATGCATGAAGCTATTTCACCGGAGGAGCACCTTGTAACAACCCTGAGATTTCTGGCTAGTGGAAGATACTACACATGTGTAAGATTTTCTGCTGGAATAGCAGAACAAACATTATGCTATTTGATTCCAGAAACATGCAAAGTTCTTTATGAAGTGTTATCACAAGTATATGAAGGTAAGAAAAAACTTTTTATTAATTTCAGCATTTATTAAGTCTTAATACAAGTATAGAAAAAAATGCAACAAATTTATTTCAGTGCTTATTCAGTTCAAAAATGAAACATTACATGAAACAAAACACATTTCATATCTGTTGTGAGAAATTTAAATAAAAATGTCTTGCATCCTCGCTGTACTCACTCGTAGATGCATCACTGCCATTATTGTCTATAATTATGGTATCTGATACGGCATGAGGAGATGGTGTAGATGAGTAGGCACTTGTAATATGTGTAGACTCCTGAATAGTTGTACTCTTTGTCAGCTCATTGAAGTAACCTTTTTTAAGTACCTCATTAATGAGAGACTCAGCCAGTACTTTCTGGACTTCACTTAATTTTCATAGTTTCGCTGCCCAAGAAGTGGCTACATCATCAAATTCAACCATTATTCCTGCCGTGGTAGTGTTCGCACTTATTTCCTTCAAACTTTTGGAACATACTGCTAGAAATTCACATGTAATTTTTTTGTGATATTTTATTGTTGCCACATGATGTGCAATAACATTTGTTTTAAATCAATAATTTCATGTTCGATTGATTGAAAAATTATGTAGTTTTGAAGAATGTATCATTATTTATTACTCCTGTAGAAATTAACTTATTACATGAAGTTCAATTGTATCAACACAAATTTTAAGTGAACGAGCTGTCCAGTCGGTTATTTCCTCCGGATGCAGATGTCCAGGAAAATATATGTATTTAACATAATTTATTGTATTCCTTGCTGATTTTTGCTAATTATATTCTTTACTAATGTAGTTTTAGTAATTTATAAGTTTTAATGCTGTATAATGAAAATCAAATGGAAATATTTGGCGTTAAACCTTTCTTTTTTTTCGTTGCAACATATGCAATAACATTAGTTTTTATTGATAAATTTATCATTAAAAGAAATAAAAGTTATATTTTCTTGAAGATTAGAGTGCTTTTTACAATTGCTGAAAATATTAATATTTTATCTTAAGAAATAATTTCACAATGATAATTTTCCTAAGGTAATACAAAATTCAGGAATTGCCCTTGGCACTTCTGGCTCTACCCACCATAATTTGCGTGGCAAAGGGTTAAGGAAATAATAACTAAAATTGATTGCCAATAGGTTATAAAATAAGTATCAGTGCTAGAAAATTAAATTTTTTTTTCAAAATAAAAGTTCACATTTGTTATTGCAAAATTATTTGTAAATTGGCTATATTTCTTTAATTTCTGCAAACAAGTTGATTGTCATTAGGTTATAAGTACAGTGCTAGAAAATCAATATTTTTTTCAAAATAAAAGTTTACATTTGTTACTGCAAAATTATTTGTAAATTGGCTATATTTCTTTAATTTCTGCAAACAAATTGATTGTCATTAGGTTATAAGTATCAGTGCTAGAAAATCAATATTTTTTTTTCAAAATAAAAGTTTACATTTGTTATTGCAAAATTATTTGTAAATTGGCTATATTTCTTTAATTTCTGCAAACAGACCATATTCAACATTTGTGGAAAAAATCACAGGTAAATATTGAAAACTGTGCGAGATATGAATTTATTTCTATAGCCTTGTAAAACGGGTAAAAAACCCGTGGTACTTTTTAGCAAAACCTACGTCAGGAGGCCTGGCACTAAAAACGTTAAGAGAGATGCTTCTTCTTCAATGAAATGTTTAATTTAATAATTTCACATAAAGAAAAGTGGAGGATAATCCTCTACAAGGCAAAACTCTTTCGTCTATTTATTTAATATCTAAGCTATAAATTTACAGTTATGATGTTTATAGAAATAAGATATAAAGTAGGAGCTACGATTTCGAATCAAGCATTTAGACGAAATGTGCATCTTGCGATTCTACATAAAAATAAATGTAATTTCATTCCTGGTTTCGAGAAGTCAGTATCATAAGTATACAGAACACAAGAGCTCACTTATAATTATTATGAGTTGCATTATTACAAACAGTCAGTTTGGTTGGGGGTTAGTGTGCGTTGTACATTAAGGGCCAGTCTACGATTCCGGATGGCTATATTTTCCCCTTTTCTCTCCCGTTTCTCAAAACGTTATTTAAAAATAATATTATCGACAACTGAATACTTCTTGATTTAATTTTGAGTAAGTGATTTATTATATCTAAATATTATCTTGAGGTAGGTAGGACTGGGATTTTGTAGGTGCTTCGACAGCTAAGGTCATTTAGCACCTTACAGTACAATATATTACACTTCATTTATTTAACTAGAATGTCATTTTTTAAAAAAATTAAAATTCAATGATAATTTAATAAAGTAACCGCGGTGAGGAATACTGGAATCAATGTTTAAAACCTGTGAAAGAGGCCAGCCCCCTTCAAGAAGGATAAAACTTTATCTATCCTTGACGAATTGTCACCAAGGATGTCGTCTAAATCTCCTGTGATAAAATATTTGCTGCGTAGATCAGAGTACTTACGACAGTCTGTCAGACGTTGTCTTACAGTGACTAAAGAGTGGCAATCCTTGCATTGAGGTGGTACCCGAGGGATGGAGAATAGGTACGAACGTGTCAGGGCACCATGCCCAATCCTCAACCGAGTGACGACTACCTCCTCTCTTCTACTGTTTCTGACAGAGGACACCCAGTGCCTTGTGTCATTCTTGATCATACGCAGCTTGTTCTTAATAGACTGCCATGAAAGGTGCCAATCCTTCAGAGTTGAGCTCCTGAATGCGGCCCGTAGGTCTCCCGAGACGACGGCATCCCTATCGATCTCGGATTTGCTGAGAGCTTCCTTGGCTGCTTTATCAGCAGCCTCATTGCCTGCTATTCCTATGTGGCTGGGGACCCACAAGAATTTAACAAAGGTCCCTCTTTCCATCAGGCGAGTTAAAGAGACTTGTATAGCCTTCATTAATGGGTGTACAGGGTCGTAGCAGGCAATGGCTTTCAGCACACTCATTGAGTCGGAGCAAACAAGGATCTGATTGTCATGACAATCAATGTCATCTAGGGCGAGCTTGATGCCTGTAAGCTCTGCTGTATATGCTACTACACAGCGGATGTAGCTTCATCCCAAAAGATTTGTGCGAGGTGACAAAAGTACAGGCGACTCTGTCTCGGACTTCGACCCGTCTGTGAAGATTACTTCGAAGTCCGGACAGTGGTTTAATACCCCGGCAAAAGAGGACCTGAGCTCAGCAGGGACTGAATCTTCTTTTGATCTACCTGCTAATTCGAAAGAGATGTCTGGCCGATGGATGTGCAACAGAGGTACACGAGAGGGGCATATTCTGTACACACAGTAGGAGTGAAAATCAATATTTTCTATAAAATTATAAAACTGAGTACTCAGCGGCTTAGTTGCGTGTGGTCTCCTGTTAAAAACAACGGCGGCGAGTCGGAACCGTAAGTCCTTCCCGTATTTTCTGATTTTCTGTTTGGTTTAAATATTTTACTTTAAACATTAGTTCGAAAGTATCGTTTTAAAAGATTTCTAATATAGAAAATAATTTCTTCTTATAACAGGTCTCGGAGGACGATATTCCCCCAGCGGGAACCGACGCCGTGGAGGAGGAGGAGGAGATTGAGCATTCCTTCTCCTCCATGACGACGGTGTTGTTATCGGTGGTGGACGAGGAGGAATTCCACACTTCGACTCCGCGGAAGACGCCACCAAGAAACCGCACATGGTCCGGTCTCTCGATGGCTGGTCGTGCCTCCGACGACGACGATCTCCCTCACGGACGGGAGGCGACGGACCTGCCGGAGGCATGGCCCTCCTTTGACTGGATCGTGTGGGTGGAGGGGCAGCGATGTGAATGTGGCCAGTGCGATGATTGTAAAATAAAAGAGAAACTAAGTCGGGGCAGCCCTTAGGATGTTGTTTGCGTGTGTTTTTTTTTTTAAATAAAAATCTTTATTGAAAATCTTCCTCTTGTCATTTTATCCCCATTCCAAGAGAAAAAATACTACTTCCTATTTCATTAGCCTGAAAAGTATTTCGACGATAATCTCGTTCATAAATAAACATTTCGGTAGTATACGACGTCGATTTATTCCTACGTACTGCAGCGATTTTCCCCACACCTCCGCACTTAACGAAGCACATGTCGAATAAATATGGAGAGAGAGAGTGAACACCTTCGAAATCCGACAACCTCGAACCTTTTCGATGCATCGATCCAAATCCGACAACCTCGCAAAAGGTAGAGAAAATTTTAAAACACCTTCAAATCCACCGCCTCGACGAAGAGAGAGAACGCCTTCGATACACACATCGATCGCAATCCAACAACGCCGCTAAAGATAGAGAGAGAAAAAACACCTTCGATACATCGAACGCAATCCGACAACACCACTTGCAATATATATATCGAATGCAATCCGACAACACCGCTTGTGATATATATCGATTGCAATCTGACAACACCGCACTGGATATGACGTCATATGTCACATGACTTCCGGCCGCCATCTTGGATTTTGCACCAGAACATACAAAACCACTCTACTTAAGTGAGGTCTCAAATTGCAAGGTATTGGGCGTTTAGGATCCAATATGCACAGCAGGGATGCTTGGGCTACTAGAGAGGATTTTGCTGGGTACTTCATGGGAATGGGCCAAGTTCCATGGCAATGGGAAAAAATATAATATAGCATATTCATCGGAATCTAACAATACGACAACCTTTTTTTTTGCAAATTGTCACCTATAAATATCAAAGAACTGTCTTCATTTCGAGTATTAAGTATAATTAGTTTAAAATAAATGCATCCTAATTCTATACCAAGAAATTAACAGAAAATTATAGTTATAATATTTTATTCGTATTTCTCTTATATTATATATAATAATTGCTCTATTTTGATTTTTAGTTCACTCCTGGCATTCTTAGGCAAAGCTTCCATTCTCTTTGCCAGAGATGCAATAATATTCTGTCTCTGACATTGGCACTGAAGGATTTGCCAAGGCATTCTCTATGAGAGCATGCCATTTCTTGCTATTTTCTGAAAAATGATCCATGTACATCATTAGATATATAAATGAGTTGTTGAGATACCACTCTTAAGCCTGTTTCACACGATCAAATTTTTTGACAAAAAATTTGCTCAAACACTGTTTAGCATCGTGTGACACCGATAATTTGAAGAAAAATGAACTTTGAGCAAATTTGCTTCAAAATTTTTATCAAAATAAGTTTCCTCAAAATGGATAGGAGCGCATTTATTTTTTTGATCAAACAACCAATCACAGAGAAGCAGAATTCAAGATGGCTATTTCCGTAATTTCATCGTGACGTAGCTGTTAGCAATGGCGAAGACGTGGACCAGAGAGGCCTTGTGTGCTTTAATTGATGCCATTTCCACCCACAGTAATTTGTATGATACGAAATCCAAATTGTATCATAATAGAAATTCCAGGAGGAATTCTCTGACAGAAATTAAGCAAGAAGTAGAAGCCTTGCGTCCTGGAACTACAGGTAAACAAAAACTTCGTAATGACGGCTCAGAATGTTTTTGTTATTTATCTCGTGTGTTTGATTTCATATTGCCTAGTAATTTCAAATTTTAAATTATGGAATATTTGTGGATATAACAATATTTTATGAGTAATATAACTATTGTTTTATTTGTTAGTGGAAAAAATAAAATTGAGATGGAACACTCTGAGAATGCAATTCAATGCTGAATTAGCAAAAAGTAATGTGTATTCAAGCGGGTCATCAACAGATGATATTTATAAAAGCAGTTTGTGGTGCTTTGACAAGCTGCTTTTTCTAAAGGACCACCTTTGTCAAAGGAAAAGCAAATGCAATTTAAAAAGTAGCTTCAGCGCTGATACGGAATCAGTAAGCGGGATAGCTACTTTTTTGGTGGATGAGAGTGTGGAATATTCTGTAAGTTATCCTTTGTTAAATACCTAAATCTTAATACCAGATATATAACAATATTCTCATTCTTTTAAATTATATTAGTATTAGTTTTTACCTTTATTAGTATTAAGAAAATCTGTTTATGCAATAGTGTTAGTAATTAAGTGAAAGTAATTGTTTTAATATCACGTTTTATAGTATTTGTTTAGCAATCCCCTTAATTATTAGGAAATATGCAAGTATGTTTTTAGGATTGATATGAAATTTCATCTTCATTCACCAAAAGAATCCTTTTCCCCATGACTTCATTTCTTTAAATTGATTTATTTCTCCACATTTCAAACTGTTTCATTGAAACCATTTCTTTAGTAAGGCTTCTTTTGTCCTAAGAATTGCCTGCAGAAACAATCGAGGCAGGCATTTACTTTATTCAATAAGACCCTTAAGATCCTTTTCAGTTACATGAATTTAAAGACTGGTTTCTCTGTTTAGTTACAACATTTTGTGATTATTCCTACATTTTGTGGGCAATTGCCTCCCCTATATTGAGTGCAGAACACTATCTTCAATTAAAACTACTGTCAGAAATGCATGTAACATCAATAAGTTTGAAATTTAATCCTTTAATCATTGATTTGAAAGAGATAATGTATATGCTGATTTATATCTTGTCCAGTATAACTGCACATTCTTAATTTCATTATAGCAATGAGTCAATCATGCTCAGATTATTCAATATATTAGTATTAACATATACTGAACCTGAAGTTACAACAGACATTGACCATTCCTTATTCAACTTCCCAGAAATGAAAAGTATTGAAAATGATTTTAAGAGCATAAAAACAATTTAGATATTCTAAAATGGCCACATATGAGTTTTCTGATAACTTTAAATTATTTGCAAGCCATATATATACAGTGGAACCCTCTTAAGATGTTTTTCAAGGGACCAAGTGATTTGAACATATTAAGCAGGGAAACGTCTTAAAAGGGTATAACCAAATTTACTTCTAATTGAAATTTTCGAAGGGAGGGGATAGAATTTAATGTTTTGATACTTTCCAAAAATCATACATAGGTGTTAACATTTATTAACTTTATTTTAAATCTTTTTAAATAAACAAATAATGAAATATTTTCTAAGTAGGAACCATATAGTAATTGCACTTACAAAGATTTTATTAAATTTCCAAACGAAAGTAGAAAAATAACTTCATTTTTTGAAAAAACTGTCCAGTGTACTCTGCTTAATATTTTTCTCAAATGCTTTTAAAGTAAAATTTTCTTAATATTTTTCTCAAATGCTTTTAAAGTAAAATTTTCTAAGTCTCTTAATTTTTGCATTATTGAGCTAGGTACATCAGGGATGCTAACAAGAAATCTCTTGTACTCTTCTAAATTTTGTATAGCTTCAGCACAAGTTGGCACTGATTTGTGTAGGTCTTCATTTTCATCTTCTTCTCTTCCTGAATCATCTTCATGACAAAGTTCCTCAACACTTTTAACCCCACAAGGTACAAGATTGGCATCTCTATTGATGTAATCCTCAAATGTGGCATTGAAATCAAGCTTTTCCTGAAGAACATTCCATACGTCATCATCCACTCTTTCCTCCTCCACCTCCTCACTTTCTGAGCATGTATCTCCAAATCCTGCTTTCCGAAAGCAATTTCTTATAACCTCAGGAGGCACTGTGTCCCAAGATGCCTCCAGGAAAGATACTGCTTCCAGCGAGGACAATTTGTTTTTGTTTATATTGCTGCTTAAATTGTGGAATAGCTTATACACAAGGCGCTTTCGAAATCTTTCTTTTAAGACTTTTATAATGCCTTGGTCCAAGGGCTGAAATACAGATGTGGAGTTGGCTGGAAGAAATTCTAAATGCACATTTTTCAGATGGTGAACATCATTAGGATGAGCTGCACATTGATCTACAAATAAAACAATTTTTCAGTTCCTTGATGCCGTTTTTCTATCTAAACATGTCATAAATTCTTCAAAGATTTTACTTGTCATCCATGCAGATTTAGTATGCTGATATGTGCATGGGAGGGACTTAACATTTTTGAAACATCTTGGATTTTTAGACTTTCCAATGACTGCTAGTGGCAGCTTTTCAGATCCGTCCATATTGGTACACACTAGAACTGTCACTTTTTCTTTGCTTCGTTTTCCCCCATGGCAATTTTCTCTTTTAAAAGCAAACGTTTTCTCTGGGAGCAAATTAAAAAATAACCCAAATTCATCTGCATTAAATGTATCTTTCTCGTTGTACTTCTCCATTAGTCTAGGAAGTACAGCAGCCTTCCATGCTTCAACTTTTTCAGTATTTACACTTTTTGACTCACCACTAATTGTCTTATAAACGAGCCCTGAACGTTTTTTGAACCGGTCAATCGATTCATTCGATGCAGTGAATTCCAAATTCATTTTAAGAGCTATCTCTTCCGCTTTTTCTCGTATAACAGTTCCACCAATAGGAAGGTTTAACGCACGCGTTTGTTTAAACCATTCCAACAACACACTTGCAAGTTTCTCGTTTTTTGCAGATTTCATCTTCTTTCGACTTGGTTGCTGAACAAGGGAATCGTTCAGTATTTTTTTCTGATTAGCCATGATGTTATTGAGCGTAGATACGGGAATATTAAGTCATGTTGACATCATCACACGCGTACAGTTTCGATTGGCATCTACTTTACTTATAATCTCCAGTTTTTCATTTAGTGAAAGTGGTTTTCTTTTAATTCCCTTTTTAGATGACATCCCTATTCAAAAATAATATACTTGGGTTAATAAACTGAATTTAAAAAAGGAAATCTACGACACAGCCACAAACACACAGAACACTATGAATACTTAGAACACGCTATCGTAACTGAATGGTCAGAGCCGAAAACTACAACATAGGAAATTACAATACTGACCGGATTATAAGTTGATGGTTTTTTGTAATTATTTGAAACGTCGCGTCCAGTGATTTCCCTCTTTAAAATTTTACCGCTTCGTAAGTTAGACTCTTGCGCTTGTCGCTTCGAGTTTGTCAGCTGTTTCGTCTGTTCTGCACCGTCACTTGGCATAATGTGTTCATTGTAATGTTATTTCATAAAAACAATATTAGGTGGCAAGGTGTTCCATTCCAAAATGAATGAATGACTGGGATATTAGATTTCTTTTTATAGAAAAGTTTTAAAAATATTTAGAGAAAAATTACATTTTGACTAATATGGAAAATGCACACGGGAATGTGAAAATTGCATTCATTTTTTATGTAAGAAATGAAATTAAAGTTTCTGGCACATGTATACTTGAAACATTTTGGTGGACGAGTCATGTAAAATGTAGTCAAAAACATATTGCAGCAATTTTCCCCACAACTCCGCACTTAACGAAGCACTTGTCGAATAAACGCGACGAAAACGCAGAAAATCGCAGAATATCGCCGCTTTGTTATCGGTGTCTTTGTCATCGGTGAAGAGAACGCCAAACGCCTCCGCCGAATGGCTGCTCCCACACCAACGCGCTTTATATAGGGCGAATATTACCCCTATTTCCCATTCCCTCCTTTTCGTAGGGTTATATCACATAATCACGAAATTAACCAATACGAAGTCGAGGAGTCGCCCATTTAAGCTACCCGCCGTACCCCCTCCCTCGAGCGGCGACGTCAGGCGAGAGCGGCAGTCAAGAGAACAAGGCAGACCACCGGGGATATACGGAGAGCGAGCTGTCGCGGCGGGGGTGAAGAGAAAGAGAAAGACGGGAGTGACAGAGAAAGAGAACGAGAAGAGTTGTTCCTCGCAGGGGAGAGTGTGAAAAGTTTCCTGTCGGAGAGACGGTAACGATAAGTCCACAGGTTCTGAAGTGGTTAAGTGTTGTAATGGAGGCACCGGAGAGATATATTCTGTAACTCTAACTATAAGGTTGCTATATGTTCGGTTTATTTTGGGATCTACAATTTGTGGAATAGTTTTAGTTCGTTTAAGGGTATTTCTGGTTTTTGGTGGTATAGTTCTCCTGGTATTTGATTATATTGTGAATCATTCCGCTTTGTCATCTCATTCATTCCATCTCCTTTCGAGATCGCTGTTTGTTTAATATCCTGTTATTTCGTATTAAATATGTCTAAAGAACGCGGTAAAAGGGGCGTTGGATTGCTTCCTGAACCCGCAGAAGAGACCCCGTCGAACGGGGGTGAAATGAAACCTCATTTCTCGGATTGTGTAAAAGTCGCTAATCAGCTGTTGCTTGAAATTTCCCCTTTCCATGAACCCACGTCGGAGAATTGGTTTAAATTCATATCAGCGGTATGCGATGTCTTGTCTTTGATCCCAGAACATTATTTGTTTACTCTGTTGCTGTCTAAACTTCCAGCTAATTGTCGCCAATTTTGGCTCGCGGTCGTTAACCAGAGACTTCCATATAATAACTAAAGTATGGGATACTTTCGTCTCAAAAAGGGAATACGAACGACTTCTGACAACCAAAGTCAAACGATTTCAGATGCCGCGCGAGTCCCCTCGCGACTTTTATTATTCCGTCCAAGTTGCCGCTAAAGCACTCGGAAAAAGGTATTCTGATGAAGAATTTATAGAATTGGTATTGGAAGGGCTCAATCCTATGTCGCAGTCAACGTTGACCTTCGCTACTCGCCCCCAGACGCTCGGTCAGCTGGAGGAGTTGATGAGTCACGCAGCTAAGGGGCTCATGATTCGCCTCGAATATTCGGCAGCTGAGGCGCCGTTAAACTTAGCAAACTCGCTTCCTTCTCCCAATTCACAGTCGGTTGCATTCCCCCATGTAACAATTTGTTCCTTTTGTAATAATCGCGGACATTCTTTCCGCGACTGTCGGCGAAGAGCTAGTGAAAATCGCTCCGCGAGATCCGCGAGAAACCGCCCAGCTATTTCGTTTTCCAATATAAATGACCAACTTGAGATGCCTTTTGTAAATTGCGATGTTCATTCCGCAAAAATTCCAGCTTTATTAGATACCGGCTCCTCCTTATCGATGCTTGACATTAATACTTGGCGTAAAATTCCCCGCACGGGACGAACCCAACAGTGTGACATTACGTGTCGGAATATCATTGCAGCTCGGATTATCTTGACACGATATGTTACATTGAGGGTCCGCATTCAAAACTTATCGTGGCGACATACATTCTATTTGTCCGATTTGCCTGTCCCAATGATATTGGGTCAGGATTTCATCAAAAGGACGCGAATCGTACTTTACCACGACGCGTTTTCCTTTGAAAACTGTCCAGATAAGAAATTCCCTTTCCACTTCAATTCCTACACTTCATTAGCGTCGTCCGATTTGCCCCCGTCATCAATTGTTCATATGCAATGCCAAAATGCTCCACTTGCAAGCAAAACCCATTCCAACAGGGAAAAGGTTTCCTTCGGCGGCGAAGATAACCTTAGTCGGCCAACAAAGGAAATAAAATGTCTCGTCGATGTCTATTCCGACGTAATCTCTTCACAATTAGGCCAAACCAACCTGATGTGTTATGAGATTGAATTGCTCGATTCAACTCCGGTCAGATCCCCTCCATATCAATGCTCACCGCCAAAATTGGCCATGATGAGGGCTCATGTCGATAAGTTACTCGCCGATGGTATTATCCAGCCTTCGTTATCAAACTGGAGTTCACCTGCCTTTCTCATCCCCAAGAGAGATGGCTCCGAAAGACTAGTGGTCGACTATCGTAAACTCTATAAGCAGGTCAAGGCCGATAATTTTCCTACGCCTTCGATAGAACACGTCCTACAATATTTGGGCTCTGCCAAATATTTCACCATTCTTGATTTAAATTCTGCCTTCCATCAAATTCCTTTGACATCGCCTTCAAAGGAGTATACCGCCTTCGTCACACCGTTTGGGCTGTATCAATATAATCGTCTTCCATTTGGTTTAACCACATCTCCTCAGGTCTTTTCGAGGTTGATTGACAAGGTGCTAGGTGATTTAAAATATTCTTGTGTGTATCCATATATTGATGATTTATGCATTTATTCCAAGAGCCTGCAAGAACATCTTCGTCACATCAAACTGGTATTGGAGAAGCTAAGGGCAGCTGGTCTCACGGTCCATCCAGAGAAGATGAAATTGGCCCACGAATCCATTACCTTCCTTGGACATCGAATCTCCCATGGCGAACTTACCACTGACCCAGAGAGAACACAAACCCTTTCAGCATTCCCTGCTCCTAAATCAGTTAAGGAGGTCTCACGCTTTCTCGGTATGTGCGGTTTTTATTCCAAATTTATTCCAAATTATGCGGAGATAGCATCCCCTCTGAATGCACTCCGCAAGAAAGACGTCATTTTCAAATGGACCAATTTGCAGCAAGATTCTTTTGTCACATTGAAACAATGTCTGTCTTCTCCCCCAGTACTTCAACTTCCTAACTTTGAGGAAGAATTCCATTTGTTCGTGGATGCCAGTCAGGTGGCACTTGGGGGGGTTCTTCACCAAACGTTCGATGGGAAGCTAAAGCCTATAGCTTATGCTAGTAGAACCTTGAATAATTTTGAACAAAAGCAGCCATCTTATGAATTGGAGTGTCTTGCTTGTTGTTGGGCGGTCGAAAAATTCAGGACTTATCTACAGCCAAAACTATTCCATTTATACACAGACAATGGGGCGATAACCTGGTTGTTTAAACATCCCAAGCAACTAGGAAAAATTGGACGAATGGTTTTAAAATTGTCATCCTTTCGCTTTGTAATCCATCATGTCCCATCTTCTAAAAATAGGGTAGCAGACTGTCTATCTAGAGCGGTTGACCAACCAATTGAGAATCCAACTGATTGTTCGATGCTGTTACACCATATACCTCTGTCCTTCACAAACATTAGGGATCACCAGAATTCAGATCCGCAGCTAAAACAGCTGATCGAACAAATCAGACAGGGAAGCCCATCCCACAATTATTTCATTAAGAATGGGTTATTATATCATGGAACAAGCAGACTTAAAAGGGGTAGAGTGGTGGTTCCAGATGCCCTCAAGGCCATGCTATTTTCCTATTTCCATTCCTTACCAACTGCTGGACATATGGGCATTAGTAAGACTTCTGAGCGAATCTGTAGGGAGTTTTGGTGGAGTAACATGAAGTCAGAAATAGCCCAGATGGTTAAAACCTGTCATGAGTGCCAAACATGTAAACCTAGTAACACCCTTCCCCCTGGAAAAATGAGTTCTACTATTCCTAACTACCCCTGGGAGAGAGTTTATATAGACTTTGTTGGTCCATTACCCAGAAGTCGGAATGGAAATACCTGTGCACTCACAGTCATTGACGGTTTCACCAAATTTACCTTCATTGAACCGTTACGCTCTCAGTTAGCCTCCCAAGTTGTTTCCACATTATTTCAGAAAATCTTTCCTAAATTTGGCTATCCCAAATTCTTGGTTTCTGATAATGGAACCCAATTCAGATCTGCACTTCTGGCAGATATGTGTTTTAAATATGGTATAAAACAGATTTTCACAGCCCCTTATTATCCGCAACCTAACCAAGCTGAACGGGTCCACCGAAACCTGAAATATGCCTTAACCATCTTATCTCAACATGACCATAGGAAGTGGGATGAGTATGTGCCCAGCCTAACCTTTGCCTTCAATTCTGCCAAACACAGCAGTACAGGATATACTCCAGCAAGGGTGTTTATGGGAAGAGAACTTCCTCACCCTCTAACAAATTTCTGGAGAATTCCTCCACAAGCTCTGTCGGAGACGTTAACACAATCTGAAAGGCAGTCCCTATGGCAAGAGGTGTTAAGAAATTTAAAAAGGACGAGAGTTAGACAAGCAGTGGCATTTAATAGAAGTCATTCAGGGAATCCCTTTAAAACTGGTGATATGGTCTTGTTTAAAAGGTTTCCTACTAGTTCAAAGGCGCGCCACCAAACCGCCAAACTCACACCACAATGGGTCGGTCCATTTTCGATTAGAAATTTTTTATCTCCTGTGACAGCTGTTCTGGAACTGTCACCCACTAAGGAGAGAATTGCCAATATATCGCATTTAAAATTATATCATAAATAATTCTGTTATTATAACGTGTATGTGCCGGCGTAGGGAATTAGCGACCCCATCGCCCAATGATACTGCATCATTGCAATCAGCCCCCAGATGAGAATCTGGAAAAACATATCCATTTTCGGCTTACGCTATGCCTTTGTGAATACAAAGATGATGTTCGAGGCAGCATACAGGATGTTTAGACCTTTATGTTTGTCTCCATGGCTCTAAATTTTTATTCTTTAAAGTGACCTAGCCATGCTTTTCTTATGTTTACTGGTAATACTGCCTCTATTACCACAATAGTTTTTGTGCACTCTCCCCAATTGGGATAGTGTACCTTAAAATGTTTATTACACTGTATCCTATTGTCAAAAGGCTGTGCATCTCAAACAGGGGAAATATACTAATTTAAAATTGTTTCACTAATCATAATTATCTGAACTATTCTAAATATTAACCAATGTTACAATAATTATCTATACCACTGTGAAAATTAATTAATGTCATACAATTATCTGTACCACTTACTAAGCTCAAAATGGTTAATGTCATACTGACTCGAGCCCTTGTCTTAGAAAATAACTGCTGGTAAGTGCCCAGCATAAAATACTGTTTACTTTATATAATACTTTAAATTCAAAATAATCTTTTGTTAAATTTCGGTACTTCCCACTTGGAACTACCATGAACTCCTTTTTTTTCTTATAATATCCATTGTCTTTGAACGTGCCCTTATTGTAAGCCTAAGGCAAGGAGTGGGCAATAAGTTTAGTATCTCAATTCACTGGTGCTATCCTGAAACCACACACCAGAACCTTTCATGACAATTAATATCTGTTATGGTACAGACATAAGTGGGGCGATTGAATTTCCATCCGAGAAGACATCTCACTGCAGTGCTTAGTGAACACTTTCCAAACCTGCCTTCAAGGAGTGTACTAAACCCGAACAGTGTGGATCAGTGGTGAATGTTTTCCGTTTCCCCTAAGAACTTCCACTGGAACAGGGGCGCAGACTCGGATTTTCAGAACAAAATAACATTTCCAGTGAATTATTCCCAATATGTTTGAATTATTCCAATGACAGTGAATAAATTATATTAACAATGCTAAAGAGAATTCGTGTGTGTGATCTAATCTAAAGAGTGATTAAAGAAGTGCTACAGATAAAGGGTGTGGACCATTGGGGGAAGAGATGGTCTAAGGAATCTCCCCCCACCCTTCAAAACTTTATTTTTCTTTGGGAAAACTTTATTTTTTTTCATTTTCTGAGGGAGGATGCAGCAATTTTCCCCACAACTCCGCACTTAACGAAGCACTTGTCGAATAAACGCGACGAAAACGCAGAAAATCGCAGAATATCGCCGCTTTGTTATCGGTGTCTTTGTCATCGGTGAAGAGAACGCCAAACGCCTCCGCCGAATGGCTGCTCCCACACCAACGCGCTTTATATAGGGCGAATATTACCCCTATTTCCCATTCCCTCCTTTTCGTAGGGTTATATCACATAATCACGAAATTAACCAATACGAAGTCGAGGAGTCGCCCATTTAAGCTACCCGCCGTACCCCCTCCCTCGAGCGGCGACGTCAGGCGAGAGCGGCAGTCAAGAGAACAAGGCAGACCACCGGGGATATACGGAGAGCGAGCTGTCGCGGCGGGGGTGAAGAGAAAGAGAGAGACGGGAGTGACAGAGAAAGAGAACGAGAAGAGTTGTTCCTCGCAGGGGAGAGTGTGAAAAGTTTCCTGTCGGAGAGACGGTAACGATAAGTCCACAGGTTCTGAAGTGGTTAAGTGTTGTTAATACTTTAGTTTATTTGGTTATGTGTACCATATAGCATTTAGTTGGAGCTGTATGTGGCGTTGATTTTTGGTCGCCACAATATAAAACAGGTACATTTCCATTTTTTAAGGTTCGTTATGACCATCTTAGGCGGGAAAACATTTTAAACAGAAACATATTAAACGGGAAAAAATTACATTGTTCTTATGAGAAAATTTTTGGGACCGAAAGATTTGAACATCTTACGCAGGAAAACATCTTAAGCAAGAACATCTTAAACAGATTCCACTGTATATGCATTACATTAACTATAATGGTTGGATTTTTAATAAGCTTGATTTTCTACATCCTCTTCCTGCAGTAAATTAACTTTAATTAAAACTAGTGTAATGCATGCAAAATCAATAAGCTTTAAATTTAATCCTTTAATCTCTGTTTTGATAGAGTTATGTATATTCCAATATCGTAACATGTATTGGACATGAAGTTACATTTACTGACCATTGACATACAAAAAATGATGTGGTTTTGTGGTACTTTTGAACAATAGCCCTTTCTCAAGGACCACATGTGTCCAAGAAAGAATAACACCTATTTATGTTTGTGAGAAGATCATGATTCATGTTTGAGACAAATATAAGTGGAATCATGACCTTCCTGCAAATTGAAGCAGTGTGATTTTTGTTTGTTGCTATATTAATACAGAAATTGAAAAATAAGCACACAAGTTATTACGGACTGATTTCATTTGAAGGATTATAAAATATAATATAATAAAAAACCACTACATATCAACAAATTGTTTATTTGTTTGTGGCAACAAGCACAATCTTTTGAACATAATGCAGAATAAATACAGACATTTTTATATCCAATTTTATATTTATGGAAATAAATTACTCCTTTAGTAATTGTGATTATTCACACTTGTCTCTTGCCAAGAAACTGCACCATCTGAATTGAAGAAACTTTGAAATTCGTTTCTGATGAACAGTGCTAGTTCAGTTGGCCTATTTCCACACTGTCTAGGAAGTTCAGTCATTTGGTTTCCTCCATGATTCGCTTGAAGTTCATTTTCAAAACCATTTACTCCTGAATAATTAATGATATAATTGTGTAGTACACAGGCAGCAATTGTAATTAGTTCTACTTTTTCCACTGCAAGATTTATGGGTACTAAAAGAAATCAAAATTTATTCACCAAATTGCCAAAAGCATTTTCTGAAACACGTCTTGCTCTACTTAGACGATAAATAAAAATATTTTGGGCATACATTAAACCTCTATATCGGTATGGCTTCATGATATGTACATGAAGAGGGAAAGCGTCATCAGCCACTATTACATATGGTAAATTATTTTGCCTTCCTGGAAGAGGTTCAGGGGGAGGTAGCCTTAAATTGTTGGTAGTAATAGCTTGCCACAAATTGCTTCGCCTAAATACTCCACCATCACTATTCCTACCATTTCTGCCCACATCAATGAAAAGAAATTTACACTTGGCATCTACTAATGCCAGAAGCACAATGCTGTCATAGCCCTTATAATTTCTATAAAACGATCCAGATGACCTTGGAGGCCTAAACTGTATGTGTTTTCCATCCATGCTTCCGATGCAGTTTGGAAAGTTCCAGTCTTTGTAGAACTCATTTGCTACTTGCTTCCATTCAGTTTCAGATGATGGGACCTAGAAAATAAGGAGAATTTTCAATAAATTCATTTTCTCAATATTTCAGGAAATGACTGATGATTCTCAATGTGAAGTAGTGGAATCCGAAGCATCCCTCTATTCAAAAACCTCGTACGCCAGTTACAGACCGCAGAGGATGCAAACGTAAAGGAGAGGAAATGGAGAGTGGTGCTGATGTAATTCTAAGAGATATGACTATCCAAAAGGATAGCTCTTATCACTTTGGGAATTTTGTCGCCTCAGAAATGAGGGAGTTGAAGAGTAAAGAATTGCAAAGGAAGCTGCAAGGAAAGATTCTGCAAGCAATTGCAGAATGCCAGGAGCAAGATTAACACATTCGGTGCGGAAGTCCTCTTAAGAGGCCCGGCCCGGCCGGTCTCCCCTCGCTGCCGGAAGGGCTCTTAACACGTTCAGTGCTGACGTATCACACGTGTGATACCTCGGAGTATCCTATCTGTGGGCGGGCGTATCACATGGTGATACCTCCGTCCTGGCTTTTTCTAACCGGCCGGAGAGGCACTCAGCCGCCTTGAACGCCAGAAGGGATGGTTTGCCGCCTTCAGTAAGGGCTTGTCTCTAGTCGAGTGCACATCGTTTGTGAAACCTGCTTTTTTTTACTTCTTGGCGAAGATTCATCCAAAATTTTAAGGTGAGTACCAACATTTTTAATGTAATATTTTCTTTCTAATATAATATTTGCAATTTAAGGGAAATTGTTATGAAACTGCAGAATTATATATTCTGAACCTATATAAATTCTTTCGTGCTCTTTTTAGGGAATTTTTTTTTTCATATAATATGCATATAGTAATATTTCGTATATTATATTTTCATAATTTTATTCCTTTTTTGATACCTCTATGTTCTTCCTTTTGTCGGTGTTATTTATTCATTTATTATAGTACGTACTTAGTTAAATTACATTTATAACGATTCTTTACCTGGAAGTAGAGGTTTTATATTTCATTTTCATGTTTTGGAAAACATTCTGCCACTCCAAAATGTTTCGCAAAAATATTATACAACACTTTTTTACGTAAATAACCTTTTAGCAGTTAGATATTTTATTGTTTCGCGTTTTTTGGCGATTCTACAAATAGGATACTGAAATTTTCAGCCTGTTATAGTATTCAATTTTTTTCGGCATCAAGATTATTACTATTGCATCTTATATTGCGTGTGACAATCCAACAAAACATTATATTTGTGATATTTACTAATTAATTACTAATACATATCTATTTAACATTTAACAATATTTCATTGTTTCAGTGTTTTAGACGATTCTACAATTAGGATACTGAAATTTTCAGCCTTTTACAGTGTTCAGTTTCTATCGGCAGTAAGTAATGGATTACTACTATTGCATCTTATATTATAAGTGACATACCAACAAAATGTTATCTTTGTTATATTTACTAATCAGTATTTTTTATAGGTATGTCAGAAGCAGGTCCTTCCACTTCTGGCATTTCTCATAGAAGGAAACGAAAAACGACGGCCAAAGATACTGAAGAAAAGCTTCATTTCCCTGAATCTTCATCTAAGAAAATACAAACGGAGGACCAAGTCCTGCAGTTTTTGCTAAATTCAGATGAAGAATATGAATTTAGCTCTAGCGAAGAGGAAGAATCGGACGACAGTATGGGTGATGCAGGTAATGAGGTTGTTGTCCCTTTCCCTTCCGGAAGCGTTACTCCTGCCGACCCATCTGCCGTCTTTGTTTGGAAAGACCATAAACCCAGGACCACCCCCATTCCCTTCTCCGGAGAGCCAGGTTTGAAGGTTTACAACCCTGGGCCAAATCCTTACGAATATTTTAGAATGTTAGCCTCTGACGAATTCTACGAATTGGTTCTTAGGGAAACAAATATAAATGCGGAGAATCTTTTTGTGCAAAATATTTCCCCTAAAGCTCGCGTTACCAACTGGAAAGACGTTACACAGGAGGAGTTCGAGATTTTTTTGGGACTCTTATTTCACATGGGAAATATAAAAATAAGCAGGTTACAGAATTATTGGAAAAAAAATAAGTTGTACGATATTCCAATTTTTTCTAAAAATATGTCGAGGGATCGGTTCATGATTATTCTTTGGGCATTGCATTTCGGAAGAAATCCGGAAGAAGGAGAACCAACCCCAGAAGATCCACTATATAAAATTAGACCGCTCATTGATATTTTCACGAGGACTATGGGACATATCTATAGCCCCAAAAAAGAACTTAGTTTAGATGAGTCCATGGTTCTTTGGAGGGGACGTCTTGTGTTCAGACAATACATTAAAAACAAAAGACATAAATATGGGGTAAAAATATATATGCTTACGGAAGCAGATGGCCTTGTTCTTAATTGTCTGATTTACACAGGAGCTAGAGACAAAGAAGTAGGTGGGCCTGGGCATGCAGGAAAAGTTGTCCATAAACTTTTACAAAATTATTTAAATGTTGGACAATCCATTTACATGGACAATTATTATAATAGCGTAAATTTGTCACATGACCTCCTGAAAAATAAAACAGAGTACAGGAACATTGAGGGGCAATAGAAAAAACAATCCATTGCACATCATTAACAAAAAACTATGCAAAGGTGAAGTCACCCAAACATTTTCAGAAGAAGGGGTTTGTGTGTTAAAATGGCGTGACAGACGCGATGTAATTATGATTTCATCTGAACATTCTGGTGACCTAAAGGAACAAAAAGCCAGGAGTGGAAAAATAACAAAAAAACCAAATGTTGTGTTTGAATACAACAGGTATATGGGAGGAATCGATCGGGTGGATCAACTTCTTTCCTACTATCCATGCGAAAGAAAAACTCTGAGATGGTACCTAAAAATTGCAATTCACTTCATGCAAATTTTTATAAACAATAGTTATATTCTGTACAGCAGATTTAGCGGTGAAAAATTAAATCTACTCGATTTCAGGGAGAAAGTAATCGAATCCTTGATTTACAGAAATAAAGTAGAGGAACCAAGTAGTTCGCTGCTGGAAAAGGGTAGAATACACTTGCCAACAGAGGTGGAAAAGAAACGGCTGCAAAGAAAGAAATGCAGAATCTGTAGGCGGAAGGGGATAGTAAAAAATGTAGGGACCTACTGCCCAGTAGTAGTAGTAGTAGGATTGGGATTTTGTAGGTGCATCGACAGCTAAGGTCATTTAGCACCTTACAGTACAGTATATTATTACATTTCATTTTTTAATTAGAATGTCACGTTTAAATTTAAAATTCAATGATACTTGAACAAGGTAATCACGGTAATGAATACTGGAGTCAATGTTTAAAACCTGTGAAAGAGGCCAGCCTCCTTCAGGAAGGATAAAACTCTATCTACCCTTGAGGAATTGTCGCCAAGGATGTCGTCTAAATCACCAGTGATAAGGTATTTGCTGCGCAGATCAGAGTACTTACGACAGTCTGTCAGAAGGTGTCTTACAGTGACTAGAGAGTGGCAATCCTCGCATTGAGGTGGTACCCGAGGGATGGAGAACAGGTACGAATGTGTCAGGGCACTATGCCCAATCCTCAACCGAGTGAGGACTACCTCCTCTCTTCTACTGTTTCTGACAGATGACGCCCAGTGCCTTGTGTCATTCTTGATCAGACGCAGCTTGTTCTCCTTCATAGAATGCCATGAAAGGTGCCAACCCTTCAGATTTGAGCTCCTGAATGCCTTGTTCCATGCTTTAGGGAATTTCATTCCTATTGATAAATTTTCACTTGTTTGTAAATACACATACACATAATGAATTTATTGTATTAAAAATTTTATTTTATATTGCTTTTTATAATATATTCACATGTATATTTAGCTATATACCGAAACCTTTTATTCTGTATTTTTCTGTATGTATTTTATTTCCCAAAGATTGATTTATATGTCAAATTTACGTATGTATTTATTTATATTTCATTAATTTTTATTATAACTATGCTTTTGAACATTCTACTTTATATAAATTAATTTCTTTGACAATTTAGCTGTATGTTTTGATGTATTCCATTACATTATACAGTGTACCTATGCAATGAACAATTTATTTTGCATATATTGATTTTTATAATATATTAGCAATATTGTTCAGTTATATTTCAATAACATTTATTGTATACATTTTTTGTAATATTTCTGATTATTTCATTTCACATTTATTGAATTGTATGACATATATACTTAATTGTTGAGTAAAATTTAATGTATTTGTATTATTAATGTCTATTCTTGTGAACATTTATTTCACAGATTCATTCTTACAAATTATGTATTCATTTACCTATGTCATTATTCATGTATCTTATATCATATTATTAATACATATTATTATTGTTATTGATAATGAACAATAAATTCACTGTGTGAACAAATGAACTAATATGAATTATTTCGAATTTTATATTTCAAATTATATCCTATACAATACTGATGAAAAATAATTAATGCAGGCAAATTAACTTGATTTTGATAAAGCCACAGCAGAGCCCAAATATTCGATCTTGGATTGAAACGCAGGTAAAATAAACTTCCCATGAACTTGCCAAGAGGGTATGCCTATTGATGGTTGTATCAAGGGGCTGAGGTATCACGGTGTGATACCCGAAATTTTTTTAAATTTTAATAAACTTTCTGCTATTCAATGTATTTTCCACTACGTACATGACATTATTAGAAAGTATAGATAAGAAAAAACAAACCAAAAATTTCAGCTCGGTGAAAGGTAACTTCGAATTAGGAGCAGCATTGAAAGTGTTAAGAGGCCCTGCGTCGGCCGATTCCTATTCCGTTTCTCATCGTCATTTCTCGGTCCGTTTTTGGAGTAGGGCTTTAGGAATTGGACCGTACGTTCAGTAGTCTCGTATCCTTCGTACCGTGTGCTTCGGTTCGAGGTGTGCTATCGGAGATTTTTTTTGTGGATTTTCGAATTTCGCTGTTATAAAAAGGTAAGTTAACATTTCCTTACACGTTTTTTTTAAATTTCCTTTTCCTTTGCAACATAAATTTATTTTTAATGTTTTTAGGTGTCCTAGTCCAGTTTCTTGGAGTGATTTTTTTTTTTTGGAGGTGTCGTCGCAGAAGAAAGGTAATTTAAATTTACGCCTGCCTTTCAAAAATCACTATATCTTTATGAAATATGATTTTAAAATATATTACTTACTTTCAGGAATATTTGAAACCAATAATTATTGGTGGAAAGCCTTTTCACTGGATTTAACTTGCATAATTTCCGGATTTTTCAAGCTTTTTGGTAAGTGCATATAATCCGCCTTGGATTTTAACATTGAAAATCACACGTATTTTTTATACAGTGTCCTGTTGAAGTGTACAAAAACGTTTACAGATTTTTACGTAAATGATTCAAGTTAGTCACTTTTAAATCCCTCCAGCGCGGAATGAAACACTCGTGGAGGTCCGAGGATGTGGGTATTTAAATATCCGAGAGCTCACTTGTGTTGGGTATTTAAATTTTACACCTAAATTTTTTTGTTATAGAATTATTGATAAAGTCGTGTATCTCGGAGACTGATTATTCTGTAATTGGCTAATAAAAAGTATAAAAAGGATGAAACACTCGAGGAGGTCAGAGGATATGGGGATTTAAATATCCGAGAGCTTACTTGTGTTGGGTATTTAAATTTTACATCTAAATTTTTTTGTTATATAATTATTGATAAAGTCGTGTATCTCGGAGACTGATTATTCTGTAATTGGCTAATAAAAAGTATAAAAAGAATGAAACACTCGTCGAGGTCGGAGGATATGGGGATTTAAATATCCGAGAGCTTACTTGTGTTGGGTATTTAAATTTTACATCTAAATTTTTTTGTTATAGAATTATTGATAAAGTCACATATCTCGGAGACTGATTATTCTGTAATTCGCAAATAAAATGTATAAAAAGAATGAAACAATCGTGGAGGTCGGAGGATATGGGTAATTAAGTATCCGAGAGCTTACTTGTGTTGGGTATTTAAATTTTCATCTAAATTTTTTTGTTATAGAATTATTGATAAAGTCCTTTATCTCGGAAACTGATTATTCAGTAATTCGCAAATAAAAAGTATTTTGAACAGAAAAACTTGAAAATCATAAGGTGTTAACTTTTTAAACTTTAAAAACGCCTAGCGTGCTGGTACGGGCACGGAAAATTGCTCCGTTCGGTGCCGGAGGCTTATTTTCTGCTGCGTACTGCAGGTAGGGCATTTGGCATATGTGTGAAATTTGGAGGGTGTCTTCTGGCCACGTGTTATTGGAATCAGCACGTGTTCGTAGCATTTGGGGTGGGAAGAGGTTGTTTGTTGGGCAAAGTAAAGTAAGAGACACTTGCCGCACCCGGACCCTCTGGACTAAACCTTTTCACACAGCATGTGCCCATGTATAAGCAAAAAGATTTTACCTTCCCCTTCAGAAATTCCTTGACGGCCTTAGTGGTATCTTCTTTCATTTTTGGATCCTTAGGCCGCGTATATTCATTTGTTAGCAAACCTTCGAACACGTGTTACGTGCGAAACATTTTTTCAAGTGAGATTTACCGCTTTTTTCCTTCCCTCAAAATCTTACCGAAGGAGAGATGAGGGAATATAAACATTGGCCCATAAAAATCAAACCGCCTTAGATGCCGAATGTGCGCAGAGAAAGGAAAATACACTCGGTTGTTGACTAAATGCAAAGCTTGCGATGTCGGCCTTTCTGCATTTTTCTGTTTTGAAAAATACGACAGAAAAGAATATTTTTCTTTGTAAATATTGTGTATATTGTAAATAATATATAAAAATATTTTTCTTACAGTTTATTGAAATTATAATAACTACAAAAATATTTTCAGTTACTGTGAATTTAAAAAAGTTTTATTCAGTATTATCATATGCGTATGATCTATGTAAAAATTGAATTATATTACTAATGTTTTACCTTTTGATACAGTAAATATTTTTTTGGTTTGAAATTCTAAAATAAATAATGTATTCCTCCGTGAAAGCACTACTTCTCAGTTGCTTATTACAGTTCTTCGTATTATTACATCTTTACATAAAATATGCATTGTAAATTTAAATTAATATCTTACCTAACTTTTCCTTGAATTTTAGGTGAGTTACTAGAAAATTAAACAGAATGGCGAAGAGGTTAAATCCTGATGAAATTCCAAGTACCTCTGGTATGTATATTGAGCTTTAATTGTTCACCCTTATTTAATTTTGTGATGCTGTATATAAACAAATTCTAATATTTCAGGTGCGTCGAAAAGGAGTCGTGAGAGGGAGACGTTACTCCTCTCCGATATGGACGAGGAGGAACTTAGGAGGCTCCTCGAGGAAGCTGAGTCCTCTGAGGACTCAGAAGAGACAGAAGAAGAAGGTTTCTTCTTGGTGGAGGAACATCCGGAAGGCCCTTCTTCTTCCAGAGTTCTTCTTACCCCTCTAACGGCTCAAGGTACCCCTGATCCCTCCACCCACATTCAGTCTATCGCCGGCCCCTCCCAAGCCCCCTGACCTTGTTATTCCCACCCATTCACCACAACCCCCAGCAATAAACCCTAGCGCTTCGGTTCCTTCTCCTTCACCCATCCCTCAAACACTTTCTCCTTATGATCCTGCCAACCCTAACCAGCCGCCTTCTCCCTCTCTTCCTTCCCACCAACCTCCACCTACTTGGAAATCCTCTCCTCCTCCCAACCGGCCTAATTTTCCCTTCACGGGGATGAGGGGATTGAAGAAATTCCCAGATGGAAATAGGCCCATAGATTTTTTCAATTTAATATTTACTGAAGACCTTTACAATCTGTTGATCCGGGAAACGAACAACTTTGCTGTGGAGTTGTTCCTGAGGGAGGGGATTTCCTCAAGGTCCCGGATCACTGATTGGAAAGACTTGAGTATGGATGAATTGAAAATGTTTATGGGCCTTATGTTCCATATGGGAATTATCAAGCTGAATCGGGTTCATGATTATTGGAACACGGACGAGAAGTTCGATTTGCAGTACTTCAGCAGACGAATGTCCAGGGACCGGTTCCTAAACATAAAGGCGGCGGCATTCCATCTAGCCGCCAACGAACCCGGTCCAGTTGATCCCCTCCATAAAATTAGGCCGCTCCTTCAGCATTTCATGGATGTTATGGCCGAAATAACATCCCCTGCCAAAAACCTGGCAATTGATGAATCCCTGGCACCTTGGAGGGGTCGGCTTTATTTTAAGCAATACATTCCGATGAAAAAGCACAAATTTGATTGAAATTTTATATGTTAGCCGAGCCAGACGGATTACTTCACAGTTTCTTAATTTACGCAGGGGCAAGGGATCAAGAGGTCAGTGGTGTGGGGCACGTAAATAAAGTTGTCCATAAATTGATGGAAAACCTCAAAGGGTCAGGCCATTCCCTTTTTATGGACAATTTTTATAATAGCGTCTCCTTTGACCACTGATCTTCTTGATCAAAAAACGTACGTCACGAGGACATTGCATCCCAACAGGAAGGATAACCCCGTGGACGTTGTGGAGAAGAAATTAAGAAAGGGTGAAGTAATCCAGCGGTGGACAGACAAGGGCGTCAGCGTTTGCAAGTGGAAGGATAAAAGGGAAGTGTTGTCCATATCATCTGAATTCTCAGGTGATATGGTCAACATTTCCGATCGGCGCGGATCCACTATATCTAAACCGGAAATGATTGTGAAGTATAATAAGAATATGGGAGGCATCGACCGTGTTGATCAGCTATTTTCTTATTATATTCCCAATCACGGTACGTTAAAGTGGTATAAAAAAATAACATTCCATATCATCGAATTGATGCTATTGAATGCGTATTTTTTATATCGCAGATATAGTGGGGAAACCGGCGTCGAACTTTTCAAATTCCGCTTGGTAATCGTTGACGCCCTTTGTGGCTCCAGACCCTTGCCGCAACATCCCCCTCCATCCCCAAATTTCATAAACAAAATGCACTTCCCAAAGCCTTGTCCGTTAGAGGGGTGAAGAAGAACTCAGAAGAAGTGTAGAATTTGTAAAAAGAAATGTACATACTTGTGTCCTGGTTGTGCAAACGAACCAGGACTTTGTATAGATAATTGTTTTTTAGTTTACCATAAGAACCTTAATTTTAGTTTAGTTGAGTAGGAAAGTGTAAATATTTATAATATTATCATTAGTTTATTAGTTGCTTTTATTTGTATATACTTTTTTTGTTAGTACTGTATTATTTGTAATTATTTAAGATTCTGTATTTTTTAATGTATGTATATATATTCGTATTTATTGTAAATTCCTATTTGTAAATATTATATTCTTGTAATATTTTATTATTTGTACTAGGGATGGGCGATCCACGATCGATCTTTTTACAAGGTCGATTCGATTTTTGGATCGATCTGTTGTTCTACGATTTTTATGTGGATCGATTTCTTTAGCCCAGAATCGAGAATCGTTCGACCCCAACTGGTGGGGTGGTGAACTCTAGTTGTGGGCATCAAACCTAGTCGGCAACTTAACCTTACAAGCTGCACCCGCGCAATGTTTCCGCGGTTTTTTTCAATTAATTTATAATAAATTAAGAAGTGTGTGAAATAAATTGATCTCAATAATTCACATTTACTCTAATAAAGCCTTCCCCTGGTACAGGATTTTAATGTACTTTGTTTCCAATGTAAGGTTCGGGGGTTCGAATCTCGCTGAGGGCATGACTGTGCGCGCATATTGGCAATTTATTATGCGAATAATGGTCAGTCAGAAATCTGTAAAATTAAAAATCATATTAGAGAGGAAATAAATGCTACACAGTAATTTATCGCGAACATTTATGTTTCTAATTTTCTTTGTTTCTTTTTATTATCATAATAAAATGTTAATGTAAAATTTTGGTTCTTATGGCTTGAATCGATGATCGAACTTTATTATAATAAAAAAATTGTAACACGAAAATTATTCTTTTAGTCTGTAACCTTCCTTGTGGATAGTCGCGGTAACCAATTCCGCACGAGTTTGTTGTGCGGGTTGCATATCCGGGACGACCGCATATCCTGACGGTACTCTTAAGAGGCCCTATAAAATTTTTAGGATTTCAGCTAATTTTTTTATTGAAAATCATGGTACTATATCTGAAATGATAAAACAAATCATTATCTTGAAATATTGCCGAAATTTGTATGCCCGGAAGTGGCAAAGTCGTTCTATATGCAGTCCGCACCGAAAGTGTTAATAAAAAGGTATGGGCTACTTTTCTACTTCTCCCACATTAAGCATAGTGTATCCACACCCATGTGATTGTTCTCGTCCTCTATTTTATGTCACTGACCCTGTGCACATTTTCCAGTGCATACGGAATAATTGGATTTATCAAAAAAATGATGGGTTATGTTCTTATAATCCCATATTTAATGAATTGGAAAACAAGTGCACTGCATCCTTTGAAATGTTGAGGAAACTATATGACTTAGAGTCAACTAAGCTGCTGAAGCACGGGTACGGTTTGACACTGTGGCCCTCCAACTTAGAGCGACAGAATGTAAGGCTTGTGCAACAAATTTTTAATGATTTTGTTGTTGAAGGTATTAAACATTTAGGATTTAGGTACGGTTTGACACTGTGTCCCTCCAACTTAGAGCAACAGAATGTGAGGCTTGTGCAACAAATTTTTAATGATTTTGTTGTTGAAGGTATTAAACATTTAGGTTCTATTCATGATATTCCACATCATGAAGGTACAGCCACTTTCATTAGCATTATTTTAAAATGGTGGAAGGTGGTAAATGTGAAATCCCGTAATAAAGGTCAGCAGCTGAATGATTCATATCTGGAACCATTGACTAAAGGGGAAAATGATGAAAATATTACTTTTCTAAGAATGTTCTATGGATGACTTGATGCTTGGCATGGTATGTCCCTTGATTCAGGTTGCCTCACAAGAGAAACGTTTACTGCTCTTATCCATTTAGGAAATATGGATGAGGTCCCTGTTAGTTTCGACCTCCCAGGAACAAGGACAGTAAATTTAAAGGGAGCGAAAGAAGTGTCTGTCACCACAACAGGTAATGAGAAGTCAAATTTTACTGTGGTTTTATGTGTGACTTCTGATGGATCCAAGCTTCCACCCATGGTAATTTTTAAGAGGAAAACTGCTCCTAAAGGAAACTTTCCTAAAGACGTAGTTGTTGCATGGAATGAAAAAGGTTGGATGAATCAAGAAATAATGAAAACATGGCTTGAAAATGTGTGGAGGAAAAGGAAATTTGCATTTTTCAAACCAAAATCGTTATTAATTATGGACTAATGCCGTGCACATACAACTCCTGAAGTGATGAAGGTAGTTGGTAAATACTCCAAGGTAGCAATTATTCCGGGTGGGTTGACAAAAAAGTTACAGCCGCTTGATATATCTGTGAACAGGTCTTTCAAGTCAAAGTTGCGTTATCGATGGGAAAAGTGGATGATGGGTGGTTTAAAAGACTACACCAAATCAGGTAAAATTAAAAAGCCATCCTATGAAGAAATGTGTAGGTGGATTGCGGAGAGTTGGCAGGGTGTTACAGTCTCTTGTGTAAAAAACGGTTTTGTAAAATCACTAGGTGATATATTGGATGATAAGACGGAAGAAATAGAAAATAGCGAGGAATCAGATTCGGAAATTGAAATTACAGAGAGTGGTGCACCGGAAGAAATAATGGACGTCCTTAATTCATTTTACATTGATTCAGACGAGGATTTTCTGGGTTTCGAATAAAAGCTTTTAATGTAAAACTATTGTTAATTTCCTCATCATAATATGATCCTAATTTTAATGTTATTAATTTCCTTGTTTTTTTGTAAACTATTTCGGTAATTCAAAAGTATGATTTTCTGGGTATCGAATAAAAAACTTGTAATGTAAAACTATTGTGAATTTCCTCATCTTAATATGATCCTAATTTTAATGTTATTAATTTCCTTGTTTTTTGTAAACTATTTCGGTAATTCAAAAGTATGATTTTCTGGGTATCGAATAAAAAACTTTTAATGTAAAACTATTGTGAATTTCCTCATCTTAATATGATCCTAATTTTAATGTTATTAATTTCCTTGTTTTTTGTAAAATATTTCTGTAATTCAAAAGTAGGTAAATATATCACTATGGATTGGTGAACGCAGAAGATGCATTGATTAATTTCAAATTTTGTCCCTATAAAAAATTGAAAGTATTTCGGTTTGGTTGACGTATTCTTTGTAATAGTTTTGAAAATTTACGTTATATTGTACCTAATAACTTTAAGCTACCTTTGTATTGTAACTTTAAAATATAATTTGATCTTCATTGTGTTCATTTTTTATTTCTACAAATAGTATTTTACCGATATATACAAATTGGAAATAAAACGAGATGTAAACGTGATTTAAGATTATAATAGCACTGTTTTAAAGATAGGTTTGGAAATAGTCTGTAGTTAAATTGAAGTAATTTGTCATAATTTACTGGGTTTCCATTGCATAACGCGCATCAAAGTTTTGCTCTATTGAATGAACTTTTTGCATTGATAACGCGCGCATTATCGAGCGGAAAATACGGTATATTGTATTTAGTTAACAGTTAATTTTGAGTTAGTATAGTGTATTCCATTTTATTTTTAATATTGAAGTGAATGTGAGTAGGTATATTTCCTTTTTTCAATTATTATAGTTTCATAGGGTCTCATTTATTTAGTATAGTTTTGTAATAATATATATCGTATTTTGTTTTAGTTTATTTGGAGTTAGTTTATTGCATTTTGTTAGTGAGTGGAGTAGGTATATTTTTTCAATTTTTGTAGTTTCATAGAATCTCATTCATTTCGTATAGTTTTGTAATAATATATATCGTATTTTGTTTTAGTTTATTTTGAGTTAGTTTATTACATTTCGTTAGTGAGTGGAATAGGTATATTTCATTTTTTAATTTAAATAAAATGAGTTGGTCGCCAGAAGCAATTTCTGTCCTAATTGAAGAGCATAAAAATCACCCTAATTTATACGATACCAAATCCGAGGGGTATCACAACAAATTCAAGCGAGTTGATGCACTGGAGACCATCAAGAAACGTGTGGAAAGTTATCGGCCGAACACAACTGGTAAGTAATGAAATCAGTGTTTATTTGAAATAATTATTTCTGAAATGATTGTATATTAATGAAATTTATTAATTTATAAGAATCCGAGTTTAAAAGTTCTAATGTTTCATTATGACTCTCTTGCAGTTGAGGATGTGAAGGCCAAATTAAATGTCCTTAGGACTTCATTTACACACTCCTTGCAGAAGCTGAAAAATCAGCCTAGTAGAAGTGGTGGTGAAGGAACATCCACATTATGGTTTGTATTTATTCCTTTATTATATGCGTTCTATGGTAGAAAACTATGTCTGATTATATAGTTTGCATGGTTCACACATAAACTATTTCCTGAAGATATTGAAGAACATCATCATAAACATAAATTAATGAATAACTTTGGGTTTTAGGTATTTCAATAAAATGATGTACCTTAGGGATCACGTGAGATCTAGGAAGAGTTGGTCCAATGTCGGCAGTAAGAAAAGAGAGAGCTCTATTGCATCTGAAGAGGCTTCAGATAGTCGATCAATTGAAACTGATGAGGCTTCAGTTGCAATTGATGGAGAAGTGGAACTAGTCCAATTGGAACCAGAGGTAAGAAAAAGTTAAACTGTGAGAAATGAGTTTACAGTAATTGTACAATAGATATATTATCCCATTTTTTACAAGAATTGCATACTTGTAGGAATTTTGTTCTAATTTATTGGAATGGATTGATACAGCTATAGCAACATTTTCATTATAAGTAATGTGTTACTATACAAAATTATTACCACACATTCAAATTATATAGGCAAAAAATTTATTAAGAACTGTATTTGGAGTAAACTGTCTTACATTTATAACATTTAAAATTGAACTTCAAATATACTTGAATATCAAAATTTAATGGTAATTACTGTTGAGATTCAAATTAGAATTGTCGTTTTTGGACAGCCTCCTCCTGCCATGGAACTGCCCCACTGGTATTGAAATATCTTTTAAACTTTTTTCGAACATTCAAAGCCTCTTCACTACACCTGTTGCTGCCTTGAGAAGCTATTGTAGGTAAATTTACATCTGCTGTGGAGCCCTCTTCCACATCCATACTTGTAGCTTGATTATGATTGAGAAAGTTGTGGAGGATAACACAAGCCACTACAATCTTTTCAACTTTTTTGACATCAAGATGTTTTGTCCCAAGGAAAATTCTAAATCTGTTTGCTAAAATTCCAAAGGCATTCTCAACAACTCTTCTTGCCCTACTTACCCTATAATTGTACACTTTCTGTTCATTGGACAAACCTTTGTATCTGTATGGCTTCATGATACGATTGGTTAATGGAAAAGCATCATCAGCTATGAAAACGTATGGATTCAAAATATTGGAATTTGGAAGTGTTCCCTCACTTGGCATTCTTAAAGAGTTCTTTGTTATTGCATCCCACAATTGGCTTCTTCTAAAAACTCCTGCATCACTTACTCTCCCATTCTGTCCAATATCTACACATAGAAACTTGTAGGTAGGACCAACAATTGCCAAAAGTACAATACTGTCTGATCCTTTATAATTCCTAAAGTAGGATCCATAGTTCCTTGTAGGACGGAAATTTATATGCTTTCCATCCATTGCACCCAAACAGTTGGGGAAATTCCACATATTTTCAAAATCTACTGCTATTGTTAACCATTCCTGTTCGGTCACTGGTGCCTGAAATGATTAATTCCAAGATAATTAACATTTATTTACCTGATATTGATAGTTACTGTAAACATATTCAGTCAGTTTATGGTCATTGATTGGTGCTCTTGATTTTCAGACTGAAGTGACTGAAGAGAGTTCAGAAGCCATGCAAGCTTCAAAGAAGGAGGAAAAGAAGAGGAAATCAAGCGATTCAGAAATAACAGATTTTCTGAAGACAGCGAATACTGCCCTAAAGATTGCTACGAATAAGGATGAAGTGCTGGCAAAATATATAGCCAGCAAATTAGAGGGGATGAAAAGGATCAATAGGGTTCTTTGTGAAAAAGAAATACTAGATGTGTTATTCAAATACGAGAAAAAGGAGCTGTTTGAAGATGACTGAATGATTCAATAAAAATAATGAAATTGCTTTCTGTGTAAGATATTTTTCAAACAGCATGCTTGTTCATCTTGCAAAGAAGCAATGCTAAATCCTACTACTATGGTGACCAGCAAACACGAGTACTTATCCTTTTTGAAGGCCTATGAGGAATTGGGTGGGGATTTTGGCAACCTTTTGCTGCCAAAAGATTATATCTTTTTGGCAATTAAGGAGTGGGAATGTGCATTCCAAATTATTTTCCCCGATGCCATACATAAAGGGAGCATTGGGAAATATATTGAAGGAGTATTGAGAAGTACCTCTTCATATAACCTCCTTTCCTTACCCTGTGCAACATTAAGGGATTTATTGGTGGCATTATTTGTTAAATGCAGAATTTTTTGGGGGGTTCGTTTTTACAATGAAATTGCTATTTGAGTTTATGTATGCATGAATGTCCTTTCCGTATATTTTGTAAATATCTTTATCTTGTTTTTTTTGTATTATAGACCGATCACTGCTATGGTTATGTACAGTTTTTCTAATCCTAACCCAACCTAAGACGTCCACAAACAACCATGCCCGAAGCAGGTTTACCTTGTAAATATCTTTTTTGTATCTTGTATCTATATTTTTATACGAGTAAAAGTTGCTTGCAGTATGCAAGCACTACGTATATTATTATGTAAAAGCACATGTTCAAATCTATGGTCTTTGTTTTTTACTCGTTTTTTTATATTTCGTGCATGTTTTTATATGCAGTAATGTACGGTCCAGTTTTTTGTAATTTTTTAGTAATTTCAATGATCCTATTTTGTTGCTTTAATTTTTCTTTGTTGTAGTTAAAAAAAAATGGTGTATTTTATACTTTGATCCATAATTTAGTTTTCAGAGGTTACAACTGAGGTATACTGAATTGCATACGTTGTATTTATATTGCTTTTAATCATGTTAGTGAATAAAATACCTTTTAATTAACTCTAATCGACTTTTAAAGATTATTTTTAACCCTCAAAATTTGGGAAAATTCAATTAGCATCATATTCAACCATAAATTTGACAAAAAATCATGAAAAATATCATGAATAGAAAATTGTGTCAATGAGGATCAAATGAATGATTAGTGCGAAGCACGAAAGCACACTGAGATTGAATTGCCACCAACGAAACAAATCGGCCACCAGAGTGCAGCACTGAAAATTGTATTACCATTGGCCTTATGGGAGCTGCGCTTCCTTATATTCTTCCATGATGTGGCCTTATGCTTAATACGGACTGCTTGGCTAGAATGACAGTGAAACAGTCAGAAATTGGTGTTACAGTTAAGTATTATAACTGTCACAACCATGATTTGGACTTCAAAAACGTGAAGTTTTATAGGTGGGATGAAAGCACCACAAAACAAATTAATTCTTTTTTGGAACAGGGTATATCAGCTCATACTATTCAGGAATATTTCCAGCCTCCTGATCTTGATGTAGAAAATGTATCCCCCATCAAAGAGCATTTCATTAGTACTGCTCGGATAAATAAAATGAAATATGAGTTGAATATGAAGAAGAGACTCAGTAAGGATGATGCTGAAGCTGTTAGTCTTATTGTCCATTCCATGAAAGAGAAAAGTAGAAATTCCACTTTAATTTATAAACCTCAGGGAAAACCAACTGAAATAAAAGATCATAAACTTGACAACATGCCACATAGTTCACAGCTTTTTGTTCTCGGTATTCAGGAAGAAAGGCAGATGAAAGAAATGGTAGATGGCTGCAGCCATATTTTATGTATAGATTCTACCCATGGAACAAATCAATATAAATTCAATTTGCTTTATCTGGTTGTTCCTGATGAGTATGGATACCCTGTCGCCCATTTCATTACAAATTATTTGGACGAAGAATTGTTACAGAGAATTAAAAGCAAATGTCCAGATTTAAAAATTAATGCTGCCATGACAGATGGGGATAAGGCCCTTTCCAATTCATTTCTAAAAGTTTCTGGTGAAGGCATTAGACATTTACTTTGCATATGGCATGTGAAAAGATGTTGGCAGAAGAACCTTCAAAGGAAAATTAAAAATAAAGGCTGGGACACAATCAACGTGTATTTGAGACGTGTAACGTTAACTTAAAACTTAACAAAGATAACCATGTGTAAATAAATGGCGTTGGACACAATCACCGTGTACGTATTTCAGTGTACTTAAAAGATGGTCAACTTTCATCTTCTACACGTCTCACATACACGGACAACCAATCAGGATTCACCTTGCGGTAGATGCGCCATCTGAAGATAAATATATGTACTTTTATTTGGCATCGGTGGGCATCGGCTTGTTCAGGATTGACTTCATTTGGCCGTTTCAGAAGAGCAGAAGTGAGAGATTATTCCCTTCATATCTTTGCTTATAAGCACCGTAATGAAAAACTTTAGTCTTGATGTAGATCTTTACATTATTCAATATTTTTTGAAAATATATTAGTAATAGTATTGCCTGAATTATTTTACTTAAAAATATCTTTATATAAATAAACAGTAAAAGTAAAAATACGCAAAACTAGAAAGTAAATGCTTGCAGGATGTCTCCGGATTTTGAACTTAACGTAATAACATAGCCAGCGAGAACTTATTTAGAAGTATTTATAATAATTATTTTTATTTTATTTGATAATTCATTTTTCAGATGGAATGTGTAACAGACGAATTAATAATAAGCATAGTAGGTAAGTATCCTAACTTGTATGATAGAAGCAGGAAGGAAATCCGAGATATAAAAAGGACAAGGAAATAAGTTAAAATTAATAAAATATATAATATTACAATCAAACCATTTTGTGCACCTCGAAAAAGACATTCTACAAACTTGTATAAAAATAATAAAAATGTAAAAGAAAAATACTATAAAATTTAAGTATTAGTATAATAAAAATCACAATCATGTTTGTTTTAGCACTCTTGAGTTTACACTATGGAAAGTAATGTTTTGAATCTAAAACTTTATTTAAACTTGCTAAGGGGTCAAATTTAAAATTTACTTGGTTATATTTTTTCGTTTTATGTTTGTAATATTAAATAAATTAAATCTGGTTAGATATCTTTTATGACAGAATATTAAGCAATGCTCACACCTATTTCTCTGCATTTCAGAACATTTGGTAACTGCAAAATTCAAGAGCAATCATTTTCGTCTATCTCCACTGATTCTAACCTAACTGCTTCCACATTGCACCTTTCCAGTTCCACTTCTTGCCCTTCTGCCTATAATCTTCTCCAACCAATTCCTTCCACTTCCTATAGCCTTACTCCTTCCACCTCCTCTGTCTCTAATATCCCTAGCCCTACTCCTTCTTCCTCTAATATGGCTAGCCCCACTCCATCTCATGCTGCCATCTCAGTTCATCAATCTTTGGAAGATAGGAGTGCCACAGACCAGTTCCATAATCAGAAGAGGAAAAGGGGCTTGGATTTAGAGTCTGCTTTAGCCTCTTCACTACAAACATTCTAGATTGATTCGAGGAACTTTATAAAATAATGTTGGTTCTGACTGACTTCTTACATTCCATATCCCTTCACTTCCTGAGGAAATGTCAGAATCTGGTATTTTTAAACCTTTCCTCTGGCGGTTTTCATTCAGATTTTGAAATCCTAAAGGTGGCTCCTGATATTTCCTTTTTCCAACTAAGGCCAGATTGGTAGTTCTATTTATTTGAAATAGCATACTAACAAGGTCGTCCAATCTCCTGTTAACTTTTCTGTGAAGATAATGAGTTTTAAGCCTATTGTGAAATGATTCAACAAACATTTGTATCAGTTGCAGCATGAGTGAAATTACGGTAACACATGGCCCATTTCTCTGTCTTATTCAAATAATATTCTTTGAAGGTTGTCATGAAGGCATTGGCAGATTCAGCATATTTAAGAAGGAATGACTGCAACATTAATTTGAATTTCTCTTCAGATTTCTCCTCCAAGATTATTTGTGAATTTTCATATATTTCAGAAACTAATGCACTTTTAAGGCTGGGACACAATCAACGTGTACGTGAGACGTGTACTTTTCACTTGTACGTGAAACTGCAGGCATACGTATAAGCGGACACAATTGGAACTTGTACATGTAACTTGAGCCAATAAGAAAATCGTAGGAAACAATTGACTGTCGCAGGCAAAAACAATAAAAAGGTGCAGAAATCATTTTCAAATTATTTTATACAATGGATGAAAATGATATAATAGCTATTCATTTAGGGTTGTTAATAATGACGAGCTATTTTGTTCTTCAAAAAAGAAAATGTTGGTATAATAGAAGATGGTGGATAAGACCTACTAATAGAGAGAGACAAATTAAAAGTGCATATAATAACGTGTTTAAGACGATGCGAGAAATGGACCAAGAAGAATTTTTTAAGTATACTCGAAAGGACAGAAACCAATTCAAGGTTTTGGAAAAACTTGTGGCACCCTTCTTGTTGAAAAGAAGCCGAAGGAAAGCCCTCTCCATTGGTCACCCATTGGCCATGACGCTGAAGTGAGTATTATTTATATCGCGATGCAACATATAATAATGTATTTATATCTAATATAGAAATAAATTAACTTCTAAATTATGCATTTCATTATTTCTATCCTAGGTATTTGGCACATGGAAGAAGTACTTGTTCCTTGGGCTGGGAGTATTATGTTGCATAGTCAACCGCCCAAAAGGTGTTGAAGGAAACATGCCATGCTCTTTGGAAGGCTCTTTCTCCTATATATTTAAGAAAACCTCGTGGAGAGGAGTGGCTCACCATAGCAGAGGGTTTTAAAATAAAATGGAATTTACCTAATTGTGTTGGTGCAATTGATGGAAAGCACATTACTATCCAAGCCCCAAAAATGCTGGAAGTTTATTTTATAATTATAAAAAAACGCACAGCATTATTTTAATGGCAGCCTGTGATGCAGATTATAATTTCACCATGATTGATATTGGTGCCTAGGGTAAACAGTTTTAGAGTGTTTCTTAAATATAATGATACATATTTTTAAATATTTAACAATTTTGCTGAAATGTCTTAAGTAATCTTCGCTACCTAATAGTCTTTGATGCCCATTTCATAATTTACCATAGATTTTGGTAACCGTATATTGGAATTTGTGATTTGAATGTCAAAATAAAAATTAACACATGATTAGAAATTTACAGTATGATGAAACATGAAATTTCAAACTAATAATTCTTCATTTTAATTTCAGGCTGCCAAAGTGATGGTGGAGTTTTTAACAGGAGCATTGGCCAAGCTGTAGAAAGTGGCAAAATACAGCTCCCCCCTCCAAAAAATGTTTCTGAATCATTTCAGAATATGTCCCATTACTTTGTGGGGGATGCGTGGTTGATGAGACCCTATCCAGGCAGGCATCTGGAATTAGAGAAATCTATATTCAATTACAGATTGTCAAGAGGGAGAAGAACAATTGAAAATGCTTTTGGCATTCTTGCTTCAAGGTAGAGGATTCTAAAGCCCGCGTCACACGGTCAAATTTTCTTGTGCAAGGCGATTGTACGGCCAACATCGGTCGTATGTGACGTCATACGATCAGATCTTGTACAGTTTTGTAAATAGAGGCACTTTCTATTCGGTACGATCGGTTTGAAGGAATAAGCAACGTGATTGGTGGAGACAGCTCACGTGTGTAGTAGTGGTGGGGGTTAGCAGGTCCGCCATATTTATTTACATCGTATTTGAGGTGAGCGCAGATCAGACGTAAATATATGTGAATTTGTTTTGAAAATTGCCGTGTTTCTTCCGCTTTTATTTAATTTTATATAGTTTCGTAAAGTAGTATATTGTATTTAGTTAACAGTTAATTTTGAGTTAGTATAGTGTATTCCATTTTATTTTTAATATTGAAGTGAATGTGAGTAGGTATATTTCCTTTTTTCAATTATTATAGTTTCATAGGGTCTCATTTATTTAGTATAGTTTTGTAATAATATATATCGTATTTTGTTTTAGTTTATTTTGAGTTAATTTATTGCATTTCGTTAGTGAGTGGAGTAGGTATATTTCCTTTTCTCAATTTTTGTAGTTTCATAGAATTTCATTCATTTCGTATAGTTTTGTAATAATATACATCGTATTTTGTTTTAGTTTATTTTGAGTTAGTTTATTGCATTTTGTTAGTGAGTGGATAGGTATATTTACTCAATTTTTGTAGTTTCATAGAATCTCATTCATTTCGTATAGTTTTGTAATAATATATATCGTATTTTGTTTTAGTTTATTTTGAGTTAGTTATATTTCATATTTAGTATATTTCATTTTTTAATTTAAATAAAATGAGTTGGTCGCCAGAAGCAATTTCTGTCCTAATTGAAGAGCATAAAAATCACCCTAATTTATACGATACCAAATCCGAGGGGTATCACAACAAATTCAAGCGAGTTGATGCACTGGAGACCATCAAGAAACGTGTGGAAAGTTATCGGCCGAACACAACTGGTAAGTAATGAAATCAGTGTTTATTTGAAATTATTATTTCTGAAATGATTGTATACTAATGAAATTTATTAATTTATAAGAATCCGAGTTTAAAAGTTCTAATGTTTCATTTTGACTCTCTTGCAGTTGAGGATGTGAAGGCCAAATTAAATGTCCTTAGGACTTCATTTACACACTCCTTGCAGAAGCTGAAAAATCAGCCTAGTGGAAGTGGTGGTGAAGGAACATCCACATTATGGTTTGTATTTATTCCTTTATTATATGCGTTCTATGGTAGAAAACTATGTCTGATTATATAGTTTGCATGGTTCACACATAAACTATTTCCTGAAGATATTGAAGAACATCATCATAAACATAAATTAATGAATAACTTTGGGTTTTAGGTATTTCAATAAAATGATGTAACTTAGGGATCATGTGAGATCTAGGAAGAGTTGGTCCAATGTCGGCAGTAAGAAAAGAGAGAGCTCTATTGCATCTGAAGAGGCTTCAGATAGTCGATCAATTGAAACTGATGAGGCTTCAGTTGCAATTGATGGAGAAGTGGAACTAGTCCAATTGGAACCAGAGGTAAGAAAAAGTTAAACTGTGAGAAATGAGTTTACAGTAATTGTACAATAGATATATTATCCCATTTTTTACAAGAATTGCATACTTGTAGGAATTTTGTTCTAATTTATTGGAATGGATTGATACAGCTATAGCAACATTTTCATTATAAGTAATGTGTTACTATACAAAATTATTACCACACATTCAAATTATATAGGCAAAAAATTTATTAAGAACTGTATTTGGAGTAAACTGTCTTACATTTATAACATTTAAAATTGAACTTCAAATATACTTGAATATCAAAATTTAATGGTAATTACTGTTGAGATTCAAATTAGAATTGTCGTTTTTGGACAGCCTCCTCCTGCCATGGAACTGCCCCACTGGTATTGAAATATCTTTTAAACTTTTTTCGAACATTCAAAGCCTCTTCACTACACCTGTTGCTGCCTTGAGAAGCTATTGTAGGTAAATTTACATCTGCTGTGGAGCCCTCTTCCACATCCATACTTGTAGCTTGATTATGATTGAGAAAGTTGTGGAGGATAACACAAGCCACTACAATCTTTTCAACTTTTTTGACATCAAGATGTTTTGTCCCAAGGAAAATTCTAAATCTGTTTGCTAAAATTCCAAAGGCATTCTCAACAACTCTTCTTGCCCTACTTACCCTATAATTGTACACTTTCTGTTCATTGGACAAACCTTTGTATCTGTATGGCTTCATGATACGATTGGTTAATGGAAAAGCATCATCAGCTATGAAAACGTATGGATTCAAAATATTGGAATTTGGAAGTGTTCCCTCACTTGGCATTCTTAAAGAGTTCTTTGTTATTGCATCCCACAATTGGCTTCTTCTAAAAACTCCTGCATCACTTACTCTCCCATTCTGTCCAATATCTACACATAGAAACTTGTAGGTAGGACCAACAATTGCCAAAAGTACAATACTGTCTGATCCTTTATAATTCCTAAAGTAGGATCCATAGTTCCTTGTAGGACGGAAATTTATATGCTTTCCATCCATTGCACCCAAACAGTTGGGGAAATTCCACATATTTTCAAAATCTACTGCTATTGTTAACCATTCCTGTTCGGTCACTGGTGCCTGAAATGATTAATTCCAAGATAATTAACATTTATTTACCTGATATTGATAGTTACTGTAAACATATTCAGTCAGTTTATGGTCATTGATTGGTGCTCTTGATTTTCAGACTGAAGTGACTGAAGAGAGTTCAGAAGCCATGCAAGCTTCAAAGAAGGAGGGAAAGAAGAGGAAGAGGGAATCAAGCGATTCAGAAATAGCAGACTTTCTGAAGACAGCGAATACTGCCCTAAAGATTGCTACGAATAAGGATGAAGTGCTGGCGAAATATATAGCCAGCAAATTAGAGGGGATGAAAAGGATCAATAGGGTTCTTTGTGAAAAAGAAATACTAGATGTGTTATTCAAATACGAGAAAAAGGAGCTGTTTGAAGATGACTGAATGATTCAATAAAAATAATGAAATTGCTTTTCAAGTGCACTTATTTATAAATACTACTCAACCTATGTCATTATATATGCTGTGATAATGATAATTTGCTGCCCATGTAACATTTGAGCAGATGGATAGTATAGTTGACTGCTGATCTGTTTAAAAGTTACGAAGGTAACAAAACGTCTCCATATATTTAATTTCTTAATGAAATATACCTTTAAATGCACGTCCTTTAACCTTGTAATAATTGAATCCAGTACTTGCGGGATTAAAACGCTCAGAGTATTTGGAGCTATCCTCGTTGCAAAGCTCAAGCTTTTTAAAGTCTCTCCTGTAGCTAAGAATCTTAAAGTTGCAGCCAATCTGAAATGATTTCATTACTGAATTATGAACAACCAAAATTTGCACAGCCATATGAAGTATTTAACAATTATCAGCAATGTATGCACAGTTACAAACTCTATAACATTACAACGGCAATATCAACATATCGTATAAATCCTGAGCAAACCGCCGTAAGTTAAAAATAAATTATCACTAATTATGGAGCACAATATCGGAAATTATACTGAAATACTCATTTATTGGTTGAAATAAAGAATTACATTAATCCATCAATTAATGATACTGTATTCATAATTACCGATACTTCATTTCAAGCTATTAATAATCATGTTTGATTGGAGCTAGTTACCTTTCCTCAGGTGAAATGCTCTGCCTCATTACCGTATCTTGTTTTTGTATATCTTCTCTAATAAAACCGAGAAGGATATTAAAATTTTCTTCGGTCATTCGCAAGTAGTTCCTGTAGTTCTCCTGGTCATTAAGGCGCAGTTCATTTTTAAGAAGAGCCAAAGTTCCCCTCCCTTCAAATCCCTCATTCCTTCTCTGTAACCACGATCTGGTCCACCAACGTCTATTTCTCTTCTTTTTTAATAGCCTTATGGCCTGGAGTCCCAACCCAATTAGAGCAATGGTTTGTTCAGCCATGACAATCACATCTATTCCCGTGTATTTGGAGTGCGGGCGGATGCCATGTTTGTTTACCATTTGAACTGCTTGAACAAGATTATTTGTTCGTCTGACGCGTACCAACTCGCCCTTACGATTCTGGTCGTATGACGTCACGTCAAACCTTTTCCTCAAACCGACTGTGCAAGATTTTTTGACCGTGTGACGCGGGCTTTATGTATTGTTGGGAAAATTTCAGACCGATGCATTGGAGGCAAGGTTTGGTCTATACAGACTATTAGCTGGTGCCCAATATAATTTGTCTGTGATGCAGGTTTTTGAGGTAGAGCAGAAACTGTAAATGTCCAACATTATGCAGAACAAGCTGAAAGATTCTCTTATAGAAGTGGGGGCTGCACCTGAACAACCTATCCCCGATGTATCAGTGGGAGCATTGCATCAATTTCAGGAGGTAACAGTCTCTAGGGATGACATTAATTCTTTACTTAGTGATATGCCTGTAACTGTTTACTGTTGCTGTGTTTTTCATGTCAATAAATGTAATTTGCATTTAATTTCTGAAGTTATTTCATTTTCTTTATCTGACCCTCATATAATACAAAAGTAAATATTAGTATTTTATTTCTCCTTTCCATTTTCCTTCAATGAAGCATTGTTTTTATATAGCTTTTCTCTTATTTTAACTTAATATGTGTGCGCACACACACACGTGTGTGTGTGTGTGTGTGTGTATATATATAATCCTGCAAAATGTGTAGCGTATTTTTAGTGTCATTCCGACAGCCGAGAGCGGCTCTCCATATTTCACATAAAAAATGGTACTTTTAAACAATTTTTTTTTATTTTTCTCAGCTTATAGACGCTAATTATGATACATTTACGAAAAAAAAATTTCAGCCACGGAACAACCACCACCAACAATCGCTCCTGCACGTAACGTGTTAAAGGATCGTTTTGGTATCCCAAAACTTTGCACTAGAGTTTTGAATCAGGATGCCTTAGAAAATATGTTCTCTGTGATCCGACAGCAACATGGGTGCAATGATAACCCAACAGTAATACAATTTGGAAGAGGATTCAAGCATCTGTTGCTCACCTCTCTTTCCAATTTGTCTAATGATAGTAATTGTGAGTTAGATCTAGAGCAGTTTTTAGTTATGATTCGTGATTTTCTTTTTAAGAGTAGTGATAACTGTAGTAATAATAGTTGTAGATCTGATTTTCAGGAAGTAGATGTTAATTTTAATGATATTTTTGATGCTAAATTAGAATTAGAAGAGTTAAATGTTATATATATTATCTGGCTTTCTGTGTAAGATATTTTTCAAACAGCATGCTTGTTCATCTTGCAAAGAAGCAATGCTAAATCCTACTACCATGGTGACCAGCAAACACGAGTACTTTTCCTTTTTGAAGGCCTATGAGGAATTGGGTGGGGATTTTGGCAACCTTTTGCTGCCAAAAGATTATATCTTTTTGGCAATTAAGGAGTGGGAATGTGCATTCCAAATTATTTTCCCCGATGCCATACATAAAGGGAGCATTGGGAAATATATTGAAGGAGTATTGAGAAGTACCTCTTCATATAACCTCCTTTCCTTACCCTGTGCAACATTAAGGGATTTATTGGTGGCATTATTTGTTAAATGCAGAATTTTTTGGGGGGTTCGTTTTTACAATGAAATTGCTATTTGAGTTTATGTATGCATGAATGTCCTTTCCGTATATTTTGTAAATATCTTTATCTTGTTTTTTTTGTATTATAGACCGATCACTGCTATGGTTATGTACAGTTTTTCTAATCCTAACCCAACCTAAGACGTCCACAAACAACCATGCCCGAAGCAGGTTTACCTTGTAAATATCTTTTTTGTATCTTGTATCTATATTTTTATACGAGTAAAAGTTGCTTGCAGTATGCAAGCACTACGTATATTATTATGTAAAAGCACATGTTCAAATCTATGGTCTTTGTTTTTTAATATTTCGTGCATGTTTTTATATGCAGTAATGTACGGTCCAGTTTTTTGTAATTTTTTAGTAATTTCAATGATCATATTTTGTTGCTTTAATTTTTCTTCGCTGTAGTTAAAAAAAATGGTGTATTTTATACTTTGATCCATAATTTAGTTTTCAGAGGTTACAACTGAGGTATACTGAATTGCATACGTTGTATTTATATCGCTTTTAATCATGTTAGTGAATAAAATACCTTTTAATTAACTCTAATCGACTTTTAAAGATTATTTTTAACCCTCAAAATTTGGGAAAATTCAATTAGCATCATATTCAACCATAAATTTGACAAAAAATCATGAAAAATATCATGAATAGAAAATTGCGTCAATGAGGATCAAATGATTGATTAGTGCGAAGCACGAAAGCACACTGAGATTGAATTGCCACCAACGAAACAAATCGGCCACCAGAGTGCAGCACTGAAAATTGTATTACCATTGGCCTTATGGGAGCTGCGCTTCCTTATATTCTTCCATGATGTAGCCTTATGCTTAATACGGACTGCTTGGCTAGAATGACAGTGAAACACTCAGAAATTGGTGTTACAGTTAAGTATTATAACTGTCACAACCATGATTTGGACTTCAAAAACGTGAAGTTTTATAGGTGGGATGAAAGCACCACAAAACAAATTAATTCTTTTTTGGAACGGTATATCAGCTCATACTATTCAGGAATATTTCCAGCCTCCTGATCTTGATGTAGAAAATGTATCCCCCATCAAAGAGCATTTCATTAGTACTGCTCAGATAAATAAAATGAAATATGAGCTGAATATGAAGAAGAGACTCAGTAAGGATGATGCTGAAGCTGTTAGTCTTATTGTCCATTCCATGAAAGAGAAAAGTAGAAATTCCATTTTAATTTATAAACCTCAGGGAAAACCAACTGAAATAGGAGATCATAAACTTGACAACATGCCACATAGTTCACAGCTTTTTGTTCTCGGTATTCAGGAAGAAAGGCAGATGAAAGAAATGATAGATGGCTGCAGCCGTATTTTATGTATAGATTCTACCCATGGAACAAATCAATATAAATTCAATTTGCTTTATCTGGTTGTTCCTGATGAGTATGGTGTTGGATACCCTGTCGCCCATTTCATTACAAATTATTTGGACGAAGAATTGTTACAGAGAATTAAAAGCAAATGTCCAGATTTAAAAATTAATGCTGCCATGACAGATGGGGATAAGGCCCTTTCCAATTCATTTCTAAAAGTTTCTGGTGAAGGCATTAGACATTTACTTTGCATATGGCATGTGAAAAGATGTTGGCAGAAGAACCTTCAAAGGAAAATTAAAAATAAAGGCTGGGACACAATCAACGTGTATTTGAGACGTAACGTGAACTTAAAACTTAACAAAGATAACCATGTGTAAATAAATGGCGTTGGACACAATCACCGTGTACGTATTTCCGTGTACTTAAAAGATGGTCAACTTTCATCTTCTACATGTCTCACGTACACGGACAACCAATCAGGATTCACCTTGCGGTAGATGCACCATCTGAAGATAAATATATGTTCTTTTATTTGGCATCGGTGGGCATCGGCTTGTTCAGGATTGACTTCATTTAGCCGTTTCAGAAGAGCAGAAGTGAGAGATTATTCCCTTCACATATTAAATAATTTGTATAATTCATTTAATTGATTTTCATTTGCTTGTAAGCACCGTAATGAAAAACTTTAGTCTTGATGTAGATCTTTACATTATTCAATATTTTTTGAAAATATATTAGTAATAGTATTGCCTGAATTATTTTACTTAAAAATATCTTTATATAAATAAACAGTAAAAGTAAAAATACGCAAAACTAGAAAGTAAATGCTTGCAGGATGTCTCCGGATTTTGAACTTAACGTAATAACATAGCCAGCGAGAACTTATTTAGAAGTATTTATAATAATTATTTTTATTTTATTTGATAATTCATTTTTCAGATGGAATGTGTAACAGACGAATTAATAATAAGCATAGTAGAGAAGTATCCTAACTTGTATGATAGAAGCAGGAAGGAATTCCGAGATATAAAATGCAAAGATACGATATGGGTAGAGATAGGAGAGGAGCTGCAGTGTACAGGTAACTGAAAAGTACATTATTATTATTTGAAAGTAATCTTAATTAAGATATAGGAATTTCCGTGAAAATAAATCTGTTATGTTTTCTCAGGTAACCAATGCTCTTCAAGATTGATAACCCTCAGGGAAAGGTTTGTGAGGGAAAGCAAGTTTTTCAACGCAAATCTTCCTTCTGGGTCAGAAGCTGTGTGTAGAAAGCATTGGCCTCTTCTACAGTCCATGATGTGGCTGAAACCATTTATAAGGACAAGGAAATAAGTTAAAATTAATAAAATATATAATATTACAATCAAACCATTTTGTGCACCTCGAAAAAGACATTCTACAAACTTGTATAAAAATAATAAAAATGTAAAAGAAAAATACTATAAAATTTAAGTATTAGTATAATAAAAATCACAATCATGTTTGTTTTAGCACTCTTGAGTTTACACTATGGAAAGTAATGTTTTGAATCTAAAACTTTATTTAAACTTGCTAAGGGGTCAAATTTAAAATTTACTTGGTTATATTTTTTCGTTTTATGTTTGTAAGATTAAATAAATGAAATCTGGTTAGATATCTTTTATGACAGAATATTAAGCAATGCTCACACCTATTTCTCTGCATTTCAGAACATTTGGTAACTGCAAAATTCAGGAGCAATCATTTTCGTCTATCTCCACTGATTCTAACCTAACTGCTTCCACATTGCACCTTTCCAGTCCCACTTCTTGCCCTTCTGCCTATAATCTTCTCCAACCAATCCCTTCCACTTCCTATAGCCTTACTCCTTCCACCTCCTCTGTCTCTAATATCCCTAGCCCTACTCCTTCTACCTCTAATATGGCTAGCCCCACTCCATCTCATGCTGCCATCTCAGTTCATCAATCTTTGGAAGATAGGAGTGCCACAGACCAGTTCCATAATCAGAAGAGGAAAGGGGGCTTGGATTTCGAGTCTGCTTTAGCCTCTTCACTACAAACATTCTAGATTGATTCGAGGAACTTTATAAAATAATGTTGGTTCTGACTGACTTCTTACTTTCCATATCCCTTCACTTCCTGAGGAAATGTCAGCATCTGGTATTTTTAAACCTTTCCTCTGGCGGTTTTCATTCAGATTTTGAAACCCTAAAGGTGGCTCTTGATATTTCCTTTTTCCAATTAAGGCCAGATTGGTAGTTCTATTTATTTGAAATAGCGTACTAATAAGGTCGTCCAATCTCCTGTTAACTTTTCTGTGAAGATAATGAGTTTTAAGCCTATTGTGAAATGATTCAACAAACATTTGTATCAGTTGCAGCATGAGTGAAATTACGGTAACATGGCCCATTTCTCTGTCTTATTCAAATAATATTCTTTGAAGGTTGTCATGAAGGCATTGGCAGATTCAGCATATTTAACACTTTCAATGCGGATGAGGTTATATAACCTCCTACGGTCCGTCCTCACTGACGGATGAGGTTATATAACCTCCTGCCTTACCCAAGGTTGAGCGCTCCAAATTTTTATGGTACGGAGATATAGGAAGCCGTAGACTTCCCGTCAGTTCTCTTAGTCATTCTGTATCGTTCTAGTTACGTCCTTGTGAAGACCGTTCTTGAAATTTATGCTCTTTTTTATTTAGAGAAATATTTGTGAATGTAAGTTTTTTTTCGAGTACAATATGTTCATTTTGTTATTTTTTGTTTTTATTTGCAGTTTGAGTTTAATATTTCATTCACTGTTTAAGGAGTTACTTTGTGGAAGCAATCCATGAAGTACAGAGGTAAAATACTAGGTAATTTTCCACTTATAAAACATTAATTTGCGACCCGTTTCGTGTGCACAACCACATCGTTATGGAAAAAATCGCAATATATACACAAAAAGAAAAAGGGAGGGTAACGTGGAGAGAAGAAGGGACAGTCGGAGAGGAAAGGGAAAATCCATTGCAGTGGGACAACCCCTCTTGGAATAGGGAAAAGTGTGATGGGTTGCCCCTCACATGTGGAGAAGGTAGAGATATTTCTGAGTTTGGGTGTTATGAGTGCATGTTTTTTCTTAGGAATAGGAAGCCATAGGCCTTCTGTCTTTTCTTTCAGTCATTCAGTATCGTTCTAGCTACGTCCACGTGAAGATCGATTTGGAAGTTGTGCTCCCTTTTTTGTTTGGAGAAATATTTGTGAAGGTAAGTTCCTCTTCGAATATAATATATTCGTTTTGTTATTTATTGTTTTTATTCTCAGTTTGAGATTATTATTTCATTATTCAGGGTCATTGAAAGTTTTTCTGAGGCCCGTTCTTTTCGACATTTCTATTTTTTTCGCGGCCCTTCAAATTTACTGTGGCCCAAATAATTTTGTATATATTTGATTAGGTAAGTTTCTCTTCGAATATAATATATCAGTTTTGTTATTTATGGTTTTCATTCGCAGTTTGAGTTTATTATTTCATTTTTCAGGGTCATTGAAAGTTTTTCTGAGGCCCATTCTTTTCGACATTTCTATTTTTTTCGCGGCCCTTCAAATTTACTGTGGCCCAAATAATTTTGTATATATTTGATTAGGTAAGTTTCTTTTCGAATATAATATATCCGTTTTGTTATTTATTGTTTTTATTCGCAGTTTGAGTTTATTATTTCATTTTTCAGGGTCATTGAAAGTTTTTCTGAGGCCCGTTCTTTTCGACATTTCTATTTTTTTCACGGCCCTTCAAATTTACTGTGGCCCAAATAATTTTGTATATATTTGATTAGGTAAGTTTCTCTTCGAATATAATATATCCGTTTTGTTATTTATTGTTTTTATTCGCAGTTTGAGTTTATTATTTCATTTTTCAGGGTCATTGAAAGTTTTTCTGAGGCCCGTTCTTTTCGACATTTCTATTTTTTTCGCGGCCCTTCAAATTTACTGTGGCCCAAATAATTTTGTATATATTTGATTAGGTAAGTTTCTCTTCGAATATAATATATTCGTTTTGTTATTTATTGTTTTTATTCGCAGTTTGAGTTTATTATTTCATTTTTCAGGGTCATTGAAAGTTTTTCTGAGGCCCGTTCTTTTCGACATTTCTATTTTTTTCGCGGCCCTTCAAATTTACTGTGGCCCAAATAATTTTGTATATATTTGATTAGGTAAGTTTCTCTTCGAATATAATATATTCGTTTTGTTATTTATTGTTTTTATTCGCAGTTTGAGTTTATTATTTCATTTTTCAGGGTCATTGAAAGTTTTTCTGAGGCCCGTTCTTTTCGACATTTCTATTTTTTTCGCGGCCCTTCAAATTTACTGTGGCCCAAATAATTTTGTATATATTTGATTAGGTAAGTTTCTCTTCGAATATAATATAATCGTTTTGTTATTTATTGTTTTTATTCGCAGTTTGCGTTTATTATTTCATTTTTCAGGGTCATTGAAAGTTTTTCTGAGGCCCGTTCTTTTCGACATTTCTTTTTTTCGCGGCCCTTCAAATTTTGTATATATTTGATTAGGTAAGTTTCTCTTCGAATATAATATATCCGTTTTGTTATTTTTTTGTTTTTATTCACACTTTGAGTTTTATTATATCATTTTTCAGGGTAATTTCAGTTTTTATTTTGTGGTCCTTTTGCTATGGATCGTGGTGGACCTTCAAGGAGATCCTCCTCCAGAGTCCGTAAGTATTCAATATTTACAATATTATATGTAACATTGAAAGATTTATACACAAATGTGGACATATGCACACACTTCCTCCATTAATTTCAATTGTTCCATGTACAGTGAGATCGGCAAAGAAAGCTCGGTTTGAGGACAGATTCTTCCTCAGCGACTTAGATGACGAAACCATTGCGAAGTTGCTTGAGGAAGAAGAAGATGAAGGGGAGGAGGATGGAACCCTTCTTGAGGCCCAGGAATCCCTTCATACTCAGGACTCAGGTAGCGAAGCCCCTTTATGTTATGTACAATTAGAAACTGGACAACCCTCCACTTCTGGAATATCGCAGCATCTTTCACCCCGGCCTTTTTCTCCTCCTACTTTTACGACCTTAACCCCTGTCCCACCATTGTCTTCCATAGTCCCAGGAACCTCAACCCGAACATCCTCACCCTCTTCCCCATCACCCTCACCCCTACCAACCTCACCCCCCTCACCCTCGCCCCCACCCCCACCACCCTCACCCTCTCCACCAAAATCCCCTGCACCAGTTCTGCCAAATATTATTTGGAGTTCTACTCGTCCCACAAACATTCCTTCCATCCCCTTTACAGGGCAAAGACTACTGAAAAGCCTCCCAGATGGTAATCAGCCCATTGATTATTTTAATTTACTCTTTACTCCAGATTTCTACAGTCTGATAATCCGGGAAACAAATAGCTTTGCGGAGGAGTTATTCCTTCGGGGGGTTTCTCCACGAGCCCGGATTGTCGACTGGAAGGATCTGCAGATAGATGAATTAAAAAAATTCTTTGGGCTGATGTTCCATATGGGAGTCATAAAGTTGAACAGGATCAGCGACTACTGGAGTACTGACCATAAATTCAATATCTAATTCTTTTCTCGGACCATGTCCAGAGATCGATTTCAGTCAATAAGGCAGGCATTTCACCTGGCCAAAACTCCAGTAGCTGGTGATCCTGTTCCGCGGGACCCCCTGTATAAAATACGTCCCATTTTGTCACACTTCCATGACATCATGGAGAATGTTTACGAACCGGGGAAGGAGATCAGTTGCTCCATGGCGTGGTCGAATAGCGATCCGTCAGTATTTGCCATCAAAAAGGCATAAGTATGGCTTCAAGCTGTACTTACTGACGGATCCAACTGGATTAATTCACCACCTCTTAGTTTATGCGGGAGCAAAAGATGAACTCAGTGGCCTAGGACACGCCAGAAAAATTGTCCATAAATTAACAGAGGGACTGAAAGGGGTGGGTCGCTCTGTTTATATGGACAATTATTATAACAGCGTGGACTTGGCCACTGAGCTTATTCAGGATAGAACGTACGTAACAGGCACTCTTCATTCCTCTCGCAAAAATAACCCAAGAGGTTATTACAAAAAAATTAAGAAGAGGTGAAATGGTCCAGCAGTGGTCACAGGAGGGCGTCAATGTTGCCAAGTGGACGGATAAGAGGGAAGTACTAACCATTTTGTCAGAGTTTTCTGGTGATTTGGTTAGTACTACCACTCGGAGAAACCAGACCCTTATAAAACCGGAAGTAATTTTGCATTATAATAAATTCATGGGGGGGTTGATAGGATAGATCAATATTTGGCTTATTACGTTTACGAACATAAAACAATTAAATGGTACAAAAAAATTATTTTTCATATAATAGAACAAATGCTGCTTAACTCTTTTCTAATTTATAAAAATCATTCACCGGATAAGGGTCTGGATTTATTCCACTTTCGCTTGTCCATTATTGATGCCCTCTGTGGATGCCCCTTACCACTGTCAACCACACCAAGGAGCGCCCAATTCATCAATGCAAATCATTTCCCGAAATTTTATCCACCAAATGAAAAGGGGAAAAGACAGCAGAAGCGGTGCAGGGAGTGTTATGGCACCGCAAAGAAGTGGGTTTCCAGTTTCTGCCCTGGGTGTGAAGGAGAACCTGGGCTCTGTATAGAAAAATGTTTAATAACATTTCATAAGGAGAAGGGCTTCCAAATCTTGTAAAGCTGTATATATTTGTTTATATTTATATGTATATAATTATTTGTGTGTTTATTTGTATAATTTTATATGTATACGTTTATTTTTGTATTATATGTATATATATATATTCAATATATATATATTCTATATATATATATATAAATAAAGAGAAGGGCTTCCAAATCTTGTAAAGCTACCACTGTATATATTTGTTTATATTTATATGTATATATTTATTTGTGTGTTTATTTGTATAATTTTATATGTATACGTTTATTTTTGTATTCTATATATATATATATGTACATTTATAATTTATGTAATAAATATATATGTATAATTTATGTATGGTATATTTGTGTATTTTTATACTAAATTTTAATAAAATATAAAAAAATAGGAGTATAACATTTTATTACTCGGTTATTATTATTTTTCTTGTTTCCTCTTCGTTCTATTATTATATTTACTACTTAAAATTTCATTTTTCTACTAACTACTAAAGAAAATACGTATACGAAAGAAACTCGAATCAAGTAGGATGTAATGCGGATTGCATAGATAGGAGTTTGTGTGCCGCTGGTTAGCCTAACATCCTGGGATAAGACATGCGAACTGACGGATGAGGTTATATAACCTCATCATTAATTTTTTGTTTATAAATGTCAAAAGTTGGATAACAACTATTATTATATCAAGTAATATGTGAAAATATACTTGATGTTAATTTTGTTTTTCTCAAGTATCCCGTCACCGAGGTAAATTGAATTGATGTAATCGCGTTGAAAGTGTTAAGAAGGAATGACTGCAACATTAATTTGAATTTCTCTTCAGATTTCACCTCCAAGATTATTTGTGAATTTTCATATATTTCAGAAACTAATGCACTTTTAAGGCTGGGACACAATCAACGTGTACGTGAAACTGCAGGCATACGTATAAGCGGACACAATTGGAACTTGTACGTGTAACTTGAGCCAATAAGAAAATCGTAGGAAACAATTGACTGTCGCAGGCAAAAACAATAAAAAGGTGCAGAAATCATTTTCAAATTATTTTATACAATAGATGAAAATGATATAATAGCTATTCATTTAGGGTTGTTAATAATGACGAGCTATTTTGTTCTTCAAAAAAGAAAACGTTGGTATAATAGAAGATGGTGGATAAGACCTACTAATAGAGAGAGACAAATTAAAAGTGCATATAATAATGTGTTTAAGACGATGCGAGAAATGGACCAAGAAGAATTTTTTAAGTATACTCGAAAGGACAGAAACCAATTCAAGGTTTTGGAAAAACTTGTGGCACCCTTCTTGTTGAAAAGAAGCCAAATGAAAGCCCTCTCCGTTGGTCACCCATTGGCCATGACGCTGGAGTATTATTTATATCGCGATGCAACATATAATAATGTATTTATATCTAATATAGAAATAAATTAATTTCTAAATTATGCATTTCATTATTTCTATCCTAGGTATTTGGCACATGGAGGAAGTACTTGTTCCTTGTGCTGGGAGTATTATGTTGCAAAGTCAACCGCCCAAAAGGTGTTGAAGGAAACATGCCATGCTCTTTGGAAGGCTCTTTCTCCTATATATTTAAGAAAACCTCGTGGAGAGGAGTGGCTCACCACAGCAGAGGGTTTTAAAATAAAATGGAATTTACCTAATTGTGTTGGTGCAATTGATGGAAAGCACATTACTATCCAAGCCCCAAAAATGCTGGAAGTTTATTTTATAATTATAAAAAAATGCACAGCATTATTTTAATGGCAGCCTGTGATGCAGATTATAATTTCACCAGGATTGATATTGGTGCCTAGGGTAAACAGTTTTAGAGTGTTTCTTAAATATAATGATACATATTTTAAATAGTGTTAATTTTTATTTTGACATTCAAATCACAAATTCCAATATACGGTTACCAAAATTGATGGTAAATTATGAAATGGGCATCAAAGACTATTAGGTAGCGAAGATTACTTAAGACATTTCAGCAAAATTGTTAAATATTTAAAAATATGTATCATATCGATTATTCTTACAACAATTAATAAAGTAATATGTACACCTTGGAACGTTACATTTCGGTGTAAAGCGATATAAAGCATATAAGCGGTACTCAACCTCGCTGAAAAACACTATAACATGAACTATAGCATCAATTTCATGAAGTAATGTGAGAATGCATAACCCTGTAGGACAAGCCAGTGGCACAAGACCACTAGAGCAGCCATCAATTAAAAACAAAATTAAAAAAATCTTAATATTTTTTCTGAACTTTTTGTGTAATTATTGTAATAATTAGGTCATCTCTAAACAAAATATGCAAAAAAAATTTAGCCACCGACAAAAAAATCCCAGTAACATTCAGCATTGAACATGTTAACACTAGTTTTTAAGAGGGATATTTCCTTAGTTCACTACAGGACAATCGAAATTCACAATTTAAGCCCTGAATTATTCAGAAGAAGAAAAAAAGCTGAAATGAGAGCTGAATATCCCACAATTTCTTCAGCTGAACATTATTCAACTAAATTTTTGACATTTGTTTCATTATATTGTCAAAACTGATAAGATTATTTATTGAAGTGACTGTGGCAATAAATATCAGGCCTGATATTTAACCCTCCAGCACGGTCGCCTGGATGTTCTGGTCAACCCTTTTAGATCCAAAGCTATAGTAGCTGCGTTTTTAAGCATGTAGAGAATTTTGAGACGAATATTAGCATGATTTTATTTTTTCATTGGCTAAAAAATATCTTTTTAGGAGCTCTGGGTGTCTTACACCCACCGACCGTACTTACGTGACAAAGTTTCACCCTCTATTAGGCACGCTCTAAGACACTCCCCCAAGAGTTCAGACGTAATAAATACGTCACCTCATGTTATAACTTTAGTCAAGAGATAAGGGAGATCGTTGCAGCGCATTCTCTTCTTTTTCTTCGAAATCCAAACAAAGAGTAAATTCAATACAAAATATATACAAGTTTTTGAGATACTTGCAGATGGCAATGTATAAAGGGCAAAATGTATACACATTCTTGAGATCTTTACCAGATGACTTAGGTCCAAGCAATAAAGCCATCTTTCAAAGTAGTCTGATATGAATACTTGTATATCTGTTTTTCATTTTTTCCATTCCAAATTCCTGCTCTAGAATACACTTTTCTAAATTTTTCTGTGAATCTTTCTCATTTGCTGAGTTGAGTACGAGTTAGTGTGTTCTTCTTGTGTAGTCTCTTTTCTTCAAAGTGTTTTACTATGTAGAGGTAACTGGATTTGGGAAGTGCATGTCTTCTGCAGTAAACGAAACTTCATCTTGTGAATACCGGAAGGTAAATATGAGCATTCTCTTCTTTATAACACTTGTGCATTTTGCACTTGGATGTAAATGCATAAAGATGCCTTTATTTTCCACAATTTACAGTTATAACAATTCTTCCATTATTGAGGCTCTAATATAAGTAGTTTTTTTAGTCTGCAGTATGACATATGAAAGAGATGAAGAAAGAATATTGCAATTGCTAGAAGTTACGGAAGAAGAGGAAGACATCTTAGGTGATATTTCCGATGAGGATGATACAGATAATGTGCAAGAAAGTGACCACAACACAAGCACTGATCAGGATACGTCTGAGAGTGATGATGAGTTAGATGAAGAAGATACTGAACTGTTTTATGGAAAGGATAAGGAAACAGTATGGCGAAGAAAACCTTTTCGCTAAAATGTCCGAATAGGCTCCGAAAACATTTTCCGAACAACTTCCTCATTGACTGAGTATTCAAAAATTGTATAAAGTTCTTTAGAAAGTTGGGAGTTATTTTTTACTTTTATTGATGAAATTGTAAAGTGTACAAATTGTTATATTGATAACATAGACCGTAGATATAAAAATAAGCGCGTCAGGCGAACAAACAATATTGAAATACAAGCTCTATTTGGAGTTTTGTATTTAGCAGGTCTTCATAAATCCTCTCATGCAAACGTAAGAGACTTGTGGGCAACAGACGGCACTGGAATTGAACTTGTATACGCAATAATGAGTTATGACAGATTCTCGTTTCTAATGCATGCTATTCGATTTGATAACATTTTTCATCGCGAACAAAGACAAAAATTTGAAAAACTGGCTGCAATAAGGAGTATTGACACTCAATTCAATAATAATATTCAGAAAGCCTATAACACTGGAATGTGTTGCACTATAGATGAAAAACTTCAAGGGTTCCGCAGAAAATGTAATTTTAGGCAGTACATTCCAAGCAAGCCAAGTAAATATGGAATCAAAATCTTTGCAATGGTAGATTCAAGAACATTTTACACGGTGAAAATGGAGGTATACTGCGGAAAACAACCTGATGGGCCTTTTGAAACAGATTTCAGACCATCTGCTGTTGTGAAGCGTTTAGCAAACCCATTGCTAGATTCGGCCGTAATATTACGTTGGATAATTGGTATACTAGCTATCCCCTGGCAGAAGAGCTATTAGCTAGAAAGACAACTATGGTAGGGATGATTAGAAAAAATAAACGAGAAATTCCACCATCGTTTTCAAATCCTAAAGGGAGGAATATAAAATCAACATTATTTGGTTTTCAAAAAAAGTTTCGATTATGTCTTATGTGCCGAAAAGAAATAAATGCGTTCTGTTGCTGTCTACACTTCATCACGATGATAACGTACTGGAAGGGAATGATTTGTTGCCGGAAATAATATCTTTTTATAATTCCACTAAAGGGGCAGTAGATACCACCGACCAATTAGGTTCAAATTACAGCGTAGCAAGAAACTGCAGACGTTGGCCTCTTGTAGTGTCTTATTCGTTTATGAATGTTGCGGGCATAAATGCACGAATTGTTTTGCTTTCCACTGCAAATCCACCAAGGAAATATAAATCCAGGAAGATTTTTTTGAAAGACTTAGCCATTGCTCTCGTGCAACCACAGATTAATATTCGAGGTAAACTACTGAATCTTTCCTCTCATCTATCATACACGTCGTAAATACGCAACTTCAAACTCTGAGGAACGAAGCACAAGTGATGAGGTATTTCCACCACCAAAAACAAGAAAAATGTCTGTAAAATATATCCGATGCAAAATATGCAAAGGAAAGGATCGGAAAACTAAATCAATATGCTCATTCTGTGATATTCATGTCTGTCAGGAACATTCAAATATTTATTGTGATAACTGCCAGAAAAAAATTACTGTGCGAATGGAGATTTCAGACACTTCAGATGATTGAAATGTATATATAAAATATTTTTGTGCATAGTTTAATAAAATACTCAAAAATACTTTCGTGTGTTAATATATATATATATAAATTGGTTATTAAGTAAAATGTAGTTAATACTAGCAGTTATGCTCATTAAAAACAAAGAATAAACGTACTGGGTGTCGGACACCCAGCGACCTGAATCTCGTTTGTAAAAAGGCGACCGTGCTGGAGGGTTAAGGAACATACAATTTTAAACACCGCATGCAAATTTGAAATGTTACAAAACATATTCAATACGTTCGAAAGTTTCAACCAATAGTTCGGTAAACAGATAAATTTTACGATTAATTTACTCATACCAGTTTGACAGCTTTAATCAAATCGCTCCTATTAAACAGGTTTGATAAAATAAATTAAAAAGTTTAATGTTCCACATGAACTGAACGTTTTCATAAAATTTATCAAAATATGATAATTGCAATCAAACTTCTTTAAGTGCATCACTGATTGCTCTGCCATTTAATGCAATTCAATGGCCAAGAGATCCAACGGTTTTAAGTCTCAAATATATCCAAAATCAGCTGCATCAGGACAGCGATTACCAAATTAAATATTATTTCCTTCAAATCAAAGCAATTTAGCGGCCGAGAAAACAAATAGTAACATATCTGAAAACACGAGCATATCAGCTGCATCAGGCGATAACAATACAGACGCATCATTGATTCCTCTGCCATTTACTACAATTCAATGGCCGAGAGAACCGACAGTAATATGTCTCAAACATATCTAAACAAATCAGCTGCATCAGGAGATCGATTACCAAATTAAATATTATTTCCTTCACAATCAATGCAATTTTGAGGCCGATAGAACAAATAGTAACATAACTGAAAACACGAGCATATCAGCTGCATCAGGCGATATCAATACAGACGCATCATTGATTCCTCTGCCATTTAATGCAATTCAATGGCCGAGAGAACCGACAGTAATATGTCTCAAACATATCTGAACAAATCAGCTGCATCAGAGATCGATTACCAAATTAAATATTATTACAGTAATAATCAATGCAATTCAGTGGCCGAGGGAACTAATAGTAACATATCTGACAACACGAGCATATCAGCTGCATAGGCGATATGAATACAGACGCAACATTGATTCCTCTGCCATTTAATGCAATTCAATGGTCGAGAGAACCGACAGTAATACGTCTCAAACATATCTAAATAAATCAAATGCATCAGGAGATCGATTACCAAATTCAATATTTTTTCCGTCACAATCAATGCAATTTAGCAGCCAAGAGAACAATAGTAACATATCCGACAACATGAGCATATCAGCTGCATCCGGCGATATGAATACAGACATCAATAATTCCTCTGCCATTTATTGCAATTCAACGTTTGAGAGAACCGACAGTATTGTGCAAACATATCCAATCAAATCAGCTGCATCAGGAGATCGATTACCAAATTAAATCTTATTTCCTTCACAATCAATGCAATTTAGTGGCTGAAAGAACTAATAGTAACATATCTGACAACAGGAGCACACCAGCTGCATCAGGCTATATGAATACAGATGCATCATTGACTCCTCTTCCATTTAAAACAATTCAATGGCCGATAGAACCGACAGTAATACGTCACACGTCTAATCAAACCAGCTCCATCTGGAGATCGATTACCAAATTAAATATTATTTCCTTCACAATCAATGTGCAGTGGTTTTCCCCCCACCTATGCACTTAATGAAGTGTTTATCAAAAAAACGCAACGAATAACCCAGATATCGAATATCACCTACCCTTCGTTATCTCCATCTTTCGTAATCGCCAAACAGGTCACAATCAGTGCAATTTAGCGGCCAAGAGAAAAATACTAATATATTCGACAACACAAGCACACTAGCTGCATCAGGCTATATGAATACAGACGCATCATTGATTCCTCTGCCATATAACACAATTCAATGGCAGAGAGAACTGACAGCATCACGTCTTAAACATATCTAAACAAATCAGATCGATTAACAAATTAAATCTTAATTCCTTCACAATCAATGCAATTTAGAGGCAAAAAGAAAAATAGTAACATATCCGACAACACAAGCATATTAGCTGCATCAGGCAATATGAATGCAGATGCATCATTGATTCCGCTGCCATTTAATGGAATTTAACAGCCGAGAGATCCAACAGTTTTAGGTCTCAAACATATCTAAACAAATCAGCTGCATCAGGAGAGCGATTACGAAATTAAATATTATTTCCTTGACAATCAATGGAATTTAGCGGCAGGGAGAACTAATAGTAACATATCTGACAACAGGAGCATATCAGCTGCATAGGCGATATGTATACAGACGCATAATTAATTCCTCTGCCATTTAATGCAATTCAATGGCCGAGAGAATCGACAGTATTATGTCTCAAGCATGAGAAAAAATAGTATCATATCTGACAACACAAGCATATCAGCTGCATCAGGCGATATGAATGCAGACGCATCATTGATCCCTCTTCTATTTAATGCAATTCAACGGCCGAGTGAACCGACTGTATTAGGTCTCAAACATATCTTAACAAACCAGCTGCATCAGGAAATCGATTACCAAATTAGATCTTATTTCCTTCACAATCAATGCAATTTAGCGGCAAAGAGAACAAATACTAACATATTCGACAACACAAGCACACCAGCTGCATCAGGGGATATGAATACAGACGCATCATTGATACCTCTGCCATTTAATGCAATTTAGCGGCAAAGAGAACAAATACTAACATATTCGACAACACAAGCACACCAGCTGCATCAGGGGATATGAATACAGACGCATCATTGATTCCTCTGCCATTTAATGCAATTTAACGGCCGAGAGAACCGACAGTATTACGTCTCTAACATATCTAAACAAATCAACTGCATCTGGCGATCGAATACGAATGTAATTTTTTTTCTAGGCTGACCAATGGAATCCCGCGGCTGAGAGATCCAATACCGTACAAAGCGAGTGAGAAGAAGGGACTCGGTTAGCCTTCCCCCGCTCTGCACAGCTGCAATGCGACACTTCCTCCCAACGAGGGATACTCCGACATTACGAACCGAATCAGGCAATATGAACACTAAGGGATGAACCCAGGATGCAGAGTAAGCCGGCAATCCGTTCAGAAGGAATGGATGAATTTCTTCGTTTCTCGTTCGTACGTGATAAGTCAACCGAGTTCAATATTGACACGTTTAGCAGAGTGACGAATGGAATACTCCATTCGTTGCGTTTTTTTCAGCTGGCGGATAATCGGAAAGATCGTCTGATGAGCGGTATTCTCCGTTGAAAATGTCTGACGTTCTTTCCGCTGAGTACATTGGCCCACGTAGTGCGTAAATCACGCTGTACTCTACCCAGCCCATGCTCGGGCGACCAGAAATCTTCCTACGTTCGTAATGCTATGAAGATACGCCGAATCCAAGACGACAGTTGCGACCGTTGCGACAGTTGTCCACCGGCCTGCACGCCATTGGCCCGTTTTGGTTCGGAATGGGGAGGCTCCAATGGCTGTCCTTGAGCAGCTTTCACTCGAGCGTCGCTTGCATCTCGCCCCCTGACGACTGCTTCTGGAACTAAACAATTGCGTGCTCGCTCTCGCCGCGAGAAGGTGGAATCTCTGGATGAGCGAAGTTTTTATAAGCCGTTTCGCCGCTCTAAAAGGAAATTAATTTCTTTTTAGCTTAAAATCGTATTGTATTTCCAGATATAGGTTATCCACTTCCAAAAAGTTACCTGTGGAGGGTTTATTGAAATTGGAAGTATTAGGTGGAAGAGAATGTTCCCTATAAATATTAGAGTAGAAGCATAAAAATGTTAAAACAGGAAACAATAAAACAGCCTACTGAAGCTAATAAATTGTAATTAAAAATGCGACCTAGCAAGTCAAATAAAACAATAAAGGATATTTGAATTGAATTTTAATGCGTCAATGCGGGTTCTTACCGTTTATGCAGTGGCGCACACAGGATTCTACCTGCAAGTCACCAGATTGATGGGTGGCAGTGGGTGCAGCGCACCAAAGCCTACATAATAATTTCTCTCGCGGGAATCACTCTCCCGTATGGTCCTTGGGAAAAACGAACACTGATATCGCTTGTTCCTACAGTCGATCTCTCGTATTTTATCCTTGTGATTGTACCTACCCATCTAAGTAGGTGCTTCTAATATTCCTGAAACCTCCTCTAATAGAACTTCCGACGTCAATTTCTCCAGAAACCTTGACCTAGCGCTAATTCTGCGGCCCTCTGTTAATGCGGCCCACCCATGCAATCTCAACGGCTAAAGTTTCCCCACCCCTGATCTACATAATACCCTGTAAGTCATCTAATTGTTGGACGGAATTACAAGGTGGTCATAGGATAAGTATGTACTTACGCACTTCGATTTTCAAAGACGTAAAAAGAAATGTTAACTCTCGCTTCTAAAACCCGAATCAACGAGGTAAGCTTCATTTATGACGTTCAATAATCGTAATAAAAATCGATATATAGTTCATACATCGAGAAGAATACCTTTAATTTTTAATGGAAATCATTTTTTTTCTAATTTTACTGCGTTTTATTTCTACGTAAATTATAATGAGGACTTTCAAAGAGAAATATTTTAAGGTTTATTAAAACTTATATAGATTTTAATAAAGTTTTGGTTTCAAAATGCCGTTTCACTGAAGACGTTCTTCACACAGCAGATTCGGAACATAGAACAAAGCACGTTCAATTACCTTGTTTTACAAAACCATACCCGTCAGTCCAAGTAGACTGAAAACGGGATATATTCTTTATCGGTTTTATGATTTCTTAGTTGCTGACATTTTTCCCCAGACAAAAATATCATTTACGTAAAAATTAAAATGACCACTAATATTATATGAAAATGCAATCGAATTTCCATTTTCGATACACAAAGTATGTTAAAGGAACCAACATATTCGATGTTACTTACAAGACTTAATCAGTGTTACCGAGAATAAGTGTAGGTGGCCACCGGTATTTCCGGAATGTATTACATTCTGTATCTGAAACTTAAAAAATCTCAACGCCTCCTACACAAGGTGGCCATGTAGTTTAAGACAAAAAATTAAAACATTATTGTAAAAAAGAGGTGTTTTTCTTTTAAGTGATTTTTCACCCCAGGAGGAAGGAAAATCGCCTATGTATTTGGTTTTACCGTTAGTAATTTTCTGTTGTTTTGAAATTTTAAACATCTTTAAACGTGGAGATAAAATCGTAAAAAGTAACATTTTCATTAGGTAGTAGTTAAAAAGAGAAAAATTTATCTGCAGCTATTTTTTTATCAACTGAAACATCTAGACGTCTGATGTGTTAGCCATCCACCTGAAAATGCACACGGTTCACTAATCTCGGTTTGTTCATAAAAAATGTTTGGCCGTTTCAATGACCATTGATCCAGAAATAGGGGCTCCCCCGGAACGCTTTATAGAAACCTTTTTATAGAAAACCATAGGTAAAAGGCAATATCCAATTGCTCAAGTTTCGGCTTACGAAGAGTGCGCCGATATTCAAGTCCTCTAGTTGTCTCAGAAGACGTTACGAATTTCAGTAACTGTGATATCTGTGCGTTAATGTGATGATTAGTGGAAGAACCGACATCGAACTCTTTGCTTAAAGCATTTGCGATTCTCACCTTTCACTAAACGTTTAGTGATATCAAGTTAGTGGGTTAAGGTTAGAGCAACCCGTTTCCTTTTATCACCTTTCGCGCATATTGAAGTTTTAGGAGGCAATTAGAAAGGGTGGGCGAAATAGTTGGATATTATCTTAATATCATATTCGTGGAAGGAACCAAGGGACTTGAGGATTAGTGAACTTGGTTGGGATTTGGACCCCATGGCGTCAGGGTATGAGAGCGTGAGGGAGGCGATGACCATTTGAACATGAATTTGAGGAACGTAATATTTTCATCCGAGTAATTGCATTGCATAAATTATTTTCATGAAATAATCAACGGAATATAGCAGCATCTGCTGTCTTTTATTTTCAAAGTCTGGATGACATTGAAGGAGTTGTTCATTTAGATGTTTCATTTTGAAGAATAGCATTTTTATAATCTATTTAAAAAGGGTAATATAGCTACATTTCTGAGCCCTGTTGGAAGGTCATTGTTGCGAGCCGTTGACCACCGTCCTTAGCAACGGTGACTTGCTAACAATAAGAAGTGGAGCCAAAAAGAAAATGGAGAATAGCGGATGTATTTCCAGATTTTTGAGAAGCCTTCGGAAGAAGTAAGTAATTTTTGTTTCTACATGCTGTAGTTACAGAGCTATAAAATTACATACAAACGCTTTATTTTAAAGAAATATAAGATAAGATAAGATTAGCTTGAAAAAAGTTGTTTGACATAAGAACATTAAAAAATTCATCCTGGCGTAAATTATTTCTATTTTACATGATTTTTAATATGAGCGGCGTGTGCAAGATTAAAAAAACGGTATATTTCGTATCGCGGCGTAAATAATATTTCCAAACTATTTATTGAAATACCGGACTTAGTTTTCCCGTTAGCCATCTGCAAAAAAGTAAACCCATTTCGTCGCATCAATCTCACACACCGACCTTTACTGGCTTTGAATGCCTGTCGTGGTATATTTAGTGTCCTTGCAATTTTATGGGCTTTAAGGATAATAGTTTCATAACAAAATCACAGCGTGATACCTAAAAATCACTTTCAAACGAGGGGAATCCGAATGAATTACGCTGGCATTTGTTTGACAACTGCGAATCGTTGTCGTCAGCTGCTTTGATTTGAAAGTGGTCGCTGAAAACCGTATTTACTCACGTAATTTTCGCCACTGCATAATTTACGACTTTTAGTCATGAATTTTGGTATAAGTCATATAATCCCGTAGTTTACGCAGCCCAACTTTTAATCATCGGTAGGTATGTGTGTCTTCCCCAATATTAAGCAAATGTTTTTACTTTAAATTAATGAAAATATACGTGCTTCAGTTCGTACTAAGAATAAGTAAGACAGCACTTCACTCAACTCGGGTATAAAAATCCGCCATTTAAGAAAAGAGCTTTTACATAATTTAGAGGTTTCCCAGTGTGAACAATATATCGTGCCTCATACATTTCATAAATCTAGCTGCCCTGTGCTCTGATGGGAGACCAAAGCGAACAATTTATGAAGGATAGGTTAAATTCATAGCCAAATGTGTTTAATTGTAATATACATATAATAGCCTTTCATTTTTTAAGATATTAAACAATAATAACTTCTTGCAATCGGTCCGTTTATGTATAGAAGTCATATCAAATTGTTCATTTCAGTGAGGAAAATCATTTGTTGGGCAATGTGTAAAAGGATGATTCTGATGTTTAACATTTAGGAGAAGGAGATAAATTAAAACATTTTCGAGTCATCGATGCAAATGTGGCAAGTGAGAGCTGTTATATTTTGTTGACGTTAGTTCGAAAAAAATCTAACAAGCGGAATACATTTACACCTAGAATCGAAGCCGGGCACTTTTGCATAAAAAGAATGTCAATGTCAGCATTTTTCAATCTCCCCAATATGTACGAGGCACATGGGGAAAATAATTACGAAGGTTGAATAATGATTAAAGTGACCAGATTTTCTAGATGTAAAATCAGTACATTTTTTAAATTTCTTATATCCATGAAAGAAAACGTTTCAATATAATACTTTATATATTGAAATTTTATACAGTATACGTAGGTATATAACACTATTGTTATATATATATATATATATATCGGATACTCTTTCTGAAGTCGATCAGAAAATGTTTTTTCCTCTATTTATGGCAGAGTCTTTAAATATAATTAAATAAGAATATTAATAATCTATTCTGAGAATAATGTTACTTTACTAAACAGCATTAAAATATTATACTACTCACATGACATACACAACCATAATTACTATTGTCTGTACGACATTACTTTGGAATTGAACCTTAGTTGTAGAGAAGGGGTGGGGGTATGGAAGGAAAGACTGAAAAACTCCCCTCCCTCACAGCCAATCATAGGTGGAGGGCAGGTAGTGTTGCTAGGGGGAACTACTCAGCGTTGCCGCAAGTCCTCTTTACACATCCTGGCAACATCGCACCCGAGTCACCTCAACCGTCAATCCCACAGTAAATGAACTAAATAATTATAAATTTTTTCTTCTTTTAAAATCAGTACAACTTTAAAATTCAGTACATATTTGAAATCAGTACACAATCTCTAAAATCAGTACTGTACTGATAAAATCAGTACGTCTGGTCACTTTAATAATGATGCGAGTACCAGTGAAAAGGGTTATATTTATTTTTTATTATAATCGCACGATGCGTAAGGTGACCAGACGTTCCTGTTTTGGTGGTACAGTTCCACTTTTAGACAATCTGCCACAAAAGTATTATAGGACCTAGGCAAACTTCGCCATCAATATAATCATTGTTTCTCTCCACCTTCTTTTAAGGATACGCAACTGCTGCTGCTGTTGTGGGGGGAGGCAGGAGGAGGCAAGAAAAGGGAAACGAAAGACCAAGGTATGTGGAGAAAACTCTCTATATCCCCTGCCCGCAGAGGCATACGTAGGCGATATGGCACGTAAGGCAAAATTTTAGAGAACGCCTCGGTTATGTAGGATATAACATTTTATCTTCGTTTTAATAAAGAATGATAGCGTCTTTATTATAAAGAGATCAACTTTTGAGGGTTAAAATAACACTTATTTATGGGAAAATTAACTTTTCGCTCATTTTGCGGTAACGTTTGGCACCTTTTGCAAGCGGCGCCTATGGCAAATGCCACCTTTGCCATGCCGTAGTCACGGCACAGCCTGCCAGTAAAGTTCAGTTAGTAAATTTAATCAGTTGTAAAGGAACTGCAGTGTTACTTCAGAAAAGAGGCATATGCCATCATTAAAAAGGTTAAATAGTTATGAAATAGTATTCAGTGTCAAATTTCATATGACGAACAGAAAATTAAAGGTAAGTGTTAGTCATATTTACTTGTCATTCATGTAATTGCTTCAACCAGCGGCTTCCTAACTTTTTTTGCTTTGACCATAAATTCGTCTTTTACATCCCGTCAAAACCTTTGCAACCTATACTTCTAAATGATTGAAGTCGCGAATACATAGATGAGCTCGAGAGAAATGTGATTTATTGTGATAAAGTTGCAACAGAAAGCTTGTAATATGGAAAATATTTGCAATTTTACTCGTAATACTTTTTGTTAACTTAAAAACTCATTTAATTTATGGAGAGAAGAAAGTGAATGACATATCCAGATAATTATGAACTTGCGTAACTTTAAAAACAACCTATTAAAATTTTTCAAAATATGTTAAATTGGACAGGGCGATATATCTGCGTAACTCCTGGAATAACTGCAGTAATTTTTATTCTTTACCCCAAACTGATGGCTTATTAAATTCACGTCATATGTTATCTTAAACCTTCAAATTATATTTAGTCATATACAATCAGATATTACACTTATTTACCATTAAGAAGTAGTATTTCTCCTAACTAGTTTGTTTATCTTTTGATTCCATAATTGTAGAAGAGAGTACAGTTTGAAGATCCTTTGGTCACCAGGGTCAGGTGGTACATCCCTGAGAGGGACTGTAAGTAAATGCTTTGTTGTTAATTTCTTACTCATTATAGATTATGACATTAGATATACAGTAAACTCCCAGTTATCTGGAATGCCCGGGGAATTGGGTTTTTCGGTTAATTGAATATTCCGGTTGTTTGAGAGTTTTATTGGATAGGCTTCAATCAAACATTTAGATACCAAAATAAGAAACAGATGCCGAATTATACGTTCAACTTGGAATAGCTAACCTTTAGCCTAGGTGCTCAACTCAATTGTTCTTTAATAATTCCTTGACATTCACGGAAGTAATGAAACTCAAATATGTAAGTATTCAACACGTTTGATTGCAATATTTTTATATTTAATAACTGCATTACATCCTATGGAGTATCTCGTATGCGTATTGCTGTTAACTTCTCTTTTGTTCTAATAAGAACGCGAGGTAAGTGTTAACTTCGTCCAACCTTTAGAATATTCCAACAAAAAATTGTTTCCCTGTCTGAGAAAAGGAGAGAAATTATCGACACACAACACATTGTATTAGTAGAAATTGTTGAGGGAAATTGATATTAAACAATAGAGAAGCGAATAGTGACATGCAGTCGTGACGCCATTACATACAGTGCAGTTAGTAAATATTAAAATAATTCAATTAAACGTGTTGGATAGCTATACATATATTCCTTAACTAATGTTTCAAAAAATTCACAAAATTTATCGGCAGCACCTTGGTCGGCCGATTTTTTATCACCTGAAACATTTAGACGTCTGATCTTAAAACGTGTTAGCCATCCATCTGAAAATGCACAAGGTTCACTAATCTCCACTTGTTCATAAAAATCTTTAGCCTTTTCAATGAACATTGGTCCAAAAATAAGGGCTCCCTCGGTACGCTTTATAGAAAACCATTCATAAATACCAATATCCAAATACTCAAGTTTCTGCTTATGAAGAGTGCACATATATTCAACTTTTGTAGGTGTCTCAGGATTTTATTAACGGTGATTTCTCTGCGTTAATGTCATAAATAGCGGAAGAACCGACATTGAGCTGTTTCATTAATACATTGCGGTTCTGATTTTCTGTATATGTTTTATTATATCAAGTTTCTGGGTTAAAGTTAGCACAACCCATTTCCTTTGATTACCTTTAGCGCATATTGGAGTATTAGGGGAGATTTAAAAAGGGTGTGCGAAATATTTTATTTAACACAAACACCAAGTTGAAGAAACATCCACAATTGTGTATTGCGACTGCTGAAAATGCAAATTTTGGTGGTAACATTCTGAATTATATATAAACAAAAAATTGCAGAAAATGCCATTTTTATCGGCAACATTTCGAACTAGATGTAATAAAAAATCTAGAGGCGGGAGATGGTGGTTCCTTGAGAATTCCGGTTGCATGAGTGTCGGACAACAGGGAGTTTACTATATTTGTAAAATTAAAAGAGGTTGGAATACTTACGTGTCTTTTACATCGTAAAGAATTGTCTCTTGGAGGAATTTTACTTGGAGAAGGAAGAGAATGTTCCTTATGACAAAGATTATGTATAACGTAACGTTTGTAAATGTGTGTTAACGGTTGAATGACAGTCAGGGACTAGGACTATCGGAAAGTACAGAAATTGTAGTTAGTTATTTATGAAGGCAGAATTAAAATGTGAGTAGAATTTGTTTAATATTAATGTTTGATTAACATTTATGGCATTAGAATGTAAGGCTCTGATTCCCATTAAAAGCTTACCCATATGAAAGTATTCAGCTCATTGCCAAGGAAGTCGATTGTTAGGACCCAGAAAAATTAACACTTTTTTCCGATATAAACTATAAATTTATGCTAATTCCACTCAGATTTGAATTCTGTCTTCAAAAATAAGGAACTACAATTCCTATACTTTACGTAGTTCATCCCGAGTTCGAATCTTGATGGAAAATGATTTTGAAAAGCAAATATAAAAACCTCCGTACCGATTTAGGTGTTTTTTATGGGGCATGAAAAGGGCATTAGCCACAAAAATATCACCACAAATTTGGAATTTCGACAGTTTTAGGTTTTTTTCGATTATGACCAAAAACCTACAATCCTTCCAAATTTCAAGTTTCTAGCACATCTGGAAGTGCCTCAATTATATATCCTCCTAAATCATATGTTAGAAGCATCGATATACAATAAAACCTCATTAATTCGAAATTCAGAGGAACAAAGAATTACGACTTAGAAATATATACGGATTTGCAATAAATGAATTCCCATAAAAATTGAAGTTTTTTTACGATTAGCTACTTGGGCAGCAAAACTGCAACACAGAATCTTATCTATCCATTTTACAAATGAATTGGCCTTACGAGTTAGTATACACAAAGATTGGGTCAGCGTAGCCACCACGGATAGAATGTTTTGCAAGAGTGTAACAGTCACAATATTGTAGCGGTGATCTAAATTAAACATGATCTCTTTTTAAGTAATGGGATCACGGGCTACAATATCACATATTCTGTCAGAACATTGTTAATACCAGCTACTTTTAAACGCGCACATTAAATTACAATGGAAATGCGCAGGAATTTTCCGCAGCGGCAAGTATCGCATCCTTGCAGGATAAAGCTCAGTATAGGCACAGTAGCTGATTTGGTTGCCGGGAAACCGGGCTGTCCCAATAGGCCCGGTGCTGCCCACTGCATTTGTCCCAGCATACGCGTATCTATACACTTAACTTGGGTGGACCATGTTCAGGGAAAAGGAATCGGTGAAGAGGTCGACTTTTTTTTAAAAAATCCGGCACGGATTTATTTTTTCCCTTTGAATAGGCGCAGAAATAGGGGTGCACGTGATACTCGAGGGCGCGGGTTTCACGAGTAAAAACGATATTTGTTGGGATGAACTTAAATAACTTTGAAAAGCAGCTAATTGAGTTCCAGTCCAGCTCAATTTAGAAGCAAAAGTTTATTGTCGTAAGATCAGAATTAGAAACAGCTGGATGAGATCGGTTAACAGGAGTAATGAATAAGAGTGCTGAAAATGAGACCAGGTTTGCCAGCTCAAATTTATCAACGACACTGAGGTTTCCTAACCGACCAATGAGACTGTAATTAACATTTGTTGATTGTTGGATAATGTTCACGTTCCGAGAATCCTACATTTCTGTTGGAATATCAACTATATTATCAGATAATCTGAATTATATTTGCAATGGGCTTTGAAACGGTATAAAATGGCTTATTTGATAAAACAAAAATTGGGACTTTCCCGGCGAAAAAGGGAGTCACTGTTCGGGGTGCTGTATGTATTTCGTGTGCCAGAAATGAGGAAGTAAACCGTGATATGATGGCACATGCGCAAACCTTTCGCTTACACAGGATCAAGATATCAAGTTAAATGAACTTATAATGAGTCGCCAGAGCAGATCATCACTTTGAATTTTATTGTAGGCGTATTTTGAATTATCCGTATCAAAAAGTATGTAAAATCCTATGATGTTGGCTAGAGACTGATCTTAGTTTTGAATTACACCATACTTTGAATTATCTGGGATCGAAATAATGAGGTTTTGCTGTGTGTGTGTGTGTGTGTGTATAGTCAATTAAGGCTATGGGAAATACAATGGAGCATTAGAATAACAGTTTTTTGATGTTTTTGGCAGACTCAGGTGATGAGGTCGTTGAGATGGAGACTGGAAGAAATGAGGCCTCTTCTCCAGCCCCCTCATCCTCCCTGATGATTTACACGGGGATAACTCTTTTCCTCATTCTCATGGAATGGGATGACTTTTTTAATTTTGTATACTGGTAGGTATTTGCATTGGGTGTTTTTTTATTTAACAGTATTTTGTTGGGCTTTTGTTTCTTTATTTCTTCTGGTGGAAATGTGTTTGTGAGAAAAATGAGGATCATATCAATATCAGATTTCTTTAATTATTCGTAGTTTGATATTAAAAGCATTTTTGTAAGCCTCTGATTCTCATTAACAGCTTACCCGTATGAAAGCGATGAGCTCGTTGCCACAGCAACCAATTGTTGCGACACATAAAAATTGCCACTTTTTTCTGAAAAAACTGTAAATGTACGCTAAGTGATAATGTTACGTATCGAGGAATCCAATGCTATTTATTATTCTTTTCAAGTGTTTAATGAATGTAATTAATTTTGTTAACATGAAATCATTCTGTATCTTTATTTTGGCATTGACCATACTTTATCACTCCATTGTTTTGTGTGTGTATAATTTGACCACATGACTGCTATGATATAAATGATTGTTATATGTTTTTCATGGGTATGTGTGTTACATTTTGAATGGCTGATCTGAAGGCTTGTAACTGGTTGAGGCTGTGTGGCACTCTTGCTTTCCAAAGTTTGTCGCATGTGGAGTAAATTAATGAGACTTGTGTGTGGTGTTGACTAAAGAAAGGAGTTTTGTTGACAGGTTTGCAAGGATATTCTGCTATGGTGGAGGGCAGAGTCGGCACTAAGAAATGCGGGGTGTTAAGCAGGGGAAAACTTTCTGGACCATGGCAGATGACCCAGGGTGTGATGTGAGTATAAATGCGTAGATGGCACTTGATAACTTACCTGTGAATATTTCACTTGAAAAGAAAACGAAAGTCTTCTGATCAGCAACATTGCATTGCATTTTCACTCTACTGTTTAGGTTCTAGAGCCGTGAACAGACAGACGGCATTGCAAAAACCACTTTTTCGGACTGAGGTACACCTAAAACATACTATTTCCATCAAAATCTCAAGATTGAATTTTTTGTTAAATTTCAGAAAAACCACTTCATTATAAATAAAAATTGGAGAATTAAGTACTTGTCTTAGGTGTCTCCAATAGTCATAACAAGCTTATCCGAGGTAGCAAAGACTAGTACTTAATTTTTCAATTTTTAAAGTGATTTTCAAGTGTTTATTTTTGAATCTGTTTTCAGCAATAAGGCGAACTCGATAATTCTCCAGTGAGGTAAATTGTTGGCAAGATTTTATATTTTGGTAAATAGCGGATGTTTTACTTTCATAACTACTTTCGTGTCTCTCAGAAGCCTTCATTTCAGAACATTTGATAAACATCTAGGGTCGAATTACTCCGAGAAATGTCTCCTGTTTTTCATTTACATGGTTATCGAAAAAGATGAAGAGATATTGGTGGGCAACTAACCCAATAGAAAATTAATTAATCAGTAAAAAATAAAACTAGCAAAAAAGGAAACTCAATAGTAGTAAACATTCTCGGAAATACAACTGATGAAAAAAGATAATTACTTTGAAAGTGGTAACAGTATTTGGTTGGGTTTCTTTATGTGGTAATATTGATAAAATTATCGCGACCCGCTCTAGTGTTATTTAATTCAAGTTTAAGCATTAAATTTTCGTTATCTTTATTATGATTTATTATTTTCTCACTTTTGGAAGACTTTTGGATGATTGCTATAAGGAAATTACGAATAAAGTGTATTTTTAAGGAAACCTTTGAATCCTTAAGAATTTGCATAGATTTAAAGTTAGAACATTTTGTTGAAATATGACGGCGCCAGTCAAAAATGTTAAGCTGATTTTTGGATCGACGTGGCTAATATTAGAAAAAAATATTCCTTATGCGTGACCACAGACGGCGACTCGGCTGCATCAACTGCGGCACCCGCACCGCAACACTCTGGCGAAGCAACGCGTGCGGTCGGCGTCAACCATCCTCTGGCCATGAGAAATTCAGACCCCATAGAGGAAGCCCAAGGGCACCACCGGGGGCCGCGGAGGAGGGTCACAGGGGGCACAGGCTCCAATATGGCCTCGAACCAAGAGGGAACCAAGGGCAAAGGAGAATTGGAGGAGTGCGATGAGAGGAAAAGGGTCGCCTCCAAACACCAGAAGGAAGAGGTGAATGTGTCGGAAAGGAAGACTTCAGGTAAGAGAGCTCCTCGTAGAATTTCGATCGATTTCAACTAAGGCGTTGACAATCTATGCTGTCAAGCGGGCGTTTATGGCAACCCGTGTGCAAGTTTCTCATTGGCCTCCATTTTTAGACCTTTGCAAATATTTAAATAAAGAAAACTTTATATTAAATATATTTTTATCATAGAAGTAGCCGTTTTTAAGTACTTGTAACCAAAATCTTAATACGCCTTAAACTTTGAAATCTTCTTGCATAATTTCGTAATTTTTATTCATGAAACTGTATGTTTAACAACCGATGTAAATAAGATTTTCCATAATTACGTAAATACATTCGATTTTTTTGCAGGCTTTTATTAAGTGAAACGAAATGCACAATGTATGACGAAGAAATTATTGTAAATGAGTTATTATTCCCTTCGTCCACAAAACGTTTTTAAGGGAAAAGGAATGAATAATTTGATAGGAAACAATAATATTATTATATTAAAACATAAATTGGCATTTCTCCCAATATATCATATTAGAAGTCTTTATGGACTGTACATATTAGGCTAGTACTGTTTTTCACTTTTTACCCAAATAACTCTTAAATAAAGCCTTTGCATGTTCATATGCATGCTCTCTCGTGCAAATATTTTGGGGCAGCGTTTCCCAAACTTATTTGACCACGGAGCGCTTTATTAATTATAATGTATTTATGGAACACCAACAGGAGCTCATGAGATATAATGCGCGCTTGGATTAAAGTATACAGCAAAAAATGATCTCACAGACGAATTAATTGGTGCAAAAAATTATCAAAATTTGATTCGGATGCGTTTTTCTTACTTTATAGCTGAACAAAAAAAACAATAATAACAAATTAGAGAAATTAAATCATTTTTATATTATTAAGAACAACACAAATCAAGATGAAGTAAAACATCTTTCATTTTACATTTTTTTTGTTATAAAATACGACTTAAAATCAACATTTTTGAATGAGAACTGCGTTCCTCATATCAGGTGCAGAATCAAGTCCATTTCCATATTTTGTTATTGTTGCAGCGTAATATGAAAATCCCGTATCGCACAGGTACGTTGTAGCACAGGGAAGAAGAACTGCACGTTTTGCAATATTCGGGTACTCTGGAATTAGACTGCTCCAAAAATGATTTAGCAAAAGTTTGTTAAAGTTTTGTTTCAGTTGAGAGTCAGACGTCATATCAATCAGATTTGATAACCCTGCGTTACTAATGCGACTGGTTTGACTGTAATTGTAAATGGATTGTGGAAGTCGTTTGTTAGAGGAAAACATTTTAACAGAGTGGAGTGCAAGTCCCTCAGGTGCTGTACAATGGCATTGCAAATATCTTTATCGACTGTAGAATTAACTTCAGTCAAAAAGGCACTGAGTGTAGGAAAAAAATCGAAGTTGTTTTATTCCACGGATGAGGCCCAAAATTCCAGTTTCCTTAACGGTGGCGAAATTTTATCAAAAGCTGGTCACATTCTTTTCGACAGATACACCTCAATTAATTTCATAAAAATATCTGCAAGGCAGGCAAGTCTCAGCACCCAAGAGGAATTTGTCAAAGAATCAGTATATCATATAGAGAAATTTCTCCAAACTGTTGGCAAGCGGGTATATGATATGGAGGGGATTATGCTGGTGTTAATGAGAATAAAGAGAATTGGAAGGTATTTTTAGTTACTGTAATAAAATGTACATATTTAATCGTTCTGCTGCTCTCACATCTTAGGTTCTTCTTTTCATCTATTCTTTTCATTGCAATTATCGTTGCTTGTTCTTCATTTTGGTTGCATTTTAAATATATGATTTAGGATATTGTTCCGTTTTTAAATTTTAAAGCAAAAGAGCCACATAATATGGCGCAATAGAAAGAACACAAGAGCCACAAAACATTATGGAAAGAGTCACGTGTGGCTCACGAGCCTCGGAATACCCAGGTCTGAACTGAAGTCTATTCGATAACCTGTCACTCCTAAAGCAAATCTGTTGTTATCAATATGCCTATGTCTTCGTGCATACATCTTAGTCCATAAATTAAAACCGATTTAAAATTGCAAATTGCAGCTCTTCATTGGTTACTCAGTACTACCTGTAAATCAGATTTCAATTTGCCACAATATCAAAATAAAAAAGCCCAAAAAAAGTGATTTCAGGATGTATAAAAATCTCCGTTCATTTTTCCCCTCTTGTATCCATGACCTAATAACTACCGTTATTATAATCTCCATAAGTGACACTTTGTAATGTCCTGAAGTTGAATCATAATGATAACATTTTCTTTGTTTTTTCTTTTACACTACTGCGTAAATTGCGCATTTCATCAAAAATGTTTATTATACTGAATACATACTCATTTCACTCTTTCCATCATCATGTTGCAATTTAAAATAACAGAGGATGTTCAGTATGCATGACAAAAATCACTGGAATTTTTCCCTCCAATTTTATATTTACGCAATCAAAACATTCATCGATAGGGAAAATCAAACGAACTTTTCTTCTCATCATTATGCCATCGTTCCAGGTATCCGAGACTCTTCATCCAATAACCAAGATGTCCTCCAACATCTATCCCACGGTCATTTGCACAGCACTTCACAGCAAATGAGGGGTGTCACATCGACTTGCGCCATCACCAAATCACCTCAAACGACCGTACAAGCTAGCCACCAGCACCACCATCCCACGTACTTTCCATCAGGTGTTTAGCTGGCTGAAAAAGTCTGTTATATTGTATACTAGCTGGAGTTACCTGGCATTGCCCGGAAAACCGGGGGAACAAAATTTAGAAAAACAGTAGTCCATTATCTTTTTTTGAATGGTGGAAAAGTTGCACTGATTTCTATAGGAAAACATAAAAAAGAATTATAGAACAACCAATTACACATGTTATCATTAAAAACTTCATTGCAAACTATATTTTTTGTTTCATTATTCTTAATAAATATGTACAAATTTTTTCCACTTCCGTCGAATAAAGCAAAAATGAAGAAAACCGCTCCGCATTTACCAATTTAGATGAACGAAGGAGGAAGATCTTGCAATGTGAAAAATCGTAAATTACTTGTGACCTCCCTCCACCTCCCTTCCGACCTCTCCTTCCCTTCTCCCTTTCCCTCCCCTCTCTCCCGCTCGCACCCTCTCTCTCCCTCTCCCTCTCCCTCCCTCTCTTTCCCTACCTCTCCCTCCCTCTCTTCTTCTCCTCACTCCCCCTCCCTCCATCCACCTCCCTCCCTCTCTCTCTCTCCCTCCGTTACCATCCGTCTCTCTCCATCACTATCATGTATTAAAAGCATTCAAAGCACACTCGCATCCACAAGGATCGATATAACAATAGGATTTTTGAGTTCTAACAATATAATTGGCAGCCAAGGCAACATCCCGTTAAAATGGCAGGCCTTCCACAAAATATGTAACATAAACGCTTAACATGAGCGGTTTCAAACCCTAGGCGGAAAAAGGTGAACAGAATAAGAAGCGTTGTGATTTTATCTTCAAAATGGTTCAGATCCGAAGATCGTAGGTTAATTCCTTCTAATTTAAATTTCCAAAAAAATAAAAGCCTGCATGTGCTGATAGATAGCACTACTATATTCTCTGGACAGACAAAAACTGTGTATTTTATATATAGATTGGGTCCAAAATTTCCTTAAAACCCTCTCCTAGATGATAGGTTATCCCATGCAAATTTTGGTAGCGGTAGCTATTATAGTGTCCAAGTTATTAGAGAACAAACTTACAAACTATCTCCTTTATATATTAGATTGTTTTCCTATAATATTTCTTATTAATACTTCTTTGATGTACTCAACCGTTACCTTGAAATCAGCGATTTCTGTTACGGGTGCCCCCCTCCCCTTGGTCTGAATTTGCTCATCTACAAACTTGATCTTATACTTGTATTGAAAGTGACAAATATCAAATTTGAACTTCCCAAGTTAATTTACTCGAGAGTTATCGTGGAAAAACCAGATTGATGCCTCCCAAACCCCCACTTAAAATATTATTGAGATGCACCACATATAGGGCGTCCATACGTCCGTGTTTTCCGGGGTTTATCCCGGATTTTAGTCATCTGTCCCTGTGTCACGAAAATTTTTTTCGGGATGCCCGAATGTCCCGGTTTATAGGAGCACTCTCCGTATTTGTTTTCAGTGATCGAGATTTCCAATGGATACGTTTTCTTAGTAATTAATAGTGGGTTTTCTTATTTTCACAGGTTCACTGTTTGAACGGAACGTTTAAAGCAGTTCTGTGACTTTGTTGATGTAGAATATAGTAAGTTGCTATCTCATTTGAAAACTCGTTGGTTAACACTATGTACTGCAATTGAACGAATTTTAAAAAATTGTGAAGGCTTCAAATATAATTTTACGCCTGATGAAAAGGCTCATATTTTCCTTTTGAAATTTTTACTTTCTCATACGAAGTATTGAGAAAGTATTGTTATCACGAAAAAATTGGACCTCGAGATCTTTACGGAAATATTCGTTTTAGGTGTCGCTGAATCCGAAAGTGGTTTTCGCAATGCCATCTGTGTGTCTATTGCTAGCTCTGGAGCCTAGACAGTAGAGCGAAAATGAAGGAAATCTCGTACTTAGGCATTTTATCATACTGAGCAGAGTATACATAAATGGTTGACATTGCTCAATAATTAAGAGTAGTTTATTCTACGCATTCTTAAGAACAATCCAGTTTTCTCAAAAACGTCTGTGACCATTTGATCAAATTTCGTACAATTACTTGAGTATACATCTATAATAATACTACGTATTTCATTTTTCTCAATGAATGAATATAAGGCTAGTTTATTCTTGGGCAACTTGAACAAAAATTAGATTTTCTAAAAACAGTCTCATACGATTTTTATTTAGTAAAGATAACTAAACGATGCATTAGTACGTATATATGAGAAAGTTTGTACAATGTATGTTGTACAGATTTTTAATTAATGCTTTGCGAGAAGCATCTTTGTGTAACGTACTTCTTGCAATTCATGAATGGCCAGATATTAAAGATTGAGAAAACAAACATCACCATTAAAGAGGTAAAAACATTGTTGAAGAAACCATTGAAATGATTTCTAGTAGAATATGTGATGAATTTTTGCCTATTAAAAATAAAGAAATATTGCAACTAAGTAAAGATGATGAAACAAATAAATTTAGCAAGGAAGTCATCGGATTTTATTCAACAGCAAGGGAGTATTTACTAAATTGGACTGAACGATTAAAGCAGTATACATTCTTGAAATGGTTGACTTTAAAATTTATTCCAAAGTAGGATGATGCTGCATATTCTTGCGTATAGCTTGAGCGAAATGGAAATAAAGTTATGGAAAATATTCTGTAAGAAAAATTTGTATTTTTGAAGGAAGTGATTAGCAATGAAATTGAAAACAATGTAAATTGGAAAACGATGAATTGGAACGAGAAGTAGATGACTATCTTTATGAAAATGGAATTAATGGAGCAAAAAAGTGAATTCATTAGAATTTTTTCATATCTGTTTGCAAATCCGGGTCACAATGCAGGCTGCGTAGTTCCCGTAAGCGTTTTTTAAGGTTTGAGAGAGTTCCACAGGAATTTCCTGCTCATGGAGTTGGCAACCCTAGTTTCTGCCACTACAGCTCTTTCGAGCGCATACAGGCACTGCATCGACACTTTTGCATGACAGACGTGAATTGATACAACAGTTGACATGGTTAGTTAAAAACGCGGAATTTCGCCCAAATTCGAGCGAATCCCAATCGAAGGATAAATTGGCTTTAAAAATAAGAAACGTTCCTTTTTCTTCAAAATATTCTTGGTCCGTGGAACCCTTGTCAAATTTCCCATTATTCATTTGCAATAGGAACAAGGGCTGCTGAGCGGAATTTTAAATATTACATGTTATCTTACAAGAAATGAAAATAATCCCTAGTTGTCGATTTCGCCACATTTTTCGAGATATATTACGCCGTACCGTCATATATGCCATTGTAACATCTTTCCAAATTTTCGATCCTCTGTGTACACCATTTAACGGATTGTCCGAATTTCTCTACAGCGTGACACACGGATCAAACAAACAACAAGTCAAAGGACAAACCATATTATTATAATTAGAAACTTGCACATGGGCAGACGGACGAACAAGGTGATAATAGAAGTTTAAAAAATAAATCGAAAATCTAAGAAATCGGAATTACAAGGTGGTCATAGGATAAGTATGTACTTACGCACTTCGATTTTCAAAGACGCAAACAGAAATGTTAACTCTCGCTTCTAAAACTCGAATCAAAAAGGTAAGCTTCATTTATGACGTTCAATTATCGTAATAAAAAACGATATATAGCTTATACATCGAGAAGAATACCTTTAATTTGTAATGGAAATAATTTTTTTTTCTAATTTTACTGCTTTTTATTTCTACGTAAATTATAATGAGGACTTTCAAAATTAGTAACCGGAGAAATATTTTAAGGTTTATTAAAACTGTATAGATTTTAATAAAGCAAACAAAATGACTTTGTTTGGTATATATTACGTATTGCATGTATTTATGCCTACACAAAGCAATATTTAAATGTCGCTATATTAGTAGCAAATCGCAAAGTTACCGACATGTCGCTAAACAAAAAAAAAGTCGCCAAAGGAAGTAAAAAGTCGCTAAATTGACAACTGTGCTTTCCCTCCTTTTCACCCTCTCAATCTTCGTCTCTCTTTTGCACTCCCAACTTATCGCTCGCTGTTTTTCCGTCCTTTTTATTTTCTTTTCTCCCCCTACCCTTCTCTCCCGCAGTTTCTTCCTCCAGATCAATCTTTCAACGAAATCGTAGACCAGGGTTGGCAATTTGGCTTTAGCCATCATGCCAGAAAAAGAAAAAATCTGTAAAATGATAATAGGCATTCAGGACTCACAAAATGTAATATTACGTTTTGGTTTCAAAATGCCGTTTCACTGAAGACGTTCTACACACAACAGTTTCGGAACATGGAACAAAGCACTTTCAATCACCTTGTTTTACAAAACCATACCCGTCAGTCCAAGTAGACTGAAAACAGGGGATATATTCTTTATTGGTTTTTAGATTTCTTAGCTGCTGACATTTTTCACCTGACAAAAAATGTCAGTTACGTAAAAATTAAAATTACCACTAATATTGTATGAAAATGCAATCGAATTTCCATTTTCGATACACAAAGTATGTTAAAGGAACCAACATATTCGATGTTACTTACAAGACTTAATCAGTGTTACCGAGAATAAGTGTAGGTGGCCACCGGTATTTCCGGAATGTATTACATTCTGTATCTGAAACTTAAAAAATCTCAACGCCTCCTACACAAGGTGGCCATGTAGTTTAAGACAAAAAATTAAAACATTATTGTAAAAAAGAAAAGGTGTTTTTCTTTTAAGTGATTTTTCACCCAAGGAGGAAGGAAAATCGCCTATGTATTTGGTTTTACCGTTAGTAATTTTCTGTTGTTCTGAAATTTTAAACATCTTTAAACGTAGTGATTAAATCGTAAAAAGTAACATTTTCATTAGGGAGTAGTTAAAAACAGAAAAATTATCGGCAGCTATTTTTTTATCAACCGAAACATCTAGACGTCTGATGTGTTAGCCATCCATCTGAAAATGCACACGGTTCACTAATCTCGATTTGTTCATAAAAAATGTTTGGCCGTTTCAATGATCATTGATCCAGAAATACAGGCTCCCCCGGAACGCTTTATAGAACCCATACGTAAATAGCAATATCCAATTGCTCAAGTTTCGGCTTACGAAGAGTGCGCCGATATTCAAGTCCCCTAGTTGTCTCAGAAGACGTTACGAATTTCAATAACTGTGATTTCTGTGCGTTATGTGATGATTAGTGGAAGAACCGACATCGAACTCTTTCCTTAAAGCATTTGCTATTCTCACCTTTCTCTAAACGTTTAATGATATCAAGTTAGTGGGTTAAGGTTAGACCAACCCGTTTCCTTTTATCACCTTTCGCGCATATTGAAGTTTTAGGAGGCATTTAGAAAGGGTGGGTGAAATAGTTGGATATTATCTTAATATCATATTCGTGAAGGAACCAAGGGACTTGAGGATTAGTGAACTTGGTTGGAGTTTGGACCCCATGGCGACAGGGTATGAGAGCGTGAGGGAGGCGATGACCATTTGAACATGAATTTGAGGAACGTAATATTTTCATCCGAGTAATTGCATTGCATAAATTATTTTCATGAAATAATCAACGGAATATAGCAGCATCTGTTGTCTTTTATTTTCAAAGTCGGGATGACATTGAAGGAGTAGTTCATTTACATGTTTCATTTAGAAGAAAGAAGTTTTTTACCCTATTTAAAAAGGGTAATATAGCTACATTTCTGAGCCCTGTTGGAAGGTCATTGTTGCGAGCCGTTGACCACCGTCCTTAGCAACGGTGACTTGCTAACAATAAGAAGTCGAGCTATAAAAGAAAATGGAGGATAGCAGATGTATTTTCAGATTTTTGAGAAGCCTTCGGAAGAAGTAAGTAATTTTTGTTTCTAATGCTGTAGTTGCAGAGCTATAAAATTACATACAAACGCTTTATTTTAAAGAAATATAAGATAAGATAAGATTAGCTTGAAAAAAGTTGTTTGACATAACAACATTAAAAAATTCATCCTGGCTTAAATTATTTCTATTTTACACGATTTTTAATATGAGCTGCGTGTGCAAGATTAAAAAAACGGTATATTTCGTATCGCGGCGTACATAATATTTCCAAACTATTTATTTAAATACCGGACTTAGTTTTCCCATTAGCCATCTGCAAAAAAGTAAACCCATTTCGTCGCATCAATCTCACACACCGACCTTTACAGGCTTTGAATGCCTGTCGTGGTATATTTAGTGTCCTTGCAATTTTATGGGCTTTAAGGATAATAGTTTCATAACAAAATCACAACGTGATACCTAAAAATCACATTCAAACGAGGGGAATCCCAATGAATTACGCTGGTATTTGTTTGACAACTGCGAATCGTTGGCGTCAGCTGCTTAGATTTGAAAGTGGTCGCTGAAAACCGTATTTACTCACGAAATTTTCGCCACTGCATAATTTACGAATTTTAGTCATGAATTTTGGTATGAATCATATAATCCCGTAGTTTACGCAGCCCGACTTTTAATCATCGGTAGGTATGTGTGTCTTCCCCAATATTAAACAAATGTTTTTACTTGAAATTAATGAAAATATACGTGCTTCAGTTCGTACTAAGAATAAGTAAGACAGCACTTCACTGAACTCGGGTATAAAAATCCGCCATTTAAGAAAGGAGCTTTTACATATTTTAGAGGTTTCCCAGTCTGAACAATATATCGTGCTTCATAAATCTAGCTACCCTGTGCTCTGATGGGAGACCAAATCGAACAATTATTGAAGGGTAGCTTAAATTCATAGCTAAATGTGTTTAATTGTAATATATATATATATAATACCCGTTTATTTTTTAAGAGATTAAACAATAATAACTTCTTGCAATCGGTCCTTTTATGTATAAAGTCATATCAAATTATTCGTTTCAATGAGGAAAATCATTTGTTGGGTAATGTGTAAAAGGATGATTCTGAAGTTTAACATTTAGGAGAAGGAGATAAATTAAAACAATTTCGAGTCATTGCAGATGTTGCAAGTGACAGCTGTTATATTTTTGACGTTAGTTCGAAAAAAATCTAACAAGCGGAATACATTTACACCTAGAATCGAAGCCAAGCACTTTTGCATAAAAAGAATGTCAATGTCAGAATTTTTTAATCTCCCCAATATGTACGAGACACATTGGGAAAATAATAACGAAGGTTGAATAATGATGCGAGTACCAGTGAAAAGGGTTATATTTATTTTTTATTATAATCGCACGATGCGTAAGGTGACCAGACGTTCCTGTTTAGGTGGTACAGTCCCACTTTTTGACAATCTGCCACAAAAGTATTATAGGACCTAGCCAAACTTCTCCATCAATATAATCGTGGTTTCTCTCCACCTTCTTTTAAGGATACGCAACTGCTGCTGCTGTTATGGGGGAAGGCAGGAGGAGGCAAGAAAAGGTTTTTTTAAAACAAGGGAAACGAAAGACCAAGGTATGTGGAGAAAATTCTCTATATCCCCTGCCAGCAGAGGCGTACGTAGGCGATATGGCACGTATGGCAAAATTTTAGAGAACGCCTCGGTTATGTAGGATATAATTTCTTCTTCGTTTTAATAGAGTATGATAGCGTGTTTATTATAAACAGGTCAACTTTTGAGGGTTAAAATAACACTTATTTATGGGAAAATTAACTTTTCGCTCATTTTGCGGGAACGTTTGGCACCTTTTGCAAGCGGCGCCTATGGCAAATGCCACCTTTGCCATGCCGTAGTCACGGCACTGCCTGCCAGTAAAGTTCAGTTAGTAAATTTAATCAGTTGTAAAGAAACTGCGGTGTTACTTCATAAAAGAGGCATGTGCCATCATTAAAAATGTTAAATTGTTATGAAATTGTATTCAGTGTCAAATTTCATATGACAAACAGAAAATTAAAGGTAACTGTTAGTCTTATTTACTTGTCATATCAAGTTAAATGAACTTATGATGAGTCGCCAGAGCAGATCATGACTTTGAATTTTATTGTAGGCGTATTTTGAATTATACATATCAAAAAGTATGTAAAATCCGATGATGTTGGCTAGGGACTGATCTTAGTTTTGTATTACACCATACTTTGAATTATCTGGGATCGAAATAATGAGGTTTTACTGTGTGTGTGTGTGTGTGTATGTATGTGTATAGTCAATTAAGGCTATGGGAAATACAATGGAACATTAGAATAACAGTTTTTTGATGTTGTTGGCAGATTCAGGTGATGAGATCGAGTGTGGAAGAAAAGAGGCCGTTCCTCCTGCCCCCTCATCCTCCCTGACGTTATACTCGGGGATAACTCGTTACCTCATTCTTATGGAATGGGATGACTTTTTAAATTTTTTATACTGGTAGGTATTTACATTCTGTGTTTTTTTAATTAACAGTATTTTGTTGGGCTTTTGTTTCTCTATTTCTCCTGGTGGAATTGTGTTTGTATGAAAAATGAGGATCATATCAATATCAGATTTCTTTAATTATTCGTAGTTTAATATTAAAAGCATTATTGTAAGCCTCTGATTCTCATTAACAGCTTACCCGTATGTTACATGACGGGGATCTTTGCCGACCGGGTGAAATCAGTTCTCACCTCCCTAATATTTTTAGCTGATTCCCTCTGTGATTTGCCGCCCCCGTGGGTTTCTGTCCGGGTGCAATGCATCTCTTGTACCAAAGGCCTGAAGAGAGAAGCATTCCATTAGGTTGGAGGGGGGAGGGAGAAAGGTGATGACTTGGCATCGCCCCCGCCTTAGTAGCCTCTGCAGTCTCATCAGAAGTTAGCCAACGGTAGACATTTGCAAGGGTGTCCAAGAGCAAGGAAATCTTTACAAAGTCCGAGGAGGATACGGGATATCCTGCGGTTCCTCTTTGTTTCCACGTGCACTTATTCAGGCACATTTGAAATTCTCGGTTGATTGGTTGCGGCTGTTGTTTGAGGACGAAATACATATCTTTTGGGTTTCTTTTACTGATTCTTAGTAATTGCTACGCTGTGTTAGGGTGTTTGAGGACAGGGTAAATAATCTCACACCACTGTTTTCAACCCCTTCTCCTTCAACATTTCCTCCTCTCTCGCATTTTGCATTGATGACATCGAAAAAGAAGTATTTGTCCGCATTTGTTCCAATACGTCCATCGTTGTGGAAACGTCAGTCAAGTGGTGTGCGTCTTTTAGCGTTTGAAGAATCTGTTATCAAGTTATTGCAGGTTAGTTTTCCTTGGGCATAATTGATATGTTTTTGTCTTTACTCAAGAAGAGACGTCAATATGTAGTGTAAATATTATTTTTCGCAATGATAAAAGCGGGTGTTTCACCCTGAGGTTGGAGCTATACCTAGTCTACGATCAACGAAGATTTTCTAAACCAGGAAGTTAGTATATGCATATTTTTATTTGATCTTTTTATATAGGTACATCTTTCACGTTGTATGGTTAAATTATTTTTTAGTTTAAGTCAAATAAGTTTGTTGCTATTATACTCTTTCTTAAACCAACCTTTGATAAGCAGTTTAACGTAGAGGTTTTTCTCTTACAATTTGTGGTAATTAACTCTAGTATTGGGCAATTTCATTTCCTTTTAAGAAATTCATCCTGAAGGTCGTTTTAAATTTTCAATTTTAAATTGGTAACAAATTCGTAAGCTGCTTCTGTAACGAAAGCTGTCCTTTGTTATAATGATTCCAAGTAATAGACGATGTTCATCTTGCTCTTGAAGTTCGTAATCAGTCATAAATTTGAAGTCTCATTTATTCACGATAAAGCCCGCTTTTCATCCCGACCTACATTTTTTAAATCATTTTTTTCGGAACGTCTTTCTAAGATCACTTCCAAGATAAGGCTTGATTCTATTCGTTTCGTCCCTTCCTTTTCACCTGCATCCTTCCTTCGCAGTATTCACAGACTCCCAAGTGCATTTTTCAATCAAGATTCAATTTCATCCTTTCTATTTCATTCAAAGAGCAATTTGTACAATTGGCTTTAGATAAGTTCGTCGCTGCCTTTATTTACGCGTTTTGCAACACGTGCTTGTCTATGAATAAGGCAATGTGTCGATGTTGAATTTTCGATGCCTTCTTTATGAAACTTACTGCACCAGAAAATTTGACTGATTTGATTGAGTCCCATCTGCGCATATGTATGTCGATGAAATAGTTCCAATCAATCTCATTGTCATTGAAATAAGTATCGCACAATTTGTAATTTCTTTGTGACATTTCAATTTATTTTTCTGTGAATAAAACCTTGTTTTCTTATTAAACTGTTTAATCATAAAAATACACAAAACTTCAAAATAATTATATCCTATTATACTGCTAAACTACCGAATTTTAATGTAAAATTTACGTATCGATGGGGCGCCATAATTGAAATCTGCTTGGGGCGCCAAAATGTCTTGAGCCGGCCCTGATAATGCGACTGCAATTTTTGATTTTCGACGGATCTTAGCTAAGATTAAGTTTATTAGAAAAGTCTTTCCGGTTCCCCCGGGAGCGTCAAGGAAAATTATTCCTCCAGTTCCTCTCTCTACCAGAGTCAAGATGGCATTGTAGGCCTCTTTCTGATCAGCGAACATTAGTGGCTCATTTTCTGATAAATATATCTCCAATTAGTCCACACTGTAATTTTTTTCCTGCAGAAATTCCCTATTTAGGCGATCACTCAGGTTTCTTTGTGGAGCAGGGAGGCCTAACTGCTGGATGTTTTTTCCAACCATCGCCAGTGCATGGTCCTCTAAAAGGATGAGAGCCTGGTTGAACATGTCTGATGAGAAAACCAAATCCATATCAGGATTTAGTCTGCGGGCATGCAATAAAATATCTTCTGTCATACTCTCTTTGTGCGTTTCCCACAGTTGCATCGGATTTGAGGGGGCGCAGGTGGTAAGCAAAATGGCGAATAAATGTCTAAGCTTTGCGGGTGACTGAGTAGCAGCAGCTTCCATTAAGGTAGAATCCCAGTGTGTGTCATCTTCAAGCAAACCTCGTCGTTGGCATGCATGACGGAATGTTTCACATACCTCCCCATTTACTGTTCTTAGTGCCACAGATGAACTGGGTCCTCTCACCGTGTGCAATAAAAGTCGTAGGAAGTAACATTCGAAATTATTTGGATGCACGGTGTACACTCGGCCAAGAGCATCGGTCTCCCTAATGCCCTGGAACAGGAACTCCAAGGACTCTTCGTTTGAAGCGTTTTCTTGATGTATCCCACGATTAGTATTTTGAAACATCGCAATAAAATATTGTTTTCGCGAAGTTATCTTGCCGGCAGAGTTCGAAAAGTGCGGTCAAAGTTGTCCTAGGTGGCTCCTGTACCCTTTGATGTACGTTTTCCTCAGTGAAGTACACTCGCTGCCCATTTATTAAATGTACGCGTAGATGGATTACTGTTGGGTGTCTCTCATGCATAGGGAAATCTAATATTCGCCAGACATTGCTGCTTATCTACCTGCCCATTTGATAGCGCTGTACTTCATCTATGGCTTCTCCCTCCCTTTGGAAACCAAGCACAGCCTGGTCACTGCCCTTGTTCACGTATTTACAAATATAGTTGATCGATTTGACCGAGTTGCAATATTCCACGTTGATGTGGGATTGAAATATTGCGCAAAGTAATGGGGAGTATGGGACGCCCCATCTGTTGTCAACCTCAACTTCTCGGTGCGCATTTCCGACTTTCATCCTCATCATCGTTTTCACATCGCCGTCTTCTGCTCTTCTCCTTCTATATAGGGGATAAACCATCAACTCCGGTTTGAGTTTCGTCCAGAAACCTTCTTGGGTATTTTTTGTGCACCTTCCTTCATGCAAGGCGATCTGGGGTTGACATTTCCACAAGGGCCGTGAATCATATTTTTCACGATAACATCCAAAAGATGTTCATCTTCTTTGGGATCGGGTAGTTCTGCACTAATGATGCTGTGTATCTGATTTGGCCAAATCTCTTCTTTTAACCACACCAAGATATGAGAGTGTGGAAGCCCTCTCTTTTGCCATTCGATCGAATACATCCAGCACCTGGTTGCTCCAAATACCTTTCCCTTGTTAATGGCATTCATTAGCTTAATGAGCTTTAGCCTGAAAACCCTTGCAGGCAAATTGTGGCGGTCGTAATGCTGTTGCCCCGGCAACAGTTCCATTTGTATTTCTCTCCAACTGGGGTTACACGTGAAGGTTATAAACAGGTCAAGAATTCCATAACGTTTTGACGTAGGTCATTGCATCTTGTGTATATTGATACATGTAGCGAGAACTTCCAGTGAATGTGGATGGAAGAATCACTAATTGCCCATGATTGGTGGCGGTTCCGTCTTCAGCTATTGCATCTCTGATGTGAATATAATCCTCCACACGGAGTTTTTTCTGATTAAGGCGACGTACAACAGTCGTTCACTCTCAATTTTGGCAAACATATCAACCACAAACTGGTGGAATAGTTGGCGGCATCGTAAGATGTGATTGACATTTCCTTCTCGCACCATAAATCTAAAGGCATAAAAGTTCATGGCTGATACTGTTTTGCCATTTAAGGTATTTTCTGTATTAGCATCAACCTGAGTTATTTAAAAGTGATAAGCGTTTTCTCCTTGCCAAAATATGATGGGGTATTGCAAGGCATCGTAGGACCTATGCGTCTCACTTACTCGCTGCAACTGGTTATTTCTTTAGTACATGACAATATCCCGCCTGTCAAATTCATTGCCCACCATGATGATGGCCACCTCATTATTAACAGGCGCATTAAAGCGTCTCCCATGCTCCCCAGCAGGCCTCTTGTCCGCCCGTATGATTACTTTGTATTCATCCGAAGGCATCATCTCAAGAGCAGTCTTGAAACTTCGAACGTAGCCGTTGCATTGGTGAAGCATACGCTGCAACTTCAGGTCAATGTCGAATCTTGTTCCCGGGATATTACTACAACGTTGCTCTACACTGCTTTGCTCTTCGCCCAATAAATTTATTTCGAGAAATTGATAATCCTCGTTTGAAAACGGCAGGAGTGAACCAGCATGATGGTAGACTTGCCCCTGAATCTTAATGGTCGGCATGAAGCGAAGCTCGTGCTCTTCTTTTGTCGCACCGAAATATGTCATCTGGAAACAGGAGTTGTATTTCCGTATGTTTTGTAGAAAATGGATTGGCGAAGATGTTAACCCTGACATAGGAGTTTCAAGTGCTTCTGGAGGGGGTTGAAGAGGTGGTAACTTCACCTTTCCAGCACAGCAGCACATTCCTGGTGTTTCTGCACCCCATTTGAGAGCTACGCAGCGGGAGCAAATTTTGTCCATTCGTCCGATGTCAACTGCTGAAAATTATGGTAATTTCCTGCAGAACAGTATCTAAATGCTTCATTTTCTAAGTTTGCCCATCCTGCAGTCCTTGAGACCGTAATTCTCACTCTAATCTCCTGAAGTGGGGCCCATGCTTCCTCTTCAGTCTCCGCTGCACTGGAGGCCGCAACTCTAGCTCGATTCTATTCAAGTCGAGCACTTCTTTCATCAACTTTCACCGCTGTCCTGGAGGCTTCAGTTCTTACGGTATTCCCTTCAAGTCGAGCCCCAGCTTCCTCTTCAGTCTCCGCTGCTCTGGAGGCAGCAACTCCTACACGATTCTCTTCAAGTCTAGCCCATGCTTCCTCTTCAGTCTCCGCTGCACTGGACGCCGCAATTCTTATTCGAATCTCTTGAATTCGAGCACGACTTTCGTCTATTTCCTCCGCATTTCTGGAGGTTACAGTTCTTACTCGTTTCTCTTCAAGTCGAGCCCGTGCTTTCTCTTCAGTCTCCGCTGCCCTGGAGGCCGCAACTATTACTCGATTCTCTTGAAGACCAGCAAGCCTTTCGTCTACTTTCTCCGCTGTTCTGGAGGCTTCATTACTTACTCGATTCTCTGAAAGTCGAGCCCGTGCGTCCTCTTCAGTACCCGCTGCCCAAGCGGCCGCAACTCTTACTCGATCCTCATGAAGTCGGGCACGTCTTTCGTCTACTTTCTGTACAGTTCTGAAGTGTTCAGTTCTTACTCGATACTCTTCAAGTCGAGCACGTGCCTCCTCCTCAGTCTCCGTTGCTCTGGAGGCAGCAACTCTTATTCGATTCTCTTCGAGTCGAGCATATCTTTCTTCTACTTTCTCCGTTGTTCTGGACGCTTCAGTACTTACTCGGTTCTCTTTAAGTCGTGCCCGCGCTTCCTCTTCAGTCTCCGTTGCCCTAGAGGCAGCAACTCTTCCTCGATTCTCTTCAAGTCGGGCACGTCTTTCGTCTACATTCTCTACAGTTCTGAAGACTTCGGTTCTTACTCGATTCTCTTCAAGTCGAGCACAGGCTTCCTCTTCAGTCTCCGCTGCCCTGAAGGCCGCAATTCTTACTCGATTCTCTTCAAGGCAATCACGTCTTTCGACTACGTTCGCCGCTGCTCTAGAGGCAGCAACTCTTACTCGATTCTCTTCAAGTGGAGCCCTCCCTATTCAGTCTCCGCTGCCCTGGAGGCCGCAACTGTTACTCGATTCTCTTGAAATCGAGCACGTCTTTCGTATACTTTCTCCGCATTACTGGAGGATTCAGTTCTTAGTCGATTCTCTACAAGTCGAGCCCGTGCTTCCTCTTCAGTCTCCATTGCACTGGAAGCTGCAACTCTTAGTCTATTCCCCTCAAGTCGGGCCAGTGCTTTCTCTTCAGTCTCCGGTGCCCTGGAGGCAGCAACTCATACTCGATTCTCTTCAAGTAGAGCACATCTTTCGTCTACTTTCTCCGCTATTCTGGACGCCTCAGTACCTTCTCGATTCCCTTTAACTCGTGCCAGTGCTTCCTCTTCAGTCTCCGCTGACCTAGAGGCAGCAAATCTTACTCGATTCTCTTCAAGTCGGGCACGTCTCTCGTCTACAATCTCTACAGTTCTGAAGGCTTCGGTTCTTACTCGATTCCCTTCATGTCGAGCACGTGCTTCCTCTTCAGTCTCCGTTGCTCCGAAGGCAGCAACTCTTACTCGATTCTCTCAAGTCGATCACGTGCTTCCTCTTGTTTACGCTGCCCTGGAAGCCGCAACTCTTCTCGATTCGTTTGAAGTGGAACACTTCCCCTCCACTTTCTCCGCTGTCCTAGAGGCTTCAGTTATTACTCGATTATCCTTAAGTCGAGCCCGTGCTTTCTCTTCCGTCTCCGCTGCCCCGGAGGCCGCAATTCTTAATCGATTCTCTTCAAGGCAAGCACGTCTTTCGTCTACTTTCTCCGCTGTTCTGGAGGTAGCAACTCTTACTCGATACTTTTCAAGTCTAGCCCGTGCTTCCTTTTCTGTCGCCGCTGCCCTGGAGGCCGCAACTCTTACTCGATTCTCTTCAAGTCGAGCACGTCTTACGTCTACTTTCTCCCCAGTTCTGGAGGCTTTAGTTCTTATTCGATTCTCTAAAAGTGGAGCCCGTGCTTACTCTTCAGTCTCTGCTGTTCTGGAGGCTTAAGTTCTGACTCGATTCTCCTCAGGTCGAGCCCGTGCTTCCTCTTCAGTCTCTGCTGCCCTGCAGGCCGCAACTCTTGCTCTATTCTATTCAATACTTGAGTACGTCTTTAGTCTAATTTCTCCGCTGTCCTGGTGGCTTCTGTTCCTACTTTATTCTCTTCATGTCGTGCCCGTGTTTCCTCTTCAGTCTCCGCTGCCCCGCAGACAGCTACTCTTACTCGAATATGTTCAAGTCGATCACGTCTTTCATCTACTTTCTCCGCAGTTATGGCTGCTTCAGTTCTTAATCGATTCTTCAAGTGGAGACCCTGCTTACCCTTCAGTCTCTGCTGCCCAGAAGACACCACCCTTAGACGATCTCTTCAATTCTAACCCGTGCTTCCTCTTTAGTCTCCGCTGCCCTGCAGACAGCAACTCTTACTCGAATATGTTCAAGTCGATCACGTCTTTCATCTACTTTCTCCGCAGTTATGGATGCTTCAGTTCTTAATCGATTCTTCACCAGTCGAACCCGTGCTTCGTCTTCAGTCTCTGCTGCCCAGAAGACACCACCCTTAGACGATTCTCTTCAATTCTAACCCGTGCTTCCTCTTTAGTCTCCGCTGCCCTGCAGACAGCAACTCTTACTCGAATATGTTCAAGTCGATCACGTGTTTCGTCTACTTTCTCCGTAATTCTGGAGGCTTCAGTTCTTACTCCATTCTTTACAAGTCGAGCCCGTGCTTCCTCTGCAGTCTCCGCTGCTCTGGACGCAGGAACTCTTTCTCTATTCTCTTCTGTCTCCGCTGCCCTGGAGGCCGTAACTCTTAACCGATACTCTTCAAGTCGGGCACGACTTTCTTCTACTTTCTCCGCAGTACTGGAGGCTTCAGTTCTTATTCGATTCTCTCAAGTCGAGTCCGTGCTTCCCCATCAGTCTCCGCTGCTCTGGAGGCAGCAACTCTTACTCGATTCTCTTCAAGTCGACCCCGTGCGTCCTCTTCCTTATCCGCTACCCTGGAGGATGCCATTCTCTTCGCCGATATTTTAGTTTTACCGGTGTGTTCTCTTTTTTGGAGGTATGTCGGTTTATTGTAAAATAAAATTATTAACAATGTTCTAAAGAGAACGTTTAAATGTTAAATTCCCCTTGGAGTTATTTCTGTTAGTTCGAATATTTTGAATTATTTCGGTGCTCAAACACAGAACGCTTTAAAAACCTTCAACAATGAAGAGAATGATCCACATAATAAATTACGTATGCGTGACGTGGATTTTCCTTACATTAATTTTTATATGGATTTATGCCTAAATATAGTCTATGACTACTTTTAAATTGAGTCAAATGATTTTAAAGGAATATTTGAACATTGCTATCTTTTACCGTTAACACTGAAAGATTTATCGCAACATAAATCTATACATCTACTTACATTTGTTCAGTAACCAAGTTGTTGTTTATTGTTTACGTTTTGGCTAATCGTATTGACCTAATCCACATAATTTTATTACTGCCTTAAAGGATTCGGTGCATCTATCCCTGTGAATATAAAGTAAGACGTTAATGCGTAATTATATTAATGGTAAAAGTATACAATACAATATACTAGCTTTTCGTACCCGTCTTCTCCCGGGTGCATTTCGGACTGCAAATAGTTATACCTTTTCCCGCTTAGAAGACAGCGTGAGAAAATGATACATACTAAAACTTCTCCTCTCCTTTCTGTAAACTACATTAGGAGTCTTGAAATAATGTGGAATGAACATAGAACGAACCAATACGAAAACTACAAAAACCACCAAGAGTTTCTGAGCCTTAGTAGAACATACATACATACACACAAACACCTTACTTTATAGATAAAATAATAAATGTTAATGTAAGCCTCGCTTGCGTAATTAAGGAATGGGGAACGTTTGCCCCGAGCAATAAAAATCGTTTCCAACTTAAAAGAAAACTTTCCCATGCGAAGCCGGGCGTTTCAGCTAGTCTATCTATACATATCTATAAAGTAAGGTGTCGTATGTATGTATGTATGTTCTGCTAAGGCTCGGAATATACAACACGCAGAAAAAGAGGAAGGTGTCATATTAACCGTTATCATGTGTACGGTGGTATAGTAAGGTTTTTAAACAGATTCGGTGTACTATTTTATTACAATAAAATATTTTCGTTTATATGGGATTTACATTTAAAATTTTTTCCTAAATTTCTCGAATTTTTAACTCCTTAAATATATATCGCAGAGATATGCTCTCGCAGAGTTTTTTGTGGTAAATTATCTCCTCTTTTGGAATAATTTTTTAAAAGAGGGACTTACAGATGAAATAAGACGAATTGAAGGGAAAATCTTATTTTTCATTATTGCTCAGTATTTGGATATACTTAGCAACCGATGTAAACAAATTACGTTTGAACTATAAACATATCGTAAACGTAGAAATAGTTGATGAAATATTCATTTAATATCTTCTGATTTGATTGTATGTTTTTCTTTCATTATCTATGGTCTTCTATACACAGGTTAATTCTGCGAATAAACATTAGTGAACTTTCTTTTTCTGTAATCGTGTCATTCGCATTATGGGTATGTTTGGATATAAGTTAAATTGTTTTTATATGCCTTTTATCTTATTGTATTTCATATTTTGTTTAAGTGAAGATTACTGAAGATATATAATTCAATTGCTACGTTAAAGTTTTTGTGTTTTGTTTTAACAGTTTATCAATAAAAACTGAATTGAGTATTTCATGCTACCACGCAAGTTTTTCCTATGCTCATCCATTTTGCGTATCAATAATAATTAGATACTTTTTGTAATATATAATATCGTTTTGAATTAAAAGAGTTTTATCAATTGGAAATAAGGTTCACTCTTGAGTAATTGTTATTTTAATACGAGAACTAAATTAGATTAACATTTTGAACACGTGACGCAGTGAATTTCGAAAGATTTTATTTGAATAATACTTTTGTTGAACTTTATTATGTCTTCTGAACTAAAATTAAGAATTCGTGTCTGCGGTTCCATGGGTAAATTGTAAAAACTACCGATACACTCACGTAATTAATTACGTTAGAAAAGTAAAACATTTTACTACATTATTTAAAATCGATTCGTTCGAATATCTCAATCTATTATTCAATTAATTACGATGGAAAACAATTAAGATCAATAATTTTATATCTATTTAGAGTAATAATAGGTATTCTTATTTAGTATCTCCTGTTATTATGTTGACATACAAATTCATATTCCGCGTAATCAATATTTACTCATCACTACGACACGCTATTTTGTGATTGTTGGTTGTTTATTTAGCAACTGAATAGAAAGCGTCAGTCGCCATCATCAGATACATTGTGCTTTAGGAGATTATTCGTTGGTTGGTTTCGGTTAGTTTGTTGTTTTCTTTTGCTTTCGTTTCGTGTCCATTTTTTGTGTTCTTTGTTTGTTTTCTTTGTTTTCGTTCTTAGTTGTTCATTTTGTAGTCTATGTTTATATTCTTTGGTTGTGCTCTTGATTTTTGTTCCTTGATTACCTATTTGTCGGTTTACACCTTTTATGCCGGCTATTGGTTACAGTTTAATTCATTTCTTTTTTCTTGGTGGTTTTTACATTGAACTTATATTCTTTGGTTGTACTCTTAATTTATGTTCCACCATTATTTATTTGTCGGTTTACATCCTTTTCTACCGGGTATTGTTAGCGTTTAATTCATTTCTTTTTTCATGGTGGTTTTTGTAGTTTTCGTATTGGTTCGTGTCGTGTTCTTTCCACTTTATTTCAAGACTCCTAATGTAGTTTACAGAAAGGAGAGGAGAAGTTTTAGTATGTATCATTTTCTCACGCTGTCTTCTAAGCGGGAAAAGGTATAACTATTTGTAGTCCGAAATGCACCCGGGCGAAGCCGGGAACGAAAAGCTATATAGTAAACTATATTTAGGCATGAATCCATTTGTACCCTTCATCTTGGCGGTAGCTATTCTCCCTCTATGGCGCCACGGAGTGGATTTTCCTTGCATTAATCTTTACGTGTATATTGGTGTATATCCATGTATATCTCTCCCATTGAAGAGGACAACAATTACGAAATTTAGCTTTGTTGCCGCAACAACAAGAAGTCGAGCCATAAAAGAAAATGGAGAATTGCGGATGCATTTTCAGATTTTTGAGAAGCCTTCGGAAGAAGTAAGTAATTTTTATTCCTACATGCTGTAGTTGCAGAGCTATAAAATTACATACAAACGCTTTATTTTAAAGAAATATAAGTTAAGATAAGATTAGCTTGAAAAAAGTTGTTTGACATAACAACATTAAAAAATTCATCCTGGCGTAAATTATTTCTATTTTACACGATTTTTAATATGAGCTGCGTGTGCAATATTAAAAAACGGTATATTTCGTATCGCGGCGTAAATAATATTTCCAAACTTTTTATTTAAATACCGGACTTAGTTTTCCCATTAGCCATCTGCAAAAAAGTAAACCCATTTCGTCGCATCAATCTCACACACCGACCTTTACTGGCTTTGAATGCCTGTCGTGGTATATTTAGTGTCCTTGCAATTTTATGGGCTTTAAGGATAATAGTTTCATAACAAAATCACAACGTGATACCTAAAAATCACATTCAAACGAGGGGAATCCCAATGAATTACGCTGGTATTTGTTTGACAACTGCGAATCGTTGGCGTCAGCTGCTTAGATTTGAAAGTGGTCGCTGAAAACCGTATTTACTCACGAAATTTTCGCCACTGCATAATTTACGAATTTTAGTCATGAATTTTGGTATGAATCATATAATCCCGTAGTTTACGCAGCCCGACTTTTAATCATCGGTAGGTATGTGTGTCTTCCACAATATTAAACAAATGTTTTTACTTGAAATTAATGAAAATATACGTGCTTCAGTTCGTACTAAGAATAAGTAAGACAGCACTTCACTGAACTCGGGTATAAAAATCCGCCATTTAAGAAAGGAGCTTTTACATATTTTAGAGGTTTCCCAGTCTGAACAATATATCGTGCTTCATAAATCTAGCTACCCTGTGCTCTGATGGGAGACCAAATCGAACAATTATTGAAGGGTAGCTTAAATTCATAGCTAAATGTGTTTAATTGTAATATATATATATATAATACCCGTTTATTTTTTAAGAGATTAAACAATAATAACTTCTTGCAATCGGTCCTTTTATGTATAAAGTCATATCAAATTATTCGTTTCAATGAGGAAAATCATTTGTTGGGTAATGTGTAAAAGGATGATTCTGAAGTTTAACATTTAGGAGAAGGAGATAAATTAAAACAATTTCGAGTCATTGCAGATGTTGCAAGTGACAGCTGTTATATTTTTGACGTTAGTTCGAAAAAAATCTAACAAGCGGAATACATTTACACCTAGAATCGAAGCCAAGCACTTTTGCATAAAAAGAATGTCAATGTCAGAATTTTTTAATCTCCCCAATATGTACGAGACACATTGGGAAAATAATAACGAAGGTTGAATAATGATGCGAGTACCAGTGAAAAGGGTTATATTTATTTTTTATTATAATCGCACGATGCGTAAGGTGACCAGACGTTCCTGTTTAGGTGGTACAGTCCCACTTTTTGACAATCTGCCACAAAAGTATTATAGGACCTAGCCAAACTTCGCCATCAATATAATCGTGGTTTCTCTCCACCTTCTTTTAAGGATACGCAACTGCTGCTGCTGTTGTGGGGGGATGGCAGGAGGAGGCAAGAAAAGGTTTTTTTAAAACAAGGGAAACGAAAGACCAAGGTATGTGGAGAAAATTCTCTATATCCCCTGCCAGCAGAGGCGTACGTAGGCGATATGGCACGTATGGCAAAATTTTAGAGAACGCCTCGGTTATGTAGGATATAATTTTTCTTCGTTTTAATAAAGAATGATAGTGTCTTTATTATAAACAGATCAACGTTTGAGTGTTAAAATAACACTTATTTATGGGGAAATTAACTTTTCGCTCTTTTTGCGGGAATATTTGGCAGTTTTTGCAAGCGGCGCTTATTGCAAATGCCACCTTTGCCATGCCGTAGTCACGGCACTGCCTGCCAGTAAAGTTCAGTTAGTAAATTTAATCAGTTGTAAAGAAACTGCGGTGTTACTTCACAAAAGAGGCATGTGCCATCATTTAAAATGTTAAATTGTTATGAAATAGTATTCAGTGTCAAATTGCATATGACAAACAGAAAATTAAAGGTAACTGTTAGTGTTATTTACTTGTCATTCGTGTAATTTCTTCAGCCAGCGGCTTCCTAACTTTTTTTGCTTTGACAATAAAGTCATCTTTTGCATCCTGTCAAGACGTTTGCAACCTATACTTCTAAATGATTGAAGTCGCGAATACATAGATGAGCTCGAGAGAAATGTGATTTATTCTGAAAAAGTTGAAACAGAAAGCTTGTAATATGGAAAATATTTGCAATTTTACTCGTAATACTTTTTGTTAACTTAAAAACTCATTTAATTTATGGAGAGAACAAAGTGAATGACATCCAGATAATTATAAACTTGCGTAACTTTAAAAACAACCTATTAAAATTTTTCAAAATATGTTAATTTGGGCAGGGCGATATATCTGCATAACTCCTGGAATAACTGCAGTAATTTTTATTCTTTACCCCAAACTGATGGCTTATTAAATTCATATCATATGTTACATAAAACTTTCAAATTATATTTAGTCATATAAAATCAGATATTATACTTATCATTAAGATGTAGTATTTCTCCTAACTAGTTTGTTTATCTTTTGATTCCATAATTTTAGAAGAGGGTTCAGTTTGAAGGCCGTTTGGTCACCAGGTTCAGGTGGTACATCCCTGAGAGGGACTGTAAGTTAATGCTTTTTTGTAATTTCTTACACATTATAGATTATGACATATGATATACAGTAAACTCCCAGTTATCCGGAATGCCCGAGGAATTGGGTTTTCTGGTTAAGTGAATATTCCGGTTGCTTGAGAGATTTATTGGATAGGCTTCAATCAAACATTTATATACCAAAATAAGAAACAGATGCCGAATTATACGTTCAACTTGGAATTGCTGACCTTTAGCCTAGGTGCTCGACTCAATTGTTCTTAAATAATTCCTTGACATTCACGGAAGTAATGAAACTCAAATATGTAAGTATTCAACACGTTTGAATGCAATATTTTTATATTTAATAACTGCATTACATCCTATGGAGTTTCTCGTATGCGTATTGCTATTAAGTTCTCTTTTGTTCTAATAAGAACGCGAGGTAATTGTTAACTTCGTCCAAACTTTAGAATTTTCCAACAAAAAATTGTTTCCCTGTCTGAGAAAAGGAGAGAAATTATCGTCACACAACACAATGTATTAGTAGAAATTGTTGAGGGAAACTGATATTAAACAATAGGGAAGGGAATAGCGACATGCAATCATGATGCCATTACGTACAGTGCAGTTAGTAAATGTCAAAATAATTCAGTTAAACGTATTGGATAGTTATACATATATTCCTTAATGTTTCAAAATTTATCAGCAGCTACTTGGTCGGCCAATTTTTTATCACCTGAAACATTTACATGTCTTATCTTAAAACGTGTTAGCCATCCATCTGAAAATGCACAAGATTCATTAATCTCCACTTGTTCATAAAAATCTTTAGCCTTTTCAATGAGCATTTGTCCAAAAATAGGGGCTCACTCGGAACGCTTTATAGAAAACCATTCATAAATACGAATATCCAATTAATCAAGTTTCTGCTTATGAAGAGTGCACATATATTCAACTCTTGTAGGTGTCGCAGGATTTTATTAACTGTGTTTTCTCTCCCTTTATGTCATAAATAGTGGAAGAACCGATATTGAGCTGTTTCATTAATATATTGCGGTTCTCATTTTCTATATATGTTTTATTATATCAAGTTTCTGGGTTAAGGTTAACACAACCCATTTCCTTTTAATACCTTTAGCACATATTGGAGTTTTAGGAGGGATTTAAAAAGGGTGTGCGAAATATTATATTTAACACAAACACCGAGTTGAAGAAACATCCACAATTGTGTATTGCGACTGCTGAAAATGCAAATTTCAGTGGTAAGATTCCGAATTAGATATAAACAAAAAATTGCGGAAAACACCAATTTTATCGGCAACATTTCGAACTAGATGTATTAAAAAATCGAGAGGTGGGAGATGCTGGTTGTTTGAGAATACCGGTTGCATGAGTGCCGGACAACAGGGAGTTTACTGTATTTGTAAAATTAAAAGAGGTTGGAATACTTATGTGTCTTTTCCATCGTAAAGAATTGTCTCTTGGAGGAATTTTACTTGGAGAAGGAAGAGAATGTTCCTTATGACAAAGTTTATGTATAGCGTAACCTTTATAAATGTGTGTTAACGGTTAAATGACAGTCAGGGACTTGGACTATCGGAAAGTACAGAAATTGTAGTTTCTTATTTATGAAGGCAGAATTAAAATGTGAGTAGAATTTGTTTAATATTAATGTTTGTTTAACATTTATGGCATTAGAATGTAAGGCTCTGATTCCCATTAAAAGCTTACCCATATGAAAGTATTCAGCTCATTGCCAAGGAAGTCGATTGTTACGACCCAGAAAAATTACCACTTTTTTCATATATAAAGTATAAATTTATGCTAATTCCACTCGGATTTGAATAATGTCTTCAAAAATAAGGAACTACAATTCCTATACTTTACGTAGTTCATCCCGAGTTCGAATCTTGATGGAAAATAATTTTGAAAGGCAAATATAAAAATCTCCCTACCGATTTAGGAGTTTTCTTATGGGGCAAGAAAAGGGCATAAAGCCACAAAAATATCACCACAAATTTGGAATTTCGACAGTTTTAGGTTTTTTTTCGATTATGACCAAAAACCTACAATCCTTCCAAATTTCAAGTTTCTAACACATCTGGAAGTGCCTGAATATTGTATCCTCCTAAATCATATGTTAGAAGATCGATATACAATAAAACCTCTATAATTCGAAATTCAGAGTATCAAAGAATTACGACTTAGAAATAAACGGGTTTGCAATAATTGAACTCTCATAAAAATTGAAGTTTTTTTACGGTTAGCTACTTGGGCAGCAAAACCCCAATACAGAATCTTATCTATCCGTTTTACAAATGAATTGGCCTTACAAGTTAGTATACATAAAGATTGGGTTAGCGTAGCCACCACGGATTGAATGCGTTGCAAGAGCGTAACAGTCACAATATTGTAGCAGTGATATAAATTGAACATAATGTCTTTTTACGTAATGGGATCACTGGTTACAATATCACATATTCTGTCGCAACATTGTTAATACCAGCTACTTTTAAACGCGCACATTAAATTACAATGGAAATGCGCAGGAATTTTCTGCAGCGGCAAGTATCGCATCCTTGGAGGATTAAGCTCAGTATAGGCATAGTAGCTGAATTGGTCGTCGGTAAACTGGTTTGTCCCAATAGGCTCGGTGTTGCCTACTGAATTTGTCCCTGCATACACGTATCTATACACTTAACTTGGGTGGACCATGTTCAGGGAAAAGGAATCGGTGAAGAGGTCGACTTTTTTTTTTAAATCCGGCACGGATTTATTTTTTCCCTTTGAATAGGCACAGAAATAGGCGTGCACGTGATACACGAGGGTGCGGGTTTCACGAGTAAATACAATATTTGTTGGGATGGACTTAAATGACTTTGAAATGCAGCTAGTTGAGTTCCAGTCCTGCTCAATTTAGAAGCAAAAGTTTATTGACATAAGATCAGAATTAGAAACAGTTGAACGAGATCGGTTAACAGGAGTAATGTATAAGAGTGCAGACAATGAGACCAGGTTTGCCAGCTCAAATTTATCAACGACATTGAGGTTTCCTTACCGACCAATGCGACTGTAATTAACATGTGTTGATTGTTGGATGACCTTCATGTTTCCAAGAATCCTACATTTCTACTAGGAATATCAACTATATTATCAGATAATCTAAATTATATTTGCGATGGGCTTTGAAACGGTACAAAATGGCTTATTTGATAAAACAACAAGTTAGGAAAGCGTACAACGTATCACAAATGGGGCGCGTTTCGTGCAATGGAGTATTAGAAAGCAATTATATACCTGTACGTACGGGAAATAGCGTTTTAAAGTCCTTTTCTTCATCATAAATAATCCATTTTCTTCCTATTTAATAGTATTACATGCACACGTAAGGAAATTAAACGTTTGTTTGGGAGATTGTTTATGTTAGCAACAATGAAGAGGTAAGTTCAACTCCATATAAGACATTCTTGTTTGATTTTCTCGATAACGGCTACTCCTACGATGAAAATATATAGAAAAGGAAATACTCTACTATACTAGTTCTACAACTTTTATTTGAAAAATATTTTGATATGAACAATAGTTTACGAGATATGACGAAAATTTAATTTTTTGTCTCCAGTAAAGTGGTACCCCTGATTGGCGGACGTGATTCATTTTTGCGATTTTCTTATTATATTTGATTGAAAGTCCTTAATATCAAATTTCATAAAAATCCGTTCGGTAGAAGCCGAGAACGAACATGCGGACGGACGGACGGACCAACCGACGATAATAGGCGCTCACGCTGTAAGCAAAACGCGCCTAAAAAATGGGACTTTCCCGGCGAAAAAGGGAGTCACCTGTTCAGGGTGCTGTATGTATTTCGTGTGCCAGAAATGAGGAACTAAACCGTGATATGATGGCAAACGCGCAAACTCTCCGCTTACACAGGATCAAGATATCGAGTTAAATGAACTTCTAATGAGTCGCCAGAGCAGATCATGACTTTCAATGATATTGTAGGCATATTTCGAATTATCCGTATAAAAAAGTATGGAAAATCCTATGATGTTGTCTAGGGACTGATCTTAGTTTTGAATTACACCATACTTTGAATTATCTGGGATCGAAATAATGAGGTTTTACTGTGTGTGTGTGTATATATAGTCAATTAAGGCTATGGGAAATACAATGGAGCATTAGAATAACAGTTTTTTGATGTTGTTGGCAGACTCAGGTGATGAGATCGAGACTGGAAGAAATGAGGCCTCTTCTCCAGCCCCCTCATCCTCCCTGACGTTATACTCGGGGATAACTCGTTACCTCATTCTTATGGAATGGGATGACTTTTTAAATTTTTTATACTGGTAGGTATTTACATTCTGTGTTTTTTTAATTAACAGTATTTTGTTGGGCTTTTGTTTCTCTATTTCTCCTGGTGGAATTGTGTTTGTATGAAAAATGAGGATCATATCAATATCAGATTTCTTTAATAATCGTAGTTTAATATTAAAAGCATTATTGTAAGCCCCTGATTCTCATTAAAAGCTTACCCGTATGAAAGCATTGAGCTCCTTGCCACAGCAACCAATTGTTGCGACGCAGACAAATGCCACTTTTTTCTGAAAAAAATATATAAATCTACGCTAAGTGATAATCTTACGTATCGAGGCATCCAATGCTGTTTATTATTCTTTTTAAGTTTTTAATGAATGTAATTAATTTTGTTAACATGAAATCATTGTGTATCTTTATTCTGGCATTGGCCATACTTTATCACTCGATTGTTTTCTGTGTGTATAATTTGACCACACGACTGCTATGATATAAATGATTGTTATTTGTTGTTCATGGGTATGTGTGTTACATTTTGAATGGCTGATCTGAAGGCTTGTAACTGGTTGAATCTGTGTGGCACTCTTGCTTTCCAAAGAATGTCGCATGTGGAGTGAATTAATGAGACTTGTATGTGGTGTTGGGCTAAAGAAGAGAATTCTGTTGACAGGGTTGCAAGGATATTCTGCTAGGGTGGTGGGCAGTGTCGGCACTAAGAATTGCAGGGTGAAAATGCGGAGCCGGGGGGTGCGGATCTGGGCTCGATCCCAGGCCGCCAATGCATTTCCTGCATTCTGACAGCATCAGATGGCCTCGTATGAGACCACTTGGGTATGGATGGGACTATGGATAAATCTAAAAAGAATCAACACCAATAGATAGTTTGGAGCCTCTACACCATTGAGTTGCCCCCTTAGTCGTGGGGCCCGATTGGGTCAAATAGGTACAATTGGCCTATGGCCAGCTTTGGTGGTGGGAGGAGATGAGGTGAATGATCCTATACAACCACCTCCCCAAGTCACCTCCAACTTCATCCTTCCTCTCAAACTTCTGACGGAGAGAATGAGTTATCTGAAGCCCAAAGCAGGGGAAAACTTTCTGGAGCATAGGCAGATGACCCAGGGTGTGATGTGAGTATAAATGCGTAGATTGCACTTAATAACTTGCCTGTGAATATTTCACTTGAAAAGAAAACAAAAGTTGTCTCATCAGCGACATTGCATTCTTTTATATTATTTAGTGATTGTCTCAACCAACCCACTCATACACCTGCTGTAGGGTGTTTCTTAAAATCAAAGTTCGTAAAAGTTAGTCTCCTCACTCTTCATTTCGTTCCTTTCCATGTACAATTATCACACATGAAATTTCAGTCCAGTAGGACAGTATTTACCCGTGCCGCCAGCCAGGCATCTCTCGCCAGCCATGCGCCACTCGGCAGCCTGGCAGCTGGCGGGTGAAGGGGTGGGAGCAGGGGTGGATCCAAGGGGGGGACAATCGCCCCCTTCTTGGATAACCTCATTGCACTCCACTGGGCACTTTCTGAAATTCTTCTCGCGCAAAAATCCTCAATTATACGTTGCAGATTAGGTCTGTATAGCAAGGGAAAGAAGGATTCTGATAGGGGTAGGGATATTCAAAATACAGGGCAGTTGGCAGGAGCGGATTCGATAGGTGGAGGGGCGGTCGCCCCCCCCCCCCCCTTGAGAAGTTTCTGGATCCGACCCTGGTGATCCCTAACATGCATCTCTCCATGCCCCTCTGTGTTGTTTGCAGGCGCTGTATCATTCTGGCATTCATGGTCCATGTTTCACAACTATATGTCAGAACAGGCAGAACACATTGGTCATACAGTCTCCTTTTTAGGAAGACTGGAATATTTGATTTAAAGATGTTCGCATTCTTGTCAAAAGCACTCCATGCCATCTTCACTCTCCGGTTGATTTCTCCAAGAAGCGAACCATCAGTAGTGATGAGTTGACCTAAGTAAACATAGCTGGTTACTTCTCAGAGTTCTGCTCCATTGATATGCATCTTCTCAGAATTTGTGAAGGAGTTGTACATAACCTTTGTTTTATTAAGATTCATTTTAAGTCCAGCTTCTCGGCTTGCTTCCTCAAGCTCTTCAGTTCTTCTAAGGAGCTCTTCTGGGCTCTCTGCGAACAGTATGATATCTGCAAAGCGCAGGTGACTCAGATGTTCTCCATTTACCTTTATGCCTTTTTCCTCCCAGTCTAGTATTTTGAATACTTCCTCTAGCGCTGCTGTAAATAACTTAGGCGACATAGTATCTCCTTGTCTCACTCCCTTTTCGGCCTTCATGCATCTGGACAGATGTTGCCGCATTTTCGTAGATATTCTTGATCAAGGTTATGTATGTTTCTTCAACTCCTTCTTTCTTTAGTGCACGTAACACCGACAAAGTTCAGACAGAGTCGAATGCTTTCTTGTAGTCGATAAAACACATACATAGAGGTAATTCATACTCGTTAGTCCGACTGATTACCTCTCTCACGACTTGGATGTGGTCCACTGCGAAATCCAGCTTGCTCTCTGGGTTGGGCAGAATCAAGATGGTTTTGAAGGCGCATAGTGAGTATTTTGGTGAATATTTTGTAGACTGTTGGGAGTAGGCTGATCGGTCTGTAGTTACCGTATATACTCGTGTATATACCGACTCCATGTATAGTACGACCCCTGATTTTTTGGTGAACAAACCTGATTTTTTCATATATCTTGTGCATTGTACAACCCCAACTTTCCACCAGGGTCGATATATTTCGTTTCGATAGCTCGATGGTTACGAGCGAGATATATCGAACGACCTTGATTTTCCACATCACCATAGAATATACCGTAAATGTCGTAAATAGTATTTCTTGCGAGTACACTAAAATTCGGATAAGTATCTATCTTACTCCTGAAACATTTAATAAAAAGTGATATGAATCATGATTGCACAAGATGAAATAAAATCGTTTCAATTCTAGTACTTTATTTATTTATACAATGATAATATCATTAGGAATTAACACTTTTATTTATTTATTTATTAATATACGTATACAAATCAGCAAAGTTCATGTTCCTTGCCTGTTTCAGGGCAAAGATCCGAACTTGCCCACGAGAAACACTGTTTCCATTCTGCCAAGTTTCAATGACAACTGTGGCCACCTACTAGTCTTACCTCTATTCGCACATTTGTTCTTAGGCATTTGCATATGCTGTGTAGACAGCTTCCTCCAATTCCTAACATTTTTCTCCGTGGTACCAAATTGTCTTGTAGCAGCACAATTGTTTGTCTTTTCTTCATACTCAATCACTTTAAGCTTAAACTTGGCAGTATATTTATTCCTTTTCGAATCCATTTTTATAGACAATATGGGTTTACGGTTTACAGAAAGAAAATAAAGGCACACGGATGAAAAATATAAAGATTATAAAGAATTCAGACAAAAAAATATATGAACGTCTGGATTACGTTCCACATACGTAATGGTTCCACACGCTCATCTACTTAATAGGTAGGGATAATGGATAAAAAGAAATTACTTTGTAATATTCCACAGTCTTTATTGTTTCTTCAATCACACACCGACCGGTTTCCACTACAAAATCATTCTAATGATGTTACTAACCGACGTAACACCTTTAGAATGACTTTGTAGTGGAAACCGATCGGTGTGTGATTGAAGAAACAATAAAGACTGTTGAATATTACAAAGTAATTTCTTTTTTCCAAGATGTCGAAATTCCATGAAGTTATGCCGTCTACGATACTTTTAGTCCAACTCGTTCCAATCCATCCCTTGTAAAATGACGAAAACAAAGATGTACATACATAAAATTCAAGAAAGGAAGTGCCTGTAAATCGTCACTTATATCAAGTATTTGTGAATTTGAAGCTGTATATATGAAAAAGATTCTACCCTTCATGAAACAACATAAAATGCACTCGTGTATAGTACGATCCCCAATTTTTGCAATAAAAATTTGGTCGTAAAAACTCGTACTATACACGAGTATATACGGTATTCAAGTCTTCTTTGGAACCTTTCTTGTGCAGAAGGATAATACATGCATGGTTCCATGTTTCTGGTATTCCCATATTTTGCACTTGAAGTCAGGTTAGAATGTTGCACCTTTACATTTATAAATTAACTAACACTGAATTTAAACATGCATACAATATTTTCAAACAAATAAATATAATAAAACTTTAAAATAATAATTTAAAGAAAACCTGATGGGCACAGTATTCTCCTTCTTTGAAAATTTTCGCAAAGCCCTAGGAAATTCAGTTGCTGCATCAACATCTGCACTCGCAGCTTCATCTATCACTTTGATATTATGCAGCTTAGCACAGATCTTAAATCTTCGGAACCACCCACAGCTTGTATTAAATGGTTCACTATCACTTACACTAGAAGTTTCTCCCACGCTATTTTTTAAATCTCTATGAAGTTTCTGGCTTTTTCCTAAATTATGGAAAGGCTCAGGGGAATGCGACACTGATTTTGTTCCCGGTCATGGCAGATTTTTTCACCTGTTTCCTCATTTCTCATCATAACAGCTTATGCCTGTCGCATAAGGATCTTTGGATCATCCTTTCTATCAATTCATATCGTGGCATTCTCACCATTTGAGAGGGTAGGGGTTTTCTTTGATGTATCTCCTTGAGGACATCTGTTGGGGCTGATTGATACTAGCATAGCTAGCTTGGTCCCAACCTAAGAAAATATTCCCATTCTGAAACAGGAGAATTAGTCTGCCATGGTAGTTCAGTGGTAGAATATCCGCCCGGCAAGTGGAAGGCCTGGGTTCGATTCCCGGTCATGGCAGATTTTTTCACCTGTATCCTCATTTCACAAGTAAATCCACATCATACATTAAGTGAATGTTACTTACATTTTGTCCACCAATTTGTGTATTTATTAACACAATTTGCCCTCCTACTTGAAAAAAATGATATAACTAGTACAGAAGTACATAATATAATGGTAGAACTTTTACACAAACTAGAGAGTAGAAAGAGTGATAAGTTTTTTCATCAAAAGTAAATGAAAGTTTGCTTGAATTAAATCCAAGTGAGAGAAATAAGTTCACTGAAGAAGCCCTGATTGCCTATACCAGAGCAATAGATTATTTGAAAAAATGGTATGATTTTGAAAATTCATCCATGAAGTATTTTTCTGCACTGAACCTAAAATCTGATGTACTGGGGTATGCTAAAGTTATCCAAGCAGTCAAAACTGCAAATACATATTACATTAAATAATGATTTGCTGTATGATGAGGTTTGTAATGTTAATCTAATCCTTCCTTCTATAAAAGATCTACAAATTCCAGTTGACAGAAAGTGGGTGCTTATTTTTAAACAGACTGAGATGACTGAATTGCCAAAGTTATTATCATTTGTCTTATCAATTCCCATTATTAATACATATGCGGAAAGTTTTTTCTATAATGAACAATACGTGCAGTGATGAGAGAAATAAAATGATTATTGATCTCATAAAAGCTGAAATAATGGTTAAGCTTAATTTTAACATGTCTTGCTTAAGCTTTTCAAAATATATATTGAAAAAGAAACAGAATGATGTTCTAAAATCAGCCTTGAGTAAGAAAAAATATGAATTTAACAATAAAAACTCCTAATTTTATTTTAAGATTTTTTTATTATTAAAGATCTTAATGTCTAAGAAACAACATTACTTTGTTAAAATTATATAAAAATCATTTCTTTCTATACTAAAATGAGTTTTTATTATTTATTCGAGAAACTTGTTCTATTTATTTAAAAGATGAGTAACAGACTATTATAGTGTATAATGTATATAATTTAATGTTTTTTGTTCCATTTGAATAGTAGTTTAATTGATTAGTTGAGATTCTGCCTCTCTACAACCATAATATTTTTCATTCACTTAACCTTTTTACTTTCTCATACGAAATATCGAGAGTATTGTTATCGTGAAAAAATTCGACCTCAGGATTTTTACGGAAATATACGTTTTAGGTGTCGCTGAATCCGAAAAAGTCGTTTTTGCAATGCCATCTGTCTGTCTGTTACTGCCTCTGGAGCCTAGATGGTAGGGCGAAAATGAATGAAATCTCGTACTTAGGCATTTTATCATACTGAGCAGAATATACATAGAAATGGTTGACAATGCGCAATAATTAAGAGTAGTTTATTCTACGCATTTTTAACAACAATCCGATTTTCTCAAAAACGGCTATAACAATTTTGATCAAATTTCATACAGTTACCTGAGTTTATGTCTTCAATAATACTGTATAGTTCATATTTCTCAAAAAATGAATATAAGGCTAGTTTATTGTAGGCAATTTTAACAATAATTCGATTTTCTCAAAAACGGCTCTCAAGATTTTGGTCAAATTTCGTACAGTTAGTTGAGTTTACATCTTCAATAATACTGTAGGTATACTTTATATTTCTCAAAAAATGAATATAAGGCTAGTTTATTATAGGCAATTTTTCAACAATTGGATTTTCTCAAAAACGGCTGTAACGATTTAATCAAATTTCGCACAGTTACTTGAGTATACATCTATAATAATACTACGTATTTCATATTTCTAAATAAATGAATATATGAGAAATTTTGTACAATGTATGTTGTACCGATTTTTTATTTTAAATTGGTGATGCTCTTCCAATTTTGTTAAATAGTGATATTTAAGAAATAAATGCATGATGATTTTAAATAATATATTTCTTAAAGTCAGGGGTGCCTTTAAGAGTATTAAGTATATTTATCATTAGACTTTAACTCCTCGGGTTTCTTCTTAAGTCTCAAGGTTTCAAACAATCTCAGGTTCATGAAGATCTTAACATAGGCAACCCTAAACACAATCCCTGGGTTGCGAATGGTTTAAAGTAGGCAACCCTCAACACTATCTCCGGTTCATGAAGATCTAAAAGTTGGCAACCCTAATCACGATGGACATTTTGACGATTATGATGACATTATCTTATAAATATTTTAGTGTGTATGTGTGTGTGTATGTATGTATGTTCTTTAGATGTTTTTACACCGTTGAAGCTATCGAATTCAAAATTTTCATGGGCCATCCTATGGACCAAAGGAAGAACTTGGTCTAGGTTTGCAGACCATGGGGTCTCTTATAACCCATGGGGTCAACAAAATACTATTTCCATAAGAATGCATGGGAAATGGTGTGGAGAAACCCCAAAATGTCATGCAGCCCTTCACTGATGTGGATATAAATATACCTAAATATTAAATTACGATCGTGGGAAATGACTTATTTTATGCACAAAAGACTGAATATTTTAATTCTGCTCATGTTTTGTCGTATTACCTGCTAAATCGCTCGATTTTTCTTTAAGCGCAAAATTTATTGGTTCTTTACAGGCAGCAACAAAGCTAAATTTCTTAAAAGCCAAGAATTTAGAGAAGGGAAGGATGTAAACAATTCATGAGTTTTACAAGACGATCACCACGTACGGCCCAGCAATAATTGCCAAAATTCGAGATAGGGAGAATTTTACCTGGCGGGGTAGAATATATCTCCCAAAGAAATATGTTAGAATCACTCAGGAGGAGGTTGATGTATGTAATAATCAGCAAAATAATAAATTTGATTTAGTGAAGGATGGTAATTTAGTGATTTACTGCGACCTGTAAATCACTAAATTTTTTACTAAAAAAAATATTTGGTGAGTTTCATTAAATCCTTCACAAACCTCGGTATTGAGGTGAGTTTCAGCATAGACATGTCTCTAAGAATAAGTTGAAAAAATCATCCTTAGCAAAGATTCATTAATTAGAATTCGTGATTAAAAATATTTTTACAATCAATATTCAACCTTTAAATATGATTCTATAATAAATCTTTTATTAAATATGCGTACATTGAATAATAAATCTTTTCTAAAAATCGGACCTGGTATTGAGACGAGTTTCAGCATAAATGTCTCTAAGAATAAATTGAAAAAAAAATCATCCTTAGCGAAGATTAATTAATTGGAATTCGTGATTTAAAATATTTTTACATTCAATATTCAACCTTAAATTTGAATCTGTAATAAATCTTTTATTAAATATGCGTACATTGAATAATAATTCTTTTCTAAAAAAATATTAAATTTCTAAAAAACATATTTGGCGTGTTTCATTAAATCCTTGGCAAACCTTGAACATGGTATTGAGGCGGGTATCAGCATAGACGTTGAGCTTTTTATAGTTAAGGTTTTACCAACCTACAATTTAAAACAAATTAACCACTACAGGACTACCAACCTGCAAATTTTAATCCCATTCAAATTTACCGCCGCAGATCTATCAACCTGCAAATTTTAAACCCATTCAAATTTACCGCAGTCTCATTTGGTGATGGTACAAGAAATGCAAAAGAAGGGAGTCGTGCGAAAATCACATTAAGTAAACAAACATCATGGCATAATGATGACTGACTTTGGAGCTCAAACATTTTAGTAATACGACTAAAGGTATTGAACGGTAATAAATTGTTGGATTTGTACCTACTTATGTAATAAAAGAAAACAGTATTATTATGTATACAGTACTCTGAAAATACTATTTGTCGAACTAATGGTAAGGATATATTTACAGCCGGAGAACTATTAATGTGTGTGTAAATAATATTTTTCTCGGTGGATTAAGGGAAGATTAAGGAGTATTTTGGTTTATCTAAATCCTCATCGCAACCTTATAATCGTTAAATCGTCTGCCGTTAATAAGGAAATTATAATTATTACAGGTGATTTTAATATTGACCTCTCAACTCAGTGCAAGGACAGAAATGAATTATTTATTCTCCTGAGTTCCTTCAACTTAAATGTCTTGAATAATGAACCTACTCGAATTACCAATCACCCTGCCACTGTCTTGGATAATATTATCTCCAACTATGTCTATAGCTTAGTAAATACCAAAAGAATTAATTCTGATTTATCTGACCATTTCTCTATCTTATCTAGATTTACATCCCACATATTGTCTGAATACCAAATCCGTCTTTTACTGAATCTGATATCTTTTCTTAATTTGTTAAAAGTTGAGGACTGGTCAGGGGTGGATCCAGGGGAGGGGGACGATCCTCTCCTAAAGCTGAAGCAGAAAGATGAACTCTTAATTAAATGTTAAATAAGAAATATTTTAAATTTCTATTTTGTAAGCTCCAATTGTAGTTTCATTAAATTCTTAATTTATTTGATAGTTTTGTGTCAATTAAAGAAAATGTTTGTGTGAATAAATTTTCAATTGCTATGAAAAAATACATGTAACTGGCATATCGCCCCCCTAAAGACATTTTCTGGATCTGCCACTGGGACTATTGTGATGTATATAATGCAATTGATTTAAATATTCGGTTTAAACACTTTTAAGAACATTTTTGGATCTTTTTGGTTATAGCACCAGCACAACCGAAAAGATTCTACAATTATATTCTATTATAAAGGTTATTTATAAAATGGTGTTCACTAATCTGTTTCTATTTCTTTCTTACGAACATTTTAATATTATTTTTCAAATTGTCTTCTATAGACATATATAATATAAGTGACCAATAATGTCTGGCTTTAGAAGATAATTTGAAAAATAAGATTAAAAATATTTTCTTGGCTTAATATATGAATTATTATTCAAATTATCTTCTGAATGCTAACATTGTTGTTTTCTTACGTAATAATGGGGAGCTCAAACTTTATTATTCTTTTGTGGAGGATTTAGGGGATTGGCAGCCCCCTATATATAATAGATGTTTTAATTTTATATAAATAAAGAAACAAATACCATTTGTTATTGCTAAATATTGGCCAGTAGTAATTAAAATGTGATTGTTCTTTTCAGTTGTTATCTATAACAAATCATTAAAGTAATAATTGGTTTCTTTTAATATTTTCCTTAAAAATTAAAACAATTTAATGGTATTTGTTTCCTTATTTATATAAAATGAAATCCTCGTGTTATATATGGGCTGCCGCCCCCTAAAAACCCCACAAAAGATTAAGAAAGTTTGGGATCCTCGTTAAGACTTTTGTGTAACACCAGTATTGTTTCCATTGTTATTGTTCGGTTATTAGGTTTTAAGAAAGTGGTGGTGCTATAACCAAATTTCATCTCAATTCACTGTTCTATGCTATTTTGTATTGACATATCATAATTGAAGGTTTTTGTTTAGTTGTGACATCATACAAATGGAATAACTAAATGAATATAATTAGACTACTCATCAATTTTTTTCGTAAACGTTAAAATTATTCTGATGAAGAGTAGGTACATTGAATAATTGCTCCCTAAATCATATAAAAGTATATCTTCATAAACTTATATGGTATCAATCACAACAAATTGCAACAAAGACAATTAATTACAATGGAACACTTGTACAATGACAGCAAAACAGTCATGTCATTTCTCATTATTATTATGTACTTCTTAATTGTGGTCTCTTATGCAGAGGATATAATCATGCATATTGCATCCATTTTACAACATCAGTACATTAGGCAATCCTCAAGTTTAGAATATAGTACCTACATACTTCCAGCCATAAAAACAATATTAAACTCCAGCGAAATAAAAAGTTGTAATTCCTTTAAATTACATCCATTGAGATAACCGAGAATGGTTGGATGGTTTATACCTGAATCCCTAATGACAAATACTGTGGAATTCTTTCACTGTAAACTATTTTTTTTCACTTTTGCCATTGCCTAGGCTGCGATAATAAATTTACAATTGATTAGTTTCTGGATCAGTGAATGAAGTGTCAGATCTTACCATGTAAATGGGTTGGGCACTCTTTTTTATGACAGTAGTGCAAGAGATGGATGTCCTACCAGTGTCATACATTCAAATTTTGGTGATGTGTAAACACAAATGACACAACTGTCACACTGCTTGTGTCAAGCATTGAGAATAAGAGTCCATGTAAACCTACTTTTACAATACACTCTCTTAGTGTAGGAATATTTTCTAATTATTTTATTTATCTTTTAGGAGGAAGATGATGCAAATGAGGGCAGAGCAAACAGTGGGATACAGAGCCAGCACTCAGACCACTGATCACGTTCAAGGAGTCCTGTGTCAGGTACCAGCAGCATCGACACCACAGCGACCATACTTGATCCAGACCATGCCAGTGCAATTACCCCTGCATTGGCTAACATAACATTAAAATATTTAACAGTAATGGGTACATCTGTGTCATCAGAAAGAGCGGTGACAGCTTTAAACAACGTGGTACCTGAAAAAAGAAGTCACCCGACATTGCAACATGTTAATGAGAGAGTTTTTTGGCATGTTTAAGTGACAAGTATTGGTTCAGTTGATATTAAGGACTTGATGTTAACTTCTCTTAATTATTTTCATTAAAAAGTAATTTCTCTTTGGTATTCTTTGTTTTAAATGCTTTATAAAATGCCTATTCATTTTCAGAATAAAATGGTAGTATCGTAGGATGAGCTTAAAAGTAACTGAAAATTTCAAAAGTATTCCTCTGATATATCGAAATTTCGATATTTTTTCTCAATATATTTTAAGTAAAAATAAATATTTTTAAAAAATATCGAATATGAATATATCGATATATTTCTTCGATATTTGCATCTCTACTCCTGAGTGCCGCTTTCAAGTCTGGTTCCGGTTTATATCCCCTAGCTGGTTCATTGGTTGTCCCATTGGTCCCCGCGCTGGCCAATGGCGTGGGCATTCTTGCGTCATCAAGGGGAAGAGGGGGTCCCAGGTTTTACTCAGGGGGACCCCAACGTCCCTATTGAAATTGTTCTTGTTTAGTTTGATTTCGATGGCCTCCTTAACAAGACGGTCCCAAAATCCATTAGACTTCGCCACTACTCTTGCCTCTGGAAAATTGATGTTGTGGCCCTCACTGAGGCAGTGTTCAGCCACAGTTGACTTATCAGGTTGAAAGAGCCTGATGAACCTGGCGTGTTCTTTGATTCGGGTTTCCACTGTCCGCCCCATCTGTCCTATGTATTTCTTCCCACAGGAGCAAGGAATCCTGTAAACGCCTGCTGCCTTTAAACCACGATCATCCTTGACCTGGGAAAGAAAGTTATTAATCTTTTTGTGTGGTTTGTGGATCGTTCTGATCCCTTTTTTATTTAAAATCCTTGAAATTTTTCCCGAGATGGTGGAGACGTAGGGGATAACTGTAGTGGAGATGGGTTTCTTCTTTTTCCTCGGGGGGGTCAGCGTTGGGTGGACGATCGGCCCTTTTCAGGGTCAAACTAATCTCCCAATTTCCATGGCCATTTTGTAGGAAGGTGAGACGGAGATGCTCGATTTCCTTCCTAAGGATCTCCTTGTCAGAAATGGAATTTGCACGATGGATGAGGGTAGTCAAAACTCCCTGGCGTTGGGATGAGTGGTGGTGGCTACCTCCATTGAGGTAGAGGTCAGTATGGGTGGGTTTTCTGTAGATGCTGTGTCCGAGACTGCCATCTGGTTTGCATCGAATTAAGATGTCCACGAATGGGAGGCAGCCGTTCTCCCTCTCCATCGTAAACCGAATGTTGGGATGTAGGCCATTAAGGTGTTTCAAGAAATCTGCCAGGGCGTCGTTGCCGTGGAGCCAAATCATAAAGGTGTCATCTACATATCTAAAGAAACACTTGGGTCGCCGTGGGGCCGAGTTTAGTGCTCTTTCTTCGAAATCCTCCCTAAAGAAATTGGTTACCGCAGGGGAGAGTGGTGAGCCCATCGGTTTGTTCATAGAACTGTCCCTGGTAGCTGAAGAAGGTGGACGATAGTGTGTGGCGGAAGAGGCCCAAAATGCCCACATCGAAATGTGCTTCCAAAAGCAATTGGAACTCAGGTGACGTAGTGTCCCTTTTCACAATTGAAACCACAGATATTTCCGAATCACTGTAAATTTGTTCGTTGTAGTCTGCATCCTGTTGGAACTTCTGTTTGTACTGACTATGCCCACTGCTGCTGTCGCAACCCCACTTAAATATCATAGCAACAATTTCATATGTACCAATAATTTGTTCTAATACCCCTTTCTGTACCAACACGAGGTGCTCAATTGTGTGATCTGCTAATGACTGGAGGTCTATTTCCATCGAAATATGTTACTTCTATCTTTTCCTCTGGTGAATAACATTCCTTTTTGGCTTTTTTTAGAGCATTGTATGAGGGATAAATGTTATTCTTTCTTACTTTAGCCCCATTCCTTATGTTAACATATTGTCTTTTTGTCAAATTATTGTCAACGTAAAAAGATAATGCCTCTTCTGCGGTATAAGGTATTGGTGGGGGAGGTGGTGCCTTATATGCTCTCTTATATTCTGTGGCTCTATGTGTCTCCCAATTCCCGAAACAGAAGACAAGGAGTCTGTCAAAATGGCTAGAAGTGCATTATGTACTTTTTTGGGAAATATAAATTCCTTTTCTAACCAACTGGAATATTTAATTATAAATCTATCTCTCATACTAGTGCATTGCTTCCAGCATTTTTCAAAATTAGATTTAAATCTGCTCAAAGTAATTTCAGTGCACCACAATACGTCTTGAGAGCACTTATACAAGTCGAATTTTTTCTGCATATACAGTAAGTCCCCGACTTACATGGGTCCGAGTTACACGGATCCGTAGATACACGGATACATGAAGTAATGTATCGGCACGCTTGATTGTTAGTTCAACTGCCGCTCAATAGATGGCGTTATTAGTACAGTAATCCCTCGTTATATGAACAATCGGTTTACGAGTTTTCACTTATACGAGATGCACAAATTAACAGTACCTGTTTTTCAATTTACGTGCCAATTTTCGCTTATACGATCTCCTTTCTCTCGCAAACCGATTGTTTTTCCCGGCACCTATTCTCGCCTTTCGTCAGTTCCCGAATCTTCTCGAATGCGGCATCCTAGCTTTAATGATGTAACTATTGTTTATAAAATTTATAACGTGGGATGTATTGGGAAATTAATTTTCGTTTTACGAGTTTTCGCCTTACGAACAGTTTTGAGCCAAAAATTATTGAATAGTAAATATGTATTAGTTTTCTTACAATTACGTTTTTATATATTTACTGTACTGAATATATTTTCATTTCCTTAACATTTTGTTTTTATAAGCACTACTTTTTTAGCTTTAACTATCCATTGAAACGAACGTATATGTAAAAAAATATCGTATTTAAGCATTGTTGGGCTTATACAGTTTTCAACTTACATGGCGACTTTCTGAACAGATTAACAGTGTAAGTTGGGGACTTACTGTATTCAAAAAGCATTTTTCTTGTTGCTTTCTCATGTCTTATAATTTCATACAATTCCCTGCATGTCACGAGGAGTCGTGACCATTGACATTCATCTGAAAAACAAAAAGATTCTAAAAATTGTGCAAATATGTGCAAAAATACAACTTATACGGCAAACTATAAGGTTTTGTCTCCATTTTGACAAAATTAAAGGTGCCACCTGATGCGGCTTTTCTAATAAGTCTATGCAAAATTGAAATACTTTTAAAAATTAACAACTTCTGCATTCATGAAAATAAAAATTTTTATAAAAACACTTACCTAAACAGTTTCATCGTGATTTTGGTGAAATGAAAGGACATACCTGTAGTGATGTTTTCTATCTTGCTGCAGAGTAATATGTCACGTATTCATTGAACTACAGCTGTCTCACTTCACACCGAAATACTCGACTGGAGCGGAGGAAACGATGGCTTAATAAACTAACATGTGTTATGACATATGCCATATCTTGCAGTATATCAGTGAATGTATCACAATGTTATACTTTAGTTATTTAGGATAAATGCTGAGGCCATAAAGAAACATGACAACCACATAAGAAATTGACATTTTTTCTTGCTCGAATCGGCCTTGGGCCCACTGTGGGATAGTTGAATATTGAAAGCTATGTGTTATTTCATGTTTACGTGTTTGTTTATAAATTAAGTTCTCAACAGTTACCATCTTATTTTAATAGTTTAATAAAATTTAAAAGTCAAAGGAATCCATATGACATTAGGGGAGGGCATGAGCAGGATACTCCTAGAGTTACCTCTACCATTAGGCATAAGAGCATTTTATTTGTCGGAATAAATTTGTACAATACATTACCTTCAAATATTAAAAATAGCACTAATGTTAAATTATTTAAAAAGTTACTGTTAACTCATTTATTACAGTGTAAATAATTTTTTTATTGTTCTTAACATTAAGTACCTATGCTTTTATAATCATAATATGTACTATGTAAATTTATAGTAGTCGAAATGCTAATTGATGTCAAATAAATAAATTCTTCCTAACAATGCCATCACGATCAGTGAGGTGGCATAGTGAGTTACAAAGTTAAAGTCACGTTTCATAGTATAGGGATTGGTTTAAGACATATATTTGCATTTTATTATTCATTGAATCAGTTATAAGAACTCAGAAATTACAGTTCCATAGCACCTCTATCCAGTACGTTGTTTTAGGTAGATCTTTTGGGAATGGTTTTAAAATTCATGGCTGCTGAAATAATTATGATTATTTGATATAGACACCTCTCTCAAAATATGGAATTTCTGCACCTACTACTCTATTTTAACCATTGTAATATATGAAGTGCGTCACAAGTTTGTACCCATTAAAAAAATAATTTTCTTAATTATTTGTGTGAAAGGTTTCCATTTAAAACGAAAGCTTCATTTTATCACGGTTTGAAGTCTCAACCACGATAGAAGCATGAAACTCATCTCAGGTGTGGTTTAATACAGACTTATCTCAGACAACTGGCAAAATTTTAGGCAACTCCTCTTTCAGTTAGAATCTTATTTTTCTCCCTGTTTTTTTAATGGAGAATAATACCATTTTTATTATATAAACATGGTCGCTCTATCTGCCCCTGCAGAATGAACTACATGGGACCAACGTCCGATTTAAACAAAATTTGTAGTGCAAATATTTAATCGGTGGGATTAGAAATTGTGCATAAAATCTATTATCATGCCTTTAAATACCTTATCCTAAAAAAATTGTTAATATATTATGAAAATACAAGTCTGGGTTTTGTCTGGATTTTTTTGCTCTGCTTTCCGGGGAATAAGATTTAAAATATGGCAATCCTACATAAACAAGGTGTTTCCTAAAATTTTGTCTTAGGCACCATATCGCCTCGGTACATCTCTGAAACTAAAGGTAACAACACCGAACCTAAGGTAATATTTTACCTTATATCAGTGGTTTCCAAATTGTGGGGCACGCTGCCCTGGGGGGGGGGGGGGTGCGGTGGGCAGATCATGGGGGCACAAAAAGACTTCACATTGTATTTACTGTCGTTTTAACTATCTCAATCTCGAGATCTGCAATATGCATCCCCTGAATTCTAGCTCTCATGTGGCTAGGGCATATCATTTGCCAGATGAATGACATATAAGGGGACGCAAGGACATTTTTCTTAGTTGAAGGTGGGCACCAGGGGGCACGACTTTGTAAAGTTAACCACTGTCTTATATCATGATCAACCAACGCCTAAGAATGTTTAAGTTCAAACATTGGCATTTGTGTTACTTCTAGTCCAAGTAACTGGCAATCATAAGTGACGACACCTCATATAATGCAGGGAATGCATTCTGGAAAAGCACCGTGTAACGTGAATCAGTGTTATGTGAACCTAGTGAAATGGGGATTGCGGTCAATATCTTTTCGTGCATCGTCATCCAGAACAAAAATTCCAAAACCTATATCTCTTATACACATTCATATAATAAGGGTAGTCTCAACTACGTTAAAAACTTGCTGTGGGTCGTATCCTTCATATCTCACAATAGCCTTAAACTCATCTGGGAATTTATAAGCGGCAATGTCATCAGCACTAGCAGCTTCATCCTCGGGTTCGATATTATGGAGATTTGACACTTTCCGAACTTGTCAAACCAAGTTGCTAAGAATTGCTCGGCAGTCGAAGGACCTGCCTCTTCTTTCTGTAAGTTATCTTACAGCTTCAGCTTCTTTTCACGGATGGTGTTAGAGCTAATCGCCATCTTCTTTTGATTCTGGTCTTCCACCCAGATAACCAGCATCTTTTCTAACTCTTGCTATTTTCTTTGCAGCTATTGACCACGGCTAAGCCACAAAGCTTCTATTTTTTCTGCGTTCTTCTTTATTGTGCGTATGCACCCCTGACCCCCACGCCAACAGCCCCATAACCCCCGATCCTATCCTCCAACTCACCCTAATCATCACCTTTTATCTCGGCATCTACAATACTCTTAAAAGTATCCTAAAAGCAGCCCACTCGATCCTCACCTCCTTCTCACACCCCCAATCCTCTCCTTCGCAAACTAGCGAACATCTTGTGGAGAAAGGAACCCCTATCACCCACTCCTCTGCACCCTGCAGAGTCCCACCGCTGCTGCAGACCCCAATGCCTAACATGCCCCAATAACCCACCCTCCAATTCATTCTCAAACCCCAGCACTAACATCACCTATCCCATAACTTCTCCTACCAACTGCAGCACCTGCAATGTCATCTAACTACTTACCTGCACCTGCCTTTTACGTTGGCCTGACCAGCAACCTCCTCAACCTCCAATTGAATGGCCATCGCTATAGTGTTAGTCTTAAATGACCTCTGCCCATGGCCGTTCATGCAAATGACCACAATCTGAAGTTCAATATTTGTTTCACAGTGCCCTCCCCAACGGCGATGATATTCCATTAATAAAGAAGTGAGGAAAGAATTGCAGAGCCAATTACATAAGGCACTTTTTTTATGAATACTTAAATAAAAAACATTCCCCTGCAGACCAACCTATCCGGAAACTTTTGCATCTTTAATAATATTGAATACATTAATTATGTAAATACACTTTCAGTCATATGTAATTTCACTTTTGGGTACTACTGGGTTATCCCGGATCCCTTTTGAAAAATAATTTTTTGCTATAAGCCTTTCCCGGGGAAACATTAAAACAAACTAAGAAAATGAGAAATGGTCAAAAAAAATTTTTATTTACAAGTAACCGAGGATATTGGCGATACTTCAGCTCGCTTTATTTTTAGGTTATAATGCCTTTTTTTTTATCAGGTGTAGCCGTCTCTGGGTGCTATCGCACTCTTCTCCTCTCTGGAATAAAACTATCCCTCCCCATTGTTTGGTGATAGGGTGGGTAAATGTTGCCACAGGCATATCAGTAAAAAAAGTAATTAACTATTCTCACAGTAATGTATTTCACCATTACAATGTTAAGCGGCATATCATGTAAACATTTCTTCAAAAACAATTGGCATTAAAACACGATGACAAAATAATTCAGTAAAAAACTTTAGTATTGTAATTTAACTTACATTAGCTTAATAGCATAGTTGTTTATTTACATTCATAGCTCTAAATACAGCCAACATCCTCAATAATTATTATTAATACAATTTCATTCGTGAATCGCTTTTAATAACTAGAATAATTTACTGCTGAAAATACTACGCATAATAGTCCTATATAGTATATATAATCAAATAAATGTCAGAAAACGCAGTCGTGTTTGGATAAAAAATTTGTCAGTAATTAATGAAATATATATTCGTTTTTTCTTAAATGTCTAATTAATTTTTTAATGCATTGCTTTTACCTCTCTCTATAACGAATCGGTCCAAATTTTACAAAAAAATGTCAATAAATTTGATTTATTGACATTTGTAACATTTAGGCAAATTTTATTGATACCATAATCAGTACGTCATTCATTATCCTTTTGTTAATACGTATTACTGAGTAGAAAAAGTTTTAGTTTCTTCTTTATTTACACGTTTCTTTTAAAATGACAAATCAAGATATAATATAATACTACAATTACTATAATAATTTGGTATAATCGAATGAATGGAATGATGTCATAATCGAATGAATCGATTATGATCTCTCGATTATGCTCATCACCACGTTCGTTACGTTATAGAAATATCAAAATGGCTGATGAGATTATCTAAAATGTGAATAATGTTGTTCAAAATTTGTTTTTTGTGTTTACAGGAGTACTTTTTAGAAGGAAAAGACTAGACCTTTTTATTGTATTCGAAATTTACTGTATATAGTTTTGATCGTGACAAGTTTGGCCGTTTATTCTTCAAAAACAGTGGTGCACGTGACAAGTATTTTAACAGAAGTTTCTAAATACTGTTTGTTACATTTGTGTACGTTTTTTAAGACACTTTAAGTGAAGTTTTATCTAAAGTTTTGACTGTTTCAGTCGCTTCAATCTTTTGCTGGTGTGCAATCTTCATATTGCGTATTGGACATTAACTATTGTCTTATAATTCTTATTCTATGATATAATTAGATGTGAATTTGTATCTGAAATTATTCACTGCCCTGTTTTGACACTTGTATTTTATGGTTGATGTTATGTATTATTGTTTTTCATAGTATTTTCTTTTGTGATTGAGTTTGTCTTATTGATGATATCCCATGTAACTTTGAGCTTATGTAAAATAAAGGTGTTGTTATTATTTTGTGATACAGCTGGCGTAATAAGACTACAATCCACGGAAGAGTAGGATTTGTTCCATACAAGACATCCCACCATTCGTGAAGGTAAGGAAATCTTTGATAATTTCTCTTTTCATAGTTGATTCATAGTTGAAATTTCTTTACCATCTATACAATAAATGTTATATTTATCATATTTTATGTATAATGGAATAATTATTCTTATAAATTTGTCATATGTACAACTTGCTACAGCATAACATGTTTCATAACTGATGCTATCATTTTCTTTGAAGAGTTCGTAAACATTTTGGGGATAAAAGATTTATTTATGGGCAAATATTAAATCCAGAATATGGAGTTACATACTTAACGTAGTATTAATTAAGATTAATTTCGAAGTGTTCAGCGTTGTATGGCAGGTACCTGAATTTTTATAGACGGATTCTATTCCAACGAGCTATAAATGGCATTTTTGTTAGATTCTGATCATTTCTTTGATTATAGTGTGTAATTATCAACGGAGAAATTAGTAAATATCAATCGTGTTTAGCAACGACTTAAGGATTTGTTATCAATATATATTCAATGTTTTTAACGTACAAAGTATAGTTTACCTCAGAAAATGAGAACGTGTTGAAAAACGTATGAATAACAAATTTACCAACTTTTCTTAACTTTGTAAACTTCAAATCGAAAGTTATTTTTAAGGTTTGTAGGATTTTTATCCTTTTGATGAAAAGTTCCTTATTTGGTTCTGTCATTGTTTCAGATGCGTGCCTCGGAGAAATGAAGTCTAAAAACAGCCGACATCATAGATCTTCCTCAGACCAGCTCTACTTTGCGATGTCAAGAAAGAAGATGGGTGAGTGTGATCGATTTTGTGTTACAAATTAGAACGAATGAGCTTCCTGCTTTAAATATTATATATTTGACGTATATAAACAAATACTAAAGGTTTGTTACAAAGAAGTAATAACCATAATAAGGTTGAGGTACTCGAATCACAGACTAGCTTAAAGTGGATTGGGATCATGTATAATATGTAGCAAAAAATGTATTCATGAAGCTCATGTAACTAATATAAATCTCACGGATTTCAGGTTAATTCACTTAGAAATGTCGATATATTGGACTGCTCAATCCTTATATGATCATTGATATATAATAGAAGCCACGGCACAATGCACAAGTTATAAGTGCTCGGAAAGAGCAAGATATTTATTCATAAAGCTGGAAGATGCTGCACAGGGCATAGTTGCGAGCTCAGCACAATAGAACAGCTGTTCGGGCACTTATTTACCACAACTATCTTAATTTAATTTGTTGAATTTAAAGCTAAAAATAAATTATTTGGGTTCTTCGTAATTAAGCATCTACAGACAAGGCAAATGTCAACTGTAATTTGTCCATTTCTCAAGACTTGCGTCAAATATAATTTTTGTTTGTTTAATTATATTTCATTTCCTTTGAAAAAATATTTTAATTTGATATTATTTGTTTAAGGATTCAAATAGTTTCTTAAATAGATAAGTTTAAACCATAGGCTTTGGCATTTTATTATACTTTCTTAAATAAACACTTTGCTTGTGTTTATTGCGAAAATATGTCAAGTTAGAAATACTTTGTGTTGCGAAAAGATTTGGAAAGTTTTTAGATTATAAAATTAAAGGAAGAGCCAATTTATAAACAGAAAATGGCTTTATAAAACTCAGGAGAAATGTACTATAGTTTAAATTTCGTTATTTTGCAGTTAATTAGGCACGTACTTGGAGAATGTCATAAATATATGCTTCTTACATAGGATATAGGAAGATGTAAATGTTTTAGGTACTTCTAGAAGTGTTAGATATCTGAAATTTGGCAGGATTAAAGATTGTTTGATAAAACTGAAAACATTTGAAATTTCATAAAAAAAATTTTCCAACCCCAATTTTTATATTTCTAAACCCCCTTTAATTAATATGAAAAGCTTTACTAAAATTGCATTTTTTAATCAGAAAGAAAGCAGTGGCATAGCTATGAATTCTGGGTCCCCCTGCGACGTTTACCTGGGAGTCCCCTTTATAGACGTATGTAAAAAACACACTAAAAATGCAATAATAGATACTTACACTCCTCAAACTGAATCAAAAAAATATATATTTTAGTATGAATTTCTTGACACTGAAAATAGAAGATTGTGAAACATAAGAACAATAGAATTGATCACCAAAATATCTTTTTCCTCGGCAAAGTCTATTATTTATAATTCCTTAGTTATAGCATCCGCTTCTTCAGCTTGTGTAGAAAGAATTGACAAATTATTGAGACGTTGCTGAGAGGAGCTATTCCATAGGTAGTTATTTATTATCTTCAGTTTTGAAAATGTCCTATCTGCTGAAGTAGCTGCCGCAGGAAGTGCCAAAAGTAATAATAGGGCTGCAACGATTTTGCCAAAAGTAGATGTTAGACTATTGTTTCGTATAAGTAAAAATTCGGCAAATTCTCTGATATCTTTCAATGGAGCAATTTTATTTAGGAGAGGTTTCACTAAGGATAGAATTTCTAAAGGAAATTCTTGTGATATATCATTTTCATAATATCACTGTAATGTCTGTGCTGATTGGAAAAGTTCTTCATCTAAATTGATGAGAATTTGTGGGTTCAAATACAGTAGGACCTTGATAACTGCCGTTAATTGGTTCCTGGAATCCCTGATGATTAGCGAAACGGCGATAGTCAAAACTGATTTTCCCATAGAAATAATGTCATAGGTGAATAATTCGTTCAAAAAGACCTTACACTAAGGTGACCAACTGTCCCAAATTTGGAAGGACAGTCTCACTTTCATCGTTCGTCCCTCTTTCTTACTTGTCCCAAATTTTGTCCCTCTTTTTGAAGAATTCTTTATTGAAATCCAAAATTCTCCTTTAAGTTTACCCGGGACCAGGGCCTGGCAACTCAACGGTTTTCAGAGGTTGAAGTTACGCACTGCTGCATTGCTAGATGTCACTGGAAGCGCTTCAAAATGAAAGTGGAGGAGGGGATGGGTCTCGTGGTTGAAGCCGTTACAGTCGATGTATGATCATGGCGGAACGTCATGGAAGACGCAGTAAGAATGTGTGCGCGGCGTGTGCCGTTAATGATTGTGACGGGTGGGATAGACGCCGTGATGGGCCAACAAAATTTTTTAATTTCCCGAGGACTGATAAAGTGTAAGTTAATTTATAGTAATGAATATTTTACCTGTGAATGCTGAAGTGTTTCTGCAAGTTGTGTAGTTTATGAGTACATCGGTTGTTTTCCGAGCGAATATAAGCGAAATTTAGAATTTTATTTATTCACACCGCTTTGAGGAATTACGTTTAACTGAATGAAGGGATTTGTAAGGCGAACATATATGTGTCATTGGTCTCTGCATTGATTGAATATGTATTGGAGGTTTGTTCGAAATATACATAAGTTTCGTCAATTAAATCGAGTGGAAAAGTTACTGCATAAATTATTACGTTCTGTAAATTATAAATTTCATGGTTTCAGCTTCATTGTGAATTATTGTATGCTCTTGGAGATTCGTTCCTTACCCTTTAGGACGTAGGAATGAAATCATTCGTTTCGTATTTATTTTTAAATAACTATGTCGATTCATCTAGTCTTATTGCACTTAATATTAACCCCTCGAACTGTGAGAACTAACTTAATTCAGATATTGTGCAACCTTTTATATTGCTGTATGTACACATATTTTCACTTCTTGTGATTTAAAATTATCTAATATCAATGCCCTTATTAGCTTTGGGAACAAGTATTACGTCATGCCTCTTAGAGTTCATATTTCCATGGTTCTGATGTGTTGTATGTACTGCTTTGTGCATATATGTTCATTTTTTATACACTTTGGTTATCTTGGTATGATATTATGAACTTGTGTATATGTCATGTGAAGGATGTCACTGTTTATATGCTTGTATGAACTAACACATTTGAGATGTTGCAGTATGTACATACTTTTACACTTCTTGTGATTTCAAATTATCTGTCTAATATCAATGCTCTCATTAGCTTTGAGAGAAGGTATGATTCTATATGCATTTTGTGGCATGAACTGACTATTCAGATAATGTGCGACCTTTTATGTTTTAGTATGTACAGTGGTGGACATAAAAACTGCACACCCTTGCGAGCGCTCCACCGAAATTTCAGTGAACTACTAGTCTCGAACGAGCTGTCACGCGATATGGCAACAGAGATGGTAGAGGAGGGGGTGAAGGGTCTTCTTCCTCTCCCTCCCTCCCCCCCCCCCCCGCACTTTACGGCTCTCTCCCAGCTCTTAAGGATCGGATATTTTCCCTCAAGATAATGAATGCTTTTGAATTCAGTAGCGCTTACTTTCCCCATTGCGGTAACACGTGAATGAGTGTCAGATATAATTCTTTTCATTTCAAAATTAGTTAGAATCGAGACACGAACTCCGGAGTTTAACATACGGACGTCAAAAAGAACGACGTTTATTTTTCCATTCAAGATTAAATTAATTAAATTCCGAGTTAGCAGAAATATTTATTAGGAGTCGAAAGGAATACACATTTCAACGCCTTAACAATGAGAAATGTTTAGTTGCGACTACTTCACGTATTATTTCATTGCTTCGACGCCCAATATCTGTTTATGAATGCTATAAGTTGAATTTGAACAATATCTTTATTCATTTACATAGGAGGAGGATTTTGGTCAGTTATATGACGGGATGCCTAGCACTTAGGTAAGCAATTTTAAAAAATAACAAAGTATAGAAAGCTACGAAAAACGTAACATTTCAGGAATTAAGTGAGAAACTATTAAATTTAAGTTTATGAATTATGTGTAACCAAAAGTTAAGTAAATAACTTTAATAAACGAAACATTTTTTAAACGATAAAATCACTAGTGAACGCAAGGTAGTCTCGAGCGAGAGTGAATGCTCAACACAGGCGTAAATATCCAGCACGGCTACAGGGGTTCCTTTCCGGCGATCATCCTGACAAAAATTCGTCGTCTGCACACAAGCTTTTAGTCTACGATTCGTCGGTTTTTCCCCTGGCTGCGGGAGATCACTATGGGGGCAAAAGGTCGCTTTAAAAGAAAAGGTGATTAGTGTTTGTGAGGTGTCCGTTGAAAGTGGACACACAATTAAAATATTAAAATATAAAATGAAGTAAAGATTCAAGGTTTTGATTGTTCAACGACACAAAAGGAAAAGAACTTCCCTACGCGGATGGAGAGTTTTTTTGCGTATCGTCTCGTGAGTAAATATTGGTAGGAACAAACAAGTCCTAACACTTGAGATGTGGATTTCCTTCTTGCTTTCGAACGATGAAATCTTTCATTCGCAACAAAATTTCACCATTCGGAATTCCTTGAAGTGGATGAGGGAAAAGGACCGAACTTGAAACTAAATGGCAAACACTCAGTAGTCATTGAACTATAGTTATCAGTTAGTCGGCGTATTCTCTCCGCCTACTTTTGCGAGTTTTTGCCAGCAGCGTTGGCGTAACTTACACGTTTGCTTGGACGTATAAATACGCGTATACTTCGTAGAATTCGATGTCTTTTACGAATATAAACGTAGATGCAATCATATTGCAGAGAATTTACTATCGATACTCACAATTTATATAACCTGATCAGAAATCCTAGTGTAAGACCCCCTTTTTTCCCCGGCGTTTCGGGAATAATGTGCGCGGGGTACACGAATAAATACGGTAATTCCTATTTAAGAATGCTAGTAATTTTATCGTTTAAAAAATGTTTCGTTTATTAAAGTTATTTACTTAACTTTTGGTTACACATAATTCATAAACTTAAATTTAATAGTTTCTCACTTAATTCCTGAAATGTTACGTTTTTCGTAGCTTTCTATACTTTGTTATTTTTTAAAATTGCTTACCTAAGTGCTAGGCATCCCGTCATATAACTGACCAAAATCCTCCTCCTATGTAAATGAATAAAGATATTGTTCAAATTCAACTTATAGCATTCATAAACAGATATTGGGCGTCGAAGCAATGAAATAATACGTGAAGTAGTCGCAACTAAACATTTCTCATTGTTAAGGCGTTGAAATGTGTATTCCTTTCGACTCCTAATAAATATTTCTGCTAACTCGGAATTTAATTAATTTAATCTTGAATGGAAAAATAAACGTCGTTCTTTTTGACGTCCGTATGTTAAACTCCGGAGTTCGTGTCTCGATTCTAACTAATTTTGAAATGAAAAGAATTATATCTGACACTCATTCACGTGTTACCGCAATGGGGAAAGTAAGCGCTACTGAATTCAAAAGCATTCATTATCTTGAGGGAAAATATCCGATCCTTAAGAGCTGGGAGAGAACCGTAAAGTGCGGGGGGGGGGGGGGAGGGAGAGGAAGAAGACCCTTCACCCCCTCCTCTACCATCTCTGTTGCCATATCGCGTGACAGCTCGTTCGAGACTAGTAGTTCACTGAAATTTCGGTGGAGCGCTCGCAAGGGTGTGCAGTTTTTATGTCCACCACTGTACATAGATGTATATGTATCTGCATACATCTTTCTTGTTAATTCATTGTTCATTATGTTCATATACATAAATTTTATGTCCGTTCAATTTCATATTTTCATGGTTTACAGTATTGACTATGCTACTTAGTATATGTTACTACGCCCACCCCTCTGAAACTTCGGCCAAAAATTGTGACGGAAAAGTTCGGAAGGGTAATCCTAAGCCTACTGGCGCTAGTGTCGAATAAAAAGGTGAAAGGAAAGGAACGGAACTCTGTATATTCCGTGTCATCTTTTTCACCTTTTAAAGCGGACATCTTGTGAGAATTTGTGGACTGGTTCTGTTTTAGCTGTGGTTTAAATTTTTACGGAAAAATGCCGGTTGTTATAAGGTGTTCAGTCGTTGGTTGCGGGAATACACGGGAAAGTCCTGGCATCAAGTTTTTTACTTTCCCGATTGACAGGAAGTTGTAAGTAATTTCTATTTTTCGATTTCGACGATTACGATAAATCTCGTAGTCAAACTCCCTTCTTTGGTATCTAAAATATTTCAATTTGCTATTTTTATGAAGATAGGTAGTAATTACACGTTATGTATGTGATTTAGAGGCCATCGTCATAGAAGCTTCTAACAAATTTGGCTCATCTACGAAAAAATTGTTGCATTAAAATTTTTCAAGGGGTCAGAAAATGGTCTGAAATGCTTTAACCAGCCTAGACATACTCCAATGCATAGATGTCTTACCTGCAATTATCATTTCCTTTGTTGGTAACTTGGTGCGCAGAATTATTTCTGTAGGGCAGCGTTTCCCAATTTAATTTCGCTACGGAACCCTTGCAACTCGAAAGAGAAGTTGCGGAACCCCAAACAGTTATTTTGTTTATAAGGTGAAAATCGAAGCACAAGTAAGTACAGATAATAATAAAGATAGGTCATGTGATCAACATTTCGTCTATTTTCATATATTTAAAGATAAAAATCGTTTATATGAACGGCATCTAGTCGATTTCTGTATTTTGTTTTTGTTGTGTATTTCGAGAACCCAGTTTCGCATAAGTACTTGCTCGCGAATGGTAATAACTCTATAATTGCCCGTCTTGATAAGTCTGAATATTCATGATATAAGCTGCCCCAAAATGTAATCGGAGAAACTTCTTTAAATGTTTGTATTAAATGGACATCTGAAGTGATTTCAATTAAATTTTCATAATCTAGTGCAGATAATCCTTCTGCGCACCAAGTTACCAACAAAGGAAATGATAATTGCAGGTAAGACATCTATGCATTGGAGTATGTCTAGGCTGGTTAAAGCATTTCAGACCATTTTCTGACCACTTGAAAAATTTTAATGCAACAATTTTTTCGTAGATGAGCCAAATTTGTTAGAAGCTTCTATGACGATGGCCTCTAAATCACATACATAACGTGTAATTACTACCTATCTTCATAAAAATAGCAAATTGAAATATTTTAGATACCAAAGAAGGGAGTTTGACTACGAGATTTATCGTAATCGTCGAAATCGAAAAATAGAAATTACTTACAACTTCCTGTCAATCGGGAAAGTAAAAAACTTGATGCCAGGACTTTCCCGTGTATTCCCGCAACCAACGACTGAACACCTTATAATAACCGGCATTTTTCCGTAAAAATTTAAACCACAGCTAAAACAGAACCAGTCCACAAATTCTCACAAGATGTCCGCTTTAAAAGGTGAAAAAGATGACACGGAATATACAGAGTTCCGTTCCTTTCCTTTCACCTTTTTATTCGACACTAGCGCCAGTAGGCTTAGGATTACCCTTCCGAACTTTTCCGTCACAATTTTTGGCCGAAGTTTCAGAGGGGTGCTCCAATGCATGGCTGGCTTCCACGAGAGCCAATAGAATAGCAGTGGGGCAAGCGCGCCATATGCCGCTCTCAGCCACCCATTTGTCCCTACTCCGGCGACATATGCCGCTCGGCGCACGGAACGTGTTCAAATATTGGGTACACATAGTTGATTTTCCGTATCCTAGGAAAAAACTCCAATGTGATTTGATATAGATTATAAGAAGTGGTAAACATAGGATATATGAGCAGTTTTTAATCACAAGCGGAGGTATATTATCTGGACTAGGACTTTTATTAATATCAACTGTATTAAGTTTAGTTATAATATCACTAGCTGATAATTTAAATTGAGAAATATATATTGTGTGGTCATAATTAGGATTAATATCAGTATCGGAATATTTACTATAAACACTAGAGAAGAAATTTGAAAAAAGGTTTGCTATTTCCTGACCATCATCACCTGATTCGGTATCTAAAAACGTGTTTTGGTAAACCAGCATCTCTCCGGGTCGAGGTCACAAATTTCTAAAATGGCTTTATGTCAAAAGTTACAGATTCTTCTAAGTCATTGATGTAATTTGAAAAGCAAATTTTATTTAAACTTTTGCATTTGGTTCGTAAATTTGAAAATATATTGTAATCAATGGATAAATTGGAGATTTAATAAGTCATGTGAGCTTTGTTTCTACTATTAAGTTCTTTAGTTCAGGTGTAAACCAGATGGGGAATTGTTTCTTTTTTGGCTTAACTTTGGGGACGTCTATTTATAATATCTTGCAATACATCGTAAAAGAAGTTTAATGAAGAATCAATATCAAGATTTTGTAATGAACACCAGTTTATATTAGATAGATCATTAAATATGGCATCATATCACTTCATGGCTGCTAAAAGGTTAAAGAGGAAGTTTAAATTTACTTAACCGTTATTAATCCTGAGAAATGAATTGCTTTAATTTTTATATATCGTATAAACGATTCACCTAACCCTATCATGGATGACAAATTAATAGATATAAAATATTAGGTATTTATATAGAAAAAGTCTTCGAATAAAATCTGTAGTGTTTTTAAAATAGAACATTTTATTTCCTATACATATTTATTGTAGGATTAAGTATTTTTGAGAAAATCCAACTAGAGACACATATGTTAGTTCAGTTTGAAATAGGAAATATTCATGTATGGATACGCAACTGTTGCCACCCTTAACATTCTTAGCAGTAATCGAAGTAAATAAGATCTTACATATATTAAATTATATACATGTATTTGTTGTAAAATAGATTTAAAAAAGGTTTTTCCAGACTTTTCTATTGTAAAATTTCAAATCAGATAACAAACAATGATATTTTTTGTTATAAGCGAAAGGATGGAAACTTTTATACAGGTAATGTGTGTTACATATTCCAGTGTTTATTTAATTTATAACATATTATTAATAAAAGGGCCGATTAAATATTAATTAAAACATTTCAATATTACTTATTAAAGATACCATGTTTATTTCGCAGTATTTAATAAAAAATGTAAAGAGAACGGAACAGCCATGAACAAAAGAAGTCCGAACATGCGCATCTCTTAACTCTGTGACGGGCGTGTAGAAGTTGGGATTTGGTCACTTTAAATTTACGTTGAGGAAGATCACATCGTCGACGAGTGAGGAACTTTCTCTTCATACTTGCCAAGAGATTTACATCGACCTCGTGTTACTGTGATCCATTGTCGGGTTTGAATTCTTTAGTTAGAAATAAGCGAAAATTTAATTTAATTGCCGCCGGCGGCATGCTTCAGCGGGTTAGCATTACCGCATTAATATTGCCGTACAATTTTGTCTCAAGGTCATTATTTCTTCCGATCCGTAGTTCACAGATTTTTTGAAATTATTTCTTAATTAAACGAAGTGGTTGATCTCTTCACTTTAAGTTAATGGCGGCATAATCTTTGCATTAATTAGGGGAAAGCTTTATGTAGGATCAATGCAATTATTTTTCCTTGTTGAAAGTTTTAACCACGTGTATTTTGGGTGGACTGAGTCAAGTTTAGACATGAATATGGTTTTTAACTTGTCGAGTGGTTGTGTAAGCGTCAAGTTACAAGGTAAAGGTTGGTTTTTTATCACATAGGACAGGTAGTGAAATTTCTATCGTTGTTTTGGAAATTTTTCTCATACACCATTTTATAAATGATTTTATATACGGTGGTAGCCGATGATGAGGGTTGCCAACAGTGCCAATTTGACGAGAGTCCGGGGCAGTGCATATAACTTTTCGTATATTTTAACCTCGATAAAGCGTACGCTTAGCTGAATAAATAATATTTTAATGAATAACTGAAAAAATATTAAGGTTCTTTCCCAAATAGTCAGTTTTCTGACAAAATTCTCCGTGTCCTGCGATGTTTAATGTTGGCAACCCTATCGTAAAATTCATTCTTTGATATATTTCGTTTATTGAGTTGATATTAATGTACGTAATCAGTACATACTAGTCTTATGGTTTTGAAATGAGTATTTAGCCTAACTTAGCAACTAAAGGGATACAAATTTTATATTTTACAAATCTTGGAATTTGAGTTAAATATAATATTTTCGAATATTATCGGAGTGATTTAGCACGAGAGACATTACATGATGTTAACAGAAATAATATTCAGCATGAAATTACAGTACAAACTTTAAGGTTTCATTCTCTTGTTTCAGAAGACGTGAGAAGACTTCACAGAACAGCTGTCGTGTTCCCTTTTGAGATATCAAGAAATATTAACGGTGAGTACAATCTCAACTTCTTTAAGTAATTTGCCTATTGCATTTAACGTATTGGCTGTTACCTCAGGAAGTTTCCAGTGAGAATTATGCTGGTTTTTCCATCTATTAATGGTGAAAGTGTAACTTGAGTTTAAATTGGAAAGTGATAAATCTCAACTTCTTTTGTTAACATAAGTGTTATCAATGCTTCAATTTTTGGCATATTTTATGAAATACTTTGTACCTGGGAAATTTTATTTTTCAGTCTATTGACTTTCAATTCAGCATAAATCAATTAAATATGCTGTATAAATAGGAGATAATTTCGTAGAAACAAAAATATTAGTTTTGCAGTGACAGTGTAACGTGAAATGTTCATTGAATTTACTCTTTGGTGATGTGTAAAGTATTTAATGTTGAAATTATGGAGACAATTTGAGACAATCCAAAATTATTAAAATACTTTGCTGTATGGAAATGGCTGAAGCAGCCGAGGAAATATTTTTGAGAAAAAGACATATTAGTCAAAAGTTAGTCGAATTATTGGAATACATGCAAATTTTTGGAAAGTTGCCATGCCAATGAAAGTTTGCTGTGACAATTGGTTTGTTTTTTTTCAGTGGTGGTTGGCTAATTATCAGTTGAGCATGCAAAGAATTGTACATGACTTATTCAAATATCATTTTAGAGCATTTTATTTTATAAATGTTCAGTGAATCAAATCAAAATAGCAATTAAACTGTAACAGATAGAAGGCTGAAATTTGTGGGTTGTATGTGATGTATTATGCCATTTATTACTATGATAAACGATTTTATTTTAATGAATAAATAAAAATATATGGATAAGGTTTCCTCCCAAGTATGTATGTATTCATTTATCAGACAAACTTCACGTATTAAATGTTGGCAACCCTTTATCACAAAATTCATTCAAAGCAATGATTTATTTAGTTGATATTAATTTCCATAATCAATATATACTAGTCCAATGGTTTGGAAATAAGCTTAACTAAGTAACTTAAGGGATAAAAGTTTTAGATTTCTTTACAAATCTTTGAGGTTGTGTTACAATAGAATAAATTCCAATATTATCGGAGTGATTTAGCACGAGAGACATTGCATAATGTAACCGGGAATATTATTCAGCATGAATTTACAGTACAGATTTCATTCTTTTGTTTCAGAGGAATGTTTGCAGAAGATGTCACAGGACTCAGCTGTCATGTTCTCATATATGTGATAACAAGAAATAATAACAGTGAGTATAATCAGTGTGTTTCTTTTAAGTAGTTTGCCTATTGCATTTAACATATTGGCTGTTTTGTGATACTTTTGTTGGCTGTTACCTGAAGAAGTTTCCAGTGAGAATTATTGACGTATTTAAATGAATAGCTAGGAGGAATTTAGTCGTGTAACCATGCATTTGTTTTTTACTATATGTTCAATACTTACTGTGCTAGTTATTCATCTATTAACGGTGAAAATGTAGTAACTTCAGCGTATATCGGAAAGTGATAAATCTCAACATCTTTTAAGTGGATATTTCGTTGATAGAATAAAATTGATTTTATAATTTAGACCTTCAAAGATTTGCCAATTATCGTTAACATAAGTGTTATCAACGCTTCAATTTTTGGCATAATTTATGAAATACTTTGAGTCGGAGAACTTTTACTTTTCAGTCTACTGACTTTCAATTCAGCATAAATCAATTAAATATGCTGTATAAATAGGAGACAATTTCATAGAAACAAAAATATTAGTTTTGCAGTGACAGTGTAACGTGAAATGTTCATTGAATTCAGAGCTGCAAACCACTTCAAAATTTGGAAGTGGTTCGGTTCGCGGTTCGGTTCTAAATTTTTGGAAGTGGTTCGGTTCATGGTTCGGTTCAGACGGGAATTTTGACAAGTGGTTCGGTTCGGTTCAACTAAATTAATCGTTTGAAATATTATCCAGAAAAAATTTATCAAATATATACATTACACATTCAGTATTAATCTGTAAGTAAATCAATCAGCAGTCATTATTATTCTAAATGAAAGAAGAATTTATTTAAAGAGAGGAAAAATTTATATTTTAAAAATTTATATTACAATCCCATCATCATCCTATATATTATGCGCGTAGTGAAGCTGCGTCCGTCAGTGCGTATGAAGCCTCGCGTAATTATATCGGCGTATTTCTCGAGAACTGTTCGTCGTAAAGATATGCGGTAAACGGCGTTTTGTTTCTACTGGCTATGAGGTCCGTGAAAAAATATTTTCGTTTCCCGGGTTCGAATCCAGGAGACAATTATATTTTCCCATAAGCTTACACGGGATTTTCGATGTTTTTCCTTCGTTCATTAAAGTACGTAAATATGGACCGATTTTCTTATTTTTTGCATTATTCAACGGGTAAAGCTTTATACTATCTTATTCTTGAAATTTCTACACGTTACGCGGTCGAATTTTTCAGAAATACGCATTCTTTTTCGAAATTTTTCGTACTCATTCCGGGCGTTGCCAAGGAGACTCTCATTGTTGCCTCCGATTCATTTAAGGCCAATTAAACCTTGAAATAGACGAAAGAAAAGCGTTATTGTTATCTTCTCTTCATTGATAATCTAAAAAAATGCTTGCTTGACGTCGGCTTTACAGTAGGTCCTGTAAGAAGTTAAAAGCAGTAGTTGATAGACACTTGAAGGAAAGCGACAGTTTGTGAGTTGATCTATAAGGGTGCAACGATAATCATTGGGACTAAGGCAAGGTAGAAATTAAAAAAATTCCCCTTTGAATATACCGCGATATTAAATTAGCATTGAGTAACTCTGTGACACTGTGATCACGTAATTGCTCTAATATATTGCTCTAAAATCGCAGAAAATTTAATAATGCCAAGGGGTAGAACAGTGAAAAGGAGAGCTATTAGCCCAGCTACAGCTGCCAGAGAAAGGAAGAGGAGCCAGAGATCTAAGGAAGAGTATTGTAGGAAAGAGAGGGAAAGAGATGCGGAAGCTCATAGGATTGCCCGTGTGGATGAGGAGCGGAGAGTACAAGAAAGAGAAAGAAATAGGGAAACCTGTAAAATGAATAGGGAACAAAGAAGATCTAACGTAGGGCCGAACTATTTAGATTATTTGCAAGCGTAGCTTGATCCTAACGTGATTTTTATATGGATAACAATAGTATCAGAGAGGAAAGAGATAGGCACTCTTTCCTTTGAAGCAAACCCGCTGGTTTTTCCAATGGAAATTCCTGGACTTTTCGTTGGCCCGTATTTTTTGGATTGAGATCGAACCGAAACCGAACCACTTTTGCAAAAAGTTACGGTTCGGTTTTCGGTTCATTGAAAAATTAATCAGTGGTTTCGGTTCGGTTCGCGGTTCAGCAAAATGGCTGCGGTTCGGTTCGGTTCAGCGGTTTGGTTCGGTTCGGTTTGCAGCTCTGATTGAATTTACTCTTTGGTGATGTGTAAAGGATTGAATGTTGAAATTATGGAGACATTTTGAGGAAAGTGATTAAAATATTTTGTTTGGAAAAGGCTATCTATATGAGAATTACTGAAGCAATCGCGGAAATATTTTGAGGAAAGCGATTTCTGAGATTCTTAATAGTGAAAGTTAGTCGAATTATTGGATTACATGCAAATTTTTTTAAAGTTGCTATGCTAATGAAAGTTTGTTGTGACAATTCGTTTTTATTGTTTAATTTCGCTGGTGGTTGGCTAATCATCAGTTGAGCATGCCAAAATTGTAAAATATTTATTCAAATACCATTTTAGAGCATTTTATTTTATGTTCAATCAATCAAATCAAAATAGATATTAAACTAAGAATTAGAAGGCTAATATTTGCAGGTTGTACATGATGCATTATACTAGTTATTACTAGGACAAAGGATTTTATTTTGGTGAAATTGGTGTGTCAGCAGGTCCAATGCTTTTTAAAATGTGAAACATATTTCATGGCATTATTATGACGATTTTTATCTTATTAGCCTGTTATTTATGAAGTATTAAAGACAGTGAATAAAGAAGTGACATGAAATCAGAAGCGATAACGTCAGTTTTTACCTTGTTAAGTGCAGCATATTGGTCTTGTTACGATGAAAGCTTTCGGAAGATTAAAAATATTTCCTTACTATTATTTGGCTTAAAGTTCTAATCAGAATTCATATTCTTTGACCGTTTTTCAATGTAAAAACAAACCATAGTCTTATCCAATGTGAAATTGGTTTTAGATTATATATTATAGATATAGACATTATAACCAATGCCGTGATACGTCGATAATTTCCAATTAAGAATACAGGGAATAATTTTTATAAAGTTAATTCATTAATTTAGTTGATTTGATAGCATAAATTGAAATGAATATTGCTGTTACACTTGAAATTATTAACAGATAATATTTAATACTTATCTGTAGTTAACGATGTTTATTTGTCACAGGAAGACTATAATCTATTAAAATGCCATCTCATCTGAAAATATAAAAAAAATTTTAATAACTTGGTGGTCAGCAGGAGGTGGCTTCTAAAATATCAACTTAAGATTGAGTTAACAAATAGAACGTTGATATCCCTTCATTGACAATTGAGTATATTTACTTTGCCATGCAATCTATTGTTAAACCTTAAAAGAGTTTAAGGTTCGAATTATAAATAAAATACTTTTATTGCACCGGCAAATGACGGTACAATTTTTAATTTCAATTCTTATCTAATGCGATTGCTTTATTTCCTCTGATAATTTACGCTTTATTTTCTATAAAACAATTCTTTATTTGGTTGATTAGTCAACAATCATCATCATCATAGGTAGTCTGTCCATAGACAGGTCCGTGATTATTTATGGTTAAACTTGGTTCTTCATATACTCTTATTTTCTGCAGTTTTCTTCATGACTTGATAGGTCTCTTTCTCTTTCAAGTCGTCTACTATTATCTGTTCATTCTATCTTTGCGACTGGGAGGGAAGGGGGAGAAAAGCTCTACCTGTCACGTGACTTTAAGGGAACCAATTGGAACGAAGTAGGAGGTTTCTTTACCGGAGAAAGTTCATTCTCTCTCTGGCTTCCTTGGTGATCACACGAGTCTTAGAGTGCGCTGTTGCCACGTGTTTATCGTTGAGTTTTTGTTACGCTGTTACTTTGTTAACGTTGAGTTTTTGTTACTCTGTTACTTTGTTAACGTTGAGTTTTTGTTACTTTGTTATCGTTGAGTTTTTGTTACTTTGTTATCGTTGAGTTTACTATTGAGTTGTTGTTTTTGAGTGTGTTTATTCCGTTCGTGGAGTTTTCACAACCCTTGCGTCGGCAATGGAGAATGGAATCACACCGTTGCGTTGGTTGTATTATTGTTATAGCAATATCGTACCCAACAAACGTTTTCTATTGTTCATTCTTGATGCGCAAATATTTCAATTTTCACTTCGCTGCTGGTCAAATCCTTTGATCAGGTAAAGTTTGTGCATGTTTCGAGACGAATCCGTTGGGGAATTCTCCAATCCGTTGGGGAATTTTTTCCTAGAATATGTTATGTCTATTTTTATACAAATCGTCCAATATTCTATTCCTTATTTGCTGATCCTCCCAGGTTTTCCCCTCTATTCAATGCCTCGGTCTGAAATGTACACCACCTTCCACCGCCTGCTGTTTAGGGATTCCCAAATGGATACCAAGAAAATTGCCGCTGATGATTTTCTAGGAAATAAGTTACTTTCACTTTACGAGGTAGTTTGTACTTTTGTTCAGTTCGTTGAAGGCATATATGGAACATTCTCATATTATTTGTGGTATATAAAGATTGCAAAAAACTACATAATTTGTTTTAATTTTTCTATTTTATACTGTTATTGTTTTCAAAGTATACGACTCTCAAAGAAGTCCTTCACAAGCATTTTGAAAAGAAGGAAAAAGGTAAATTAACAATGTCATTATGTTACATTTATTTTTGCAGTGATACACAATATTCGATAAACATGTATTCTTGAAAATGTTTATTTTTTCCTTAACACCTCCATATTTGACATACCAGCGCCGCGCCGGCGCTGAGAATCCGTTTTCGTTACAAAAATCAGGAATCCGCATGAGGGTTAATATGGGCTGTCCTGAATAATTTCATATTCCGGAGAGGTTTCATCAACGATTCTCAACCGGTGTGTAGAGAAAATTTAACGAAAGGGCAAGCTTTGCTTACGTATTTCGTGTTTTTGCGATATTGACGAAATTACATTGTTTAATTAGGACATTGGATGGTTTTGTTATTAGTTCGGGGTGATGAGTCGAGATTTTCTTAAAATATAACCAAAATCAAGAAATTATAATTTTTATTTCATCGCGAGTCGAGGGAGCTTTAAACGTATGACGCCAAAATAAAAGGTCTTAAAAGCAATCGTGTATTTCACTATAGAAGTAGCGCCCTTTCCCGCGGGAGAGCTGACTCGTATCAGGAATTATGTTTCAGTCGACGTGGCAACGCCTAGCGTGTTCTCCGGCGAGGAGACATCTCCCCAAACCCCTAGTTGTGAAACCCCACCTCCTAGTGGCGAAGAGAACCGAGCGGGTACGAGCTCCTACGAAACCTCAGTCGCAAAGATAAAATGAACAGATAATAGCTGAAACCTTTTCTTACCTCTTTCTCTTTTTCCATCCAGTTTTCCTTCTAGCACTTCTTTAATCATGCACTCTTTCCTCAGGTAATGCCCAATCCTTTTTTGATATTCTGTATAATCGTTCGCTTCTCTCATATTCTTCGTAGTACTTCCTCATTTTCTACCCTATCTGTCCATTTTTATCGTCAGCATTCTTCTCCATGTTCACATTTCGAAGCTTTCCAAGTATTTAATATCATTTTTCCTTAGTGTCCATGTTTCTGCAGCATTCGCTTCATTTTCTATAAAAAATCGTTTACTTGGTTTATTAGTTGAGGCAATATGGAAGGTTAAAATTTAAAAACTAATTGTCAAATAAATCTTCGCATAATAATGTGAATAAACTCTTAAAGAATTTAAAATTTTACAATTCTAAAATAGGGCTCTATCAATAAGATGTTCTCTTTCATATTGTTTAAGCAAATTAATCTTTTATATTTATAATTTTAGATTATATTTCTTTATTGAGTTCACCACAACCATTTTTTCCTCTTCATTGTAGGTAGTAGCAGTTGATGCTGAGCTGTAGAGGAACCATGAATCGAAGAGTACTGCTTTGCTGAAACGAGAATTGATTCATCTGGGTGCAAGAGTAAAGAGGAATCTGAGCTGGAGGCTATGCATACGGTATGAGAGTTTTTATACCTATATGTTGTTATATTCTTGTTTGTTCAGTATATCAGGCGATAAATATCTTGTATAATATATAGCTGCATCTTACGGAGAATTTAGGAGGAGAGATTAAATTATAAGGCACTTTTTGATGAGCTAGAGACTTCAAATTTGGCATTATTATAGATTTCTGCTCACAACTAATTGAAATGAATACAATACAATAAGAATTCCAATTTTTAGGAGCTGTTTTTCTCCTATCATTCAGAATAAGCCGAAATTTATGGTCGGATTAAACTACACAAACAATTTGATTTCTTTTAAAAATATTTATTAATCAATTTACACGTAAAGTAAATAAATTAAAAATATATCGCCACCCCTGAAAAAGAATGTTTTGTCTGGTATTGTCCGTAAGAATATTTTATTTCTGAGAATATAAGGCATCAATTTTCTGTTTGAACTTGAAAACTTATTAAATGCCAAGTTTTTGTGTTGACTTCTGAAACAGCACTGTATTAGCTCATGTTTGCAGACATCATACGTTTCTATGGTGAATATCGTTCAGCAAATTGGATATTGGAAAGTAATTAATTAAATTTAATCTTAAAATAGGAGCAGCCCTTTAAAAAGATTATTTGGATCAGGATGTTTTGTGTTCTACATATAAAATTTTACCAAGAGGTTTTGTCGTGGTTAAATAATTCCAGATTTAATTTAATAATTTAAAGAAATTTGGAGATAAATGTACGATATTCTTGAATTAATTAAGAAAATATTCTTTGGGTTTTTTTGTGGTTTATTCGAGGCAGAAAAATTTCTGAGGCAATACAAATTCTATTCATTATTCAAGTTATCAAAATCAGATAAAGAGTTTAAAATGCAAATGAAATTTCGGTTAGTTTTTAGAGCTTTGATTGAAAATCTGAACTGAATGCCTATATGTAAAGGAAAATATTTTCGTTGTGAAAAATAAGAGGAGTGGTTAGTGTGTCTAGCTCCCAATGCCGAGGGCATGGTCGTTTGTGCTTGTTAAAAATATATTACAACACATGTAATTGGAGGAAACTGTTTGTGTTAAATAAATTATTATTATTATTAACATATCTCGTAATTGGCTATTGAGTATATTTACTTTGCCATGCAATTTATTATTAAACTTATAAAGAGTTTGTTTGAATTATAAATATTTGATTCGGTTCATTTTAACTTTCAATTGTTATATAACGCGATTGCTTTATTTCCCCTGATAATTTACGCTTTATTTTCTATTAAAAAAATCAATTCTTTATTTGGTTTATCAGTTGAGGCCATCATCATCATAGGTAGTCTGTCCGTAGACAGGTTCGTGATTATTCATGGTTAAACTTGGTTCTCCATATACTCCTATTTTCTGCAGTTTTCTTTACAACTTGATTCACATATAGATTCCTGATCAGTCTCCTGTCTTTCCAGTGTACACCTATATCCTTTAATATCCTCATCAGCAGTATCCAGTTTACTCTATCGAAGGCCTTCTGCCAGTCGACGAAACATAGGAGCAATCTTGGCTGTACTCTGTTGCCCTTTCTGATATGATTCTCACTACACCGATAGCATCTCTGGTTCCTCGTCCTATTCTGAAGCGGAATTGATCTTCCCCTAGCATTTCTTCGGCCTTTTTCTCTAGTCTTTTATTAAGAATACTCGTGGTGATCTTCAAAGTGTGTGACAGTAGGGATATCGTTCTGTAGTCCTTAGACTGCATTGCCGTTGGCTTCTTCTTTAGAGGGATCATTGTTACATCTAGGAAATCCTGAGGCCTCTCTCCCGAGTTGTAAATCTTGTTAATTAGTTTCGTAATCACTTTGTCCTTCCAATCCCATGACTTTTAAGTACCTCTGCCGGTATTCCATCGCTGCCTGTAGCATTTCCTTTCTTTAATTCCAGTATTGCCTTTTATGCTTCGCTTTTCATAATACTTAGTCCCAATCTTCTTCAATGCAATTCTCTTCTTCCAGTTCCATTTGTGCCGATCCTGCCTGCTTGTTGTATAGTTCCCTAATGTATTCTTCCGAGTGGAACTGTCCTTCTCCTTCCCATCTAGCTTCGCTCAGCCTTATGATGTCAATCCTATTTCTTTTCATTTCTTCTTTCAGGTTCTTTATCTTTTCTGCCATCCTCATGGTTTTTACATTCCAAGTACCTATGCATAAGTTATCTTCGACACATGCTTTCCTCAAGGCAGTCCCTGCCCGGAGATCCTATTGGGGGATTATTTTACCTCGAAAGAACTCGTTTTGTCCAACCATATAATCGTTACTAAGGAATTGTAATGTGGCAGTTTCCCTGTTGCTTTCCACATCGCAGATCGCAGTACTGTAGCCATTCAAATCGTCCCGATCACTCCTACAGCTCTATTGGATATAAACCCAGCCAACATAATTTGTTTTTAGCTCAATACCAAACTGACAGTACTGCTGCCTACTGCCAGGCACCGATGATAGTTTTTGTTATTAATTAATTAATTTTTTGTGAAAAACCTCCATTCGTGGATATCGAACCCAGGAACTTTGTAACGGGAAGCCGACACGCTAAGCGACACCATATGGAAGGTTAAAATTTTAAAACTAATTGCCAAATAAATCTTTCACATAATAATTTGAATAAACTCGTCAGGAATTTAAAATTTTAAGATTCTAAATAGACCTTGGTAAATGAGATGCGCTCTTTCGTGTTGTTTGGGAAAATTAATCTTTAATATTTAGATTTTTTAGTTTATATTTCTTAATTGAATTCACCACAACCATTTTTCTTCTTTATTTTAGGCATTCACAGTTGATGCTGAGTGAAAATGCGATGGTGTGAGGCATCAAGGAACCATGAATCGAAGAGTATTACTTTGCTGAAACAAGAACTGATGCATCTGGGTGCGAGAGTAAAGCGGATTATGTGCTGGAGGCTACACACATGGGATGAGAGAAGGTTTTTATACCTATATGTTGCTATATTCTGGTTTGTTCAATATATCAGGCGATAAATATCTTGTATAATAATATGGCTGCATATTACGGAAGATTTAGGAGAAGAGATTGTAAATTATAAGGCACTTTTAGATGGGCTAAATGCTTCAAATTTGGCATTATTATAGATTTCTGCTCAGCCAATTGAAATAAATACGATACAATAAGAATTCCAATTTTTAGGAGCTGTTTTTTTCCCGTAATTCAGAATAAGCCAAAATTTACGATCGGATTATACGATACCCCAAGAATTCAATTTCTCTTTAAAATATTTTAAAATCAATTTACACTTAAAGTAAATAAATGAAAAATATAGCGCTACCTCTGAAAAAAAAGTTTTAACTGGTACCTTCTGTAAGAATATTTTATTTCTGAGAATATAAGGCATTAATTTTCTCTTTGAACTTGAAAAGCTTTGTGATAACTCAACTTTTATAAAATGCATTTAATATTGATTATAAATTTATGAGAATATAAGGTGTTGGTTTTCAGTTTCAACTCTAAAAACTTTCTCTAATTTGATTTTATAAGGCATATTCCATTTTGTTTGTAAAGTTTATTAGCGTACTTCTATAAATTTTAACTTTTCATCAAATTCCACTTCTGTTAATAAGAATCTAATATTGTAAATATTTATTTATGAATTACAGAAGATATTTAAAAACCTTAGAAAACTTATTAAATGCGAAGGTTTCATATTGACTTCTGAGGCAGCACTGTATTAGCTCATGTTTGCAGACTTGTCATGCATTTCTATGGTGAATATCGTTCAGCAAATTGGATGTTGGAAAGTAATTAATTAAATTTAATCTTAAAATAGGAGCAGCCCTTAAAAAAGATTATTTGGATCAGGATGTTTTGTGTTCTACATATAAAATTTTACCAAGAGTGTTTGGCGTGGTTAAATAATTCCAGATTTAATTTAATAATTTAAAGAAATTTGGAGATAAATGTACAATATGCTTGAATTAATTCAGAAAATATTCTTTGGGTTTTTTGTGGTTTATTCGAGGCAGAAAAATTTCTGAGGCAATACAAATTCTATTCATTATTCAAGTTATCAAAATCAGATAAAGAGTTTAAAATGTAAATGAAATTTCGGTTAGTTTTGAGAGTTTTGATTGAAAATCCGACTGAATGCCTTTGTAAGGGAAAATATTTTCATTGTGAAAAATTTATAATCTCCAATTATTAAGCCATTCATTGGAAATGGTAATTTAATTGTTCTTAATTCTAGGCAATATTTAGAAAAAGATTTAACTTTGTGGAGAGTTACATTTCTTAATTAAGAAAAATTGTGAAGGTTTTTTTATTCTTAATTAAAGTCAATATCCAGAAAAAAGAATTCCAAGTCTGTATACTAAAGTTCTTTTAATAATTCCATCAATATCCAATTTGCTAGACATTATTTACTTGTAAATAGGTTTCCAAAGGGTTGTGTTATTTATATTATTCAGAAAAATCGTAAATTCTTTTAAGTCTAAATGTATATAAGCTATTGCTTTTTCATTCTGTATAATTACTGCCATTTTTTTAAATCTGAACAAACCAGAATTAGCATTTTTGGGTATATATATATATATATTTTGTCTCATATTTTTTTCTAAGCTGCTGTGCTATTTTTCCTCTTTGTCACCAATAGAAATTGTTAAAATGATATTATCCTTGCCAAAGTGCTTTGTAAAAATGTCCAACTTTTATTGTAGTGTTTGCTAAATTGTAAATTTTTTTCTGCACTTCATGAAAATTTTTAAATGGCAATTTTGATTTGTGCTAATATTCAGAGCATTTTAAGTCCAGAAATTTTTTAGTCAGAGTCAGAAATTATTGTCCAAAATGTAAACAAATTAATTTTTTTGTCCTAATTTCAGAAACCTTTAAAGTCGAAGAGTTAAAAATTATTCTGTCCAAATTGTAAACAAGTTTAAAAAATTAATGTTTACAATTTGGACGGAATAATTTTTAACTCCAAGACTTTAAAGATTTCCGAAATTAGGACTTGTCCAAAATGTAAACAAACGTTTCTTTTGTCTAGAGTCAGTTTTCTTTTCAGAGTGCATGATAAAATAAGTAGAGAAAATGTATTATTTCAGATTGTAAAATTTTTATTGAACTTGTATGTATACATTGTACATTATTTTCATTGCAATAAAGACATTTTATTATGATCAAAACCTGTTGACTCCTTTTAGATAGAAATAATTTCTTTTTCTCGGAGCCTCTTTTAGGTATCGTTGGACTTAAGGGGTTTTTTTAGGTATATTTTTGCTAAATTTAGCACATTTTTAACCTAAAAATGACATTTTTGACCACAAATTCAGCCAAATTTTGCTGATTATTGAACAAATTATTCAACATTATGACAATTTATCTACATTTCAACTATTGAACAACTGACAAATTACATATAACACAATATTTTCAACTGTTATTCAACAGTTGACATAACTACATATATCACATGAAAAAATAAACCATCAAACACATTTTACAGCAGAATTAAATTATTGAACAAGCACTTGAAGAAATTACTTGCCTCAGATAAAAATAACTGCGACTGAGCTGTGGAAAAATTAATACAAGCATTTAGACTACAGAACAGCCGTCATCAGTGGCGAAATGCCACTGACAACAACTGCTCTGAAGTCGAAATGCATGTATTAATTTTCTCACAGCCCAGTCGCAGCTATTTTTATCAGAGGCAAGTGATTTTTCCAAGTGCTTGTTCTGGAAACACTTAAACATATCACATTATCAATGACCTTAATTACAATTAACAATGTCTCTTATTGGTCAAAATTGAATACACGCAACTGATTCCAAATGGGAGCAATGTTTGCATAAATGACGAAAAAATAATGAATCTCGCAAAGCAATGCTTAATTGGAATTACTTAAATGTCAGAATAACATTTTTATAAACCATTCCAAGTCAGAAATAAACTCCAAAAAATGCAGTTAAAATTTTATGGCATACCTATTTCAAACGTTTATAAAATTAAACCTCTTTATATTTGCCAAATTAATTTGCTTAAAATGCATTGAAATTACACCATGTACCTCAATTAGACGCTTGACTGTTTTTTAAAAACGTTAATTGCATAATAGAAACTCAAAGACTAAACATTTACTTCTGATAATTTAATTTTTATAGCAACAAAGATTGAACTAAATACTTTTTGTCTTTAAGAATTATCTTGCTTGGATTTAAAAATATAACATTAATGGAGGTAAGTTTATATTTACAACATCAAAAACATATTTTCTGATTTATAGTTCAGATTCAAAGCTATTATGCAAAATATAATATTTAATCAAAGCAAACACTATATTTATGAATAAATATATCATATTCTCAAAGTCTTATATTTCCAGGTAATGTACAGTAAATGCATAAAATTAAATGATCTGAGGTTAATTTACATAAAATTTAAGTAGTAATTGCATTGCGTGACTCAACTCACTATCGTTAACAAATCACATTGCTCCTTATCAATAGCTTAACACTTTCATGGCCAATTTGTCAAATTTAAAAGAAAAATCAGCAAATCAAATCATTAAAAATTTATCAATAATTATATTTTTTAACATTATAAATGTGCAAAATTTAAGTAGCAATACATTATCGTTACAAAATATTTATTTGAAGACTTATATTTGAAGAATTTTCAATTGTAATTTATGAACGTATTGAGTGCACGAAAAACTATAGTATTTCATTAAATATTTGTATACAATTGAGTTATTTATGTTAATAAATTTAAAGAATTCCTTTTCAGTAACGCTTGTGTTAGAATAAGTCAAAATCTCATATGGAGTTTACCAAAATTATCGTTACGATAATTTAATGAAGATATTTTAAACAGCCATGAAATTGTTAAGTAATCTAAAATATAACTCATCCAACAAGAGACAACGTTAATATTTACATAGAGACCAACCTGAGAATCAAAACAATAACTACAAAATTGAGAAACAAAATAAATATCCTATAATTATTATACCAAATAGAATTGAATGAGCTTCCCACAATCTATATATATTTGCAAAAGTTTGTTTGCATGTCTCATTATGCATGCCATAAACTATAAGACATGAATAACTAAAATTTGGTACGATTATTATTAACATCTTAACTTGATGAATGTATAAAAGGTTTGGTCAATTGGTTAATTATAGTCAGTCCTATAATAACAATAATATAGGAGAATATAACATTTTATAATTCCACTAGAGATGCCTGCATTTTAAATTTGAAATGTCGGAATTTTTTATAAAAAACAAAGAAGCTTCAAAGTTTATTGTATATAAGGATTAGCTATGATGCTGGTCAACGCAGACATCCATGACATTTGACGGTGCAATGAGACACTATTACGTATGTTAACCTTCATAACAGCCTACTTAGACAACAAACCCATTCAGCGGCCGGGTTATGCAATCTTACTTTCGATACTACACAATTTATACAAGTGAAAACATTTACCACTTACTTTATTTGCTCACATTACACTGTGTTGGATGTGGTTTGGTTAATACAAAACGACAAACAACAGATGAACAAACAAAAAGAATTAATGCAACGAAAAACAAAAACAGTAGAAAAGAGAATTAAAATCACACAGAAATTCAATGCTCCGACTCTTAGAATGATTCTCTAAGCAAAGAGTTTTGTTAAAATAAATTTATGTCAAGTGAATAATACTTTGTTACAATAAGTGGACAATACTTTTGTTAAAACGTTACAAATTGCACTTGACAATGCCTTATCCCCTCCCTCCCTCTGCTGTTCCCCCCCTTATCTCTCGCGAGGCAATAATATGAATCTCGAGCCTCAAAAATGACATTCGTTGTCCAGGAAACTTATCGATAAAAGTCAAAATCTGTCACATATTCGTTAAATATGCGTAATTTCAAAACATGTGGTGCATTACTTTCTGGGAAACCCTCGTACAATGTTGTGTGAGACAGACGCTCCTTTCTAGGAACCTGGTATTATCTGAATTTTTAAAGAATGTTTATTTTGAACTCTTGAACATCCCGCATATAACTGTCCATGCGTAAAGCAAAGCTACCGTATGGTAACTGACTTAAGAAGTCACCTCTCTACTCTGCGTGCACGGGGATTTCCCTTCTAGGAAGCGCGCTCACCTTCAATGCCCCTCTATTCTAATGGAATTCGTTCCCCTCCACTCTACATATTACCTCCGATCACTGAGGCGTAAGGTAACTTCTAGTAATTTTCAATTGCTACATTGGGCGGAACTACCTGTACTCTACATGCACGTTCTCTACCGGAAGCTTAGAGAACGAACTCCCCTGGCAAAAAGCGTCACCTCACAAAATGAATCGACTGCATTGATTGCCAATTTTAATTACGAATACTCGAAATATTTTCCAACACTTTCATTTATATCAATTAAAATATGAAAAAATTTCCCAAATAAAACTTAATTCAAGCATAGATATAATTTTTTGTTCATAATTATTGCCATAATTTGAAGTCACGATGATTTAAAACATAACCTGAGCAACGCTGGGTAAATTTGCTAGTTATTTATAAGCAAAGAACTTTGCAATACCATTTTAATTTAATTTATTCACCAGAGAACTATATAAAGACGTCTGTGTTGCATTGTAAAATAAATTCCAATAATTACTCCAAGATTTGATGCACAAAAACGATTACAGTGTAATTTTCCTAATAAACGTTTAATGTGACTAAATCTTAAAAGGATATTTTGTAGTTTAATTTACATTCTTCGTTAGAAATAATTTTATGAACTCTGTATTTATCTCAGATTCACTACAAATATGTTGTCAACAATTTGTTGCTAACATACATTAAAGTTATGGTAATTTAATGTTGTGCTTATGCAAACTGTATAATTATAAAATATCAGTTGATTACTTCGTTTAAAAATTAGTACAAGAGTTTAAAATAACACTAATATTTATAATGAGATTTTAAGATATAAACAAGTTAGGAAAGTGTACACCGTAACACAAATGGGTGCATTTTGTGCACTGGAGTATTTGAAAGAAATTATTTATGTGTTTGGAAGGGAAATAGCATTATAAATTCTTTTCTTCGTCATAAATAATCCATTTTCTTCCCATTTAAAAATATTAAATGCATATGTAAGGAAATTAAACATATTTCCGTGAGATTGTTTACGTTAGCAACAATGAAGAAGTAATCATGCTAGAAAATTTCAAAGTTCAACTCAAATTAAGACTCTTGTTCGATTTTCTCGGAAACGGCGACTCCTACGATGAAAATGTAAAGGAAAAGAAATACCCTACTTTACTAGTTCTACAAGTTTTACTTGATAAATATTTTGATATGACCGATACTTTACGAGATATGAGGGAAAGTTCATATTTTATCACCAGTAAAGTGGTACCCCTGATTGGCTTACGTGACTCATTTATGTGATTTTCTTATTATCTTTGACTGTAAGTCCTTAATATCAAATTTCATGAAAATCTGCTTGGTAGAAGCAGATAACGAACATGCGGACAGACCAGATGGAGACTAATACTAATAGGCGCTTATGCTGGAAGCGAAACGCACCTGACAAATAACCTTGCATGTAATTACATTTACAGATACACATACATTATTAAAAATTTTCTTTAATGACAAGAATGATATGTTACTTATTTGTTCGATATACAAATAGAAGGTGCTTGCATTCTGTAAGCCTTTCAAGTCATTATTTATGGCTTTTGCAAAGTAAAAATTCAAAACTAGTTAAATAAATAAAACAACTTCAAGTACACATTAGAATAAACTTCATTAGCCCACTGATTCCCAATGAAAACACAAAACTGATAACGTTTTGATTCCGATGCAAATGAAGTGGAATATTTCGAGGCGGTGCTTATTGTAAAAGAGAGACTGACTGATATTATTCACTTCTTTCGGTAAATTGTGATGAGATTAGCCATGAGGAAGTGTACCATCTGAAACAAAAGTACCACGAAGCCAATGAAAAGGAAGAAATCCACAGTACATTGAAACCTCTGCATACTGGACCTTGATGGAACGTACTTAGGATGTAACGGACAGAATGTCCGGCGATGCAAAACAGTTAAATGACGCCACTAATACATTGTGTCTCATGCGGACCTATCACATGTGCGTTATTTGGAAGGCCTAATGAATACATCGCAACATTATAACTAACGTATATCACGGCGTATAAGTCGACCTTTGAAGCTTAAAAAATTTTCCTAAAACTTAAAGTCGACTTATACGACGAATACAAAATTGTAAACTTTAAATTACAGATAAATAACATCGATATTTACTAACAAGGGGAGGCCATAACATTAATATTGAAATTCGTAAAACCCTTTTAGGAGGTGAAACTAGAACTAAAACATCACCTATATCTCTCTGCGTTTTTGCCAATGGGCCCTTGTTTAAAAGATATTAACAATTTAAATTCAGGAGTAAGCATGGATGCAACGTATATCATTAACCTTACGGTTACAAAACAGAAGCAGCAATAGCTTAATTGGTAGAATGAATGTCTAGTAGTTGGATGGGCTGGGGTTCGATCCCAGGAGCCAGCATTTTTTTTCAGAAATGGTCTGTATATATATTTTAACTAGTAAAATTGTATTATTATTATGTCTTCATTACATTTTTGTTTTTTTTTCGCAATTTTTTGATCATTTTTTTTGTCTTTTTCACATACGTACTTGATTTATTTGCACTTTCCACATGTAATTATAACATTATAATTATAAATAAATAATACAACTTAGAATGTTATAATCATTACTTGATTGTTTATTAAAATATCAATTCCTTAATATGACATTTATGAAATGTTTATTATGGACAATTACCTTGTTTTTTTTAATGTATCATCCAAAGTATTGTAATGCTGTAGAAGTAAGTGAGATAGAAGAGGTACACTTCGATCGGAATTAACCATACTAATTGCAAGTTATGATTATATGTGGAATATGCAAATAAATCAAGTACAAAAAAGTACGTGAAAAAAGACAAAAAAATAATCAAAAAATATGCGAAAAAACCATTTCCTTTTTTGAAAAGGGGAATAATGTAATCATCAAAACCATCCTTATGCCTGCCAACGTGATATTATATTGAATTCCACCACCGTAGATATTGATTGCGATAACTAGGTGCAGTTAAATTTGATAGCATCATTAACAGCCGACATCAATCAAATCACAGGAACCATTATTTAGTTGGTCAAGCTCTCTGAGAATAGCAGTTTCTTATTGGTTGAAATGAAAACACCTGTCAAATGGAAGGCTCAAGAAGAATAGCACGGACTCAAAACTATATTCATATATTTTTTTATTACTATGTTTATTTCTGTATCTTGTTAAAACTTGGATCGTACAGGACCTTGATTTTGCCTGGCGATGATTTCATGAGAAGTATTTTTAAGTGAAACAAAGGGGGTCAACTTATACTGCGAACATATACTTAATCTAGTATTTTCAAGTTGAAAATTCAAGGTCGACTTATACGTCGCAATATATGGATATATATACATATTATAATGTATATAATTACTGTATATACTCGTGTATGATGCGTCCCAGTGTATAACTGCCGTGTATAATGCGCACTCGTACTTTATTCCAAAAAATCCCGACTTTTTCTTATACCACGTGTATGACACACATCCTTCATTTTTGGGAGGTATGTAAATATTAAAACGTTTGGACTTGTCCATAAGTGTATTACGTTCAATAAGCTCCATATTATGTCTAAGAGAGACATTGTCAATAATTAAAGCGACTGAGTTGAGATGGGAGCAACTTCATACAGTAAGTTGGGCAAAGTGATGCCGTGCAGAAAACCGCAGCGCCACTGTTGCCAATGCTTTTACATCAGACAAAAAGGGATCTATAAAATAGTTTTGATTTAAAGTGGATGTTGGTTCTCTCTTTCCTATCTCATTCTAAAACTGTTTAAGAGAAGGAACAACATAAAAATTTAACAAACAAATCTGGAAACAGGAAATGCGACAGGTAGGATTAAGTTCACACACGAGATTCTATGGGTTTTAAATTACTTACATTGTCAATCGTACATACTAGAATCATTAACTAAATAAAATTATTTCAATTTGCTTATTCTATGTTTTTTTTGTTTTTGATGTGTTTTGCAGGAAGACTTATCTTGTGATTTTGCAAAAATTACAGCAATCAGCTGATGAGCTAGTGAAAAGCGGAATAATTGGAGAGGATGGGATTATAAATGTATAGAAGTAATTAGGTGTTCTATACATATAATTATGTATGTATAACCTGGAGTATCAATAATTATTGTGCTTTTCTCATTAATTAACCAAAAAGCGTGAATCTGGTGCGAGGTAGGTTCCTATTTTAAGTGCAGAGAAGTGTTACCTGCGTATAACGCGCACCCCTACATTATGACCTGAAAATGTGGTCTTCAAACAGCGCATTATACACGAGTATATATGGTAGATACAATGTATAATTTATTGGTGCAGCAAATCCGCAAAAATTAATTGTTCCTGCGTTTGATCATTGTGACTGGTTGAAATTGACTGACTTGCGTTACTCATGGGGTTTGTTTGTCTTAAAACATTCTTTGTATTCATTGTTACTTTCTGCCCCATTTCCACCAGGGTCCGGAAAAATCTAAAATCTCGAAAAAGTATCCCAAGTTCCATTCCTAAGAATAATTCCTTTCAAATAAGAACGCAAGGGAAAATCAATTTTTCTTACGGTCGCTATAATTTATTTCATTCTTAATTATGTTCTTATAACAATATGCTCCTGCTAGCACACTGCAAGCACCTTTTACTAGTAAAATATAAAAATTAATACGATTCCTATTTTCCTAAATTAATTAGAAAACTCTGTGCTATTACTTCATGCGCTCTAACAATTTGTATGAATATATAGCGGAGTAAAACACTGTCCTTCATAACATGTGCACTTTAACAATTTAAGGCAACACATACGTTTCCTTCGGATGTTTCGGATATAACAGACAGGCCTTCCCCTCCTTTTAGTCCAATATATCGAGGCTTCACTGTATGTATGTAAAGAATGCAATGTCGGACTGTGTACAATACCACGTTTTGCAATATACCATACACGAAAACGTATCAAGTATATAATCGCAAGCTCTGGAATAATATAAATTAAAATAGTTATAACAAATCCAACGTATATTTTCAATCCTTTCAAACTTTTACAAACCTATGCCAACAGGTGCTTCTGATGGAATCTTAACTTAGTACTTAAAAAGAGTTAAAAATGAAACAATCTTTTGTTATTCTAAAAGCTCCCAATTGCAAGCGCGATCTGAGTTTATATAAACATTTGAAATACAGTTGGACCTCTATAACCGTCACCATTGATAATCGTTGTTTCGATCAACCCTCATTTGTCGCCAAATGGTACAAAAAAATTAAAAAGTTCCGATGCCAGATTGCACTGTGACAGAGAGAGGAAGATTCCTGGCATTGCCTCCGATTCAATTAGTGCCAATTAAACCTTCAAATAAGTGAAAGAATAGCATTATTCGCTTCACGCTTTAATTTAAGCATCGAAATTAATGCTGTAGCAATGTCAAACTTTATAGATAGCAACAAAAATATTTACGGATAATTATCCAGTTAATAACAATTTAATCAAAGCAATTGATCTTATTTTAAATCATTCGAATGCTGGAATCTTACTTTTTCAGTAAGTAAAACTATTAAACATCTATAATGCTTATTAAGGCAAATTGTCTCATGCATAAATTTAAAATTAGATGAGAATAAGGACGTACATTATTTTTTAACAAATTATAAGTTATGTCACCTTCGTAGATAATCTAAATGACAAAGAATGTTAGGCGACGGGCTACGTTTATTCAGGAGCAGCATGAAACATTTGTTTTAGATTGATAACCTAGAACTCGCCGAAACTTATCTTCTCTTCTTTGTTAATCTAAATAAACGGTTGCGTTGATTGATATATGAAAAAAAGGACATATACTTCAATTAAAAGAAACAAAGAAAATTAAAAACATAAAAGTTTGCAATCAATTACCGTGTAGCATTAATTTCCTCTCTAATTTGACTTTTAAAATACAGATTTCTTACTGACTTTGCACAATTAATTGTCAATATGCACACACAGCCTCGCCCTCAGCGAGATTTGTACCCGCTAACCTTACCTATACTGGGGAAATGCATTATCAGAGTTAAATACGAATTATTGAGTTATATGTGAAATATTGAGACCAACTTATTCTACACAATTCTTAATTTTTTATAAATTAATTGAAAAAACAGTGAAAACACTGTGCGGGTACAGCTAGTACTCCGTTAATTCATCAAATAGAACTTATAATTTTGTTTGTTTAGTTTACATAACAACGCTTTTACTCATTATTACCTCTGACGGTAAAGCACTATCAATTGCAATTTCCCAGGTTGTTGTTACTATCAGCATTTTAATTACTACAAATATAACTTTTAATTAAAGTTTAAGGCAATAATAGCCCATTAATTCATCAAATGGAAGAAAGAAGAATATAACGAGGTCTTTGAAACTGTGTAATTTTTACTTATGTACCAATGACGTGAATCTAAATTGATTCTTTTGAAAATTTTAATGTCAATCTGATTCAAACGTACTTCATTGCGTCATTTTATGTTACTTGTCGCCACCTGGCAGATCCAGCCACCTTGTGACTAAATGAATAAATAAATAAATATTATAGAGACAGAAGAAGATAAAGAAGAACGACATAGAAGAGAAAGAGTGAGAAGATCAATATGGACAGATGAGCAAAGACAAACAGCGAGAGAGACCATAAACGAAATCAGGTAACAAAGAAGAAATGAACAAACTGAAGAAGGGAGTAATATAAGAAGAAGCCCAAACAGAATCGATGCAGCCAACGGCGGAAGGCGAAGAAACGACACAAATTTAAACTCAGCAATAGGAAACGGATTAGCTACTCGACGAGATGATTCACATTTAGGAAAAATGGATAAAGAATGTCAAAATCGTAGAGCTTTGTTTTTTAATAACCGAGAAAAGCATAACAGATGCTGGTACGAGAAGAGCACTTCCGCAGCTTCCAGATATATTAAAACTGCCGTAGAGAGAAAATACCCCTATGTGTAAAAATACGTAAGACTAATGTAGTTTCTGCACATGCCAGGACATGAAATATATATATTTAAAGCGGGAAGCTCATTAGTTCTAATTTGAAATGCAAAATCAATCACACTCACCCATCTTCTTTCTTGATATCGCAAAGCAGAGCTGGCCTGAGGAAGACGTACGATGCTGGCTGCGTTTTCAGACTTCATTCTTCGGAGGCACGCATCTGAAACAACGACAGAAGCAACTCAGAAATCTCGCACCCAAAGGATAAAAATTCTACAAAACCTTCACAATAACTTTTGATTTGAAGTTTATAAAGTAATGGAAACTGGCTAAAAATGTATTATTCATACGTTTTTAAAAACACAGATTCTCATTTTATGAGGTAAACTATAATTTTTACGTTAAAAACACAATATATATTGATAACAAACCCTTAATTAATCCTACGTTAAGAATGTAACGCCATATCTTGTATTTGCCCATAAACAAATCCGTCCTTGCAAAAAACTTTACCAACTCTTCACAGAAAAGGATACTTTACAACGATAAAATCACTCATTAAACATGTTATGCGGTAACAAAATGTTATACATAAGGACTAATTTATAAGAATAATTACTCCATTATACATAAATATGATAAACATAACATTTACTATATACATATATATACGGTAAAGATATTTCAACTATAAATCAAAGATGAATAGAGAAGTTATTTAAGATTTCCTTACCTTTGAAGATATAAATCCTCGAGGAGATTGACCAGGACAGCTGGATCACACAATAATAACAGTACATTTATTTTCCAGAAGATCATAGTTACATGGCAAATCAATAAGACAAACTCAATCACAAAAGAAAATACAAAGTAAAACAATATAACAGCACGAGTGGACTAAAGAAAAACAATAATACATCAAAACATCACCATAAATTACAATTAAGTGGCAAAACAGGGCATACTGAATAATTACATATACAAATTCACATATCATTGATTTACAAAATAAGAAATAGTACTATTAAGAGACGTTAACTAATGTCCAGTAAGCAATGTGAAGATTACACACATTGAAACTATAAAAAACTTTAGATACAACTTCACTTCACTTAGTGTCTTAAAACGTACACAAATCAAACTAAAAGTACATATTTAAAAACTGCTGTCAAAATGCGTCACATGGACCACTGTTTTCGAAGAATAAACGGCCAAACTTTTGTCAAGATCAAAACTATCAACATTAAATTTCGAATACAATAAAAAGGTCTAGTTTTTTCCTTCTAAAATAAATAAAATAAAATAACCAAAAGTATTAAAACACTGCTGTGAAAATGATTATCACGTGGACCAGTTTTCGAAGAACACAAGGCCAAACTTATATCACGATCATAACTATCAACATTAAATTTCGAATACAATAAAAAGGTCTAGTTTTTTCCTTCTAAAAAGGTCTGATGGAAACATAAAATAAATTTCGAACGGTATTACGCACATAACAGATAATCTCGTCAGCCATTTTAAGATTTCTATGAAACAACAAGAAGTAACGCGCAGGCGCGCAGGCTAACCAACATTTCGTCTTATAAAGCAGGATATTTACAATTTCGACAAAAAAACCACAAAAAATAAGCAATTCCTTTTTATATCTTGATTTCACATTTTAGTAGGAACACAATTATAACTTATTATAGGATCGATAAAATTTGCTTAAATGTTATAAATTACTTGCAGTAAATCAAATTTATTGGCATTAAACTTTGGCTTTGCAAACCTAAATTTGGATTCGTCATGGAGAGGGGTAAAAATAAGGCATTAAAATATATTTTCACATTGCTTAAAAACCGACAATGTAATTAATTAAGTAATAACGAATTTTTGGTCCAAATACGATTGCGTTTTTTGGTAACATTTATTTTTCTGTAGGACATGTCTTCATAAACAATTACATGGGTAGTTTCTGCGACATTTACAAATTATGCGGAAACAATTATTAGTTATTAAAAACTATTCACGAGTGTAATTATAAGAATAGCAATTATACTCCGGAAAATACTTTCAGGTTTTTATCTTATCCATGTACTTTGGAAACCTGTGGTATATTCAATTGATACCGATAAAATATTCGTATAAATTTGAAATGTAGGTACCTACCGTAGGAACCTACTGATTTACAAACACAGATGTCCGGAACAGGTAGAAAAATACACTTGTAATTGTCCTAACTAAGATACTCTATTTAGTAAGTGAATTAGCCTTCATAATGCACTTAAGAACCATAAAAAACTAGGGTGAGCCCTTCTTCACGGTAACCTTCCACCTCATTTCCTATTTGAAATCCAAAAACTCACGTAATATATTTTCAAAAAAAAACATTCGTGCGTCAATTTCCAACAAATCCTTTATCTAATTTTACAATTGTCCGTCCGTCTTTCTCCATTTGTATCTCCCATTATTACAGCTAATGCCTGTCGCATAAGTATATACGGATCATCCTTTGCATCAATTTATAAAATTTTATTATTGTAATATTATCGTATATTTCATAAAGGTAAGCTCCTCTCCATTATGAATTTTACACTAATAATAATAATACTTTATTTACGGGACAAGCCCTTTTCCTAAAAATACAATCAGAAATGTATTAAAAATAAGCTAAAATATTTAAACGTGCGTTGAAATACAATATAAACCATTAAAGCACAATAATAAGAAAAACTATCTCACATAAAAATCACATCCTATAAAAATTATACTCAAAATCCATCTGACAATATAACAGTATCGTACAATTTAAGTTAAACATGCAGGTAGAAACTTTTGTATGAACTCAACATTAACGAGGATATGTGCTAGTTATAATAAGTACTTCTCTAATCTAGACATTTTTATCAGAAAGTCTGAGTATATAACATAATTATCGACTTTATTGGGGTAGTCAATAAAAGATATGTACGAATTTATAATTTCACTATTGTTTGAAATTATGTACATATCTTGAAAATGAAGGAATATATGATTGTTATCTGCCTCTCTTCTTTTATAAATATATTTCATTCGTTGTTATTGGTAATACATAACTACAATTGTATAACTACCATTTTACTTGCCTTATTTATAAATAGTTCATAGGCTAAAAGTGTGCTAATTCTAGCAAAAATATACCTAAAAAAACCCCTTAAGTCCAACGATACCTAAAAGAGGCTCCGAGAAAAAGAAATTATTTCTATCTAAAAGGAGTCAACAGGTTTTGATCATAATAAAATGTCTTTATTGCAATGAAAATAATGTACAATGTATACATACAAGTTCAATAAAAATTTTACAATCTGAAATAATACATTTTCTCTACTTATTTTATCATGCACTTCAAAATGAAAACCTGGACTGAAAAGAAAACTGACTCTAGACAAAAGAAACGTTTGTTTACATTTTGGACAAGTCCTAATTTCGGAAATCTTTAAAGTCTTGGAGTTAAAAATTATTCCGTCCAAATTGTAAACATTAATTTTTTAAACTTGTTTACAATTTGGACAGAATAATTTTTAACTCTTCGACTTTAAAGGTTTCTGAAATTAGGACAAAAAAATTAATTTGTTTACATTTTGGACAATAATTTCTGACTCTGACTAAAAAATTTCTGGACTTAAAATGCTCTGAATATTAGCACAAATCAAAATTGCCATTTAAAAATTTTCATGAAGTGCAGAAAAAAATTTACAATTTAGCAAACACTACAATAAAAGTTGGACATTTTTACAAAGCACTTTGGCAAGGATAATATCATTTTAACAATTTCTATTGGTGACAAAGAGGAAAAATAGCACAGCAGCTTAGAAAAAAATATGAGACAAAATATATATATATATATACCCAAAAATGCTAATTCTGGTTTGTTCAGATTTAAAAAAATGGCAGTAATTATACAGAATGAAAAAGCAATAGCTTATATACATTTAGACTTAAAAGAATTTACGATTTTTCTGAATAATATAAATAACACAACCCTTTGGAAACCTATTTACAAGTAAATAATGTCTAGCAAATTGGATATTGATGGAATTATTAAAAGAACTTTAGTATACAGACTTGGAATTCTTTTTTCTGGATATTGACTTTAATTAAGAATAAAAAAACCTTCACAATTTTTCTTAATTAAGAAATGTAACTCTCCACAAAGTTAAATCTTTTTCTAAATATTGCCTAGAATTAAGAACAATTAAATTACCATTTCCAATGAATGGCTTAATAATTGGAGATTATAAATTTTTCACAATGAAAATATTTTCCCTTACAAAGGCATTCAGTCGGATTTTCAATCAAAACTCTCAAAACTAACCGAAATTTCATTTACATTTTAAACTCTTTATCTGATTTTGATAACTTGAATAATGAATAGAATTTGTATTGCCTCAGAAATTTTTCTGCCTCGAATAAACCACAAAAAACCCAAAGAATATTTTCTGAATTAATTCAAGCATATTGTACATTTATCTCCAAATTTCTTTAAATTATTAAATTAAATCTGGAATTATTTAACCACGCCAAACACTCTTGGTAAAATTTTATATGTAGAACACAAAACATCCTGATCCAAATAATCTTTTTTAAGGGCTGCTCCTATTTTAAGATTAAATTTAATTAATTACTTTCCAACATCCAATTTGCTGAACGATATTCACCATAGAAATGCATGACAAGTCTGCAAACATGAGCTAATACAGTGCTGCCTCAGAAGTCAATATGAAACCTTCGCATTTAATAAGTTTTCTAAGGTTTTTAAATATCTTCTGTAATTCATAAATAAATATTTACAATATTAGATTCTTATTAACAGAAGTGGAATTTGATGAAAAGTTAAAATTTATAGAAGTACGCTAATAAACTTTACAAACAAAATGGAATATGCCTTATAAAATCAAATTAGAGAAAGTTTTTAGAGTTGAAACTGAAAACCAACACCTTATATTCTCATAAATTTATAATCAATATTAAATGCATTTTATAAAAGTTGAGTTATCACAAAGCTTTTCAAGTTCAAAGAGAAAATTAATGCCTTATATTCTCAGAAATAAAATATTCTTACAGAAGGTACCAGTTAAAACTTTTTTTTCAGAGGTAGCGCTATATTTTTCATTTATTTACTTTAAGTGTAAATTGATTTAAAAATATTTTAAAGAGAAATTGAACTGATAACTATAGTTCAATGACTACTGAGTGTTTGACGGCTTGAGGATCAAGTTCGGTCCTTTTCCCTTATCCACTTCAAGGAATTCGGAGTGGTGAAAAAAACTTATTCTGGCTCAAATTAATTTTTTCCCTCCGAACTGGCCCAAAAAATGAGTGCATGGGGTACACGAGTGCGCGGGTTATATGAGTAAATATGGTATTTTAGAAGAAATATAATAATTAATTTTAATACTGTATTTACGTAATCCGCATCCTCGTGTACCACGCACACCCCTATTTTTGGACCAGTTCGAGGAGAAAAAAATAAATTTGTACTTTAACAAGTTGATGTCTACAGTGGTGGAAAATTAGAAAAAATAAAAAAAAATGTGGGGATTCACCGTACGTGTGTTCTGTCCATGGTTCCCTCTAATTGTAAGCTGCGCGGCTGCGCAGCAGTTTTTGAAGTGTCGCGCGCTAAATTTTTCAAGCGTGTACAATTGTGTGTATTTTAAAATATATCGGAGCAGGACCGCGTCAACCCCGGCGCATATCCGCGAACTATCGTCATTTAGGCACGCATAGCGATATTCATTCCGCCCATGGATGAAGAAAATTAGAAGGAACTATGGTTCTCTCCCGGGTTAAAGGAGCATCAGCGGCTCACGATGATAATATGGCGATAGAGATACCAGATGCCAACTTATTCCGGCAAAAAGTGTAGGTAGAAACTGATAGTAAATTTTTAATGACAGAACTGCTTTTCTTGAGTAACAATGATAAACTTAAAACTCAATTAAAATTATAAATTAATATTATAAAATATTACATCATCTCAGTGTTGAAGATGCACCAACGGCAGTATAAACAGCGCATTTAAACCCTAAATGTTTCTTGGTCGTGTAGATACACGTAAACTTCATAGAATTCTTCATCTTTTGCGAGTATAAACGTAGACGCAAGCGTGTTGCAGTAAATTTACTATCGAAACTCATAATTTTTAAAACTTGGTCAGAAATCTTCATATTTGCGATATTTTATTGAATTTCGTCACCGAAGAGATCGATCGCGATCACTATGTATAGTTCATTTTGTTAGTATCATTAGCAGCTGAAATCAGTCGAATTATAGGAAACTTAAGTTTCCTAATAGTTGAAATTAAAACATGTCACATGGAATGCTCAAGAAGCATGGACTCGAATCAATATTTATATATTTTTATTATTGTTTATTTCTGATTTGTTAAAACTTGGATTGTACATGACTTTGATTTTGTCTGAAAACGGTTTAATGAGAAGTATTATCAAGTGAAAAAGTGGGGGTCGACTTATATGGCGAACATATGCCTAATCATGTATTTTCATCTAAAAAAGCTGGGGTCGACTTATACGCCAGGTCGACTTATATGCCGGAATATACGGTAATTAAAACATAAGTACTCCTTAACCGTACAAAGTACCAGTTGTTGGCAGCTTCCCTGATGCCTATAACTGAACATTTGGCAAGTAGCTTATGATCCACAGTATCAAAGGCTTTGCCAAGATTAAAGAGCACACCTAGGGTTTTATTATTAGTATTGTTATTGTCAGTGATAAATTCAGTTGCATTGAGCAGGGTCACTTCTCTGTAGATGTGTTAAAACAGAAACCTAATTGAGAAGTTGATAGAATATTATATTTCTCAAGAAAGTCGAATAGTCTCTTATTAAAAACATATTCAAATACTTTTTAGAGTTGAGGGAGCAGAGAGATATGGCTGTAATTTTGTGGCTGGTCTCTGTTGCCTTTATTTTTAAAGACTGGAATGACTTTTGATGTTTTCAGAGAAGACACTCAAGCTTAGAGACTGATAGACGAGATACAGTAGAGGAGTAGTTGTTGCGTTACCGCATTCTTTCAAAAGTTTCCCAGGTACATCATCCAAGCCAGTGGAATCATTCTTTCCTATCTTAGATAAGTACCTAGTATATCAGTTCTTTTTCGTAACAGGGTTGTAAATAGATTGTCTTTGAAAAGTGCAAATTGTCAGGAGTAGAGGTAGATATGTTAGGTGAAATTAGGATTTGATTTAGAAAAAATGTATTAAGTGCATTTGCTATTTATACAGGATCCATTACCTTATCACGGAACTCATCTCTTGTAACAGGAAGAGGTTCTCTCTTCCTGGGTCCAATGCTATTATTTATTGTCTTCCGGGCTATATTAGATGAATTTAAGATTCTGGTGTCATTGTAGGTTTTCTTAGCATTTCTTATAGGAAATCTATAGTGTTTTTTGAGATTGGTGAACAGCTGTTGGAATTCTGGGTTGCCGTGGTACTTATTGGTATAGGCTAGCTCTTTGATTTTCTAAGACAGCACACGTATTTCAGGGGTAATCCAATTTTTGTTAGTTTTGATTTAGACTTGGGTGGTACACGGGAAAAAACATAATTGAATATAAATAGGAATCTATTGTAAAAAGTTGAAAAGCTGGGGCATTGAAGGAAGTGGAGGCCAGTCTTGATGGGTTAGATCAGGGGTTCCCAAACTTTGTGAAGCCATGGAACCCTTATCATAAAACATATATAAAAGGCAGTGTCACTTTGTCCCTTTGTGATGTAATGCTTTTTGAAGCTTAATAACTTGCAGACGACTGAAACGAATTTGATGAAATTTTCAGGATAGCATTATGATATAACAACAAAAAGTTTTAATGTATCAAACTCGAGATCAAAGACCCGGGTTCAATTCCAGGAGATAATTTCCATTTCCCATTAGGTAACACGTAAAAATGGACATTTCAATGTGCAGGCTTTCATTCTTTTTGAGATTCAAATTAGAAAGATTTGGCCTACAATCTTTGGATATGAACCATTTTAAAGAAAACATTATGAAGTTTCTTATTCTGTTCCTCTTTTTCCGCCTACAGTTCAAAATTGATCACACAGTTTGTGGAAATCTTGCCATTGTAACGGGTTGTTGCCTTGCCTACCAATTCCATTGTTAGACCTCTATGTCATATTGTTAATTCAATCCTTGTGGGTATAAACGTGCTTTGAATGCTTTTAATACGAGAGAGGGTATGAGAGGGAGGGAAAGAGAGGCAACTATTTTAAGTTTAACTAAAGATAGCCCATCAACAACAGAATACTCACTAGAAATGTTGTATATGACAAAATATTTCATATGTAAAAGTGATAAATTATTTTAAATGAAAATAATAATTATCTATCTATCTATAATTCTTCCGTTGATATTTCACCGGGCATTACACTAGTAAAACATATATAAAAGAGTGTCACTTTGTCCCTTTATCATGTAATGCTTTTTGAAGCTTAATATCTCGCAAACGACTGAACCGAATTTGATGAAATTTTCAGGATAGCATTATGATATGATAACAGAACATTTTAGTGTATCAGTAACATATAAAAGCTTTATTTTGTCCTTCTGTCCTTTTGTCACTCCCTCTGTCTCGCTCTGAAAAACAGAAATATACCTGGAAAGAGGGGACTAAGGTCAGCTTTTGAAGCACAATAGATACTCGCGGCGAGGTTTTTGAACCTTCGCTCGGATTGAAGGCAACCCTCTCAGCAGGAGGTATGATTTCAGGTCAAAGAAGACTGCCTCAATTTAATTTCAGAATAATCAATCATCCTCGTCATTTTTGACGGGCACTTATACTAGATTCAAATACTTTTCTCTCGCTGAACCCTAACTAAGAGATAGTAAGCCTAATCATAATAAAATTAACTTTAAAATTATTATAATGTTTAATATTTACATAGCTTATGTATCTTATAGTATACAGTTTACAAGTGAAACTTGTGTTTCCTGCTTCAAATAAGTGAAGGAAGAGCATATTGGGTCTCTTCCTCTGTCTATCGAGGAACCACTTTTAGCTTCTGCGGAACCCTTGAGTTCTGCGGAACACAGTTTGGGAAACACTGCCATATTGATACTTATGCACCTTTTTTCTAGAAAAAAATATCCTGGTTTCTCTCTATCTTTTCTCCAGTATCTCACATTTGACTCATCAATCCCGTAGTGCCATTGTGCATCAAGATTTGATTTTTCTTCCGCATATGCTATCACTTTGGTGTTAACCTTTATCGTACGTGCGTACGATATATCGTACACAAATTGTTGGCACGTCTGGCCGTGCGTACGCTTAAATGCGAGCCGGGGAGTCAGACGATCTTCTTGAATTCATGATAACTAGACAACTTGGAGTGACGTGATGTTTGCGGAGTGTGAAAAAAGTAGCTTTTGTTGCGTAAAGACTTTATAATGTAATGATCGAATTATCGTCGAAATAGAGTTTGCTTACCACTGGAAAGGATGACTAATCGGAGGCCCACTTCAAAAGAATGCTTCTCGATTTTGTTTCTCCCTCTTCGTAAAGCGATGCGGTGCCTCTTGATTACATGATTCATACTCTTGTGCTCTTTTTTCTTCACTTTTTATTGTCATGTGAAATTAGGGTCTTTCTTGGTCAGGCTTATGCAGCAACGAATAATAAAAAATACAAATGCTTTGGTATAAAGATTTATAAACTCTGTGACTCGAGAGAATATATGTATGACATGGAAGACTACTTAGGGAAATACAGTAATAGTGTAACAAATATATTTATAGATTGTGGGAAGCTCATTCAATTCTATTTGGTATAATGATTATATATTATTCAGTTTATTCTTAATTTTGTAGTTATTGTTTTGGTTTTCAAGTTGGTCTCTAATGTAAAAATGTTAACGTTGTCTCTTGTTGGTTGAGTTGTATTTGAGATTAATTAACAATTTCATGGCTATTGTTTAAAATATATTCATTAAATTATGATAATGATAATTTTGCTAAACTCCATATGAGATTTCGACTTATTCTAAGCCTTACTGACAATGAGAAAGAATTCTTTAAATTTTTATCATAAATGACTCAGTTGCATACAAATATTTAATGAAGTATACATAAGTTTTATCGTGTACTCAATAATTTCATAAATTACAATCTGTAAATTCTTCAAATATCGGTTTTTTAATAAACATTTCATAACGTTAATGCATTGCTACATAAAGTTTGCACATTTGTAATGCTAAAAAATATAATTATTGATAAATTTTGAATGATTTGATTTGCTGATTTTACTTTTAAATTTGACAAATTGGCCATGAAAGTGTTAAGCTATCGATAAGGAGCAATGTGATTTGTTAAGGATAATCAGAGTTAAGTCATGCAATGCAATTACTACTTAAATTTTACGTAAATTAACCTCTAATCGTTAAATTTCACGCACTTACCGTATATTACCTGGATATTTGACTGAAACTTGGAGAATATGCGATATTTATTCAAAAATAAAGTTTGCTTGGTTAAATCAGTTTGTTTTGCATTGTAGCTTTGAATTTTACATAAGAGCAAATGTTTTTGATGTTATAAATATAATCTTACCTCGATTAATGTTATATTTTTAAATGCAAGCAAGATAATTCTTAAATACAAATGTATTTAGTTCAATCTTTGCTGCTATAAAAATGAAATAGCTATCAGAAGTAAATGTAGACTCTTTAGAGTTTATATTATGCAATTAATCTTTTTAAAAACAGTAAAATGTCTGAGGTACATACGTTGTAATTTTAATGCATTTAAGCAAATCAGTTTATCAAATATAGAGGTTTAATTTTATTAACATTTGAAATAGGTATGTCATAAAGTCTTAATCTAGTATTTTTGAAGTTTACTTCTGAATTTGAATAGTTTATAAAAATGTTATTCCAGCATTTAAGTAATTTTAAGCATTGCTTTGTGAGATTCATAATTTTTTCGTTTATGTGAACATTGCTCCTATTTGGAATCAATTGCATCCATTCCTTTTTATGTATTTCTTGACTAATAAGAGACGTTGTTAATTGGAATTAAGGTCATTGATAATGTGAAATGTTTCTTTTTTTTTAAGAACAAGCACTTTGAAAAATTGCTTGCCTTTGATAAAAATAGCTGCAACTGGGCTGTGAAAAAATTAGTACATGCATTTCAGCTGCAGAGCAGTTGTTGTCAGTGGCATTTTGCCACTGATCTGTGCTGTTATGTAGTTTAAATGCTTGTATTAATTTTTCCACAGCTCAGTCGCAGTTATTTTTATCAGAGGCAGGTAATTTTTAAAAGTGCTTGTTCAATTTATTTCAGCTGCAAAATGTGTTAGAAGTTTGTGTTATGTGATATGTAGCTATGTCAGCTGTTGAATAACAGTTGAAATATAGATAAATTGTTATATTTGTCAGTTGTTGAATAGTTGAAATGTAGATAAATTGTCAATGTCAATTATGTCAGCTGTTGAATAATTTGTTCAATAATCAGCAAAATTTGGATGAATTTGTGGCTAAAAATGGCATTTTTAGGCTGAAAATGTGCTAATTTTAGCCAAAATATACCTAAAAAAACCCCTTAAGTCTTAAGATACCTAAAAGAGCCTCCAAGAAAAAGAAATTAGTTTTATCTAAAAGGAGTCAACAGGTTTTGTTTTATAAGTTTTTTATTGCAATTAAAAATAATGTACAATGTATACATACAAAGTTCAATAAAAATTTTACATGAAACATATTTTCTCTATTTATTTTATCCTGCACTTGAAAATAAAATTATTCGTTCTGGACTTAAAAAAACGTCTCGACTTAAAATAATTCGGACTCTAGACAAAAAAGTTGAGTTTGTTTACATTTTGGACAGAATAATTTTTGACTCTATACTTAAAAGATTTCTGGAAATGGGACTTTAAAGAATTAATCTGTTTACATTTTGGACAATAATTTTTTACTCTGGACTTAAAAAAATTTCTGGACTTGTATCCGACATGCTTTTGAATATAGCATGAAACAAAATTGCCATTTAAAATTTTTCATGAAGTGCAGAAAAAAATTTACAATATAGCAGACATAGAATAAAAGTTGAACATTTTTACAAAGTAATTTGGCATGGATAATATAATTTCTTTACTCATTTAGATTTTGAAAAGAGGTGAGAAAGTAAAGAGGAAAAATAGCATGGCTTAGGAAAAATATGAGATGAGAAACGATACATATTTTTATACCCTAAAGTGCTGCTAATTCTGGTTTGTTCAGATTTTAAAGAAGTGGCATTAATTATACAGAATGGAAAGTAATAGTTATATACATTTGGATTGTAAATAGAAATTAAGATTGCTCTGAATAATATAAATAACTCATTAACACTTGGAAGAAAGTAAATGGAAAAACTATTTATAAATACATAATGTCTAGCAAACTGTATATTCATGGAATTATTAAAAGAACTTTTGTATATCTCTTTAGATGATCAAGTTATCAAAACTTGAATAACGAATTGAAAAAAACCGAAGAATATTTTCTGGATTAATTCAGGTATATTGTACATTGATCTCCGACCCTCATCAAATTATTAAACTAAATCTGGAATTATTTAACCACGACAAACCCTCTTGGTAAAATTTTAAATTTAGAACACCGAAAATCCTGATCCAAAAAATCTTTTTTAACGACTACACCTATTAAGATTACATTTAATTACTTTCCAACATCCAATTTGCTGAACGTTATTTACCATAGAAATGCATAATAAGTCGGCAAACACGAGCAAATACAGTAATGTCTCAAATGTCTAGATATATGCAAAAATTATGGCATTTAATAAGTTTCTAGATTTTTAAATTCAGTATCTTCTGTAATTTGTAAATAAATTTTTACAATATAAGATTCTTATTAACGGAATTTGAATTTATGATGAGAATTTAAAATTTACAGAAGTACGCTAATAAACTTTTACAAACAAAATGGAATATTCTTTACAAAATTAAATTAAACATTTTATTAAAGTTGAGATCAGAAAGTTTTTCAAGTTCAAACAGCAAATTGATGCCTTATATTCTCAGAAACAAAATATTCTTACAGACGATACCAGATAAAACTTTTTTTTTCAGAGGTAACAATATATTTTTCATTTATTTACTTTCAGTGTAAATTGATTAAACAATATTTTAAAGAGCAATCAAATTCTTGGGATGTTGTTTAAACCAACTGTAAATTTTGGCCTATTCTGAATAATAAGAAAAAACAGCCACTAAAAATTGGAATTATTATTATATCGTACTTTTTCCATTGGTTGTGAACTAAAAGCTATAACTGTACCAAATTTCAAGTCTAGCTCAGGGGTCTCAAGCCTTTCAGTACCCAATATCTACTATTCATTTGTAAATCAACCCATCAGAGTGAGCCTTGATACGAGAAATACTGTTGAGGGGGTAGGTGGAATCCCCGCAAATTTCTCCCAAACTTTAAGAGACACCGAGACCAGCATCACAACATCAAATGCCCTGCTTAATACTACGCCTATCCAATTTAATCGCAAACAACTTTTTATTCAAGTTATCATTCTTTACAAGAGAATATTTTAGTTGAAATAAAATTGATTAAAATATTAACCACCAGGATAATTCAACGTATCACTTAGTTTTAAGGTATTAGAAGTTGAAGAAAAAGGCTATATTAAATAAATAAATATACAGACGGAAGAAATCAACCAAAACATAACTTGAATTAATAAATCAACTTGCACACAAAGTCGCAGTTAACCTCAAACTTTTGCCTTTTGTAATAATTTGCAATTGGAACAGCACGTATCAAACTACACTTAAGCATACTCTGAATCGATAAACAACAATATGCTCATGTCTCACTGCGAGAACTGACTGAGGGGTACCTGTATTATTTGATTTATGCATTCCAATTGCTCTTTAATTTTTGAACGAGTATAAAATCACTTGCACGGCTTTATAAAAAAGTTTTACAACTGTAAGTTCAAAATCTATATCAACATTTCTCACTTGATTCAACAAAAAGTAATAGCGCTTAGGCAAGACTCAGCAATCAACTTTAAAAGGGCCAAAGATGGACCACTCCATCAACTGGTTTGAGACCACTGCACTAGCTTATCTAAAAGTGCCTTATAATTTATATATTCACCTCATACATCTTACGTAAGATGTGGCTATATATTATACAAGACATTTATCACCTGATATATTGAACAAACCAGAATATAACAACAAAGAGATATAAAAACCTTCTAATCCATTTTTGTACAGCCTCCAGCTCAGATTCCTCTTCACTCTCGCATCCAGATGTATCAATTCTCGTCTCAGCAAAGCAGTACTCTTCGATTCATGGTTCCTCTACAGCTCAGCATCAACTGCTACTACCTACAATGAAGAGGAAAAAATGGTTGTGGTGAATTCAATAAAGAAATATAATCTAAAAATTATAAATATAAAAGATTAATTTGCTTAAACAATATGAAAGAGAACATCTTATTGATCGAGTCCTATTTTAGAATTGTAAAATTTTAAATTCTTTAAGAGTTTATTCAAATAATCATGACAGATTTATTTGACAATTGTTTTTAAATTTTAAAGTTCCACATTTCCTGAACTGACAAACCAAATATGTCATCCATTTATTTAATGAAAAATAAAGCGTTAGTTATCAGATGAAATAAAGAATCACACATAAAAATAATTTAAATGAAGAATCGGGCCATTTGCTGGTGCAATAAATATATTTTATTTACTGAGGTTTATTTACTAATTCAAACCTTTTACCTCTTCTTAAAAAGTTTACTGTATGGCAGAGTAAATCTACTCAATAGTCAATTAAGAAATATCAATGTTCTGATAACTCGGAATATTAGGTTGATACTTTAAGCTTTGTACACACATGCGCATTTCCCTGCAACAGAACAACAGACCGAGCAAAGTAGCACAACATTTTGGCAAACATGAACGTGCAACATTTCTGCGCAACAAACTGGCGATCCATGTGTAGTCGGTATTTCCGCAAACCCTCAAAGGATGTTGCACGCGCACGTTGCAACCTGTCTGGACAGGCATGCAACATTTAAGCGAGCGTAAACGTGTTTACACTCAGTTATCACCTTACAACCAAAGAAGACATATCGTTGTTCGCCTGTGCATATCGTTCAGTTGTAGTGTATTATTAAAATGGAGTGACACAAATCTATTGTAATCTATTGAACTCTATAGGAGCAAAGAGGTTCTTTGGGACGCAAAAAACAAGAGCCATTTTAATAAATTAATTAACAATGATGCTTGGGAGGAGATCGCAACCGAAGTCAGCTTCTCAGCTGATGAATGTCGGAAAAAGATGACAAGCTTGTTATCATCATTCCAGTGGGAAAGAACAAAGATTTGTTCAAGTCATGGAACAGTAAAAGGTATGTATTTTTAGAAACCGATACGTAAGTTATTTATTAAACAAAACCAATTTTATTTTTCCTCTTGGAAGTGTATTTATGCATAAAAATATAAGTTGCAGCAGCTACTTGAAAAGAAGTCATGTCTATTCAGGAACCGAATGGATACTGGCGGAAAACAGGCGAACAACGATTTGCAGCACCGTGCCGAGCATCCTCTTGTTGCAAGGTCTGGTTCGCTGTTGTTGCAGGGAAATGCGCATGTGTGTACAAAGCTTTAGAAGGCACCTCCTGCTGACCAAAATTTCAAAAAATTTCTTTTCTAGTTTTATATGACATGGCATTATCATAGATTATAATCATCTGTTCACGAATAAACATCGTTAACTCCTGATAATTATACATATAATCTGTTAATAATTTCAACTCTAACAACATTAGTCATTTCAATTTATGCTATAAAACAACGAATTGATCAATTCACTTTATAAAAATCATTCCACATAATCTTAATTGGAAATTATCGTTGAATTACAGCATTTATTATTATGTGTATATATGTATAATATATAGTATAAACATTAAAACCAATTTCATATTGGATAAAATAACGGTTTTTACATTTAAAGCCTAAAAACAGTCAAAGAACATTAATTCAGATTGGAACTTCAAGCCAAAGAATAGTATGCAAATATTTTTAATCTTTCGAAAGACCAATATGCTGCTCTTTACGTGGTAAAACTGATGTTATCGCTTCTGATTCCATGTCTTTAATACTTAATAAATAACAGGCTAATAAGATAATAAGAATATGAAACGTTTCCCATTTTAAAAAGCATTGGACCACCAGTCACACACCAATTTCACCAAAAATAAAATCCTTTGTCATAGTAATAAATGGCATAACACATCACGTACACCCTGCAAATTTCAGCCTTCTATCTCTTACAGTTTAATAGCTATTTTGATTTGACTGATTGATCATTTCTAAAATAAAATGCTCTAAAATGGTATTTAAGTAACTATTGTACAATTTTTGCATGCTCAACTGATCATTAGCTAACCACCAGTGGAAATAAATTGGCACAATAAATTTTCATTAGCATAATTGTATAAACTTTCTATTAAATTTGAATGTATTCCAATAATTTGACTAACTTTCACCAATGAAAATATCAGAAACCGCTTTCTTCAAAATATTTCCATGATTGCTTCATTTTGGGATGTTTCAAAATGTCTCCATAATTTCAACATTAAATCGCTTAAAAGATCACTATACATCACCAGATCAAATTCATAAACATTTCACGTTACACTGCCACTAATTCCTTTTGTTTCTACGAAATTATCCCCTATTTGTGCACAAATATGGTCAATTTGTTGCCTTTGCAGTCAGTAGGCAGAAAAGTAGAAGTTCCCAAGCACAAAGTATTTCATAAGCATAAAATAATCCTAAAATTGAAGTGTTGATAGCACATTAATCCTATGCACTTCTGTTTGATTTATATTGTGCATCTATTTTAACAAGTCAGTTTTCATAGGGTCTTGTACCAACAGAATTCTGCTATGTATATTGGTTTCGTCCATATAAATAATTGAACGTTCTTCTCTGAACTTCTCAAAAACTATCCTCTGTAAACGGATATCAGTACGCTCAAAAACAACTTTCCTATTCTCAGTTCTCTTTTTCCACCTGTTTTTCGAAGCTAAAGCTGATAAAAAAAACTCTCCGATCAACCATGGGACAGCAACGCTTGTCTTCCATTGCACTACTCTCTATTGAGAATGAGATTGTGCGAGAAACATCATTTGAAGATGTTATTGCTGATCTTGCAAAGAAAAAATCTCGAAAGTTCATCTCATGTTAATTTCTTTCACCTTATGAAAAAAAGAAGATAGACATTGAAATGACTCTGGATCTTTGTGTATACATTGTGTCTATCCTTGCTAAATATATATTTAATAAAGAATAGATGTTTGTTATAAGTTTCATCATACAAATAACAAACTACGTCAAATTTTTTTCATAGGCACTAGGCACAGTGCCTACTGCCCCTATATGATAATTCTGCCCTGGTTAGCAAATCTTTAAAATTTCGAAAGCATAAGTTATAAAATTAATTTCATTTTCTTGACGGAATACCCAGTTAAAGAAGTTTATCACTTTCCAATATAAGCATAAGTTACTACACTTACACCATTAATAGTTGGAAAAACAAGCTCAATAAGTATTAAATGTATATAGATGCCATTAAAAAAACTAATGCATAGTTATACGTCCAAACTAATCCGAGTTATTCATCTAAATAAGTCTATAATTCTCACTGGAAACTTCTAGAGATAACAGCCAACAAAAACATTATTTCAAACAGCCAATATGATAAATTCATCATGCAAACTATTTAAAAGAAACACTGATTATACTCACTGTTAATATTTCTTGACCAGGAACATCTGCAAGATGCCGTTGATGCCTTGGTCTCTTGGTATCAGCGATGGCAAATTGCTGTAAATCCAAGGAAGACCAACACCATCATCTTTCACCCTGGGAGAGGAGCGCTGCCTGGAGTTGATGAATGCAGCCATCCCCTGGAGCCCTGAGGTCACCTATCTTGAGGTGATCTTGGAGAGGAAGCTGCTTTGGAGATCGCAGGTGGAGAATGTCTGCCTCAGGGCACTGTCACGACTCTGCCCTATCCTGCATCCAAGGGTGCTGTCCATGGACACAAAGAGGAGGCTATACCTGAGCCACGTGCAGCCCGTCATCATGTATGCAGCTCCGGTATGGTCTGGGGTGTGCAAATCAGTTTTCCACCGGCTGCAAACAGTGCAGAACAGCGCACTCCAGCTGGTCCTCAACCAAGGGAGGTACGAGTGTGTGGCAAGACTGCATGAGAATGGAGCCTTGGACAACTTGGAGGTTCTACTCCCGAGGATGGCGAAGGCCATCTACTTAAAAGCGGCAGCATCGAAGCAGCAGGAGGTGCAGAAGCTAGGTGAAATCAAGGTTAGGTGGTGAGACCATTATAAACGTCTTGTTGCCAGCCTAGATAGTGCTGAAACACTTCCCCGAACCAAACGGCCGAGGGTTGAGTGAACTAATCCCATGAAAGGCACCATATAGTTTATCAAGCAAGTCAACAAGCCATAGTCCCGCATTTACAACAAAGGCAGTAATGCGATTTCCAAGGCGATGGAGCTGTATTCTCTGAAACAACCAGAGATTCAAAACTGAAAATTTGTACTGCAATTTCATACCACATAATATTCCTAATAACATGAGTACATTATGTCATGTCTCTCTTACTAAATCTTACTAAATTTTGTCTGATAAGTGAAGACTTTTGAGGAAACCTTATGTATTTTGATTTATTCATTAAAATATTATTTATTCAGTAACGCGTATGCTTTAGTGAGATTAACAAAATATATGAAAAATTAGATGGACTTCCCCGTAATCTCAAGTTAAATTGGTACTTTAGTATTTTTGGATGTTTCATAAGTCTCCAAATTTCAACATTAAATCGTTTAAAAGATCATTACACATCACCAGAGCAAATTCAATAAACATTTCGTCACACCAGGGGTGCCCATTACATCTCCCATGGGCGACCAGTTGCCCTTTAGGAGGGTCTGTGTCGTCCACGCATCCATCCAGGCATTAAGCTTATTATCCTGAGTAAGGAGTTCCATTTTCTAATATGAACTTAATTAAATCAAGAACCAGAAATGCTGTCACTAATGAACATTTCTAAGACCGTTTACTTCTCTGTTTCTAGTTACATGCCCAATTACCATTCACTAGCTGAAGATACGCAGTGTAAACATGCCCATAATCGCACAAACCAAAATTAAATTAATCAGTTGTATAATGTTGTTTGATGTATACTGTATAATAAATGCATTTTGCGGTAAATTTGTAGTAGAATTCATTCTTAAAATCCCTTTTTATATATTCAAAAAATAAGTGGCCAGCTAGACAATTATCAGGATGAAAGTAGCCCATGACATGAAAAAGTTTGCGCACCCTTGTGTTACACTGTCACAGCAAAATGAATTCCTTTGTTCCTATGAAATTATCCTTCCTTTATACACAAAAATGGTCGACTTAAGTTGTATTTAAGCACAAAGTATTTCATACACATGAAATAACTCAAAAATTGAAGCGTTGATAACACTTACGTTAACGACAGCAAACCTTTACAATTTCAAAAGCATAAGTTATGAAATTAGGTAATTTTATTTTATCGACAAAATATCCACTAAAAAGCAGTTGAGATTTAACACTTTCCAATTACCGTATATACACGTGTATATGCCGACTCCATGTATAGTACGACCCCTGTTTTTTTGGTGAACAAACCTGATTTTTTCACATATCTCGTTTATAGTACGACCCCAGCTTTCCACCATGGTCGATATATTTCGTTTCGATGGCTCGGTTACGAGCGAGATATATCGAACAACCTTGATTTTCCACACAACCATAGAATAGACCGTAAATGTCGTAAATATTATTTCTTGCGAGTACATTAAAATTCGGATAAGTTAAGCATCTTACTCCTAAAACATTTAATAAAAAGTGATATGAATCATGATTGCACAAGATGAAATAAAATCGTTTCAATTCTGGTACGTCTGGATTACGTTCCGAGTACGTAATGGTTCCACTCGCTCATCTATTTAATAGGTAGGGATAACGGATAAAAAGAAATTACTTTGTAATATTCCACAGTCTTTATTGTTTCTTCAATCACACACCGACCGGTTTCCGCTATAAAATCATTTTAATGGTCTTACTAACCGACGTAACACCTTTATAATGACTTTGTAGTGGAAACCGGTCGATGTGTGATTGAAGAAACAATAAAGACTTGAATATTACAAAGTAATTTCTTTTTTCCAAGATGTCGAAATTCCATGAAGTTATGCCGTCTACGATACTTTTAGTCCAACTCGTTCCAATCCATCCCTTGTAAAATGACGAAAACAAAGATGTACATACATAAAATTCAAGAAAGGAAGTGCCCGTAAATCTTCACTTATATCAAGTATTTGTGAATTTGAAGCTTTATATATGAAAAAGATTCTACCCTTCATGAAGCAACATAACAACGATAAAGAACCTCACTGTTAAGGTTAGCCCACCATAAGAATGCGTGCGGGTGGCATAACTTCACCGAGAAAGCCCGTGAAGATACATGAATTTTAAATCCTCAAATGCATTACTCGTGTATAGTACGATCCCCAATATTTGAAATAAAAATTTGGTCGTAAAAACTCGTACTATACACGAGTATATACGGTAAACTAATGAAGTCCTGTGCTTTGTTTGGCATGAAGCTGAGGATAACAGGGGAGCTAACGAAATCAGTAGGTACCTGTGTTTTGAAATATCTGAACTTTTAGAAGATAAAGCAAATGCTACTGCAGAAAATAAAGTATATGTTGTGTTGCATTCGGATAAAATGAAAGTATAATTAAGACAAGAAAATGTCATAAGTCAAAACGCTGTTAAATATTTCATTTTGCAACAGTTATTATTCACTTTAAAAAGAAAATTACTATTTAATCAAATTTATATTACAGGGGAGGTATATATTATAAGTGATTCTCGCTTAATTTGATAACTTACTACGATAATTTTAATTTTAGGGAGTCACAATTTTCAAAGCCTTCTCCTGAAAAACCGCAATTTTTGACTTGTGTCCCTTTTCCTGTGCATGAACGATGTATAGATGCCATTAAAAAACCAATGCATGTCTACACGTCTAAACTAATCCGAGTTATTCATCTAAATGAGTCGATAATTGTCACTGGAAACTTCTAGAGATAACAGCCAACATATGCATAATTTCAAACAGTCAATATGATAAATTCAACATGCAAACTACTTAAAAGAAACACACTGATTATACTCACGGTTAATATTTCTTGATATCACACAAGAGAACACGACATACCAGTTCTGTGACGTCTTCTCTATGGGAAACTGCAGACATTCCTCTGGAAAATGAGAAGCAAATCTGAAAATTTGAACTGCAATTTCATGCCGAATATTCCTACTGAGTACAGTTTCGCTTATTAAATCACTCCGCTAATATACGAAACTATTGTATTGTAACTCCAATTAAACTTTGATTCAAATATTTGTAAAATATCAAACATATCTCTTACGTTGCTGAGTAATGCTTAATACTTATTTAAAAACCATCCAACAAGTATGCATTGATTACGTAGCTTAATATCAATTAAATAAAATACAATTGCTTTGAATGAATTTTGCGATATAGGGTTGCCAGCATTAAATATGGCAACACAGTCTTGTCTGAAAAGCGAAGACTGGAGGAAACCTTATGTACATATTTTCATTTATTCATTAAAATATTTATTCAGTAATGCGTACGCTTTAACGAGACTAACAAAATATTCGAAAAATTAAATGGACTTCCCGTAATCTCAAGTCAAATTAGCACTTTTGGCAACCCTGATCATATGCTATGATTTATAAAATGGTGTAAGAATAAGAAAAATGTTCCAGAGAACGACAGATATTTCACCACCTGGCCTATGTGACAGAAAACCAACCCTGACGCTTACACAGCCACTCGATAAATTAATAACCATTTTCATGTCTAAACTTGACTCACTCCATCCAAAATACACGTGGTTAACTTTCAACACATTTCAACAAGGGCAAATAATTGCATAGATCCTATATAAAGATTTCTCGTAATTAATATAAAGGTAAGATTATGCCGCCGTTAAATTGCAGTCAAGAGATCAACCACATTGTTTAATTAAGACTTATGATTTCACAAAAAGCTATGAACTATGGAGCGGAAGAAATAACAAGAACTTGAGACAAAAATGTATAAAAATCAATATTAATGCGAGAATACAAACCCGATGCAGCGGGCCATTAACCACACCTAAAATTAAGATTTCACGATTTGATTCTTCCTCTACCTAAAATTAAAGTGAACATCAGTGAACGAATTGAAGTCACAGCAATTCACCAGAGCTAGGACATGCGCGTTCGGACTTCTTTTTTTTCATGGCTCTTTCGTGAAATAGTAATGCAGGTTATGTTCCATTAGATGGGTGCGAATCAATTTAATTTATAATTACAATATATTTGAAGAATAGTTGTATTTATGCTGTTCACGTAACGTAAATGGTGCCGGGGTGTTTCCTAAAATTCAAAAAGTACTGCATCTACCTTTTTAGTATTTTTTGCTGCCTTAGAATATCACAATCTAGGTAAGCCAGTGATTCCCAACGTGGGTGGTACTTCTTCCCAAGGGACGTTACGGAATTCTTGGATTGAGATTACAGGTGAGAATTTAAGAAACTGCCATTATGTATCATAATACAATAGTATACTTGTAGATATACAGTTGAATGCCTATAACTCGAATTTTCCATAAATCAAAGTGAATTCATTTCATCGGACAAAACCTTTTCATATTATTTTTCTTCTATAAATAAAATTTTCTGTAAGTCGAATATTTTTTTGTTTCCCTTGAGGTTTGACTTATAGATGTCCCACAGTACTATATGATGGTTCGAAAGTGTTAGTTGAATACTATAATAAAAGATTTTTGTAGAAGTGTAGCTTATAGCAGGGCTCCGCAACTGGTGTGCAACGGCACACTGCTGCACCGCGACAGAGAACTTGGTGTGACCCGGCACATCGGGGAGAATTATAGAGAATGGAAAAATGCTGTTTTATTATTCTTCAGTTGAAACCACATAAACGAATTTCTTGTAAAGCGCGATATTTTATGTTAAGATTTCTTACGCTGTTTCAGTTCCTTGAAACCATAACCGAGTCGCATACGTTGTTTATAAATACCTTGAAATTTGGCACGATTGTAGGTTTCCAGTCACAACCAATGGGAAAAACCAGAGATAGTTAAAATTCTAATTTTTAGGGGTTATTACCACCCCATTATTGAAAGTAGACTGAAATGCTTGCAGTATATGATATACTCATATCTTGCTGCTGGGACCGACAGTGGCATAGCAAGATGGAGGGGGACAGAGGGAGCATCTGCACCCGGGTGCAGGACTTGAGGGGTTGATTTTTTCATGAATTTAATGGAATGATTTTATGAATGTATCGAGTTTCTTATGAAATAAAGATGGCCGCAAAAATCTCTAACATAAGTCATAGAAGTCAAATTTCTTAACACTACTAAATGCGTGTGATTATATAAAAATGAAACCACATCTTAAAATATGTTTAATTTAATGTGTTGATGTCTCGGATAGAATACTGTGCAGCACAAACGAATGCTTCGAAATTCTCGAATAATTAAAACATTTTAAACAGTAAAAAGTGCAGCGATCCAGAGATGAATCTTTTTCTTGTAATTTATTCATAAAATACGTATGAAGCGACATGACCATAAAACTCGGAGTTTTAGCTTATGCAAATGCAATAAAACGGAATTCATTTAAGATATGTAATCAATTTGGCTTTTAATGTGTGAAGAGTTACCAATTTTGTACTCGACATATTAAATTCACAAACTATCAATTTAATTTTACGTTGCGCCTGCTATCTCGAGAGTAATAATGATGGATTCATCTCTACCGAAATAGTGAAATGATCGGGCCACTTACATTAGATTAGATTACATTTGATTTCCAACAAGCACGTTATATATTTTTAAAAATTTTTTGAAGAATATTTCTTAAAAACTTTTTTAAAAAGTTCCTTATTAAAATATTTTATGAAAATTTTTAAAAATATTTTATGAAATTTTTTTGGAAATTATCTATTTAAATATTTTTGGAAATTAAAAAAAATATTTTTCAAAAATTTAAAACCCCCATTTCAAACCCTGACGTTTGAAATCCCACCTTTTAAATTGCCCCTTTGAAACCCCCCCTTTTAATGCCCACCTTTATACCCCCCCTTTGCAAACCCCACTTTGAAGTCCCCTCTGAATCCCCCCTCTTTCATTCCTCCCCTTTTAAATCCCCTATTTCAATCCCCCCCTTGAAACCCCTTCTTTCAAATGCCCCCTTTGCAACCACCCCTTTTAAACCCCATGTTTGAAATTCCCCCTTTTAAATCCCCTCTTTCAAACCCTCCCTTTGAAAACTCACCTTTTAAACCTACCCCCTTCAAACACCCCCTTTTAAACCCCACTTTTTAAATCCCCCCTATTAAATCCTCTCTTTGAATCTCCTTCTTTCAAACTCCCCTTTGAAATCCCCCTTTTGAAAACTCCCCTTTTAAACCTACCCCCTTCAAACACCCCCTTTGAATCCCCCCCTTTTAAACCCCACTTTTTAAATCCCCCCTTTTAAACCCTCCACTTTTAAACCTCCCATTTTAAATCCCCCCTTTTGAAATCCCTTCTTACAAACCCCCCCCTTTGAAAACTCCCCTTTTAAACCTACCCCCTTCAAACACCACCTTTGAATCCCCCCTTTTAAACCACACTTTTTAAATCCCCTCTTTGAATCTCCTTCTTTCAAACTCCCCTTTGAAATCCCCCTTTTGAAAACTCCCCTTTTAAACCTACCCCCTTCAAACACCCCCTTTGAATCCCCCCTTTTTAAATCCCCTCTTTTAAACCCCCCTTTAAAACCCTCCACTTTTAAACCCCCCATTTAAAACCCTCCACTTTTAAACCCCCCATTTTAAATCCCCCCTTTGAAACCCCTCCTTTGAGACCCCCCTTTGAAACCCTCCTTTGCGACCCCCCTTTGAGACGCCCCTTTGAGACCCTCCTTTTCAACCCTCCCCTTTGATACCCCCTTTAAAACCACCCATTTTAAACCCCCACATTTGAAATCCCCCATTTTAACACCCCCTTTGAAACCCCCGCTTTGAAACTACCCCTTTTAACCCTCCCTTTTAAACCCCTTCTTACAAACCCTCCATTTCAAAATCCCCCTTCTTAAACCCCCTTTGAAGCTCCCCTTTTTAACTGCCCCTTTGAAACCCCTTCTTTCAGACACCCCCTTTGAAACCCTCCATTTCAAACATCCCCCTTTGAAACCCCGTTTTTTAATCCCCCTTTTAAGCTTACCCTTTTCAAATCCCCAACTATTAAACCCTCCCCCTTTGAAATCCCCCCCTTAAGACCCACCTTTAAAACCCCCCTTTAAAATCCCTCTTTGAAATCCCCTCCCTTATCCTTATCCCCTTCATTTATGCCAACCCACATTTCTTATCAGATTCCGAGCAAATTTAGCAGGATTATAGGAGACAGCAAGAGGAAGGTCAGCATGGGATTTCGTATCTGTCTGCCTGTTTTTAGAAAATGGTGGCCAATTGAAACGTCTTTGCCTTGCATAAAATATTGATTTTTCCAGGGCGACGTCGGATATTTCCACTGGTGACATTACAGAGTAGTTAATTTGAGTATTTGAAAGTAATAAATTTCGAGCCCTTTGTCTTCTGAACGATCGTAATTCTCCCGTTAATATTTAAAAGGTAATTCTACTAGTACTAAAGATAGAGTGAATAATTATACCTTACCTCCTGCTGTAAAGGATCTTTAGGCTGCAACTTCGCAGGCCTTAGTTTCACCTAGATTAAGGTCGAACAAATAATTTCAATAGAATCAAAAGAGTTGCTGATTATTGTCGTTATAAAGCAGAGATATGGAATAAAAATGGATATCACAAAATTTGCACTTGACTCGAAATATATTTTTACTAACCCTATGTTATTCTAGCGTGTTTAAAAACATCTGATTTGTGTGTATAGCACATGACATTCTCTGTTATACACAGCAATGAATATGACTGCTCTCTATAGAACGTCTTTCAGTCTTAGTCTAATGCTCGTGGTAGCCTGACGACGTGCCCTCAGGTTGCTCCATCCCTTTCACTTTTACTATTAGTTAGCCGCCAGCTTAATATGCCTCAGAAGACCATGAAGAAGGACCTAGAGTCCGACAGCACGGAGCTTCTTGCTATGATGGAAACGCTAATGAAGAGTATGTCGACATTTCAAGATGAACTGCATCAAATTGACAAGGAAGATTCACCAAAGAAGAAGGAATCCCTCTCATCGTTGGAGGAAAGGTTTTCCACTCTTAGAAATTTCTCCCGGAATCTTGCCCACTAATAACACCCGTTTTCCATTCATACCATCCTTCGCCAGTAGACCCTCGCAGCAGGCAGCAATAACACCCATTAGCTCTTCGGACCTTCCACTCCCCGCCATCCTCCCTCTCCTCCGCCTTTCCCAAACTCAAAATAGCAACCCATACCCTCTCTCGCCCATCACCTCCTCTCCTGTACCAGCATATAACCTTAATACTCATGCTCCTCTCTCTCTCTCAACCCAGAGGCAGCAGAATTCTTACCCCTCTCTATTTCATCTTCACTCCCGCCCCACTCACTACCTGCATTACAGCCAGCTACAATCCTAACCCGCTTTAATCCAAATGCTCCTGACTCCATTCCTTCTCAAACTCATCCACGTCTTTCCTTAGACCCAAATGCTTCTGAATTCCACCCATCTACATAATCAGATTCCACCACAAAGTCCATTTTATCCGATAAGTTTAACCCCTTTCCACGTTCTCTACAGAGCAAAGCTTATCAGCACATATAGAAGATCTTCGTAACATTCTACCTCATAATAACGCCCTATTTTAAAATGCTTACCACTGAGTGCGAATACCGTGCAAAGGTGTATTGATGAAATGGCTGAAGATGTAGAAAAAACTGTAGTATCAGAGCTCATACATAGTAAGTTCTCCATCCAACTTGATGAGTCCACTTTTGGTAGTTCTTCTATTCTTATGGCTTATATAACATATTTTAGTAAAATCAAACATCAAATTATTGACGAATTTTTATTTGCAAAATATCTTGAAAGTGATGGAACGGGGTTGACAATTTTCCAGCGATTGGAGGAATATTTAAATAAGTACGATATTTCATTTACTAATATAACAGCAGTAGCCACAGACGACGCACCTGCGATGGTGGGCCGTTACCGAGGTTTCGCTACCTTTCTTAAAGAAAAAGTTCCCGGCGTACGTACTATTCACTGTGTGTTGCACAGAAACCATCTGGTGGCAAAACTCTCAGTGACGAATTGCATGATACTCTAAAGGTGTGTATTAAATCTATTAATCAAATTAGAGCTCATCCTCTTAAATCGCGATTGTTTGCCAAACTCTGTGAAAAAAACGATGAATTATCAAACCAATTACTCTTGCATACTGAAGTAAGATGGTTGTCTCGAGGTGCAAGTTTACAAACACTTGTTGAGTTGTTCGACTCAACTGTAGAGTTTCTTACAGATGTTAATTCGTTTTCCAGTGATGAACTGAAGAGAAATAAGAATCATATTTTCTACTTGGCGGACTTATTTGCAAAATTTAATGATGCCCAGACCTGTCTACAAGGTAAAGATGTCACGATTATTCAAGCTCGGACAATTCTATCAGACTTCCAAGTTAAATTAGGCTTGTTTAAATCTTCATTGTTACGAAGAGATTTTCAGTACTTTTCGAATCTACGGCAATTGGAAGTAAAAGATGAAGATTTGTAAATATACACTAAGCATCTTCAAAAATTGAGCAATGATTTTAAATTGCGCTATGAGGATTTAGAGAACATGCACATCCCAGATTGGGTTATCGCGCCATTTTCTGCAGAAGTTGAAAACATCGAATGTAACTTACAAGATGAACTTATTCAATTGTCAGTTGATCTTGAAGCTGAGACTCTTTTTAAAAATGTACTTTAAGTTACTTTTGGACGAATATAAATGTTGTACGAAAATATCCAAAACTTTCTGAAATGGTACTTCCCTTTTTGCTTGCATTTCCAAGCTTGTATATGGTTGAAGCTGGTTTCAGCCATGTTAATTCCATCTTAACAAAACAGAGAAATAAGTTAGATATCGAATTCCGTGGCGATTTAAGGCTGAAACTTACTAATCTTGAACCCAACATTGCTAATCTTGCCAAGAGTCACCAAGCACACCCGTCACATTGACAATGGCAGTCAATTTTACTAACTTAATAAAAGTCTTATTATAATGCATCTGATTAGACATAATTATATTAGATATATGTAATATAAATGATAAACACCGTAAAATAAACAATCTAAAAAATCACACAAGCGTCTTTTTTTGCTTGTCCTATTATAATTACATAATAGTAAAGTAGAGGGGGTCGATAAAAAGTAAAGTCGAGAAATTCTTGAAGGGGTCGACGGTCAAAAAAGTTTGGGGACCCCTGCCCTACGCGGTCCAAATTTTCGGAAATACACAATTGTTTTCAAAATTTTGCAGATTTTTTGTTCTCCTGTTGCCAAGTCCACCTTAATTGTTGTCTCTGATTTGATTACCATCGACTAAACGTTCATATTGACGTAAAAATGGAATCCTTAAGTTAGTAAGATCATTATACGCTACATTTTTGCTTTAATTGGTTTTATTGTTATAAATATAACAATGGATGAATTCATTAAAATAATGATTTAACTTGAGAACATTCAGTAAGATTATTTTCTGTGACTAGGATGCGTTTATTGTAGATTGTGGTAGAAAAGCATATTTATTTTTTAAAATACTGTATCTGAGTATTCAACCTTTTGGAAATACCAAATGTTTTTGTTTTCGTGACTGAAGCGACCAAGAATCACCCTGTCAGTGGAAATACGCGTAAGACTCTGCCATTTCATTACGAAGGCTTTGGTGAGGAGGAATCTTCCTAAACCCCAGTAAGTTTATACTCTGCATTATTCTACAATCGTTTCAGCGCTTACTTTTTTAATACTTTCGCCTGGCTTAAGTGGATAAATAATTATTTTTTGTGGCGTCGCTTTTACAAGAGTTATGTTTTGTGATTGATTAAGTGGATGACATTTCCTGCAAATTACAGAAAGTTCACATCTTTCTTTTCCCAATATTTGCTCTCTTTGATGTGTTAAGACCAGGGATGTTAAACGAAACCGAACCCAAAGAATAGTTTCGGTTCGGAACAAAACTATATCTTTTCTCTTGCCATTTAGTTTCGGTTCGTAACGAAACTGTATGTTCTGTGATGGGTTTAGTTCCGTTCCGGAACGAAATTGTTTAGTCGGAACGAAATATTTCGTTCCGGAACGGTTCCTTTTCTTGAATGGGTTCGGGTTCAAGTTGAGAGTTATTGGGATATACGTTCAGTAGTTTCGTTCCAAGCAAACTGCACCATTATTCTGGTCGTGGGGCGGAGAAGAGAGTGAGGTACTCGCATAGAGCAGAAGCCCGCAAATCATACCCGCCTTAGGGGTTTAATTAGGCATAATTTTATTCTTCTAATGTAAGCCGTTTTAACATATTCAATATCTTCTTGGTTTTTGAGATCCATCCCCAATGGCCAACCGAAATTTCACTATTTTTTTAAATATCGTTTTTCTGGAAAAATTCGCACTAAATACAAACTAACCGATGAGCAAACTGACAAAAACTAAACTGAGGAGCCGGCTTCCTACGAGGAGCCAATGTGCGAAGCCGTCGCTTAACGGTATGGTTAGGGGCCATCCATATATTACGTAAGACGTTTGGGGGGAGGGGGGGGGGTGCGGATGAGTCTTACGTTGTCTTACAAGGGGGGAGGAAGGATCTACGATTGGTCTTACGTAAGATTTTACTTTAGCGAAAACGCAGTTTGCGTCCCAGAACAGTACTCTGAATGAAACGCATTTAACACCGCTAATGCGGCGCTCCTGTGCTCCAGCGATAGCAGGACACTGTCAGTCGAAGTGGGCGCCGATGCTCTGCCACATGGGGGCGCTGCACTTTTATTGCTGAGCTTTCTTGTACCCCCACCCCGCTCCCCGAGTCCCACTCTGCATGACGCACATGCTGCAAGTTCCAACCTGACGCGAGCCGCTACCGGCAGACAGGAGTGCTGCGCGAGGGTACCGCGGGTTTAAATGACTTACTTTCGCTCGAATGATGGGGTCTAGAGCAGATCTCTATAGAAGGCTCTTTGAAGCTTTCAAGAATTGCTACCCAAGCAAAACTCCACAACAAGCCCAGGAGGAGACAAATGTCATCTGGCGAAGAGCTAAAACTGAATTTGGGAAGGATCGTATGGCATTTGAAAAACAAATTGACAGTAAAATTCAACAACTGAATCAAGAAGCTACGAAGAGGAAAGCTATTCTCAAGAGCTTTTTTGTGAAGGTAAGCATTGCGGATGACACATTTCAGATATGTTTTGCAATTACAGCCTGCATGCACGAATGTTTCGTAGAATGCCCCTCCGCATGTCTGGCCCATGTTTATTAGTTTTATTCGATGTCTAGGGGGCTCAGCACAACAGGGGTGCCAATACGTCGACATATGACTGTTAGCCAAGTACGGCTTCTCACTGAAATAATAAACATTTGTTTATAAATAATAGGGGAATTATTTACTAGACCAGCTGACTACCACCCCTGAAAATTATCTAATACTCATTCGAAGTGAAACATCAGTAGTGGTGAGCTCGCGAGTGAAAAAAACCTCAATTTCTTTCGTAAGATTTAGGAGGGGGGGGGGTCCCATTGGTTCTTATGTTTTCTTACATGGGGGAGAGGGGGGGGGTCAAAAAGTGGCCTAAAACGTCTTACGTAATATATGGACGGTCCCTTATTACGGAGCGGGAGATGCGTCGATTACGCGTCGACGCCGGCATTAAATGTGTTAATGATCTGGCAATTTTTCCGCGAACACATTTTCCGTCAGCGAGAAAAACAACTCCGTACAAGGTCGGCGTTCACTACTCACTGTGCACTCTACATCTTTCCGGTGGTGATATTAGGAACTAAGATCACCCTCCTATCCCCGACCTCCCCTCTCGCATTCCCCCCTCGCCCTCTCCTCTCGCCGTTAGACGCAAGTAAAAACCATTGAAAACTGGCTGGAACCAAAGCTGGAACCAAAGTAGAAGGAGCCGGAACGAAACTATTTCATGTGCGAACCCGATCCGGAACGGTTCAGTTTCGTTCTATCGACATTTCGTTCCGAAGATTTCGTTCCTGTTCCACTTTCGTTCCACGACTTTGGTTCCTTTTTCGGTTTGGTTCCTCTGAACCGTTCCTTGAACCGAAACCAATCTGGAACCGTTCCTCTTTAGTGGGTTCGGTTTCGTTTAACAACCCTGGTTAAGACCCAGTTTGACTCCCGGTCTTAGCAGTTCTATTCTTCTGTTTCCTCATTTCACATCACTACAGTTTATGCATGTCACGTAAGAATCTTCTGATCACTAATCATTTCAATTTAATTACTGTGCCACATCAATTTACTCTCTGCCAAAACTTAAAAAATACAGATTTCTGATTACCTACGGATAACATTTTTTTTAATATGCGCACACTGCCTTTCCCTCAGTGAGATTCTAACATGCAAACCTTACATTGGGAGTCAAATATCTAAGTATCCTATACTGTGTAAATTCATTGCTAGAGAAAATATGAATTATTAACAACAACTTATTTTACAAACTTATTATTTTTTTATGAATCAATTTAAAATTAAACGTGCAAATTTTGCGCAGGCTCAGCTAGTTTTAATAAAAAGTCTAGGCCAAAGAAATCAGCACCTTGTATAGGTGCATCAGAGCATGAGACAGATGATGAGGAAACATTTTGTCTTGTCTATATGGAATCATATTCTAACAGCCGACCAAGGGAAAAGTGGATACAATGTGTATTATGTAAAATGTGGGCGCATGAGCAATGTAGTGATGGCAGTTTATTTTATACATGCCATAATTGTGAATCTGACTAGAGTAATGATTTTGATGAGTTGTGGCAACTACTGTTGTATTGCAAAAATACTTGAAATTTGTGCCCTTAATTTCAGTAAATGTTATTTAACAAAATTTTGTTTTATTATGTAACCTATCCTTATGTATGAATTGTGTTATATGTGCCAACTAGCCCCTTTGATTGTGCCAACTCACCCCATCAACGGGATAAGTTGGCACACGTGTAGTGGTTATGTTTATCACAAATTACCGCTTTTTACAATTACAATACTGTATCATTATTTAACAAACTTTTAGTCAAAGTTATATACTTTGCAATGGTATATTTTGAATTTTTATGAACTCAATAGAAAAAAATACAAAAATCGCTAACTGAAAAGTTGGCCAACTAGCCCCGGTCTCCTCTACTGCTTTCATACCACCTTGTGATTCTGCCTTGTTGGCAATTGGTACATTTAAGTATGTTTCTTTTTATTGTTCTAGGTTTTGTGACTTTTGTATGTTCTAACAATGCATCAAAAAGTCAATCACAAGTTTGGATGTTTATTATAAAAACTCCAGCAGGTGGTAAATGCAAATTGTGTCAGATGGAAGTGAAGACAGCAGGAAACACCACCAATCTTAATAATAATTTAAAAAGAAAGCATTCTAAAGAATGGGAAAGCCACAAGAAGGTTTCAGATTCAAAGTCAGATTCAGACCCACTTGATTCTGATGAGTTCATTAAAAAAACCTAAGGTATGCAAATGATTATTTTTTAAATTCTGGTTTACATTACTTTGCCGTGAAGCAATTTTATTTACCTACTTACTTTATGTTTTTAAAGTGGTGAGGGATACTTCAAAATTCCTAACACAGACCTCTACCAGTTCAACCTCACCCTTTAATTTGCCTTCTACTTCCACATCTGGAAACCTGGAAATTGAAATTCCACACGATTTTGAATTATGAAACCAGTCGACAGCATCTCCACATAATTCCCCTGCATCATCGCCTTCTTGTTCAGTATCTAGTGTTTTGAGTACTCCATTTAAGAAACCAGCAACTCGGCAGCTCCTTATAGGCAAAATGATATTGGATATTTTTTCATACAAAGGTAGACTAGCAAGCAGTAATGATTGATATACAGGGTGATTCACGAAGATATGGAATAACTTCAGGAGCTGATTTCTGAGGTCATTAAGAACAAAATAGTTCATATGAACATGTGTCCGATTCCGAATATTTGCAGAGTTATGGCTGCTCGTAGATTTTCAGCATTGCATCACTGTGAATCGCACTCATAACTCATGCGCCTGCGCGACCATGACCTTGTCCGAACGTAGCCTGTCGAAACATGCGCATGCAAGAACCAACATTAGCATTGTTAGTTGTTACTGTGTTAGTGTTACTTTCAAGATGCCTTTTACATTTACAAGTACTGAATATGCCGATATGGTGTATGTTTATGGATTTTGCGATGGAAATGCTATTGCTGCAGTCGCTAAATACCAGCGACGTTTTCCAAATCGCAGAGTTCCAAATCAAAAAGTTATTAGCAGAGTGTTCCAAACTTTGCGAGATACTGACTCACTTCTCAGCAGTAACACTCCATATGAGTGTGTGGTTCGACAAGACGTGGCTGAGCAAGAGAACATCCTTGAGGCGGTACAGCATAGCCCTCGTACTAGTACGCGAAGGATATCCACACGTCTCGGCGTTTCGCAATCAAAAGTATGGAGAACATTGAAGGAATGCACCTGTACCACTTGCAACGTGTCCAACACCTCGAACCTGGGGATCCTGCCCGACGACTGGAATTTTGTAATTTAATGGCTGATGAAGCTCAATTCACCTGCAACGGTGTTAACAACACACACAATTCCCATCTTTGGTCGGAAATTAATCCCCATGCCACTGTGGACAGTAACTTTCAACACTGATTCAGTGTTAATGTGTGGTGTGGAATGTTGTATGATCAGGTAATTGGTCTATTCATTTTTGAGGGTCGTCTTACTGGGCAGATTTATTTACAATTTTTGCAAAACGAATTTCCGCAACTGTTAGAATATGTACCCCTGGCTACGAGATTCGAATGTACTTCCAACATGACGGAGCTCCACCTCATTGTTTCCGTGCAGTGGTTACCTCAATGAGCAGTTCCCTGGGAGATGGATCGGTCGCAATGGTCCACAAAGTTGACCAGCTAAGTCCCCAGATCTAAACCCCTTGGATTTCTGCTTGTGGGGGTGGATGAAAGATCTTGTATACCATACTAAAGTGCATACACAGAATGCATTACTTCATTGCATATTGAATGCTGTGGCTCGCATAAAAGACAGTCATGTTGAACTTCGGCGTGCAACGAGCGCAATTCACACACGAGCTGTGAAATGCATTGAAGTTGAAGGTGGTGTTTTTGAAAACCTACTTTAATAATACGCACGTTCGTATTTGACAATGTAAATAAGTAAATAAACAAGCAAATAAACACTGTAGCGGAGAACACATCGCGTATTGGTCGGCAGTTGTCTCCCGAGTTCTGGATATTGCCTTGCCTTTTTCCAATTTTCAAACAGCCATAACTCTTTAATTATTCAGAATCGGACAATGTTCATATGAACTTTTTTCTTCATAATGACCTCAGAAATCAGCTCCTGAAGTTATTCCATATCTTCGTGAATCACCCTTATATGTGTTCCGGAAACCCGCGCTCGCCCCACTTCTTTTCTATTGGCTCTCGTGGAAGCCAGCCTAGCGTTGGAGCCTTCTAATTTTACAGCCGCCACCAGTTTGTTCTGAGCTTCGAAAGTGTGTATTTCGTTTTCAGATCGGCCTTACCATTGCGGAGCAAGTTTTTTTTTATTTTATCAGGTATGTTGACATTTTCGCTATTTATTATTATGAATTATTATTAGTTATTACTATATTTTCTGGTTAGTAACTTAGTTTTTATCTTTTCCAGAACCCAGATAATAAGTGAGAACGTTTTCGTGAAAATTGGATTTTTGTGTAAATAAGGTAAATTTTTTATCAAATTTTTTAAATTCTTTAATGCACGTGCTACGGAAAGAAATAATGGCTTTTATTCATAATTTTGTTCATGCTTCTTAAAAGCAAAGTAGTAGTTATTATGTTTTAATTCTATAAGCTTGTGTTCTGAGAATTAAAAAATTTTTTTTTCAGTGTATTTTAGGCAGCCTACATATTTTCGACAATTACCTGTTTTTTTGCATTGTCGGACTGTGCCAGCAGGTGTGTCAGCTAGATTTTGTTCATCAAAATCGACAGGTATTTATCTAACTATATATTAATTTTACGTTGACGTCTTTAGACATTTGTTTACAATTTATATCGGCGTATTTCTCGATAACCGTTTGTCATAAAGATATGCGGAAAACGGCGTTTTGTTTCTATTGGCTATGAGGGCCCTGTAAAAATATTTTCATTTGCTAAAGAATCCCGGGTTCGAATCCAGGAGACATTTATATTTTCCCATAAGTTTTCACAGGATTTTCCATTATTCAGAGTGCAAGGTTTTTTCCTTCGTTCGTTAAAATACGTAAATATGTACCGATTTCCTTCTTTTTTCCTTTATTCGATGTCTAAAGCTTTATACTATTTTATTCTTGAGATGTTTTCATGGTACACGGTCGAAGTTATCAGAAATACGTATCCATTTTCGAAGTTTTGCGGATTTTTCGTAGTCATTCCGGGCGTTTCCAAGGAGACTCATTGTTGTCTCCGATTCATTTAATGCCAATTAAACCTTCGAATAGACGAAAGAAAACATTATTCGCATCGAAATTAAATAAATATTAAATATTTACGGATAATTAGTCTGTTGACTGCGTATGGGAAGCTTTTCTAGCTGTATCAATAACATGTGTATAACGAACAAGATCCCAGCGCCTTGTTTTATTTTAAATTGTGCAATTAATTTGCTTTTCTTTTGTTTCAATTGATACTATAACGTTTTAAAATGGTTATGTTAAGGACTGTCAGCATTTGTTTACAATTTATTGTTAACATCTGTAGATGTGCTAGAAATTTGATATTTGGCGGGATTATAGGTTTCTCTCTTACTCTTTATATTAAGGTGAGATAAGAGGCTTTTTAATTTTAATACTTTGAATTTCATTTATATCATTAATTATTCAATAAATGTTATTTCACTAAACCATTAGTTTATTTAAATCGCATTGAGGATCGGAGATCCGGGGCTGCCCTACTAGTTATTTTTAAATTATTATAGTTTAAAATCTTTCTCTTTATAGCACCTCATAAAATAATTTCTTATAACTGTATTTCTCACGGTAGACATTTTTGTCTTTGAGTAAAAAAAAATTAAGGAAGATGCTTTTGTGCTTCCCACGAATATTTTTTCCTTTATACCTTTACTCTGGAATCTTAGGTATGTCGTGAATGGGTTAAATTCATGATAGTATCTATTTTCAAATAAACAAAATAATTTTACATAAGTAAAAAATAACCCTTATTAACAACAACAACCAATTCGAATTTTTACAAATTGTGTATGATTGTAAGTAGAATGTTATAGTAAATTATATTGCGGATTGACTCGGAAAAGAGGGAAAGGATAACAAAATTTTTAATGAAATTTGAATAATTTTACTCAATACTATATAAAATATATATATATAATAGTTTCTTTGATATTTTTTCAGTATGGTTAGAACAAGGGGAGGGAAGAGGAAACATGACGGCTCGCAGCCATCGTCGTCCGGAGGGCAGCCCCTCCCGTCGACCTCTCCAGATGTGCCTCTCGCGTCGACCTCTAGAGAGGAGCCCCTTCCCTCAACGTCCCAAGGGGAGCCCCTCCCGTCGACATCCCGAGGAGACAAGACGAGGATATACACCCCGGAAGAGCTCCGAAAAATTTTGGAGGAGAGCGACGAGGAAGGTTTTGTAGATTCTGACCTCGAGGAAACTCTCTTTAGGGACTCTTCCGGAGAGGAAAGCGAGGAGGAACCCTTGGCAGGTAGTATCCCTTTGCCCACCGCCGATCCTACCCCGTTTATTGCCCCATCCTCCGATCCCGTTGTTCCTCAGCCGGCTGCCGAAAGACCTGAGACGAGACAATGGACGAAAACAAAAATCCCTCCCAAGAATATTCCCTTTTCTGCAACAGCTGGGATAAAAGTGCCGCTGGCCGGTACCCAACCCCGAGACTATTTTAATCTCTTACTGACTGACGAATTAACGGACTTGGTAATTACACAGACGAATGTATTTGCTAGGGAATTGATGCAGGCAAGTGTTTCTCCTAAAGCTAGGATTAAATCGTGGAAACAATTAGACCTTCAAGAGTTTTTAACTTTTTTAGGGCTATTGTTCCACATGGGATCTATTCCCTTGAACAGAATACCGGATTATTGGAGTACGGATATTCTGTTCGATTTTCCTTTCTTTAGGAGTTGCATGAGTCGTGACAGATTCCAGCAAATACTACAAGCCCTCCATTTCGCCCCCAATCCCCGACCGAATGACCCGAAACCGACAGACCGGCTGCATAAAATCTGACCTCTCCTCGATATTTTTCATTCTACAATGAAAAATATTGTCCTTCCTTCCCGGGAAATTTGTATTGACGAGTCTATGGTCCTTTGGAGGGGGCGGTTAGTATTCCGTATCTATATGAAGGGGAAGAGGCATAGATACGGAATAAAGCTTTACATGCTTACCGAGCCTTCCGGTTTGGTTTTGAGATTTATTGTGTACACCGGGGCTGGAGATGTCGAAGTAGGGAGTCCGGGACATGTCAGCAGTGTTGTCCATAAATTGTTGGAAGGAAATCTAGATAGAGGTCATTCACTTTTTATGGACAACTATTATAACAGCGTTGACTTGGTGCACCAACTACTCGAACGTGGAACCTATTGTACTGGAACTCTCCGACCAAACCGGAAAGGCAACCCCCAACAAGTGGTAGCCAAAAGATTAAAGAGGGGTGAAATTGTGGATGCCTTTTCTGATGATGGTGTTTGTGTCCTTAAGTGGAAGGACAAAAGGGAAGTGCTGATGATCAGCTCTGAATTCGGGAGTGAATTTGTCAATGTTCCTCGCCGAAAAAGAGGAGGGGTTGTTTCCAAACCTGAGGCTGTTGTTCAATACAACAAGTCGATGGGTGGAATTGACCACCTTGATCAGATGATGGCTTATTATCCCGTTCAAAGAAAATGCCTTAAGTGGTATAAGAAGCTGGGTATCCATATATTTCACCTCATCTTAGTCAATAGTTATTTCCTCCATTTGAAATCCTCTCCAACCAGCCTTTATGATTTCTGATTGTCCGTCATAAAGTCCCTCATCCTTCCTTCTCTTGCGGCCAATCCCAGATCCACTCCCAAACCCAAATTACCCATCCATTTTCCCATCTATCAAACCGCTCCTGGCTCTAGTAGGAAAGTACATAAGAGGTGCCGCTTATGTCTTTCCAAAAAAGTCAGGAAGGAGACTCCCTTCATCTGTCCTCACTGCCAAGGGTCTCCTCCTCTCTGTCTTGATTGTTTCCTCTCTTACCATGAAAGCGTATAAATATGTATATATGATATTACTGTATATATTATTTGTGTATATTGTATTTATTGTATATAATATTTTTTTTTATATATTATATTTATAGTATATATTATCTTTTGTTTTATATGCAGTTATCTTCATATATTTTTTGTGAATATTTTTCTGAAAAAAATTTGTAAATATGTAAATGCTTTCATGGGAGTCTACAACTGAAATATATAGAATATTTGTATACTAGTGAAGGTGTGCTTGCATTCTGCAAGCATTTCCTATCACCCTAAAGTAAAGAGTAAGAGCCGACAAATAATTTTTAAACGCAACGCAAACCCCCGGATGATTAAACCAAACAAGATTTTTTATTAATCGTCCATCTTCTTGCCGGTTTACGTGTTTTTCCTTATTGTCAATATTGGGGTATAAACAACCCCAAAAATTTATAATTATAAAACTTGTATAGGTTTTCAGCATTTGTTACGAATACCTCACATATACGCAAGATTTCATCAATGTAGCACCTCTAGAAGTGCATTTATATGACTTTCATTGTTTAAATTTTAATAATTTTTGACAGCCACAACAATATATATTTCTAAAATTTTCTGTTATTTACCACCGGAACAGTATTTCCTAACTCTGTTAAAATTTGCAGCTTCCTGGGTCTTAACACTTTCAACGTGATTACATCAATTCAATTTACCTCGGTGACGGGATACTTGAGAAAAACAAAATTAACATCAGAGTATATTTTCACATATTACTTGGTATAATAATAGTTGTTATCCAACTTTTGACATTTATAAACAAAAAATTAATGATGAGGTTATATAACCTCATCCGTCAGTTCGCATGTCTTATCCCAGGATGTTAGGCTAACCAGCGGCACACAATCTCCTATCTATGCAATCCGCGTTACATCCTACTTGATTCGAGTTTCTTTCGTATATGTATTTTATTTAGTAGTTAGTAGAAAAATGAAATTTTAAGTAGTAAATATAATAATAGAACGAAGAGGAAAAAAGAAAAATAATAATAACCGAGTAATAAAATGTTATACTCCTATTTTTTTATATTTTATTAAAATTTAGTATAAAAATACACAAATATACCATACATAAATTATACATATATATTTATTACATAAATTATAAATGTACATATATATTTATATATATATATATTTATATATATATATATATAGAATACAAAAATAAACGTATATATATAAAATTATACAAATAAATATATACATATAAATATAAACTAATATATACAGTGGTAGCTTTACAAGATTTGGAAGCCCTTCTCTTTATTTATATATATATACTAGTTGTTATGTGCTTGCATTCTGCAAGCATTTTCAAATTTTAGCATTTTTACAAATTCAAATTACTCCCAAACGATGTTGTACATAATCATATAACCATGTCAAATTTGGAGTTTGTTGCTCATTTAGAAGTGCCTTATAATTTTAATCCTCGTATGGAGCATTAATGGAGCAAAACAGCCCCTAACATTAAGAATTATTACAGTCTCAGATTTTTTCCATCTGTTGTAACTAAAAACCCATAATTCTGACAAATTTCAAGTTTGTATCTCATTAAGAAGTGCCTTATAATTATCACATTCGTATGGGGCCGAAAAAGGACAAAACCACACATTAAAAATAGGAATTTTTGCAATTTTACAATTTTATCTTAGTTTGCCATGAAAATTCTATAATCGTGCCAAATTTCAAGTCTCTAGGTCCTATGCAGCTGCCTCACATTTTTTATTCTCGCATGGGTCCGAAAAGGGGCAAAACCGCCCTTTAAAAATGAGAATTTTTGTAATTTAATAATTTCATCTTAGGTTGCAATGAAATTTCTATAACCGTGCCAAATTTCAAGTCTCTGGGTCCTATGCAGTTGCATCGCCTTTTTTGTTCTCGAATGGGGCAATAATGGGGCAAAACAGCCCCAAAAATGAGGATTATATCAATATCGGATTTCCTTCATTAGGTGTAGTTTGACATTAACAGCATTAAAATATAAGCCTCTGATTCCCATTGAAAGCTTACCCATATGAAATGATTGAGCTTGTTACCAAGGAAACCTATTGTTAGACCCAGAAAAATTAGCAATTTTTTGCGATAAAAACTATAAAATTGCATTCCGTCTTCAAAAATTAGAAACTACAATTTATATCCTATCCGACAGTTTAAGTCTCGAGTTCGTATCTTGACGGGAAGTAATTTTAAAATGTAAATATAAAAACCTCTGCACCAATTTACATGCTTTCTTATGGGCAAAAAATGGGGCAAACAGGGGCCAAAATAGCCCCTCAAAATAGGAATTTTGCCAGTTTATATATACAAAAATAACCGTATACATATAAAATTATACAAATAAACACATACAAATAATTATATACATATAAATATAAACAAATATATACAGCTTTACAAGATTTGGAAGCCCTTCTCCTTATGAAATGTTATAAAACATTTTTCTATACAGAGCCCAGGTTCTCCTTCACACCCAGGGCAGAAACTGGAAACCCACTTCTTTGCGGTGCCATAACACTCCCTGCACCACTTCTGCTGTCTTTTCCCCTTTTCATTTGGTGGATAAAATTTCTGGAAATGATTTGCATTGATGAATTGGGCGCTCCTTGGTGTGGTTGACAGTGGTAAGGGGCTTCCACAGAGGGCATCAATAATGGACAAGCGGAAGTGGAATAAATCCAGACCCTTATCCGGTGAATGATTTTTATAAATTAGAAAAGAGTTAAGCAGCATTTGTTCTATTATATGAAAAATAATTTTTTTGTACCATTTAATTGTTTTATGTTCGTAAACGTAATAAGCCAAATATTGATCTACCCTATCAACCCCCCCCATGAATTTATTATAATGCAAAATTACTTCCGGTTTTATAAGGGTCTGGTTTCTCCGAGTGGTAGTACTAACCAAATCACCAGAAAACTCTGACGAAATGGTTAGTACGTCCCTCTTATCCTTCCACTTGGCAACATTGACGCCCTCCTGTGACCACTGCTGGACCATTTCACCTCTTCTTAATTTTTTTGTAATAACCTCTCTTGGGTTATTTTTGCGAGAGGAACGAAGAGTGCCTGTTACGTACGTTCTATCCTGAATAAGCTCAGTGGCCAAGTCCACGCTGTTATAATAATTGTCCATATAAACAGAGCGACCCACCCCTTTCAGTCCCTCTGTTAATTTATGGACAATTTTTCTGGCGTGTCCTAGGCCACTGAGTTCATCTTTTGCTCCCGCATAAACTAAGAGGCGGTGAATTAGTCCAGTAGGATCCGTCAGTAAGTACAGCTTGAAGCCATACTTATGCCTTTTTGATGGCAAATACTGACGGATCGCTATTCGACCACGCCATGGAGCAACCGATTCATCAATGCAAACCTCCTTCCCCGGTTCGTAAACATTCTCCATGATGTCATGGAAGTGTGACAAAATGGGACGTATTTTATACAGGGGGTCCCGCGGAACAGGATCACCAGCTACTGGAGTTTTGGCCAGGTGAAATGCCTGCCTTATTGACTGAAATCGATCTCTGGACATGGTCCGAGAAAAGAATTTGATATTGAATTTATGGTCAGTACTCCAGTAGTCGCTGATCCTGTTCAACTTTATGACTCCCATATGGAACATCAGCCCAAAGAATTTTTTTAATTCATCTATCTCCAGATCCTTCCAGTCGACAATCCGGGCTCGTGGAGAAACCCCCCGAAGGAATAACTCCTCCGCAAAGCTATTTGTTTCCCGGATTATCAGACTGTAGAAATCTGGAGTAAAGAGTAAATTAAAATAATCAATGGGCTGATTACCATCTGGGAGGCATTTCAGTAGTCTTTGCCCTGTAAAGGGGATGGAAGGGATGTTTGTGGGACGAGTAGAACTCCAAATAATATTTGGCAGAACTGGTGCAGGGGATTTTGGTGGAGAGGGTGAGGGTGGTGGGGGTAGGGTGGTGAGGGTGGTGGGGGTGAGGGCGAGGGTGGTGGGGGTGAGGGCGAGGGTGGTGGGGGTGAGGGCGAGGGTGGTGGGGGTGAGGGCGAGGGTGGTGGGGGTGAGGGCGAGGGTGGTGGGGGTGAGGGCGAGGGTGGTGGGGGTGAGGGCGAGGGTGGTGGGGGTGAGGGCGAGGGTGGTGGGGGTGAGGGCGAGGGTGGTGGGGGTGAGGGCGAGGGTGGTGGGGGTGAGGGCGAGGGTGGTGGGGGTGAGGGCGAGGGTGGTGGGGGCGAGGGTGAGGGGGGTGAGGTTGGTAGGGGTGAGGGTGATGGGGAAGAGGGTGAGGATGTTCGGGTTGAGGTTGAGGTTCCTGGGACTATGGAAGACAATGGTGGGACAGGGGTTAAGGTCGTAAAAGTAGGAGGAGAAAAAGGCCGGGGTGAAAGATGCTGCGATATTCCGGAAGTGGAGGGTTGTCCAGTTTCTAATTGTACATAACATAAAGGGGTTTCGCTACCTGAGTCCTGAGTGTGAAGGGATCCCTGGGCCTCAAGAAGGGTTCCATCCTCCTCCCCTTCATCTTCTTCTTCCTCAAGCAACTTCGCAATGGTTTCGTCATCTAAGTCGCTGAGGAAGAATCTGTCCTCAAACCGAGCTTTCTTTGCCGATCTCACTGTACATGGAACAATTGAAATTAATGGAGGAAGTGTGTGCATATGTCCACATTTGTGTACAAATCTTTCAATGTTACATATAATATTGTAAATATTGAATACTTACGGACTCTGGAGGAGGATCTCCTTGAAGGTCCACCACGATCCATAGCAAAAGGACCACAAAATAAAAACTGAAATTACCCTGAAAAATGATATAATAAAACTCAAAGTGTGAATAAAAACAAAAAAATAACAAAACGGATATATTATATTCGAAGAGAAACTTACCTAATCAAATATATACAAAATTATTTGGGCCACAGTAAATTTGAAGGGCCGCGAAAAAAACAGAAATGTCGAAAAGAACGGGCCTCAGAAAAACTTTCAAGAAAAACTTTCAATGACCCTGAAAAATGAAATAATAAACTCAAACTGCGAATAAAAACAATAAATAACAAAACGAATATATTATATTCGACGAGAAACTTACCTAATCAAATATATACAAAATTATTTGGGCCAGAGTAAATTTGCAGGGCCGCGAAAAAAACAAATGTCGAAGAGAACGGGCCTCAGAAAAACCTTCAATGACTTTGAAAAATGAAATAATAATTAAACTCAAACTGCGAATAAAAACAATAAATAACAAAACGAATATATTATATTCGAAGAGGAACTTACCTTCACAAATATTTCTCCAAACAAAAAAGGGAGCACAACTTCCAAGATCGATCTTCACATCGACGTAGCTAGGACGATACTGAATGACTGAAAGAAAAGACAGAAGGCCTATGGCTTCCTATTCCTAAGAAAAAACATATGCACTCATAACATCCAAACTCAGAAATATCTCTACCTTCTCCACATGTGAGGGGCACCCCATCACACTTTTCCCTATTCCAAGAGAGGTTGTCCCACTGCAATGGATTTTCCCTTTCTTCTCAGACTGTCCCTTCTTCTCTCCACGTTACCCTCCCTCTTTCTTTTTGTGTATATATTGCGATTTTTTCCATAACGATGTGGTTGTGCACACGAAACCGGTCGAAAATTAATGTTTTATAAGTGGAAAATTACCTAGTATTTTACCTCTGTACATCATGGATTGCTTCCACAAAGTAACTCCTTAAACAGTGAATGAAATATTAAACTCAAACTGCAAATGAAAACAAAAAATAACAAAACGAACATATTTTACACGAAAAAAAACCTACATTCACAAATATTTCTCTAAATAAAAAAGAGAGCATAAATTTCAAGAACGGTCTTCAAAAGGACGTAACTAGAACGATACAGAATGACTAAGAGAACTGACGGGAAGTCTACGGCTTCCTATCTCTCCGTGCCATAAAAATTTGGAGCGCTCAAACTTGGGTAAGGCAGGAGGTTATATAACCTCATCCGTCAGTGAGGACGGACCGTAGGAGGTTATATAACCTCATCCGCATTGAAAGTGTTAAGAATGTACATAAACTTTAGTCAAATTGTTAAACATTTGAGAATTGATTACGGCCGAACGAATAAAAATTATCAAATTTCTATATTCCCGTTTTCATTATTTGGCATATTTTACCTCTTGAAATAATTTCAGCTTCATAGCACATTCAGAAGTACCTAAACCATGAAATGTTAGAAAAATAGTTTATAATTTTTTACGGCCAAGAAAATAAACATTGCTGCAATTTTGCATTTATTCCTAAGATAATTTTTTTGATTCACCTCTATATTAAATTTCAGCTCTGCAACTATAGTAGTTTGGGCCAGATATTAGTATCCTCCTATATACTATATATATCCTATATATATCGTATATCCTCATGTGTAAGAAGAGTGCTTATGGAATGATACAAAAAAGTATTTTCGTAAATTATGTAATTGTTTCGTTGAATAAATGTAAACATAATGTAAAATTGTAATTATTTAGTAATTTTTTATAAATTTTTATACTATGTTTAATAAATAATTGTTTAAAATATTGGTTTATTAAAATCCTTTTTTGTAAACTAATTCTTATATCAAAATCAACAGTTATATAATGTAAAGAAATATACGAATCGGGAATAGTGCAAGGTAGGCAATCCCGCAAAACGCGTAGCGTATTTTTAGAGTCACTCCGACGGCGGAGAGCGGCATATCACGCTCTCCATATTTCGCATAAAAAACGGTACTTTTAAACATTAGAATTTTTTTTTGATTTTTCCCAGCTTATAGACGCTAATTACGATACATTTACGTGAAAAAAAAATTCAGCCACGGAACAACCACCACCGAAAATCGCTCCCGCACGGAACGTGTTAATTAATTGGACGAGCTAGACTAAGTATTTGCACTGAACCTGACAAAGACCACTACGGCACAAACTTAAGGTAACATCTGTCGTTCGTACTACATTGTGCAACTCTTTATCCTGCTTGCCACCAACTCTGATCCTTGTATCATCTGAGTTTTTCATCCCTGTTCCTGCTAAATCTCAGCTGATTTCCTGGTCTCAGTGCAAAGAAAGAAGCTCCCTGCGCTTCCCTCTCCCTTCCCCTTCTGAGTTACAATTTTCTTTTTCTCTTTATTATTATTATTATTATTTTTTAAATTCATTTTTCTTTCTATTCTTACGCTTCTCTTCTTTTTTCTTTCCTTCCCCCCTTACATGGTATCTCTAGTGAAAATTAATATATTCTAGTGGTTGTGTTTATTCGTCTTCCCTAAACCCCTACTTTCCCCAAAGTTTCTTATAAATACCCTTTCCCTAGTGGCAGTTCTCCTCGCCACAGTGTTTCCTTTCTAGGTTCTCTCTATGGCAGAGGTTCCCAAACTGTGGTTCGCGAACCCCCAGCGGGTTCGCGAGACGTCTCAGGGGGTTCGCGGCAAAAAAATCCACAATGGTGAGCCAAGATTTTACTTTAGCGAAAACGCAGTTTGCGTCCCAGAACAGTACTCTGAATGAAACGCATTTAACACCGCTAATGCGGCGCTCCCGAGCTCCAGCGATAGCAGGACTCACTGTCAGTCGAAGCGGGCGCCGATGCTCTGCCACATGGGGGCGCTGCACTTTTATTGCTGAGCTTTCTTGTACCGCCACCCCGCTCCCTGAGTCCCACTCTGCATGACGCACGTGCTGCAAGTTTCAACCTGACGCGAGCCGCTACCGGCAGACAGGAGTGCTGCGCGAGGGTACCGCGGGTTTAAATGACTTACTTTCGCTCGAATGATGAGGTCTAGAGCAGATCTCTATAAAAGGCTCTTTGAAGCTTTCAAGAATTGCTACCCAAGCAAAACTCCACAACAAGCCCAGGAAGAGACAAATGTCATCTGGCGAAGAGCTAAAACTGAATTTGGGAAGGATGGTATGGCATTTGAAAAACACATTGACAGTAAAATTCAGCAACTGAATCAAGAAGCTACGAAGAGGAAAGCTACTCTCAAGAGCTTTTTTGTGAAGGTAAGCATTGCGGATGACACATTCAGATATGTTTTGCAATTACAGCCTGTCTCTGCATGCACGAATGTCTCGTAGAATACCCCTCCGCATGTCTGGTCCATGTTTATTAGTTTTATTCGATGTCTAGGGGGCTCACCACAACAGGGGTGCCAATATGTCGGTTTGTCTTTATTTTTGTTTCGATGCTCCAAAATCTATGGAAGGTTTTTATTACCTATTTTTTTATGTTGTGAAAAACGTTTACCTTTATGTGACTGTTAGCCAAGTACGGCTTCTCACTGAAATAATAAACATTTGTTTATAAATAATAGGGGAATTATTTACTAGACCAGCTGACTACCACCCCTGAAAATTATCTAATACTCATTCGAGGTGAAACAGCAGTAGTGGTGAGCTCGCGAGTGAAAAAAACCTCAGATTTCTTATGTAAGATTTAGGAGGGGCGGGGGGGGGGGGGGGGGGGGGGGTCCCATTGGTTCTTATGTTTTCTTACATGGGGGAGAGGGAGGGTCAAAAAGTGGCCTAAAACGTCTTACGTAATAACGTAATATATGGACGGTCCCTTATTACGGAGCGCGAGATGCGTCGACGCCGGTCGTCTGCGCGCGGTAGCAACCATCGGTGGTGGTGGTGATATTAGGAACTAAGATCCCCCTCCTATCCCCGACCTCCCCTCTCGCATTCCCCCCTCGCCCTCTCCTCTCGCCGTTAGACGCAAGTAAAAACCATTGAAAACTGGCTGGAACCAAAGCTGGAACCAAAGTAGAAGGAGCCGGAACGAAACTATTTCATGTGCGAACCCGATCCGGAACGGTTCAGTTTCGTTCCATCGACATTTCGTTCCGAAGATTTCGTTCCGGTTCCACTTTCGTTCCACGACTTTGGTTCCTTTTTCGGTTTGGTTCCTCTGAACCGTTCCTTGAACCAAAACCAATCTGGAACCGTTCCTCTTTAGTGGGTTCGGTTTCGTTTAACAACCCTGGTTAAGACCCAGTTTGACTCCCGGTCTTAGCAGTTCTATTCTTCTGTTTCCTCATTTCACATCACTACAGTTTATGCATGTCGCGTAAGAATCTTCTGATCACTAATCATTTCAATTTAATTACTGTGCCACATCAATTTACTCTCTGCCAAAACTTAAAAAATACAGATTTCTGATTACCTACGGATAACATTTTTTTTAAATATGCGCACACTGCCTTTCCCTCAGTGAGATTCTAACATGCAAACCTTACATTGGGAGTCAAATATCTAAGTATCCTATACTGTGTAAATTCATTGCTAGAGAAAATATGAATTATTAACAACAACTTATTTTACAAACTTATTATTTTTTTATGAATCAATTTAAAATTAAACGTGCAAATTTTGCGCGGGCTCAGCTAGTTTTAATAAAAAGTCTAGGCCAAAGAAATCAGCACCTTGTATAGGTGCATCAGAGCATGAGACAGATGATGAGGAAACATTTTGTCTTGTCTATATGGAATCATATTCTAACAGCCGACCAAGGGAAAAGTGGATACAATGTGTATTATGTAAAATGTGGGCGCATGAGCAATGTAGTGATGGCAGTTTATTTTATACATGCCATAATTGTGAATCTGACTAGAGTAATGATTTTGATGAGTTGTGGCAACTACTGTTGTATTGCAAAAATACTTGAAATTTGTGCCCTTAATTTCAGTAAATGTTATTTAACAAAATTTTGTTTTATTATGTAACCTATCCTTATGTATGAATTGTGTTATATGTGCCAACTAGCCCCTTTGATTGTGCCAACTCACCCCATCAACGGGATAAGTTGGCACACGTGTAGTGGTTATGTTTATCACAAATTACCGCCTTTTACAATTACAATACTGTATCATTATTTAACAAACTTTTAGTCAAAGTTATATACTTTGCAATGGTATATTTTGAATTTTTATGAACTCAATAGAAAAAAATACAAAAATCGCTAACTGAAAAGTTGGCCAACTAGCCCCGGTCTCCTCTACTGCTTTCATACCACCTTGTGATTCTGCCTTGTTGGCAATTGGTACATTTAAGTATGTTTCTTTTTATTGTTCTAGGTTTGGTGACTTTTGTATGTTCTAACATGGCATCAAAAAGTCAATCATAAGTTTGGATGTTTATTATAAAAACTCCAGCAGGTGGTAAATGCAAATTGTGTCAGATGGAAGTGAAGACAGCAGGAAACACCACCAATCTTAATAATAATTTAAAAAGAAAGCATTCTAAAGAATGGGAAAGCCACAAGAAGGTTTCAGATTCAAAGTCAGATTCAGACCCACTTGATTCTGATGAGTTCATTAAAAAAACCTAAGGTATGCAAATGATTATTTTTTAAATTCTGTTTAAATTACTTTGCCGTGAAGCAATTTTATTTACCTACTTACTTTATGTTTTTAAAGTGGTGAGGGATACTTCAAAATTCCTAACACAGACCTCTACCAGTTCAACCTCACCCTTTAATTTGCCTTCTACTTCCACATCTGGAAACCTGGAAATTGAAATTCCACACGATTTTGAATTATGAAACCAGTCGACAGCATCTCCACATAATTCCCCTGCATCATCGCCCTCTTGTTCAGTATCTAGTGTTTTGAGTACTCCATTTAAGAAACCAGCAACTCGGCAGCTCCTTATAGGCAAAATGATATTGGATATTTTTTCATACAAAGGTAGACTAGCAAGCAGTAATGATTGATATACAGGGTGATTCACGAAGATATGGAATAACTTCAGGAGCTGATTTCTGAGGTCATTAAGAACAAAATAGTTCATATGAACATGTGTCCGATTCCGAATATTTGCAGAGTTATGGCTGCTCGTAGATTTTCAGCATTGCATCACTGTGAATCGCACTCGTAACTCATGCGCCTGCGCGACCATGACCTTGTCCGAACGTAGCCTGTCGAAACATGCGCATGCAAGAACCAACATTAGCATTGTTAGTTGTTACTGTGTTAGTGTTACTTTCAAGATGCCTTTTACATTTACAAGTACTGAATATGCCGATATGGTGTATGTTTATGGATTTTGCGATGGAAATGCTATTGCTGCAGTCGCTAAATACCAGCGACGTTTTCCAAATCGCAGAGTTCCAAATCAAAAAGTTATTAGCAGAGTGTTCCAAACTTTGCGAGATACTGACTCACTTCTCAGCAGTAACACTCCATATGAGTGTGTGGTTCGACAAGACGTGGCTGAGCAAGAGAACATCCTTGAGGCGGTACAGCATAGCCCTCGTACTAGTACGCGAAGGATATCCACACGTCTCGGCGTTTCGCAATCAAAAGTATGGAGAACATTGAAGGAATGCACCTGTACCACTTGCAACGTGTCCAACACCTCAAACCTGGGGATCCTGCCCGACGACTGGAATTTTGTAATTTAATGGCTGATGAAGCTCAATTCACCTGCAACGGTGTTAACAACACACACAATTCCCATCTTTGGTCGGAAATTAATCCCCATGCCACTGTGGACAGTAACTTTCAACACCGATTCAGTGTTAATGTGTGGTGTGGAATGTTGTATGATCAGGTAATTGGTCTATTCATTTTTGAGGGTCGTCTTACTGGGCAGATTTATTTACAATTTTTGCAAAACGAATTTCCGCCACTGTTAGAATATGTACCCCTGGCTACGAGATTCGAATGTACTTCCAACATGACGGAGCTCCACCTCATTGTTTCCGTGCAGTGGTTACCTCAATGAGCAGTTCCCTGGGAGATGGGTCGGTCGCAATGGTCCACAAAGTTGACCAGCTAAGTCCCCAGATCTAAACCCCTTGGATTTCTGCTTGTGGGGGTGGATGAAAGATCTTGTATACCATACTAAAGTGCATACACAGAATGCATTACTTCATTGCATATTGAATGCTGTGGCTCGCATAAAAGACAGTCATGTTGAACTTCGGCGTGCAACGAGCGCAATTCACACACGAGCTGTGAAATGCATTGAAGTTGAAGGTGTTGTTTTTGAAAACCTACTTTAATAATACGCACGTTCGTATTTGACAATGTAAATAAGTAAATAAACAAGCAAATAAACACTGTAGCGGAGAACACATCGCGTATTGGTCGGCAGTTGTCTCCCGAGTTCTGGATATTGCCTTGCCTTTTTCCAATTTTCAAACAGCCATAACTCTTTAATTATTCAGAATCGGACAATGTTCATATGAACTTTTTTCTTCATAATGACCTCAGAAATCAGCTCCTGAAGTTATTCCATATCTTCGTGAATCACCCTGTACTGTAAACCAGATTGTATCATAGGCACAGAATCTTGGTTAAATCAAGACATATACTCAGCAGAAATTTTTCCATCAGACTTTACGGTGTATAGAAGGGACCGCAATGAAAGAGGGGGAGGAGTCTTTATTTGTATAAAAAGTGAAATTATGAGTAAGTTAGAGTGGAAAAGTGTGGAATATGAAATGTTATGTGTCAAGTTATATTATGGAAACTGTAAAAAAGGTGCCTATAGGAAACCTAATAACGAAATAGCTATGCTGGAGATTCTGGCTGATAAGTGTTCGGAAAAAGTTGACAGTTATACGTTAATTTCCGGGGACCTAAACCTCCCCCACGTTCGATGGGATGGGGAAACGGAACGTGAAGGGAAATTTCAAATTATTGTTGATAGGCTAACGCAGAAGGAGGGTTTTATTCAAACAGTGGATGAACCCACAAGGGGACAAAATATTTTAGATGTTTTTCTTTTAAGACCTTGCATAAAACCCGTAAACTTCGAAATAATTCCTTGGTTAAGCGATCACTCTGCAGTAAATATAATATTAGAAGATTTTGAGACACAAGCATTTAGTGAAATGATTACTCCCATACAAAAAAGGGAACGCTGAAGGTTTCAAATTATTTTTAAGGGAAGCTTATCCACAGTGGGCTGGAACAGGGGCAAATATAAATGATATGTGGCTAAGATTTAAAGATATAATTTTTGAGGCACTATTGAAATTTGTTCCAAAGAAAATTATTAAAAATAATAGTGATCCTGAATACTACAATGGGAAAATTAGGAGGTTAAAACGTAAAGCTAGAAAAGTTTATAATAAAAGATTTTTAGGAGATGCATATTGTTGTGAGTACAAAAACATAAAAATTTAAACACTGAAAAAAAGAAAGGGAAAAATATTTGCTGGGAATTCTAGATAAGAAGAATACAAATAAATTTTACAAATATATTAGAAGGAAAAAGGACAACAGGGAAGAGGTAGCCATGATTGAAGACAAAAATGGTACAATTGTTTTTGAGGATGTGGGCATAGCCAATGTCTTGAATAACCTGTATGCAAAAGTCTTTAACCCGTAGACGCCGTCATACGTACTAATACGTCCTCCGAAAACTGTCCCATTCGTCGTCATACGTACTATTACGTCCTCCGTCAGCACTACATTTAATTGTCTTTTGGCGCGAGAGATATTCTTATATCTAAATAAATTTATATATTTTCAAAGAGGAAGCTTTGGCCTTTGTAGTAATGCATGTTTTGTAATTTTAGTAGTGTTTTTGTATATTATATTCTACGTTAAATTTTGCGACGAAATTTTCATTTTTGCCACGAAATTACGGTGCGTCAGCACTAATCTTAATTGTCTTTTGACGCAAGAGACATACTTAAATCTGAATAATGTTTATATATTTTGAAAGAGGAAGCTTTGCCCTTTCTAGTAATGCATGACTTTATATTTTATAATCTACGTTAAAGTTTGAGATGGATTTTTCATTTTTGCCACAAAATTACGGAGCGCCAGCACTAATTTTAATTGTCTTTTGAAGCAAGGGACATACTTAATTCTGAATATTCTTTATATATCTTGAAAGAGGAAGCTTTGGCCTTTCTAGTAATGTATGCCTTGTACTTTTTGTTGTTTTTATAATTTATAATGTACGATAAAGTTTGCGCTCGATTTTTCACAAAAGTACCGTGCCCCAGCACCTTTCACCGCCTTTTGGCATAACGGAGTTTCATAAAAATAAATGACCTTTATATATTGTGAAAGACAAAGCTTTGGCCTTTTTGGTAATGTAGGAATTGTAATTTTATGATTGTTCCAACATTTCATAATCAACGTGAAAGTTTGTGGTGAAATTTTCATTTCTGTGCCGAAAATTTGGAGCGAATCCACATACTTATGTCTAAATACAGAAGGCATATTCGTCGATCTGAATCTTTAGGTAGCTTGATAGAGGAAGCTTTGGTCTCTTCAGGAATGCACGACCTGTATTTTTACTATTGTTCTAACGTTTTATAATCAACGTGAAAGTTTGCGGTGAGATTTTCGTTTCTGCGCCGAATATTTGGAGCACAACCACATACTTTTGTCTAAATACGGAAGGCCTATTCGTCGATCTGAATAAGCTTTACGTAGTTTGATAGAGGAAGCTTTGGTCTCTTCAGTAACGTATGACCTGTATTTTTACTATTGTTCTAACGTTTTATAATCAATGTGGAAGTTTGCGATGAAATTCTCATTTTCCCAAGAAATTACGATTCCTCTTTTCACTTTCTCGAAGAAATTAAACTTTTCCCTTGTATCTTTGTGAGAAAAGCGGTCGTCCGCTTGAGAAAGAAATGTCTCCTATATACTAATACACACAACTCACTTCAGATGCTTCTAAAAATCGCTTTTCAATTCACCAAGAATGCTTTCCTCTTCGGCGATCCTCCAAAGACCAACAACCGGCTTGTTCCGCTATTTGTATTGTTTGCAATGTTTACCTATCAAGTCCTTCCATCTCCCAGAGACTCTAAACCCCACGTTAAAATGAAAGGCTAAGTCAAAACCGTAACATGACTGATATTTTAGTAAATCAATAGGTATGTTTTATCGATATATAACATTAGGGAAAACTAAATAAAACAGCGGATTAAAATCAATTTTTGACGTAAATATACATTTTTATTGATTACAATAATAATAAATGCAATTTGTGAACAATCCATAATAATAATAATACACAGTTTTTGTCTTTTGTATTCCACGGACCTACACAGTTTCCATTTCTGAAGTTGACCCATATAGTATGTTGACGAGGAAATGGTCTCGCTCGGATATGATTCACGGTATCTTTTCAAAGACTTCTCTTACAAGAGATATGTAGACGATGCTATAATGTAAATTTCATGCTGAATCCAATTACGCATGTGTACATTTTCTAAAACAATCAGGAAAGGACTTGTGAGCTAATATGTAACTTTTGAAAGTTTTCCGTATTCTGTGTCTAAAATCTCATGATAAATACAACTCCATATCTCCGCTTCTAATGAACGAAATGCAATCAATTTTGGTATTTGACTTCCGTAATGATTAAGAATGATGACTGCATAATTAAGACGTTTACATGATTTACTAGCAGAAATTCCCGGCGTTGCCAGGGAATATTTATTTCAAATCCAATAGGAATTCTAGATGATATTTAAGAATTAACTCGGCTGCCGTGTTGAATACAAAGACTAGAAGTTGTAAAAAACTCCTTTCTGAACTGAGGTATTCAAGAATGGAATGAATTACCTGGAGATATCTTTGACCCCTTTCCTAAAAACCTGAAAGACTTTAGGAAGAAGTGCAAAAAGTACCTATTTGGTCTAATCGATAAAAATCATGAAATGAGTTATTAAATTGACATGGTGTTAATGTATCGTTACCACCAGGCCAACAGCCTAATTGTAGCGTGAATACGTAAATAAATAAATAAAGAGACCAAAGAGATGATAGTAGAGAAAAAACTGGGAATGCATGGGCAAATGGAGAGGCTTGTTCCATCAAAAATATCACTCTCAGGTAATATTAGCGTGCAAGTCCATCATCAGATGGTTTTAACTATGATAGACGGTAAAGTGTGTAATTTTATAACAGGAACTCACTCTTCTCAAAAATGGTTTTAACTATGATAGACGGTAAAGTGTGTAATGTTATAACAGGAACTCACTCTTCTCAAAAATGGTTTTAACTATGATAGACGGTAAAGTGTGTAATGTTATAACAGGAACTCACTCTTCTCATAGATTCTACATCTGCGGAGTAATGCCTAAATACGTAAACGACATCGATGAGGTTTTAAAAAGAGAAGTGGACAAGAGTGCAGTAAAGTATGGTCTTTATACTCTTCACGCTTATATCAGATTCTTTGAATGGCTACTTCATGTCAGCTACCGATCAGACGTACAATCATGGAAAAAGAGGAAGGAAAATAAAATAAAGATTGTGGAAAGAGAGTGCGAAATCCAGCGGAAATTTAAATCGTTGATGTTGTGAAGCAGGGGAGTGGCACAACAAATGACGGGAACACCGCCCATCGTTTTTCCACGAATCCTGCACAATCATCCACCACCAAAGGAATGAATGAGAATCTCATTTCTTGGTGTGATGTTATTCTGAGGACACTCTCATGTGGTTTTGCAGCAAATGGTGCAGCTTTCAAGGAATATGCTGTTGATACTGCCAGATATTACGTAAAGTACTACAAATGGTATCCCATGCCCGCATTGGTCCATAAGATCCTGATACATGGAGGTGACGTCATTGCTGTTGCCCTCCTGCCCATCGGGATGTTAAGTGAAGAGGCGAGAAACAAAGATTTCCGCAGATTCTGGGAATGCCGGAAAATCTCCTGAGAATCATCCAATGAAGACCTCTTCCACATCATGCTCACCTCCTCTGATCCTTTGATATCATCCATCAGGAAGCCACCCCCTAAAAAGGATGGGCAGCTTAGAGGTGAGGTTATTGCTCTCCTACAGAAGCCTACTGAGACAAATTCCAATAGTGATAATTAGTAAAAATTCCATAATTTCAGGAACAATTAAATGCCTTTTCTTTGATTTAAAAAATGTATTTTCCAAATAGCTTTGTCAATAAATAATTTTATATTTTGTTATATTTTGATCCTTTCCATCAATAAATCCAACTCCAATCCTCAACGGAATCAAAGGCACCAATGTAAAACCATCCATCATTATTTTAAAACTGGTTGGTAGAAACCGATTAAAAACTATTTCATTATAGCTCATGATTGTTCTTTAGTGATTATGTAAACATAAAAATCATAAAACTGCAGTTTAAAGAAAATCCGGGGTTTTGGCCAGCCATATCGGGCATTTGCCCTACTGTGTGCCGGGAGGTCTGGTACAATTCAGCGCTGCCGATTCATGACTGCCTCCTCATATTAGATGGTCACAGAAGTCATCTTGACGAGTCCATGCTGGACGTGGCTGACAATCTTGGAATAAAAATTCTTTGTCTTCCTGCTCATTGCAGTTATGAGCTGCAACAATTAGACAAGAGTTTTTTTTAAGCCTTTAAAGGTGTATTGGAATCAGGAAACTGACACATACACACGCCAAAATCCAGGCCGATCAATTGGAAAATTTCAGTTTCCTAAACTTTCCTCAAGAGCTTGGTACCATGCAGCAACCCCTGCCAATGCCATCTCGGGATTCAAAGCCACTGGCATCTATCCATTTAATCCAAATATTTTCCCTGAAACTGCATTCGCTCCCAGTTCCCTTTCAGAGAGGCAAAATTCAGAGGAGATCCGTGATTTAACATCAGTTCAGCTTCCAACCCACAGGTCTCCAGAATAAACTCCAGTGAAGAGCCATTTTCCATCACCTAAGATCGTTAGGAAAACCACCACAAGACGCTCCTTAAATGTCAAGGCTACAATCTTGGGCCTAGAGCTTTTCACTACTAACATTCCATCTGCTGCAAAGGTTGGCAAGTCTAAAGCTTCTTTAACTTCAAAGGTTGGCAAGTCTAACGCTCCCACGACTTCAAAGGCTGGCAAGTCTAACGCTCCCACGACTTTAAAGGTTGGCAAGTCTAGCATGCCTTTGACTACAAAGCTTGTCAAGTCTAATGCTCCTTTCACTTCTAAGGTTAACAAGTATGACGCTCGCTCAACTTCGAAGGTTGGCCTGTCTATCCCTGCCAAAGCCGCAATAAAAAAAAGATTGCGGGGGCTATCACTTTGATAAAACATCGAAGAAAAACTGAATTCAGTGTATTGAGTGCAAAACCTGGTTTCCCGAAACCTGTGATAAACGAAGTGTGCTAAAAACTGGACTTTGTACATTATGTGAAGAGGGATGTGCACTTCTTGAAAGCTTGAATGACGTCTGTATATGTGTAGTTCACAGTTTATAAGTACAAATAATTGCATTAAAAGTTTCTTAAATGTATATCAATTGAGGTGGTGTTATTACCCGCACTGAAGGTAATAACGCCACTTTGCAGTGTTTTTATTTTTCTTCAATTATCAAATCAGAATTGAACCCATTCCCCTATCCTAGGTATCAAGTTCAATCAGAAAACTAACAAATATTTTGAATTTGAAACCCGATAAAAATCAGACCTCTGTTGGGGCTCAGAGATGAAAAACTGAACTGGTTCATCAGTCGCTGCTCATTTTTAAGTCAGGCCAGAGAACGGGAGATTACCATGGGGTACAAATCTAATAAAATTTTGTGTTTAAAGAAAATTAATAATATTAGGATATACCCAAATTGGAAAAAAAGCAATCAGATGGTAAAAATCGGACAAAAATCCAGTCTCTATACCAAATTGTATGCAAATGGCGTGGAAGTGGATGAAGTGGTGTGCTAGGGACGGGAAAGTTATTTGCAAAATTCGTGGTAGAACAGTAGGGGGTGGAGTGGCACTTAAGGGTTAGAAAGGCAGGAGCAGGGGTTAATTCAAGGAAGGTCTGTTCATTAACCATTTTGTTCTGGAGTCCTTGCTGCTCACTACTCCATGTGCTCAAATCATAGGTTGGTTCGTCCTATATCACGAGGTCTTAACACGTTCCGTGCGGCGAGCGGCATATGCCGCCGAAGTAGGTACAATTGGGTGGCTGAGGGCGGCATATGGCGCGCTCGCCCCACTGCTTTTCTATTGGCTCTCGTGGAAGCCAGCCATGCGTTGGAGCCTTCTAATTTTTACAGCCGCCACCAGTTTGTTCTCAGCTTCGAAAGTGTGTATTTCGTTTCCAGATCGGCCTTACCATTGCGGAGCAAGTTTTTTTTTATTTTATCAGGTATGTTGACATTTTCGCTATTTATTATTATGAATTATTATTAGTTATTACTATATTTTCTGGTTAGTAACTTAGTTTTTATCTTTTCCAGAACCCAGATAATAAGTGAGGACGTTTTCGTGAAATTTGGATTTTTGTGTAAATAAGGTAAATTTTTTATCAAATTTTTTAAATTCTTTAATGCACGTGCTACGGAAAGAAATAATGGCTTTTATTCATAATTTTGTTTATGCTTCTTAAAAGCAAAGTAGTAGTTATTATGTTTTAATTCTATAAGCTTGTGTTCTGAGAATTAAAAAATTTTTTTTTCAGTGTATTTTAGGCAGCCTACAGATTTTCGACAATTACCTGTTTTTTTGCATTGTCGGACTGTGCCAGCAGGTGTGTCAGCTGGGATAAAAGTGCCGCTGGCCGGTACCCAACCCCGAGACTATTTTAATCTCTTACTGACTGACGAATTAACGGACTTGGTAATTACACAGACGAATGTATTTGCTAGGGAATTGATGCAGGCAAGTGTTTCTCCTAAAGCTAGGATTAAATCGTGGAAACAATTAGACCTTCAAGAGTTTTTAACTTTTTTAGGGCTATTGTTCCACATGGGATCTATTCCCTTGAACAGAATACCGGATTATTGGAGTACGGATATTCTGTTCGATTTTCCTTTCTTTAGGAGTTGCATGAGTCGTGACAGATTCCAGCAAATACTACAAGCCCTCCATTTCACCCCCAATCCCCGACCGAATGACCCGAAACCGACAGACCGGCTGCATAAAACTGACCTCTCCTCGATATTTTTCATTCTACAATGAAAAATATTGTCCTTCCTTCCCGGGAAATTTGTATTGACGAGTCTATGGTCCTTTGGAGGGGGCGGTTAGTATTCCGTATCTATATGAAGGGGAAGAGGCATAGATACGGAATAAAGCTTTACATGCTTACCGAGCCTTCCGGTTTGGTTTTGAGATTTATTGTGTACACCGGGGCTGGAGATGTCGAAGTAGGGAGTCCGGGACATGTCAGCAGTGTTGTCCATAAATTGTTGGAAGGAAATCTAGATAGAGGTCATTCACTTTTTATGGACAACTATTATAACAGCGTTGACTTGGTGCACCAACTACTCGAACGTGGAACCTATTGTACTGGAACTCTCCGACCAAACCGGAAAGGCAACCCCCAACAAGTGGTAGCCAAAAGATTAAAGAGGGGTGAAATTGTGGATGCCTTTTCTGATGATGGTGTTTGTGTCCTTAAGTGGAAGGACAAAAGGGAAGTGCTGATGATCAGCTCTGAATTCGGGAGTGAATTTGTCAATGTTCCTCGCCGAAAAAGAGGAGGGGTTGTTTCCAAACCTGAGGCTGTTGTTCAATACAACAAGTCGATGGGTGGAATTGACCACCTTGATCAGATGATGGCTTATTATCCCGTTCAAAGAAAATGCCTTAAGTGGTATAAGAAGCTGGGTATCCATATATTTCACCTCATCTTAGTCAATAGTTATTTCCTCCATTTGAAATCCTCTCCAACCAGCCTTTATGATTTCCGATTGTCCGTCATAAAGTCCCTCATCCTTCCTTCTCTTGCGGCCAATCCCAGATCCACTCCCAAACCCAAATTACCCATCCATTTTCCCATCTATCAAACCGCTCCTGGCTCTAGTAGGAAAGTACATAAGAGGTGCCGCTTATGTCTTTCCAAAAAAGTCAGGAAGGAGACTCCCTTCATCTGTCCTCACTGCCAAGGGTCTCCTCCTCTCTGTCTTGATTGTTTCCTCTCTTACCATGAAAGCGTATAAATATGTATATATGATATTACTGTATATATTATTTGTGTATATTGTATTTATTGTATATAATATTTTTTTTTATATATTATATTTATAGTATATATTATCTTTTGTTTTATATGCAGTTATCTTCATATATTTTTTGTGAATATTTTTCTGAAAAAAATTTGTAAATATGTAAATGCTTTCATGGGAGTCTACAACTGAAATATATAGAATATTTGTATACTAGTGAAGATGTGCTTGCATTCTGCAAGCATTTCCTATCACCCTAAAGTAAAGAGTAAGAGCCGACAAATAATTTTTAAACGCAACGCAAACCCCCGGATGATTAAACCAAACAAGATTTTTTATTAATCGTCCATCTTCTTTCCGGTTTACGTGTATAGGTTTTCAGCATTTGTTACGAATACCTCACATATACGCAAGATTTCATCAATGTAGCACCTCTAGAAGTGCATTTATATGACTTTCATTGTTTAAATTTTAATAATTTTTGACAGCCACAACAATATATATTTCTAAAATTTTCTGTTATTTACCACCGGAACATTATTTCCTAACTCTGTTAAAATTTGCAGCTTCCTGGGTGTTAAGAATGTACATAAACTTTAGTCAAATTGTTAAACATTTGAGAATTGATTACGGCCGAACGAATAAAAATTATCAAATTTCTATATTCCCGTTTTCATTATTTGGCATATTTTACCTCTTGAAATAATTTCAGCTTCATAGCACATTCAGAAGTACCTAAACCATGAAATGTTAGAAAAATAGTTTACAATTTTTTACGGCCAAGAAAATAAACATTGCTGCAATTTTGCATTTATTCCTAAGATAATTTTTTTTGATTCACCTCTATATTAAATTTCAGCTCTGCAACTATAGTAGTTTGGGCCAGATATTAGTATCCTCCTATATACTATATATATCCTATATATATCGTATATCCTCATGTGTAAGAAGAGTGCTTATAGAATGATACAAAAAAGTATTTTCGTAAATTATGTAATTGTTTCGTTGAATAAATGTAAACATAATGTAAAATTGTAAATATTTAGTAATTTTTTATAAATTTTTATACTAGGTTTTATAAATTTTTATACTAGGTTTAATAAATAATTGTTTAAAATATTGGTTTATTAAAATCCTGTTTTGTAAACTAATTCTTATATCAAAATCAACAGTTATATAATGTAAAGAAATATACGAATCGGGAATAGTGCAAGGTAGGCAATCCTGCAAAACGCGTAGCGTATTTTTAGAGTCACTCCGATGGCGGAGAGCGGCATATCACGCTCTCCATATTTCGCATAAAAAACGGTACTTTTAAACATTAGAATTTTTTTTTGATTTTTCCCAGCTTATAGACGCTAATTACGATACATTTACGTGAAAAAAAAATTCAGGCACGGAACAACCACCACCGAAAATCGCTCCCACACGGAACGTGTTAAATAAGAAATTTCTAATAAGTACACGTATGCCATATAAGAATAGCTTTTACTCTCAAATTATGAACAATTTCTTTTATGAGAACAAGTAAAAACATTCTTTCCCTCTCCACTCATCTTAACATCAAACCTACTCGGTGCCGCAAAGTTAATTTTATTGATTAAGGCTACAATTTACTTAAAAACTATCTAAATGCTTTGACGTCCTACGTCCCGAGTGTCGTCCATCGCGCCACACGCGAAGACCCGTATAAATGCGACTAAGTTGGTGAACCTGTTAAGCTCAACGCTCTTCCCCTCAAGTGGTCCTCCCCTTACGCACTTTCCCCTCCAACGCCAGGCAGTTAGCGCATCCGTCCGCCACAAGCTTTCAATCGGACTGTACACCCTGCGTCACTGTAGTATGTCAGGATTGCATGCGATTTTTTTACGGTGAAGAATGTCTGAGAAGACACGATCCGTAAGGGAAAGTCTGAGAGATCGGTGTGTGATTGCCTCAGATATTGCGAGTGGTGCTGCAAGGTGTACAGGAGACAGAATTTTGATCAATCTCACGTATGCGGGGAGATTTCTTGTGACACGTGCAAGTGTCAGCATGATGAAAATAAATTATGTTTCATGCGGCCCATTTCCAATATTAAAAACCCCTCCCCCTCGCATTGTTTTGTATTTTACGACACTGAGTGTAGGCAGGAAGATAAGATTTTGGAAAAGTCAGTTTTTTTCACACACCCACAACCTCCTTGTTTCTCAGACATGTTGCGGGAAATGCACCGTTACTAACGGCGGATGTAAAATATGCAGTGATAGGGAGATGGTGTTTAAAGAGGAGGGCCCTGTCTTTGATTTTCTATACCAGCTCTGAAGCGTGGCAGACAGTGGAGTAAGAAACATTACGTGTATCCCCCATAATGCTAAGGGCTATGATAACCACTTCCTAGTGAAGTGTATGATCGAGAAAAGGAAATGGCTGCCGAAGATCAATATGAATGAGACGAAGCTGATATACATTACATATGAGAGCCTTCGCTTCATAGACTCATTGAATTTCCTGCCAATGGGTCTTGCTAAATTACCGGCTGCACTCGGCTTAGAGGGAGAGATGACGGAAGGGTATGTTCCCAATTTCTTTAATAAACTAGAGAACGTGTGTGCAGGTATGTTTTCGGAACGGTCGTAATGAAGTATTTTTTAAGTATTCCTGGAGAAAGTCGCAGAAATTGCATCATCTACTGGCAATGTCGCATTTGAAGACATCCAGCTTTGGGAATTACAGATAAAAAGGTAGAGTAGTGTTCCAAGAAGGCACCAAACGTTAATGTAGTCATAGTTGGAAGTGCACAAAAAAGTGAAAAAAGAATACTGAAAAGCGCAAATATTGCGTAAAAAAGGTATCAAAGGAATCAAATATGATTCCTGTTCATTTTGGATCCACAATGTGTGCAAATGTGGACTTAAATGAAATTAAAGACAATTATGTGTGGGTATGCAAGACATGCACATTGGAGGAAAAGGATGCCATGCTGAAAAAAGAGATGAAACCAAGCCAAAAAGTGATTATGCTGCTTACGGAGGATTTTAAGAAAATGAGGAAAATGTATAGACTTCTAGAAATAGAGAATAAAAAAATGGAAAAGGAGCTTGAAAAGTGTAAAGAAGGTGCGAGTTATCATACAGTGAAACATGACAAAAAAGCTATGGCATTACAACCAAAGGAAAGCTTACAATAGATTCAATAGTGACTAAAAACAGGTTTGAAGTACTACGTGGTACATCAGAAAAGGATTATGCAACAAAATTAAGAACTGAAATGAGCTCCTCTAAGAATCCAACTGTACACAGTGAGGACAAAACACGTTAGTAAAAAAAAACCAAGTGGTAGTAATTGGAGACACTATTATTAAACTACAATCCTCTTAACTCATGAACAACTATTACATTTTTCAATTTTAAATTTGGAATTTTTGAAAAAGTTGTACTAGGTTGCTTCTGCAAAAATTTACCTACAGCAAAACATGTTCTTTTGCTGCTTACAGAAATCACAAAATCATACACAACAAATTAAGTCTCAATTTATTAATTCCACTGTATAGCTATTTCTTTTGTCAGAGGCAGAATTCATTCTTGAGTGGAACTCTTCACAGTTTAGCATTAACTTTTTATAGGAAATGATAGTTTCATTTTCAGGGATATTAATAAATGATGCAGCCAATGCCAATCTGTATTCCTTGCTAACCTTCTTAGGAACACCTTTTGTAAGTAATGTAATCTTATCACAAAATTAACTTGCATTTTCATGGACCTTCGATGACATTCCCATTTTATTAATGAAATTCTTTTCTTCTGTTGAGAAGAAATGCAAGCAATGTTCAAAATTGAAAGCACTCTGTGCCCAAAGAGGTCCCCATAATAATACAAATTTAGCCAAATGTATGCACAGATGAACATTATAGCTGACATGTTGAACACAATAAAGAATCTCTACATCTTTTCCAAATTCCACTAATAAATGTTCTGCTCTATATATTTCTGATTTTGAGATATTTTCTCCAAGTAAAATATGTAGAGCATCTACAAGTAGGGACCAATGCAAAACATATTGCCCCCTTAGAATTCCCTTCAAAACAGGAAGGCTATAAAACAATAGCCACGAGTGAAGTTCATGTGCCTTCCAGAATTTCCTAGTATCCAATGAATATGGAGTTCTGGAGATTTTTGACGGTGGTTTAATTTTCAATAAACGTGTCTATTTCTGCCAGCCTTGTTCCTAAATAGTACGCTTTTGTGTTGTTTCTAGAATGAAACTACAGATCCAGGAATTGCCTTACTATTCCCAAATGTATGGCATGCATGGAATCTGGAGTCAATGAAAAGATTATGTCAAAGTTATTCAACTTCATGAGCTCTGATGGTCACTTTACACCATAAATACAACTATTTGAAGCAATAGCCTCCTTCAGCACCTTCAATGTTAGGATACACTCTCACTTGACCCTGATTTTTTTATACTACCTTCCCGGGATGTAGGTAATAGCCACATCCAAATTCTCCATTAAATTGGTTCATTTATTGCAATTGTGCTCGGGCAACTGCATCACACACACCTAGAACCAATGATACGTTTACAATTACATCACCACAGCAAGGCAGTGACATGGGAACAGTTTCTGTCTCCATAGACATTCGTTCACAAAAGATTTCAAATATTCATTCCTATATGGTTTTCCTTGGCCAAACCAAAGGGAAGCCAGGATCACATTAGTTCTTCTGAGGTGAGGAGCAATCTCATTGACAGTCAAAAGAATAGGATGAATGCTGAATTTTGATGAGCCAAAAACTGGTACCCCATCACAGTTAAAAGCTAACGTTAGAGAATGAGCTTTGGGATTTTACTTTTGCTTGACTTATACAATGAACCATGACATATATCACCAATGAAATGATTGCTTTTTAAAATTTGAATCTGTATGAAAATTAACTGTTTCTCCTACATTGTTGTTCACTATAATATGTTTAATTTGCTCCTTTACTGGAATATATAATAAGTAGTTCCCTTCCATAATAGCAGACTTTTTGTCCATTTCTTCTTTGCATATTCTGCATTCCACTTCAGCTTCTATTACACCAAGATAGCAATTGCAATGTTTACAAAAATGATGAAATTGTACCTGCTCTTTTAAAGATGAAAATGTATTTTTTGTAAAAGTATTCGATGAAGGCGTAATGTTCTCTCCTGCCACCAAATTACAAACAGCAGCAATATATTCCACTGCCGCATCTGTCAAGTTATGCCTTTCTTGAAGAGTAAGTAAAAGAAGAGCATTTTTCAATTCTTTTAATCCCAAGTCAGAGTTTAAATTGTCTTTTTTATTGTAAGTTCCATTGTAAGCAATTGGGTCATCATGTGAGTCATCCATGACACCAGCATTAACTTTAAATGTAGACGGATGTGCAACTTCTTCCTGAAAACGAAAAGTGATTCTTTACGTACATATATGGTAGTTAATAATATAGTGCCAGTAATAGATTAAGTAGATAAAAGGCATATGATACGATAAACTGATTCACTTCAATCGGTCCATGCTGCTCATCATAACACAGAATTTCATTAATGAATACAGTGTAATTTCCTTAATACTAATAAACATGTGCAGGTATGCCATTATTTGTAAATAATGTACTAAGTCGTATGTAATACCAAATTTATATTTACCGATGAATTTTTATAGGAAAAATCCAGAGGGATATTATTACTTGCTGTTTACACTTTTCTTTTGCTTAGATGCACTCCATTTCCATTGGAAGATTCATTTTGTCTAACGAAATTTTTAAAAATTATTAATGTTTAAGAAGGTGATTTAATAAGATACAGATATTTATATTTTCGTTGTAGAAAAAATAATGTACCTTTTTCTCCAGCAGGTAGCAGTAAACCTAGGAATACTTTCATGTTGTCCTGACTAAGTACCGCTTATATTTTCGCATCATGCTAAGGACATGCACTATGCTGCATATATATCCTTTATAATTGGTGTATCTACGAATTTTTTTTATCAATGTAACATTTATTAATTTCCGGGCAGTTTTAACCCGGGAACCACATGGTACCACATTGTAACATTCACACAAATTAAATGACTGTGAACCAATTAGACAAAATGTGCTGATATGAATTGGATACACTACAGTGAACATATCCAAACTGTTTGGGATCTTCAGTTACATATTCACTCCATGCTGTTGAGGATGGAATTTGAAGCAACCTAATACGGAAAGATGGATTTTTGACTAAAGTAAGTTTCAATTTTATCCATGATGTTCATATTACACATAGTAAATATATTTCTTACATGTGAGGCATTTTGTTTTTACGCATATAATATAATTTTACAGCCATTAGTGCAAGATGTTCTGTTGTTTATATTGCCGATACCACATGGTACCCTAGGATTTTGTCATAGCTTTTTGAATTTTTCACAATCTTTGAAGTTTTTTGATCCTAAATGCCTTTATTCCTACTATGGTTAGTGATACTACGTAAATGCTATTAGGCTGCATAGACGCAGACCTAAGATTTATTACAGTGATAAAAAAATCAACAAACATAAATATGTATATGGTCTCTATTCCTCGTATATTATCAAATATTATGTGATTACTGTCGGATTCAAAATGATGTGCCCCTGGACTTTATTAATTTACCACAGCGTCTGCCTGCGTCTTACGATAATGCATTATACATTGAATTAAAGATAATTTTATAAACCTTCTTTCAATATTTTTTTCATTTACAAAGAACAAAAACTTGACGAACTGTGAAGAAATATTTAAACCAATGTACCGTAAAATCGGCACTTTCTGCAAATTGCCGATCTTTAAAATTTAATTTAAAAGAAACGACGCAACATACGACAACGCAATTTTCACTGAGATTGCAGTTATACTGTTTAGATGGAATGATTATGTTAAAAAATGCAAAACTCAATTATGTTGTTGCTAATTAGCGTAAAACTTTGAACATTATCTAGTCTGTGAGTTTTTAACGTAAGAAAAAATAAAAAGGTCCATCATGTTCTACAATTTTTTTAATAATTTCCTATGATCCCAAAAGTTTAAAAACACTATTTCCTCAGATATCGACGAATTTTGTTAATGCGGCGTTGCCAAGCGCCCTGCATCATCCGCCGTGGCAGCCCTAAAGTACGTCTCTCCCAACTTACAATCACTCGCGCTTATGACGGCACTCCTTTATGACCTCCTCTTTGTCTAATTATGGCTTGGAAATAGAATAACTACAATGAAAACTTCAATTACTTACCCGTATGGTATTTTCATCCTCATTGTCGCTGCTGGTGCTGCTTGAATCGTCCAAATTAATGACGAGAGGTTCCATAAACTGCTCAACTATACGATCCTTCATCCAGTAATAATCCTCCACCTTCATTACATGTTGTACAGCTTTTTTCCAATCAGAGTTGGAGACAAGGTGTAGAGCTTGTACACAAAGCTGCAGCACATCCTTCATCTTATGCGTTTTATTGTTCTTCGCAACCCATGATTTTACCTTTGCCCAAATCAGCTCAATGGCATTGAGCTCGCAGTGTGCCACAGGAGTCCACAAAATCTTCACTTCCTTTCTGCTTTCTTCAATTATTTTTTCAAGAAGAAACTTAAAAAGGCTTAAATTTTGGTTTTCCAAGTTCAATTAACTCTGTCTTTGTGAGTGATTCGTAGCTATCTTGAGTGCCATCTTCTTGCACTGGTGGTTCGACAAGTCTCTTCACAAGCCAGTCAATAATGTCACTTTTTCTCCAACTCATGCTCGGATTCTTTGTACTTCGATCTTGCATAGTGTGATAGGGAGCCTGATCAAGAACCAAGGCAGATTTTTCCGGAAGTCTCAATAGTACTCGCCGGAAATATTCCTCAAAATGTTGCGCATTCATTTCTGAGTGGTAGTCCGATTGATCTTTCTTTCCCTCGAAAACAAGCACTGTTTCCTCTTCAGGCTTCAGAAATCCTTTTTCACTCCCAATATGCAAAATAATTATGCGCTTTCCAGCGCCAGACGGTGTCTTAATACCACCTTTCCATCCGTTGACTTCCTGAATTATCCCTCGATCAAAATCAATGGAATCACATGCGGTTTCATCTATCTTTTCTTGCCACGCGTACTTTACCGTGTGATTCGTGCCACACCAGGTTTCATCTGAATAAAATATCTCCCAACCAGCTGCTCGGAGTCTTTTGATCGTGCGGAGATACGTGTAACGCTGATCCGACACGTGAGGATTTTCCATAAGGACAGGCTTATTTTGCAGCTTTCGTAAGGAAAACCCTAATTTCTTCACCCATCTCAACCCTAATTTCTTCACCCATCTCAATATTGTACTTCCGCTGACATCAGGAAAATCTTTGATTTCCGACCTCAACTCATGCAGAACTTTTAATATTGTAGGGAATTCCTTCCTAAGGAAAAAGCTATGCACTTTTCGGCGAATAACGCCTTGCAAAAATTCATCAATAATAACGCAAGGCCTACCTTTGCTTTTCTTCGGGGAAGACACTTCGAAATCAGTGCTGTTACGTTGCTCTTGAATAACGTTCTTTACGGTCCTTTCACTCACTCCGGCGCACAACGCAGTGTTAACTGTGACTTGCTTAAAATCTATTAATTGTTCACCTGACTTTAGGCCTTGGAAAAAATGTCTAACGTTCATGATAATGTCTTTATCGCGCTTTCGTAAATTACTTGATTTCACTCCACCATTCTCATCATTTGAGTTTTCAGTCGATGCCAATGGTGCTCCCGAACGTTTAAGCTTTTTTAGCCGTAAAACACTTCTTTTCACTGGAGGCATGTTGATCCCACTGAACACGAAGGATCCCTCACAATGATTTCTCAAAAATGACAAACAAAATGATCACAATTAACGCGGTAAAACTGAAGCGGGAACAAGCACTTGTGAAATGCTGGAACTATACCAACGTAAGACAACGAAATGGCTCCTGTTCTCGATTCAGGTGCAAAGGGTAAACTGTCACTTTAAGGATGTCCTGTGGAGACGAATGGAAGGTTACTGGACGATTCAATGAAAGGGGTTAAGACGCGTTTCCGGGATTTTACCCACGGGTAAACCTATCCCTTTGATTCTTGGAAACGTATCCGCGTCCATTCCCCAATTCTAATGAAATGGGTAAAACCTTCCCCTAATTGCTTCTTGGAAATGTTGCACTTTCACTTTCTCAGTGCAACATCTCATATTTTGCATTAATCAAGTTCGATGTAGCGCCCGCTAATATTTCGAAACGAGCCACTTCGCGCGCTGCATGTGGGAGACATGGCAACACTGTCGCTGGCCCCTTCGGACATAATAACAAATTTCCCGATTAAGTATGTTTATATGAAAAAATTGCGTAATTTCGAATCATAGGAAATTTTTAAAAAAATTGTAGAACATGATGGAGCTTTTTATTTTTTCTTACGTTAAAAACTCACGGACTAGATAATGTTCAAAGTTTTACGCTAATTAGCAACAACATAATTGAGTTTTGCATTTTTTAACATAATCATTCCATCTAAACAGTATAACTGCAATCTCAGTGAAAATTGCGTTGTCGTATGTTGCGTCGTTTCTTTTAAATTAAATTTTAAAGATCGGCAATTTGCAGAAAGTGGCAATTTGCAGAAAGTGCCGATTTTACGGTACATTGGTTTAAATATTTCTTCACAGTTCGTCAAGTTTTTGTTCTTCGTAAATGAAAAAAATATCGAAAGAAGGTTTATAAAATTATCTTTAATTCAATGTATAATGCATTATCGTAAGACCCAGGCAGACGCTGTGGTAAATTAATAAAGTCCAGGGGCACATCATTTTGAATCCGACAGTAGGGAAGATGGACAGAGCTGACTTACTGTTTATTTCAGGGATGTGACACTTGAAATCCTACAAAATGACCAGTATGAAGCGGATTTTGGGAAGGTAGCAGCACCTCTTGTACAAATGATTGATGAACTCCCGGACACGACGAAATCCCTCCCTTTTCGATTTTATTTTGACAACCTCTTCACCGGCTTCAATCTGATGAACCATCTGCGTGACAGAGGTTATGGAGCAACTGGTACTCTCAGGAAAAACAAGACTTCCTAGAGATTGCAAATTGACTTTATCAAAAGCCTTGAAGAAACTGAAATGAGGGACCTTCGATTACCTGAAAAGTACTGAGGAAAATCTTATTGTTGCTTGATGGGTGGACAACTCAGCTGTAACCATTGTATCATCCTGTCATGGCATACGTCCTGTAGTAAATGTGCAGAGGTACAGTAGGATTGAAAAAGGAAGAGTGCATGTGCCCCATCCAGCCTTGATCAGCGAATACAATCGTTACATGGGAGGCACTAACAGTATGGATGAGAATGTTTCCCTCTACCGGATCGGCATTCAAAGCAAGAAATGGTGGTGGTCAATCTTTACATGGCTGCTAGATTCCATGGTTCACAATGCATGGATCCTAATGCGCAAGTCAGGGGTTGAAATCAGGCAGCTGGAGTTTCGAAAGGAAATTGTCAACACATACTTGCTTTGATACAAGAACCCACGAAAGGCTGGAGGTTGAGCCCCTTAATCATGCAGCAGGTCAATATATATCAGGTTTGTCTTCACTGGTTTCACGATACTAAAATATAACATTTATTTTCATTACATAAAGTAATTCTTTTTTCTAGGTTGTCCGATGATATTAGGTACGACGGCAAGAACCACTTAATAGCTAGCACAAAACAAAGATGCAGCTGTGCAGCAGTAAACTGTGATTCATGTGTGCATACTGAATGCATCAAGTGCGATGTTGGTCTGTATGTGGTATGCTTCACTGAATTTTACACAAAACCATACCACCATCCATACGTGATAATGGACCATTATTAACGCTCAACATATTAATATAAAACTTTGCAACTTCTTTGGTGAACACGTTTATCAAAATTTAAGAAATATTAAACTTATGTAAACCTTACAAATTATTTTAATTAAGGATTTTATGTTATATATCCAGAAAATAAATACAAAAACATGGCCTGAGTACTTCGTATCATTTTGCATTTTTTCTTATATGCATGGCATGTGGTGTGTAAAATAATTAATCTGTATCGTTGAAAACCAAAAACTTAAGTTATGCTCACGCAGAAGCCTAGCAGTACCATATGGTACCGGGCTATATATTACTAAGTAAGAGGGAAATCAAAAAAATATTTATAGATTATGAGTCATGATAAGGTACTTAACAAAAGTTTAAAATATTATGAAAATCAGAAGAGATGAAAAACTCAGGCTTTGCCGGGTTAATATGGGTAACTTCGGTGGTTATGAGAAAAATTTTGCGGTTTTAGTAAGATATGTTAAGAACTGAATTAGAAAACCAAACTTCATGAACTACCCGCTATTCTTTCTATCTATTTTATATCAATTCTTTCTAAATTTGTTTTGTTATAACGAGAAAGCAGCAAACATTAAAATTGCGATGAAACCTTTGCACGACTATTTCATATAATTAATTATATTTACAATGTTCGCTGTTATTCAATGGCTGGATGGGAAGTAGAAGGACACACATACAGTGGTGCCTGTGTTGTGGATACAGGACTTCGATTCAAAGGTAAGGAAATGAACATGTTAATGTTATTGTAGAATTATCAATGAAACTAAACCTTACTGAAATGGCGAGTGAACTATAGATTACTTTCGTCATTCACGGTTTAAATTTATTAAGCTGAGTTACTAGATGCCTATTATTAGTATGAGTGATTATAGTAATGTAATTGTACAAATTACTAATGCATATTACTCTTTCATTAAGAATTTTACAAAAGGGGTAGCGGAGTACCACGTTGTTGAGTGGCGGCATGGAAAGAAGCCGGTCAGAGGATGGTCACTGTATGACGTTAAAATTGCGGATGCAGATGGTAATAATATACCAATATGAACTTTTTTAAAATAGTGAATATACTATAAGTAATTATGCTACTGTATTTCAGACAACAGAAATAAATTAAGAGAAGCGTGCGAAAGAGTTGGATACTAGTGTTTCTGATGAAGTTAGTTTCATCTTAACTGTAGAGTTTCCTGAAGCCCAGGCAAAGAATTTTCCTGTATTCTTAAAATAATGACTTTAATTGCGCATTTTACATTGAAATATTTTGAAGTACTAATAAGCACCTAACTTGAATGGTTACTTTGGCTTTAGGATAATATGGACTACGTCAATGGAGAAATCATTATTGAGACATTGAGGAAGCGGGTGAAAGAACTCGAGGAGGAAAATTTAAAGCTCCATCGGAGAATATCAGAAGGTTTTCATTATACTAACTATTAGTTGCGATAATTTTTAGAAGTTTTGAGCTGCGTGTTTTGTTCACATAAAAAGACAATATTTTTATGTTGACATTTTTCAGAAATTCCAGCCATCAAAAACATGTTAATGGGAATGAAGAAGCATCAGAGCGGAACCAGTACAAGTTGGAATGTTTCACTTTTTGAGAACAACAGCTGAGGTGACGATGATTCCAAGGTATTTGTTTTATTTTATTTCAGCATAAAATTTCAGGTGAGAAAATAAATACTTTTAGTTCTTGCAGTCAAAATTATTCCGTATTTTGGTATTTCTTTCAGGTTGAACTCGACAGGACTAGTGGGGTTTTTGTGACCAAATCTGCACTGCAGTGTGCTCTGGCAGAATCCTCTCATTCATTGGAACTTTACTTTCTAAAGTTTTCCCCATGGAAACATTGCTAAAAAGTAATTATAGAGGGGGAATGTCAAAGAGGGTAGCAGAATTAGGACAGGGAGAAAGGAAAACTGCTCTCTACCCTAAAACCAAGAAAAGCCACCACTTGTTTGATCATATTGAATGGTAAATCTTACTTGTTTTTCTCAATTCTAACGAGTTTTTCCATCGTGCTTTTGCTGCGTTGCTTCCGCGTGTGGCACTTATTTTTTATAAATGCAGATCATCAGGAAGCTGATTTCTGGGTGAAAAGAAGGACGTTATATGTATTGTTTGCGGACATTTTGTTCGAACGTGAACACACGATGGGCAAAGAGTCAAAGAATCCTCTTCATGTTTATGAATCAAAATGCTGCACGGGTTGATTCAGAAATAAACCTCACTTGTGATGAAGACTCGGCGCAACCATCAACATCAGATAAGCCGTACATTTTGACTTCCAGATGAGGCAGCACACTATTCCCACCGCAAGTTTGACAATTTTGACAGTTTGCCCTTAGGTACAGGAAGACCACAGTTTGCCCTTAGGTACAGGAAGACCCCTGGCAGATTTCAAGCATCTCAGTGATGTGTCAAAGCGCCGAAGGACCCGCAGCATGCGTGATTCTTCAAGCACAGACGAATTAACTTCTATGGTCTCCATGAGTCCTCGGTCAGAAGCAGTGAAGCTTGTAAAGGAGGCCATGAGCACCCCAACAAAAGCTTCAAAAATCAATCAGGCATGGAAAACACCGGGATGAGACCTGCAAGGTCCAGTCATACACATTGATTGCTGAGGCCAATTAAGTAAGCACCAGTACTTACGAATCAGACGTGGAGCCTCCGAGAGAAATGCCCAGATTTACCCTGCTTACGAGGAAGTTTTAAAAGCAAAAGTGAGGTGCTATCTGTCCCCAGAGAAAATCATAATTACCGATAGTGGAGCAGAGATCAGACTGCAAGATTTGTTGGATTTGAACGTTCAATGATTTGTTGCCGCTCAGGAAATGATTTACTCTGATTCTTTACCTTACAAGGACCTGCATTTAATATCTAAGTGGGGCTTAGATGGCAGCTCCGGCTATTCTATGTATAAGCAGGAGATCCTGCATCCCACTTTTAGTGACAGCAGTATGATGATGAGGTCACTTGTCCCTCGGCAACTGTATACTTTGGAGGAAAACAAGAAGGTCATCGTTTGGATAAATCCAAGACCATCATCGAGTAGACTTCGCAGACCTATACAGTTTGAGTTTTCCAAGGAAACCCCTCAGAATACTGTCCTCATAACTCAACGCATAGAGCAGCGTTTTTCAACCGGCGGTTCGTGAACCAAAAGTGGTTCGCGTAAACATTGAAGTGGTTTGCAGATCTAAAGATAAAAGCAATAAAGCCTTATGCACCGTGGGTAAACGTTTCTTGTAGAGCTTTCTGAATACGAGAAAAAAATTTCCTAATTCAGTATCGAAATTCTTCATGAAACAAAAACGATACATCATCATCATCAGGTTCTCTGCCCTTGGGCAGGTCCCTGGCACCAGCGTTGTCTCCATTCCTCCCTGCTCCTTGCCATTTCTTTCATTTCCTGATAACTACCCCTTCCTTTTAGGTCATCAATCATTTTTATCCTCCTACGTCCTCTCTTCTTTCCACCTTCTACTGATCCTTCCAGCATCGTCGTCAACAAGCTTCCTCCTCTCAAGATGTGCCAGTAGTAGGAAAGTAAGGCTTTCAGCACATTTTCCGGAAGTTGCGTGAGGTGGCCATCTTGGATTTTGGGAAAAAAACAAAAGCGCAACAAAATGCGCAAGCGCGGGGTTAACCTATCTTCGTAGGGGAGGGGGAGGGGAGGAGGAGTAGGGGAAGGGGAGGGGAGGAGGAGTAGGGGAAGGGGAGGAGGAGTAGGGGAAGGGTGAGGTGGAGAGCCAGTGTCGTCACAGCTCGAAGGTAAGTAAATAAAATATATAAAACAGGTTTTTTACAAGTTTATTTTAAACAAAATTAATTACATTAACATTATCTTCCATGCCTTTGTAAACAAGTTTATATTTAACACTTCCAGAGTTATATTGAAGTAGTTCTTCTGTCATGAACTCGCTGGGTCTGAATCGTCGTGGAAGGAACACTTTTATCCTTTCTTCGTTGTCGTCCAATAATGCGATGATGGTTTCTCCGAACCTGGTGTTGATAATTTCTAAACAGACTACTAAATATTCCTTGTCGATCACTAAATCATTAAACCTTTTCACAGCAGGTGTTGCTGATAGTTTGTTCAGCCTTAGCTTAAGAGACATCTACGGAGAAGAGGAATACGAGATAAACGAAGCCTTACGATTGTTTAAACAAATAAATCCAGGGCGAGCTTTATGGCTGTAAGCTCCGCTGTATATACGCTACAAATTGGATGTAGCTTAGCCCCAAAGGATCTGTGCGAGGTGACAAAAGCACAGGCGCACTCTGTCTCGGACTTTGACCCGTCTGTAAAGATGACTTCGAAGTCCGGACATTGGTGTAGGACCTCGGCAAAGGAGGACCTGAGCTCGGCAGGGACTGAATCTTCTTTCGATCTACCTGCTATTACGAAAGAGATGTCTGGCCGAGGGATGTGCCATGGAGGAATGCGAGAGGGGCATATTCTGGACACAGTAGGGAGTGTAAAATCAATGTTCTCTATAAAATTATAAAATCGAACACACAGCGGCTTAGTTGCACGTGGTCTCATGTAAAAAACATTCAATAAATTATGGTTAAAAACTATTTTAAAACACGGGTGCGACGGAAGCGCCATAAGTTTGCTGACATAGTTGCACATCAGGGCAGTTCTCCTGATCTCTAGAGGTGGTTCGCCAGCATCGCTATAAATGCTGACGATAGGGCTAGTTCTAAATGCCCCAGTTGCCATTCTTAGGCCTGCATTGTGCAACGATGTCAGCGGACGCAAATACGATGGTCGTGTCGCACCATAAATAAAACAGCCATAGTCGAGTTTAGACCTCATCGATGCCCTGTAAAGGAGGAGCATTGACGTGCGGTCTGCACCCCAGGACTGGTTTGTTAGAACTTTTAAAATATTCATGGAAGACTGTACCTTCAATTTTATTTTTTTAATATGAGCCCTCCAGTCGAGTCCACGGTCTAAGTGCATTCCAAGAAAGCGAACGGATTCCACGAAATTTAGAACGTGGTTTCCCAACCGTAATGTAGGTTGGGGGAAAATACCACGGCGCCGGTGAAAGTGGACACAACAAGTCTTCTCGACAGAGAAACGAAAGCCGTTCATAATAGACCACTTCCACAATCGTTGAAGCGTCATTTGCAATTGCCTCACTGAAGTAGAGAGCTTGGACGACCGACAGAATATTCCCAGGTCGTCCACAAAGAGAGAGGCTTCGACTGGTGATGAGATGCAGGACACCACGTCGTTTATGGCGATTGCAAATAACGTGACGCTTAATACAGATCCCTGTGGAATACCATTCTCTTGGGCATAAGAGCTGGAAAAGCTGTTACCCACCCTTACTTTAAAAGTTCGATCTGTTAAAATTTTTTTTATAAAAGTCAATAAATTACCTTTAAAACCCCATTTACGCAAAGTTTTTAAAATCTTAAAACGCCAGGTAGTGTCGTAAGCTTTCTCCAAGTCAAAGAAAATGCCTAAGACATGTTGTCCTCGAAGAAAAGCCACTTTGATGAAGGAGTCTATCCGAACAAGATGGTCGATTGTACTCCTGTGCCTCCGAAAACCACACTGGATATTAGAGAGAAGGTTACGCCCCTCAAGACACCAAACTAGACGTCTATTAACCATTCTCTCCATCAGCTTGCACAGACATGAAGTAAGAGAGATTGGTCGGTAGTTTCCCAGGACAGATTTGTCTTTTCCCTGCTTGGGAATAGGGATCACTACCGACTCCCGCCAAGAATCTGGGAATGCTCCATCCTTCCATACACGGTTGAAAGTGTAAAGCATCTCTTCCATTCTCTCCTGGGGAACTCGCCTCAGAAATGCGTTGTGGATACCATCCGCACCTGGAGCACTGTCCCTCAGGTCAGCAATGGCTGATTGGAGCTCCCACGGCGTAAAGGGCTCATTGTAGCTAGCAGAAAATCGACCCGGACGAATAGGAGCTGCTGCTCCCTCCTCGCGACATTTGATTGTCACGAATGTCTGGTCGTAATTGGCTGAGCTACTAATTTGGGCATAATGCTCCCCAAATGCCTCTGCGACATCCACGGGTTGCATCGCTATGACCCCATTCACTTCCACAGATGGCGTTGTGGAAGAGTGAAATACGCCTGAAATTCGCTTCACTTTCCTCCATATCTGTGCAACTGGTGTGCGCGAGTTTATGGATGTGACATAATCCATCCAGGATTTACGCTTAGCATCACCCACTACCTGGCGGGCTTTCGCACGTAGTTTGCGAAAAGCCTCGAGATTCCTACTCGTGGGATGTTTATTAAATATCCGTAAGGCCTTCTTTCGCTTTTTGATAGCTGCAGCACAATCATCGTTCCACCAAGCCACTGGTGGACGACGTGGCCTGCCTGAAGAGAGCGGAATGCTCTGTTCTGCTGCTCGTATAATGGCCGTGGTGAGGGCCGCTACATTTGCGTTGGCGCTTCGAGTAGGCTCGTACATAAATTTAAAATTTTCATTAAAAACTTCCCAGTTGGCTTTCTTCAGAAGCCATTTCTGGGGGACAGTAAAATCTGGGTTAAAACCACTTTTTTGGATAAGAAGGGGAAAGTGATCACTTCCACAGAGGTCATTATGGGACTTAAGTTTAAAATGAGGGGCAACCCTACTGCTGCAGATTAATAAATCTATTGCAGAGTATTCCCCTGTAAAACAGTTAAAACGTGTCTTTTCATTTTTGTTTATTAAAATCAAGTTAAAATTTGTTAAAATCTTCTCCAGTAGACGACCACGCCGATTAAAATGTCTCCCTTCATCGCCCCATAGGGGACTGTGTGCGTTAAAATCTCCTAGTAGAAGGAACGGTTTGGGCAGTTGTTGAATCAGCTCCACCAATGTTTCCTCCGTCACCGGTGCCCGTTCCGGGAGATACACATTAGAAAATGTAATCGTCTCCGGAAGGGCAACTCTGACCGCTACAGCTTGCAAGGGGGAGCGCAGGTCCACCCGAGAGGTGTAAAGGGTCTCCCGAATGGCCACCGCAACTCCGCCTTGAGCCCGCTCTCCGCTAAGGTCGTCCTCGCGGTACATGGTGTAGCCCTTTAACTGTGGTGTGTCACTGGCTTTAAAGTGTGTTTCCTGTAAAAAAATTAAAAAAGGGTTGAAGTCCTGTATAAGGAGCTTCAACTCCTCTCGTCTTTTAAAATAACCATTCATGTTCCATTGAATGGCAAACATCTTTGTTGGGTTGGTTAAAATATTAAATATCTTAAAAATATAAATAAATAAAATTGTATTAAAATGAAAAGACTAAAAAACTGTCCTACTCTGTGGAAGACAAGCTTACCTACTAAGCTTTAACTTTCTCCCCTTCTGTCGATTTAGGAGGATGGTACGCAGTTGGTCTTCGTCCAACTGGTCCTCCTCCATATCCTCCTCGTTAGCCACATGTGGGTCTCGAGGAGGTGAATGCAGTGGAGTGACAGCACTCCTACTGCGACTTGGGACCTTCTCAGACTGACCCTTTAGTGGTGCAGTCTGATCCATCCCTTCCTCGTTGGCCACATGATGGTCTCGAGAAAGTGAAGGCAGTGGAGTGACATCACTCCTACTGCGCCTTACAACTTTTGCAGACTGATTTTTTGGTGGTGCAGTCTGGGACACCACGTTGCTGGATTTCTCTCCAGCGACTTCCCTTTTGGAGGGCTTCTTTTCTACGTTCCTTTCCTTCTTCTTTGTCTCTTTTGTCTTCGGTACCAGGGTTTCCGTCTGCGTGCTGATGGTAACCTTCTTCACAGAAGTTGCTGCCACTGACGCAAAAGACCTTGAAAACGTTGGAGCAACCATTGTCCTGTATTTCTTCCTAGCCTCGAGGTACGGGATCTTCTCCGTCACCTTGATCTCCATGATCTTTTTTTCCTCCTGCAGCTTAGGGCAATCTCGTGAGTAGACCGGATGCGGTCCCTCACAATTGCCACAAAGAGCAGGGCTGGCTCAGTGCTCCTCATCGTGCTTCTCCTTCGCACATTTTGGGCAGGTGGGCTTGCCCTTGCACCGTAGTGCAGTGTGCCCGAAGGACTGGCACTGGAAGCAGCGCATGGGGCTAGGGATAAAAGGCCTCACAGGACATGATTCGTATCCAACGAACACCTTCTCTGGCAGTTTGTCGAACGCGAACGTGAGCACAACAGAGGTCGTATTTATCGTCTCACCGTTCCGTTTCGTCGTCAGTCTACGACAGGAGATGACTCCTTGGGGAGCCATCTCCTTTGTTATCTCCTCAACGTCGACATAAAGAAGGTCGTAGCATGATATAACGCCACGACATGTATTTAAGGTCTTATGCGTCTCAACTCTCACTGGGATGTCATGCAGAGTTGTCATCGACAGCAACTTCTGGCTCTGCTTATCATCAGATGTTTGTATAAGCAGGGTACCATCTCTGAGTTTCTTCACAGACTCTAACTTTCCTGGCACCGAGCCAGACAGAACCTTGTGAATTAGGAAGGGAGACACCTTCGTCAGGGTCTCTCCTTCCTTAGCGCACTTTACGATTAAATATTTTCGGCAACTGCCCCCTGCGGGAAGGGGGGTAGAATACTCCCGCAGCCCCTCTGCTGGTCGTAAGAGGCGACCAATGGGCGAGGAGACAACCTCGAAAAAAAACCCACAGTTAACTCAGGATAGTTTCCAAACAGCATGTGGGTCTGCTGTTTGAGTTTCAGCCATAACATCCGGCTATTGGCCCGCCCGCGTGTTTGCCGTGCGTGGAGACCCGTAAGGTGGGGATGGGATGCCTGGTGGTTGAGCTCACCGGACTCCATCTGGGTTTCGGATGCTCAAGATGCGATCCGTGAGCAAAACGCCACTTCGGCCTCGGACTCACTGTAAACGGGACGTCGGGTGCTAGCCACACCCGATGAATCGGCTTGCCGTCACGTCTTGACGTTCCGGTCGGCGAGTGCGGAGGCTATGGGGGTCTGTGTAGGGGGGTCGAAGGTGCATGGGTTTGGCTAGCCCATGCACTGGAGATCTTACCCGAAGCAGACAACCAAGTCAGAGGCGCTATATCCTTCTGGTTAGCCCTGGCGTCTGCATCAGTTTGTGGTGTGGCGTCCCATTTGTGGCTCCGTGGTGGGTGGGGAGACCAGAGGACGAATATCCAAATCTACTTATGGCTCTTTTTACGGCCACTCAATCTTCTCCTCCTCCAAAAAGATCCCGCCCTGAAATGGGCGGGGGAGACTCAGCTGCGATGGTCCAGGTTGTTCAAATTCCGAATCCGAAATAGGAAGCACCTCCGCGGTTCGGAGATCCGGCGTGGTAGAGTCGGCCTCGCAGCGCTCTAAGGATGAGGTATTGCCTTCCGCTGTCTCTTCCTCCGCTATATATTCTTGCGGGAGTAGCGGACGCAACTCCCTAAGCTGTTCTATGCACGTTGTGCACGACTCAGACCGTCTAATTCCGAACATAGCCTCACTGCAGTGAATGCAGCGTCGGAAAAACGGCGGTCCAGCGGCCGCACTACGCTCGAGGCAGTAATGCTGCCTACCAAAGAAGAGGGGGGTAACCCCCAAAATAAGACAGCATTCGCTACATAGGGAGCTACATCTGGATCCTAGGTCTTCTTCTTTACCGCTACGATTCGTATACCCGGCAGACCGCACCACAACAAAACGCCTTCTATAACACACCCAAACTTGCTGCTCCATTGCTGATAGAATTGATGTGAGCCTAATGATAGCGTGATGGTGGAGCGATTCTGTTTTTATACCTAAATGGGCATAGCATTATAAAGGGGGCGAATTTCCCAGTTATTCGTCAGAACTTGACCCATCGTTGGAACCTAATTAAGCCTGGCAAGTGTTGGAGACCGACAAGTAGCTATGCTACGCTACAATTGAGAACATCGGAAAAAATCTTTCTCCACCTCGGTAAGATGCTTTTTAAGATGTAATTCATAAACCCGGCTTTTCGCTATATCCATGAAAGTACATGACGGATGAACGATATAAAGGTAGAATATGCATAATTAGCCCATAATCTATCGATTGACACTTTAACCGGTGTCCTCAGATGTACCTGGGCCGAACTATTACCATAATTTTGGCAAACCCGGCTTTTCACTATATCTCTGAAAGTACATGACGGATGAACGATATAAAGATGTTCTATGAATAATTAGCCTATAATCTATCAATTGACACTGTGTCCAACCTCTTTAATTCAGTATTCATATATATATATATATATTTCAGTAAATTATCTTTTTCCTATCATTCTCTGATTGTATTTCAGCGAGTTAACATTATGGACTCCTTTTGTGATGTCTGGTTCACGTATTTCGATGCGAGATACCGAGTAGCTCATGAGAGGAGTTATATCCACACGAGACATATAATTCAACGGGGTGGTGATCAACAACAGATTGTTGAGATCGACTCGGCAGTCAGGGATCGACTCGGCAGTCAGGGATCGTCTCAGGACCTATTGGGTGAGCGGAAGTAGAGTGTATAGAGACATAATATCATTCCTGGGGGAAGTTACGGAAATAATTATTGTTAAAGTGAGAGAACAATTGGAGCACACTGCTTTAAAAATTAATCTAATCTTAAAGGTAAATTTTAAAAAAGGGGAAGAACTGAACGAGAGGTTTCAAAACCAGAAACGTTAGAGTATTAGAGACGGATAACCTTGAAGAAATTATTGAATCTATGTTCGGAAAAATAATGAGAGAGAAATCGGAACATCAAGAGAAAGGTTCAGGATGGTCGTTGAGTGAGATCCTAGGCATAGAGCTGAGGATAAACAAGTACACACCTTTGAGAGGATCTTCATTCATTGATTTGCCGCAGAAAATTAAAAACACCCTCTCTGTTGTGAATGTACGGAACAACGATCCATTTTGTTTTATGTATACTATTTGGGCAAAAAGTATCGATAATAATCCACAACGTGTTTCGAAATACGACTGTGAAGAGTTCCAACAGGATACGTTTGGGACTGTATCACCTATCCAGTAGACCCAAAGTCGATTTCCAAATTTGAAAAGATAAATAATATTTCAATCAACGTGTTCGGTTTAGACGATAAAAATAATGTCTATCCTCACAAAGTGGTGAACGAGGAACTCGATGACCATCGGGACATTTTGTTTCTGACCGATGGTAAAAAGAGCCACTACTGTTGGATTAGGTGCTTTGAAAGGTTAGTCGCAAAGCAACTAACTAAAAACAAAAGAGGAATATTTATTTGCAAACGCTGTTTCGCACACTTCCATGAGGACGATAGGTTAGGGGAGCACAAACGGGACTGTAACATCAATGGTCCCTCGAAAATCGTGCTCCCCACAGATGACGACAAGTGGTTAAAATTCAAAAACATTAACCATACTTTTCGAGTTCCATTCGTCATCTATGCTGATTTTGAATGCGTCTTCTTGCTCCGGGGTTAGGGGTGTCATCGGAACCGTGTTTCTATATAGGATTTCGATTCTCTCAGCCTCCTTCCGGATTTTTTCAACGAATACTTTGGCAGCGTCATGTCCGCGGTAGAGCACGGGTTCGAAAAACTCTCCCCCAGAAGAAACGACCACGAAACTGAAACTCATAACATAATGCCAAAATTATGGTAATAGTTCGGACCAGGTACATCTGAGGACACCGGTTAAGGTGTCAATCGATAGATTATGGGCTAATTATGCATATTCTACCTTTATGTCGTTCATCCGTCATGTACTTACAGAGATATAGCGAAAAGCCGGTATTGCCAAAATTATGGTCATAGTTCGGCCCAGGTACATCTGGGGACACCGGTTAAAGCGTCAATCGATAGATTATATGCTAATTATACATATTCTACCTTTATATCTTTCATCCAACATGTACTTTCAGAGATATAGCGAAAGGCCGGTTTTACCAAATTTATGTTAATAGCTCAGCTCACTGAATTCTGAGGACACCAGTTAAAATGCCAATCGATAGATTACGGGCTAATTAATCGTATTCCGTCTTTATATCATTCATCCGAGATGTACTTCCAGAGAAATATCGAAAAGCCGGTTTTGCCAAAATTATGGTAATAGTTCGGCCCAGGCACATCTGAGGACACCGGTTAAAGTGTCAATCGATAGATTACGGGCTAATTAATCGTATTCTACCTTTATATCGTTCATCTGACTTGTACTATCAGAGATATCAAAGAAGGTAATATTTGAAAACCTCCTTACATGTTATATACTCCTATTACTGCGAGAATGATAAAGGACCCATTATTTCGGTTGTTTTTCAACCGATTCCTCTAGAATTTGGTATCCGAGTTTCTTTTTAAAGGGCCTTGGTAATTTGTGAATTTCAACAATATTTGATCATTTATACGCGGACTTTATGTATGAATTACATCTTAAAAAGCGTCTTTCCATTTTTAAATTGAAGACTTTGTTATAATAAATAATATAAAAAGCATCTTACCGAGGTGGAGAAAGATTTTTTCCGATGTTCTCAATTGTAGCGTAGCGTAGCTACTTGTCGGTCTCCAACACTTGCCAGGTTTAATTAGGCTCCAACGATGGGTCAAGTTCTGACGAATAACTGGGAAATTCGCCCCCTTTATATACAGCAAATACCCCATCCTCCTCTCCCCCATTTCTATTAGTTCACTTACTTACAGAGGCGTTATCTTTTCGTATTGTATTTACTGCATCTGGAATGTTCTAGAACCTTGTCAAGGTTTCACCCTTTCCACGAGCAAAGCTCTATCCTCCACACTGCACCTACGCCGCTTTCTATCCCATAATTATTGCTTGTCCTTCCGTCTTCTATACTTCGACTTGAATATGACGGAATTTGTCAAAGTTGACCCTCCATTTTAGTAGGCCGTGATCGTTAGAATCACGCATAAGAATTATTAATGCTACGCCCATTTAGGTATAAAAACAGAATTGCTCCACCGTCACGCTATCATTAGGCTCACATCAATTCTATCAGCAATGGAGCAGCAAGTTTGGGTGTGTTATAGAAGGCGTTTTGTTGTGGTGCGGTCTGCCGGGTATACGAATCGTAGCGGTATCGAAGAAGACCTAGGATCCAGATGTATCTCCCTATGTAGCGAATGCTGTCTTATTTTGGGGGTTACCCCCCTCTTCTTTGGTAGGCAGCATTACTGCCTCGAGCGTAGTGCGGCCGCTGGACCGCCGTTTTTCCGACGCTGCATTCACTGCAGTGAGGCTATGTTCGGAATTAGACGGTCTGAGTCGTGCACAACGTGCATAGAACAGCTTAGGGAGTTGCGTCCGCTACTCCCGCAAGAATATATAGCGGAGGAAGAGACAGCGGAAGGCAATACCTCATCCTTAGAACGCTGCGAGGCCGACTCCACCACGCCGGATCTCCGAACCGCGGAGGTGCTTCCTATTTCGGATTCGGAATTTGAACAACCTGGACCATCGCGGCGAAACCTGTTAGATGGAGTAGATCGGGACATCCCCCTCATGGAACGTTTCGATTTAGAAAGGGATTCATGTTCCGAAATGGAAATATCCGCAAGTATGCTTATTTGTTGTGCTAGTTTTCATTATTAACTATATCATTCGTCCGCTACTCCCGCAAGTATATATAGCGGAGGAAGAGACAGCGGAAGGCAATACGTCATCCTTAGAGCCCTGCGAGGCCGACTCCACCATACCGGATCTCCAAACCGCAGAGGTGCTTCCTATTTCGGATTCGGAATTTGAACAACCTGGACCATCGCAGCGAAACCTGTTAGATGGAGTAGATCGGGACATCCCCCTCATGGAACGTTTCGATTTAGAAAGGGATTCAGGTTCCGAAACGGAATAATCCGCAAGTATGCTTATTTGTTGTGCTAGTTTTCATTATTAACTATATCATTCGTCCGCTACTCCCGCAAGTATATATAGCGGAGGAAGAGACAGCGGAAGGCAATACGTCATCCTTAGAGCCCTGCGAGGCCGACTCCACCATACCGGATCTCCAAACCGCAGAGGTGCTTCCTATTTCGGATTCGGAATTTGAACAACCTGGACCATCGCAGCGAAACCTGTTAGATGGAGTAGATCGGGACATCCCCCTCATGGAACGTTTCGATTTAGAAAGGGATTCAGGTTCCGAAACGGAATAATCCGCAAGTATGCTTATTTGTTGTGCTAGTTTTCATTATTAACTATATCATTCGTCCGCTACTCCCGCAAGTATATATAGCGGAGGAAGAGACAGCGGAAGGCAATACGTCATCCTTAGAGCCCTGCGAGGCCGACTCCACCACGCCGGATCTCCAAACCGCAGAGGTGCTTCCTATTTCGGATTCGGAATTTGAACAACCTGGACCATCGCGGCAAAACCTGTTAGATGGAGTAGATCGGGACATCCCCCTCATGGAACGTTTCGATTTAGAAAGGGATTCAGGTTCCGAAACGGAATAATCCGCAAGTATGCTTATTTGTTGTGCTAGTTTTCATTATTAACTATATCATTCGTCCGCTACTCCCGCAAGTATATATAGCGGAGGAAGAGACAGCGGAAGGCAATACGTCATCCTTAGAGCCCTGCGAGGCCGACTCCACCATACCGGATCTCCAAACCGCAGAGGTGCTTCCTATTTCGGATTCGGAATTTGAACAACCTGGACCATCGCAGCGAAACCTGTTAGATGGAGTAGATCGGGACATCCCCCTCATGGAACGTTTCGATTTAGAAAGGGATTCAGGTTCCGAAACGGAACGGTTATTTTGCGAAAGGATAGTATGTTTGGTTCTAAGTCCAGAAGGGGTGGAAGAGTTAGAACTAGTGCCTCGTTGATACAAAATCAGCTTAATTGTTCGGGAGACGGTGAACAAGATATAACGAAATCTGTCACCATTGATCATTCTAATAAGAGTACTATCATCTCAGATACGTCGTACTCTGACGTGCTTTGTCGTTTGCCTCAGCCAATCGTATTTACTCCTAACCACAATGTGGTCATCGGAGAGAGTGAAAAGTATAAAAGTTGGAGCTCAGCAGATCTCACAATCAAAGAAAATTACGGAGAAAGTGATTGCAACGATTTCCGAGCCGTCGAATTATCAGAAGGCGTCATTAACAAATCATGCGATGCGGATAATGCCACAAGCAATGGCGGAGCCACCACTAGTTCCTTCTCACTCATTAGATCCGAAATTGAGGGAAAAGGATGTATCAATGAAGAAAACTGTGAATCTCATCGGGATGATGATTCACATGTCGGAGAATCTTCGTACAGAGCTGGAAAGGCTGACATCGATATCAGGGGACATTCAGGATTAAATGAGTTGTACCCAGCTCATAGAGGTACTTCTTCTGACTCAAATTTGACTTGGAATAGCATATTTGAGGAATTTCATATTTTTAAGGAATTCTGTATTACATCCGGTTTATTAACGTTAAACCGATTGTCATGGATTCCAAATGAAATATTGTTCTCAACTACCTATGATGAACTCTTTGATATCATAGTTTACTTATTGAGTGATGATTTCCATAGGATTTTAGGCTTAAAAATGGTGATTTTAAACATTCTAAGAATAGATGTTATTAACTTTAAAAGAAAAGAAGATTTAGAAAGGGATTCAGGTTCCGAAACGGAATAATCCGCAAGTATGCTTATTTGTTGTGCTAGTTTTCATTATTAACTATATCATTCGTCCGCTACTCCCGCAAGTATATATAGCGGAGGAAGAGACAGCGGAAGGCAATACGTCATCCTTAGAGCCCTGCGAGGCCGACTCCACCATACCGGATCTCCAAACCGCAGAGGTGCTTCCTATTTCGGATTCGGAATTTGAACAACCTGGACCATCGCAGCGAAACCTGTTAGATGGAGTAGATCGGGACATCCCCCTCATGGAACGTTTCGATTTAGAAATAGATTCAGGTTCCGAAACGGAATAATCCGCAAGTATGCTTATTTGTTGTGCTAGTTTTCATTATTAACTATATCATTCGTCCGCTACTCCCGCAAGTATATATAGCGGAGGAAGAGACAGCGGAAGGCAATACGTCATCCTTAGAGCCCTGCGAGGCCGACTCCACCACGCCGGATCTCCAAACCGCAGAGGTGCTTCCTATTTCGGATTCGGAATTTGAACAACCTGGACCATCGCGGCAAAACCTGTTAGATGGAGTAGATCGGGACATCCCCCTCATGGAACGTTTCGATTTAGAAAGGGATTCAGGTTCCGAAACGGAATAATCCGCAAGTATGCTTATTTGTTGTGCTAGTTTTCATTATTAACTATATCGTTCGTCCGCTACTCCCGCAAGTATATATAGCGAAGGAAGAGACAGCGGAAGGCAATACCACATCCTTAGAGCGCTGCGAGGCCGACTCCACCACGCCGGATCTCCGAACCGCGGAGGTGCTTCCTATTTCGGATTCGGAATTTGAACAACCTGGTCCATCGCGGCGAAACCTGTTAGATGGAGTAGATCGGGACATCCCCCTCATGGAACGTTTCGATTTAGAAAGGGATTCAGGTTCCGAAACGGAATAATCCGCAAGTATGCTTATTTGTTGTGCTAGTTTTCATTATTAACTATATCATTCGTCCGCTACTCCCGCAAGTATATATAGCGGAGGAAGAGACAGCGGAAGGCAATACGTCATCCTTAGAGCCCTGCGAGGCCGACTCCACCACGCCGGATCTCCAAACCGCAGAGGTGCTTCCTATTTCGGATTCGGAATTTGAACAACCTGGACCATCGCGGCGAAACCTGTTAGATGGAGTAGATCGGGACATCCCCCTCATGGAACGTTTCGATTTAGAAAGGGATTCAGGTTCCGAAACAGAATAATCCGCAAGTATGCTTATTTGTTGTGCTAGTTTTCATTATTAACTATATCGTTCGTCCGCTACTCCCGCAAGTATATATAGCGGAGGAAGAGACAGCGGAAGGCAATACCTCATCCTTAGAGCGCTGCGAGGCCGACTCCACCACGCCGGATCTCCAAACCGCGGAGGTGCTTCCTATTTCGGATTCGGAATTTGAACAACCTGAACCATCGCGGCGAAACCTGTTAGATGGAGTAGATCGGGACATCCCCCTCATGGAACGTTTCGATTTAGAAAGGGATTCAGGTTCCGAAACAGAATTATCCGCAAGTATGCTTATTTGTTGTGCTAGTTTTCATTATTAACTATATCGTTCGTCCGCTACTCCCGCAAGTATATATAGCGGAGGAAGAGACAGCGGAAGGCAATACCTCATCCTTAGAGCGCTGCGAGGCCGACTCCACCACGCCGGATCTCCGAACCGCGGAGGTGCTTCCTATTTCGGATTCGGAATTTGAACAACCTGGACCATCGCAGCGAAACCTGTTAGATGGAGTAGATCGGGACATCCCCCTCATGGAACGTTTCGATTTAGAAAGGGATTCAGGTTCCGAAACGGAATAATCCGCAAGTATGCTTATTTGTTGTGCTAGTTTTCATTATTAACTATATCATTCGTCCGCTACTCCCGCAAGTATATATAGCGGAGGAAGAGACAGCGGAAGGCAATACGTCATCCTTAGAGCCCTGCGAGGCCGACTCCACCATACCGGATCTCCAAACCGCAGAGGTGCTTCCTATTTCGGATTCGGAATTTGAACAACCTGGACCATCGCAGCGAAACCTGTTAGATGGAGTAGATCGGGACATCCCCCTCATGGAACGTTTCGATTTAGAAAGGGATTCAGGTTCCGAAACGGAACGGTTATTTTGCGAAAGGATAGTATGTTTGGTTCTAAGTCCAGAAGGGGTGGAAGAGTTAGAACTAGTGCCTCGTTGATACAAAATCAGCTTAATTGTTCGGGAGACGGTGAACAAGATATAACGAAATCTGTCACCATTGATCATTCTAATAAGAGTACTATCATCTCAGATACGTCGTACTCTGACGTGCTTTGTCGTTTGCCTCAGCCAATCGTATTTACTCCTAACCACAATGTGGTCATCGGAGAGAGTGAAAAGTATAAAAGTTGGAGCTCAGCAGATCTCACAATCAAAGAAAATTACGGAGAAAGTGATTGCAACGATTTCCGAGCCGTCGAATTATCAGAAGGCGTCATTAACAAATCATGCGATGCGGATAATGCCACAAGCAATGGCGGATCCACCACTAGTTCCTTCTCACTCATTAGATCCGAAATTGAGGGAAAAGGATGTATCAATGAAGAAAACTGTGAATCTCATCGGGATGATGATTCACATGTCGGAGAATCTTCGTACAGAGCTGGAAAGGCTGACATCGATATCAGGGGACATTCAGGATTAAATGAGTTGTACCCAGCTCATAGAGGTACTTCTTCTGACTCAAATTTGACTTGGAATAGCATATTTGAGGAATTTCATATTTTTAAGGAATTCTGTATTACATCCGGTTTATTAACGTTAAACCGATTGTCATGGATTCCAAATGAAATATTGTTCTCAACTACCTATGATGAACTCTTTGATATCATAGTTTACTTATTGAGTGATGATTTCCATAGGATTTTAGGCTTAAAAATGGTGATTTTAAACATTCTAAGAATAGATGTTATTAACTTTAAAAGAAAAGAAGATTTAGAAAGGGATTCAGGTTCCGAAACGGAATAATCCGCAAGTATGCTTATTTGTTGTGCTAGTTTTCATTATTAACTATATCATTCGTCCGCTACTCCCGCAAGTATATATAGCGGAGGAAGAGACAGCGGAAGGCAATACGTCATCCTTAGAGCCCTGCGAGGCCGACTCCACCATACCGGATCTCCAAACCGCAGAGGTGCTTCCTATTTCGGATTCGGAATTTGAACAACCTGGACCATCGCAGCGAAACCTGTTAGATGGAGTAGATCGGGACATCCCCCTCATGGAACGTTTCGATTTAGAAAGGGATTCAGGTTCCGAAACGGAATAATCCGCAAGTATGCTTATTTGTTGTGCTAGTTTTCATTATTAACTATATCATTCGTCCGCTACTCCCGCAAGTATATATAGCGGAGGAAGAGACAGCGGAAGGCAATACGTCATCCTTAGAGCCCTGCGAGGCCGACTCCACCACGCCGGATCTCCAAACCGCAGAGGTGCTTCCTATTTCGGATTCGGAATTTGAACAACCTGGACCATCGCGGCAAAACCTGTTAGATGGAGTAGATCGGGACATCCCCCTCATGGAACGTTTCGATTTAGAAAGGGATTCAGGTTCCGAAACGGAATAATCCGCAAGTATGCTTATTTGTTGTGCTAGTTTTCATTATTAACTATATCGTTCGTCCGCTACTCCCGCAAGTATATATAGCGAAGGAAGAGACAGCGGAAGGCAATACCACATCCTTAGAGCGCTGCGAGGCCGACTCCACCACGCCGGATCTCCGAACCGCGGAGGTGCTTCCTATTTCGGATTCGGAATTTGAACAACCTGGTCCATCGCGGCGAAACCTGTTAGATGGAGTAGATCGGGACATCCCCCTCATGGAACGTTTCGATTTAGAAAGGGATTCAGGTTCCGAAACGGAATAATCCGCAAGTATGCTTATTTGTTGTGCTAGTTTTCATTATTAACTATATCATTCGTCCGCTACTCCCGCAAGTATATATAGCGGAGGAAGAGACAGCGGAAGGCAATACGTCATCCTTAGAGCCCTGCGAGGCCGACTCCACCACGCCGGATCTCCAAACCGCAGAGGTGCTTCCTATTTCGGATTCGGAATTTGAACAACCTGGACCATCGCGGCGAAACCTGTTAGATGGAGTAGATCGGGACATCCCCCTCATGGAACGTTTCGATTTAGAAAGGGATTCAGGTTCCGAAACAGAATAATCCGCAAGTATGCTTATTTGTTGTGCTAGTTTTCATTATTAACTATATCGTTCGTCCGCTACTCCCGCAAGTATATATAGCGGAGGAAGAGACAGCGGAAGGCAATACCTCATCCTTAGAGCGCTGCGAGGCCGACTCCACCACGCCGGATCTCCAAACCGCGGAGGTGCTTCCTATTTCGGATTCGGAATTTGAACAACCTGAACCATCGCGGCGAAACCTGTTAGATGGAGTAGATCGGGACATCCCCCTCATGGAACGTTTCGATTTAGAAAGGGATTCAGGTTCCGAAACAGAATTATCCGCAAGTATGCTTATTTGTTGTGCTAGTTTTCATTATTAACTATATCGTTCGTCCGCTACTCCCGCAAGTATATATAGCGGAGGAAGAGACAGCGGAAGGCAATACCTCATCCTTAGAGCGCTGCGAGGCCGACTCCACCACGCCGGATCTCCGAACCGCGGAGGTGCTTCCTATTTCGGATTCGGAATTTGAACAACCTGGACCATCGCAGCGAAACCTGTTAGATGGAGTAGATCGGGACATCCCCCTCATGGAACGTTTCGATTTAGAAAGGGATTCGGGTTCCGAAACGGAATAATCCGCAAGTATGCTTATTTGTTGTGCTAGTTTTCATTATTAACTATATCGTTCGTTTCTATTATTTTTAAATAACCTTTCATGTACGTGTGCCTAATTTTGTCTCCATTCTAATACCTAATGTTCTTGTTGCCAATCGTCCACGTCTGGGTGTTCCGCATGCTATTTCTGTTGATCAAATTTTTCCATTTCCTTATACATCTCATTGGGCAGAGATGTTGTCCTGCAACGGAGTATATTTACCCAGGCCCTCAGCCGCACAAGCTGTTTTTGTTCGTACGCCTCTCTCAGAGGATATGTCCTTTGTGCTTCAGTCCATGCTGGAGAGTGACCTTCGTATTTCGGTCGGCAAGCCTATGTGCACATTTTGGGCATTTCTAATTCCTAAAAGTAATGGTTCCTTGCGTTTTATCCATGACATTTCGCCATGGACCGGGGAGTTCATTTGCCCGAAGATCTCCCTGTGTGATGCCGCGTTTACAGTTAAGACAATCCCCTCAGGATCTGATCTTCTTAAAATAGATTTAAAACATGGGTTCTTTCAGTTACCACTCACTGAAGAGTCGTCAAGGTTTTATGGTATTTACGCCAATAATAGATCATACTGCATGAATAGGTTGCCCATGGGTCACACCATGGCTCCCTATATCATGCAGTGTTGGGCCAAATGCGTAGGTAGGGAAGTGACATCACGGTTCCCAGTTAAATTTATCCCTTACCTGGACGATTGGCTAATGTATGGAGTCAATATTGATGTGAATCGTATTGTTGAATTTTTGTCAGGCACATTAGGTATAACAATTAACCAGGAAAAATCAGTACTGACGCCAGTGAAAAGGCTGACCTATTTGGGCGTTCAGATAGACACTGTGCAGCAAACTATAACCCTATCACCGGAGTCAGTGAATCGGCTTCATAAGCTAATAGACATATACCAGTGGCATCCCACAAGGATAGGCAATGAATAGCGGGATATGCATCCTGGGTATTTTATATATTAAACTTGCCTATGTTTTAAATACGTGACATTTTTTGTGGTGTGAATCTTTGGTTAAAATATGTGATACAACGGGTTAATCTTAGCAAACCCCGACATCTTGGGCCTAAACAGCAGTCCGTGGTTGTGTACACGGATGCAACACCAACATCATTAGCAGTAGTATGTGATGCCTTTCATATATTTCGGGCCTTTTTTATTCATCATACATTGCCTATTTTGCTTTCCAAGGGGCTTGCCACCCTCATAGGTTTATATTTTATTTTAGAAAGATTGTCTGATGAACCACCTACGGATATTTACATGTATGTAGATAACACGGCTATAATCTATTCCTTTCGCAGAGGCCGTGGGCGAATTTGAGTATAATATTATTCAGAAGCTTTTCATATTTTTGATAATAAAGAATTGTAACCGTCAGTTCACTTGGCGCTACATCCCATCCGACGCCAACCCAGCTGACCAGCCCTCGCGGACCTATGAATCCGTGGCAACCATATTGGTTGTCACGGGTATATAGGGGCCAGGTGGCCTGGTTCGGGGCTGCGTCTGATGGAGTTCGGTGGAGGGAGTGGACATAGCGCCAAACAATATATATATATTTTCTTTTTTGTAATTACCAATGTACTCAAAGTGTTTATATGTTTGTATTATTTAACCCTGATGTAGCCTATGTCTTAAACTGTACCTCAGTTTTCAAGGTCTTTGGACAAATAAAGCATCACATCTTATCTTATTCAAAATGAATATGTATTTACTTTTGTTTCGTTTAGTAAAGAATTTGCTTGTAATCACAATCCTTAAAAAAATAAAAGTTAATATAATTAATCAACATTTGCGTATTGTTGCCTATATCCTTTGCCAGGGGAAAAAATGCATAATGGTCCGACGGCTGAAAAACACTGGCATAGAGGACCAGATTGCCAATTTGATACCTACTCAGTGCTCTCTGAATCAGAGATCATATTCAGTTGTACACAAGCTACATTTGACAATGATCGATGGAAAAGTGTGCAACGCACTTACGTCCACAGCCTCTGCACAAACGTGTAACATGTGTGGAGTGAAGCCGTACAACATGAATGATATTGATTTGGTGAGCAAACTCCCACTGAATAAAGAGACCTACAAGTTTGGCATCTCCACTCTTCCCGGAGGGATCCGTTGCTTTGAATGCATATGTCATGTAGCTTATAAATTGGAAAGTAAGACATGGAGAGTGACTCAGATTGACAAGGAAAGGGTGCAAAGAAGGAAAGAGGAAATTCTGAAAATGTTCTGAGAAAAGATGGGACTGATCGTGGACAGGCCGCAGCAGAGTGGAAGCGGTTCGTCAAACGACGGAAATACTGCCAGAAGATTTTTTGAGGATCTTGCACACCCAGTTGAAATCACCCATTTACACAAAAACCTTATCAGGCGGCTTTCAGTCATTTTGAAAGCTTTGTCTAGTGGCTATGAATTGAAAACTGATGAATATCTTGCTTATTGTCTTAAGACTCCTGAAGAATTTGTGCAACTGTATCCATGGTACAGCAGGCCAGCCAGCATTCACAAGATCCTTATCCACAGATCACAAATTATCGAAGCTGCTCCCCTGCCTATTCTGCCGCAATCACCTTTGAATTGCAAAGTTTTTGAATAGATGATTAAAATTTATAGTCTAGAGAGAGTGGATAGTTTTTAGTTCACACTTAAAAATCTACATAAGTAATTAGAAAAAAATGGCGAACGGGATTGGGAACTTAACATTCCTAACAATAACATCTCTCCTGATAAGAACGAACTACAAAACCTCACATACAAGAGACTTTGTTTAAAAGATCAAACGATGATGACATCATCAGAAATCTAACACCTCTAGTGGATATTTTTTTAATGTTTTCAAGGTCGCGTGTTTAAATGTTTAAAAGATAAAATCGAACGAGTGTATGAAACTAAACAATCTATTTGCATAACCCTGGGTCAAATCTTTGGATATAAAAAGAGCATAGTCTCTCGTCGTCCGGTCTTATATTCATAGTTAGCAAACAATCTCTGATTCTAGAATCAAAGATTCAAGAAACTGTCATTATTTGCTTGAATCCGTGATTGGTGGATTACAGCTTCAATGCATGATTATTTCAAGGCAGTAAACTTATTTCTTTTAAAGTTGTAAATGTAATTTTTTCTGCTTCTTGGTTCACAATGATTTTCATCACCCATAACTAATGCGATTTCATTAAAAATAAATGTATGATTCTTTCATAAACGTAATTTTTCTTCGTGATGAAGTGTTACACTTGATCAAAACAGTATTTTTAACAAATGACTATCGTAGCTCGCATCATCACCAAGTTTCTTGGTGTTGTTTCTGAAGTGGAAGTTTGTGGTGAGGAGAATTTTTATTTTCTGTGGTGAAAATGGAGTTGCAGAAAGAGACTGGTGGCAAAAGATCAAGAGATTTTTAAATTCAGATTGAAAGACTTCATAGACATTCTGGAAAATAAGCGGACAGATGGCTCAAGCTCCAAAGTCAAGAATCAGACGTGGGAGAAGATAACACTGCGATTCAACGAATCCAGCAGAATTTCTGAGGCGGTAAGTGCATTTTTTCTTTTTATACTCTTGGTTTTTTTGAATGTATTTTTAGGTTATACTTACTGGTAAATTCTACGTAATACAATAGCACATAAAGAAGAAGTGAGCTCGTACATTGTTTTGTCTGTAATTTGTCAGTATCCTTGGGGAAAGCTTGGTTATGAAGGGGAGGTTTCTTTACGATTGTATTTTAATATATGAAACATGAAAATAGCTAGCAAATTAACATTTATTAGATCGGGAAGAACGTTGTTTTGATACGAATTTCAATTTAAGCTAAAGTGAATAATGTGCATTTGTGCTGTTAACTGAACCAAAAAAACATCTCTCACAATTTTTTGCCTTTCAGCAGAAAGGAGTCACCCCGGTTAAACTGATTCCTTTCACTTAATTGCGTGTCAACCTAAAGCCTTAGCTGCCTCAAATTCATTAGCCTTGTGCCATGATGCCCTGCTATATTTAAGCTTGTTCCCCCATTGTTTGCATTGTAATGAATCTTTTGTGGCTGCAGTACTGCTTGTTGGTATAAACTCACGTGAAGTCAATTAAAATACGAAGGTCAACGTTAGATTTAGGCAGGCAAGTTAGATTGCAGGCAGCTTATAAGCACTAGGTTAGTCCACAAATGTGTAAGTAACCTTGGCCTAAAATTCGAAGAGAGTAATATTTAACTAGGGTGATATATATTGGTGGAATGCAGACAGATTGTTAGGCCTACGTTTGTTATTATATTTCAAGTTAAATTACCTTCATTTCCGTGATTTAAATTTGTGTAGATTATGAGCTCTCCTGTTGCTAATAAACAATAATTCCAGAAAATTTCTTGGTTAAAAACATTTTAAAGGAGACTATGTTAGATTCAACCTTGCTGGAAGATTGCAGTGAGGAATGTAGTTGACGTGCAATATATAATAAGCATTGTTTTCAGTAAAATACTTTTTAAAAGAAAAATCATGAAATATTTCACTTTGACTATTAAGATTGTTATTTTATTCATCAGAGAACATCTAAGCAGCTGCAGATGTTATGGAATAACATGAAGGCACTACAGAGGAATGCCCTCACAAATGAAAGGAGGCTAGCTATGGGGACAGGAGGCGGTCCAACACCTAGCAGCAAAATACAGATTGATCCGGATATAGCCGTGCTGGTACCTCACCTAATGGTAACTGCACCGTGCTTAATTGATTACAATATGACAGCTGAAGAAATGGATGGTGAGGAATATAATGATCTTTAAATAAGATTATCATGAATTTCTTTACAGACAAATAATTATTGCAACACTCAGACACACATTTAAGAAATAATGTTTTCAAATGTTTTAAATACAGTAAAACTCGTTTATAATGAACATGTGTATAAGGAAATCTCGTCTGCAACGAAAAAATTTCCCAGTCCCTTGGGCTTCTCCATAACTGCTGTAATTCAGATGTAACAAAGTCACGCTTATAACGAAAAAAATTGCTGGTCCCGTGAAATTTGTTATAAACAAGTTTTACTGTATGTGAGAACTTTGTATTAGTGAAGTGAAATGATTAGTAAGTGAAATTTTGTAGCTGGATTGAATGAAAGTATTTTGACATGTTACAGTGGCATATCTTTTGGAATATACAATTACGTTAGGTTTGCTTTTCCTTAATTCATAATGTACTGTTTTTCAGATGTTTGAGCAAATGTCATGACTGGGTTAGAACAGCCACTGATAGAGGAGGGTACTTATTCCATTTCCTCAGAGCAGTCTAGTGGTTCCATGAGCCCTTCCATAGAAAAGATAGAAAAGGCTGCTGGTTCCACAGACACTTCAGTGGAACATCGTAGTGGGTCACCATCTGCTATGGACAAGACTCCCTTAACACATTCGGTGCGGAAGTCCTCTTAAGAGGGCCGGCCGGTCTCCCCTCGCTGCCGGAAGGACTCTTAACCCTTTCGCTCCCAAGGTGCCGATATATCGGCTTTGACGTCTCTGCTAAAACTCCCAGGCTGCCGATATTTCGGCTTTCTCTTTTATTTCTAATAGTTCGTATTTCATGTCTTATTTTGCAATATAATCGCCTTGTTTGTGTGCATAGATGTTTTAGTCATGTTTTCTTACATAGATATCATTGCATTTCTGTCTTCTTCTGTTTTTATTTACATTAAAGTGAGACTGAATATTTTGGTCACCGCCATCTTGATTTTTATTCTACCGAGCATTCAGAATAATTTAATTTCAAATATTTTATAATTCCTTCGCAGTTTTACACTGGTAAGTGCGTTGTTTTATTTATCATACTTTTAATTATTTATATTACATTTTCTTTCGTTATTTTTAATTTTATTATGAAATTCCCATAGATAATTCGTCATGTCTTCGAAAGCGTCTCGAGGTTTGTCGTCTGAAGAAACTATGGAATATCTGGAGTGTATAAGTGATGATGATGCCTCATCTCTGTCGTCAGATAGTTCAGAAGAAAATGCCGAAGATATGGTAGAGAATACTGCAGTGAATGAGGTCTGTGATATTGAACAAAATGACTCAGACGACGATGCTGAAATGAACGATCCAGACTGGTGTGAAGTGTTGGCTCCTGAGGAACCACTTAGATTTTGTTTTGATTTTTTAGAATTATCTGGTCCCAAGCATATGCCTCCATCAAACTCTTGTCCGTTTGATTATTTTTATTTGTTTTTTACTCAATCTTTGTTTTTATTATTCGTCAATGAGACTAATAAATATGCTAACCAGTATATTGATAAGCACAAGGAAAATCTCTCATCCAATATGGGTAGTTGGAAGCCTGTATCAGTCCAGGAAATGAAAGGATTTTTAGCTTGCATTTTAAATATGGGTATAAACAGAAAACCAACTATATCTACTTATTGGTCAATGTTGTCATCTCAGTCAATACCATGGTTTAGGGAGATGTTTCCTAGAAATAGATTTAAAATGATTCTAAGATTCTTTCATTTGGTGGATAATAATAAGCAAAAGGAGAATGACCCTTGCTACAAGTTCAACCCCCTTGTTGTTCATGCAAATAATATATTCCGGTATCATTACATTCCTCATCAAAATATATGTATTGATGAGAGTTTGGTAGGGACTAAAAATCACAGTTCATTGATGCAATACCTTCCAAACAAGCATCATCATAGATGGGGCATAAAATTCTGGATGCTTTGTGATTCTATTTCTAATTATTGTTTGGGTTTTTTTGTCTATAGGAGAGCCAAAAGTCAATGTGATAAGGAAGCAATAGCTAGAGATGGACTTGGGTATACAGTTGTAATGAAGCTAATGTCTTTGGGAAATTACTTGAGGAAGGGTTACCATATATTTGTAGATAATTTTTTCATGTCTGTGCCACTGGTTAGGGACCTATTCAAATTAGAGACCTTTATAACTGGCACTATTAGAAGGAACAGGAAATGGCTGCCTGAAACCTTTTCTAAAAAATTTGCTGTTGGGGAGAAAAAATATTCTAGATCTGGACCTGTGCTTGGAGCTGCTTTTAGGGGGAAAAAATCAGAGAAATCCAGTTCTGCTCTTGTCAAGTAGGTTATCTGCTCAAGATACAGTGAAGACAGGCAGGAAAAATAAAGAGGAAAAAGTTATACCATCAATTGTACATGAGTACAATAAAAATATGGGTGGCATAGATACATCTGATATGATGTTATATGCATATCTTGATGAGCGTAGAACAGTCAAATATTGGAAAAAAGTTGCTTTTAATATCATAAGTAGAATGGTGCTAAATAGTTATATTTTATATAAGGAGAATTTTAAGGAACCAGGGAGATTGAAGAGCAGGTTGGCTTACACTGTTGACATAATAGAATATTTAGGAGCTGAATGGCTTGCAGCAAAGAAGACAGAAGAAGATGTGGTAATAGTTGAAGGATCGCAGACTAGAAGAGGAATTAGGAAGCCAATTGCTGTGTTTGTAGCAAGAAAGGACAAAGGAGACGATCTAGAACTGTGTGTAACATATGTAACAAAGGACTGCATGGGGAATGCCTTCCCGTACATAAGTGCTCAATGTGGTAAAACATTTTATTAGTTAACAAAAAAGAACTACAGGAGGCTGACATTAACATAAGTGTTAGACAATACATAATAATATGTGAAAAACATATTATAAGATTAGGATAATTTAAAACTTTTAATAAAATTTTTGTTAAAATGAGTATTTTTAATTTTTTTCCCTTAATAGAAGAAGAAAAAAAATTTTTGTTAATAATTCTAAAAATTAACCTTAAAAATTTTTTGTGCATAAGGTAAAATATACCTTTTCCGATATAATAAAAAATAATCAAGTCAACTGCATTAAAAATCCATATGTTATTGTCAATTGAATAAACCGTTACATGGTCATAAATTTGCCCCTGGGAGTTTATGCATGTTCCATAGAAAATGAGCTGGGAGTAAAAGGGTTAAGAGGCCCTGCGTCGGCCGATTCCTATTCCGTTTCTCATCGTCATTTCTCGGTCCGTTGTTGGGGTAGGGCTTTAGGAATTGGACTGTACGTTCAGTAGTCTCGTATCCTTTGTACGGAGTGCTTCGGTTTCTATGGCCTTGTCCGTTAGAGGGGCGAAGAAGAACTCAGAAGAAGTGTAGAATTTGTAAAAAGAAATGTACATACTTGTGTCCTGGTTGTGCAAACGAACCAGGACTTTGTATAGATAATTGTTTTTTAGTTTTTCATAAGAACAATTTTAGTTTAGTTGAGTAGGGAAGTGTAAATATTTATAATATTATCATTTGTTTATTAGTTGCTTTTATTTGTAAATACTTTGTTTGTTAGTACTGTATTATTTGTAATTATTTAAGATTCTGTATTTTTTAAAGTATTGTAAGTACCGCAGCGTCAGCACTCTTTTGACTCGCTAATCTTTGCTGCTCTGCATTCCTTTTCCGTGGCCTCGTTCTGTTTTGCGCTGCGCATTCCACCCCCCTCTCTTAGCTATGGGCTGATGCTGAGTGTGGATTTTGGGGGGTATGGTTCGAGCTGGAAACGGCACGAGTCGGGAAGTCATCCGTTGGAAGTCCGCACGAGTAGACGAAACATTGAATGCTTCGCGTTTTCCCTCATTGTTACCTCCCACCTCCGATGGACCCGTGGTCGCAGGCTTAACACTGGTGTCAGAAGTGGGATCGAAGTCAGCGATCATCGATCAACCCATCGATTGGTCATTGACACATCGGAGGTGGTGACATCAAGGAAGGAGCGCGGGATGGAGGTAAGTTCGAAATGGCTGGTCGTGTGAGCGTGGGAGGAAAGAAGGTGGAGTTGCAACAGGCGATAACCGAGCAGATTAGAGCACTAGGGCATGAAAATGAATTACTTAAACAGGAGGTCGCGCAGGGTACCTCTCCAGGGGCACGGAAAAATTATTCCTTGATCAGTATCATTACAGAGTTTATCGGAAAGGTGGGGGAATGTGTGAATGCCTTTTTTGATCGCATCGAACAGACTGGGGAGCTGGGATGATGTAGACAAGTTGCGGGTGGCTAAGCTGAAACTTGGTGGCGATGCGGAGGAGTTTGTTCGGAGTAGGGGAAAATATGAGGAAGTGGAGAGCTATGAGGCACTCAAAAGTCAACTTTGCAAGAGATATCGAAATAAGAAGGGGACGAGGTTTTATCGAGAGCTCTTATCAAGCCTTCGAAGTTTTACCCCCTACTTCTGAAAATAAAATTATTCTCTACTGCTACTCCTTTAGGAGGGTGTTCGTGTTCGTTTTCTCGTTTTTCGCCCTACGCTGCTGCTTTTCGTTTTCTTTTTCCAGCTTCGCATGTCATCCGCTGAGGGTTTCACTTTAGCTTCATTTCATCTGTTATGACGCCCAGGAAGAAGGGGAAAACGGGGGCCGCTCAAGCCGCGTCCTCACAGCTGTCGACGAGTTCCTCGTCGCCGAGTCCGACGCGCTTTCCCGACAACGCACAAATGGAGGAGATTGTCCGCCGCACGACGCAGGCTGTGATCACCGCCCTGGGGTCCGCTCACATCGTGCCCCCGCAGGCCGTTACTTCCACGCCAGCGCAGCGGCAGCTCTTCTCAGAGCCCCCTCTTCTAGACTTCCCTTCACTTCGGCCTCCTCCCCAGACGGCAGCCATGGCCACCCCGACTGCCGACAAGGTCTTCGCCATCGGCCGGGATCTCCATGCAGCTGCCCTGTCCGGTAAGCTGCAGGGACGTGACCTGCACGACTCTCATTCCGTTCTTCATCTGCTCTCGCTGTGGGACCAGCTGGATGACGACAGTAGATCCTACGCATTCAACCGTGCTCGTCTTCTGTTGACTGCCGTCACCCTAGGGTGGCACAATGCTATCGCCATCCAGCGGGTCGCACATGCTGAAACATTGCTTCTTCCTCCGGGTTTCGTGCCGCAGCCGGCCCCTCAACGGAGTCAACCTCAGCAGCCCTTTCGGGCGCCGGCCTCGTCATCGGCGCCGCGTCCTCCGCCTCCGCGGCGGGGCCGTCCCAGGCTCCAGCAGCAGCAGCAGCGGCGAGGAGAAAATCCCGGCTGAGAGCTCTCCGGGAAGCAGCTTGGGAAGCGGTGGGGGGGCGCCAGGGATCCGCCAGCCACGTGCTGGCAGGGACCCTCATCTCCAGCCCCACAAGGGAATAACGAAGATTCATCCGAAGAGGAGCTGAACCGCTTCCTCACCGAAGACCTTCGTCTCCCGGAGCTGGAGCTGCCCTCACCGCCTCCGACGCCAGGATTTCCAACGTTGGATCTCTTAGCGGATGTGCACCGCTTGATTCCTCTACCCCCGCTGCAGGACCTTCAGTCCGGGGAACTCCCGGCACAGCCGGAGCCGGTATTGTTAGATGCCCGGCAAAATTCTGTACGTGTTCCATCTTTTGATTCGATCTTAATGCCTAATGTTTTGTTGCCAGATCTCCCACGTACGGGGGTCCCACAGCCAATTGCTGTGGACCAAATCTTTCCTTTTGAATACCAGTCTCATTGGGCAGAGATGGTAGCTTGTAATGGGGTATATTTACCCAGGCCTTCAGCCGCTCCGCTTATCTTCATTAAAACACCGCCTTCAGCAGAAATGTCGTTTGTTCTTAAGTCCATGCTGGAAAGTGACATTATCTCCTACGGCAAGCCGACCTGCGCATTTCGCACGTTTTTAATTCCAAAAACTAATGGTTCACTTCGTTTCATCCATGACATTTCGCCATGGACCGGGGAATTCACTTGTCCGAAGATTTCCCTGTATGATGCCGCGTACATCATCAAGTCGATCCCTTCAGGGTCAGACTTAATTAAAATCGATTTAACCCACGGGTTTTTTCAGCTCCCCCTCAGGGAGGATTCTGCCAAATTTTATGGTATTTACGCGAATAATCGATCTTACTGCATGAATAGGTTGCCAATGGGTCATACCATGGCACCTTATATCATGCAGCGGTGGGCTAAATGCGTTGGTCGCGAGATAATGTCCCGATTTCCGGTAAAATTCATCCCGTATTTGGACGACTGGCTTATATATGGTTCCTTTATTGATGTTCCTGCAATTGTATTATTCTTAGAAGGCTCTTTAGGTATCACCATCAACTAATTAAAATCAGTGTTGGTGCCTGTTAAGCGATTAAACTATTTAGGTGTGCTTATTGATACGGAGCGAAATACCTTAACCTTGTCACCTGATTCTGTGCATCGCCTAAAGAGGATGGCCGATATAGTGCCTATAGGTCGCTTAAAGACCGCCAGCGCATCGCAGGTTATACGGCATGGATTTTCTTCCTCTTAAACTTGCCTGTTTATTGTGCGCGATATTTACTGCGGCAGTGCAACCTGGTTACATTATGTGCTCCGGCAATTTGATTTGGCCGCCCCACGCCACTTGGGGCCGAAACAGTGTAGTGTCAACGTGTTCACGGATGCGACGCCGCGCTCCTTAGCGGTAGTGTCACACACACTCAATATCTATAGAGCTTTTTATATCCATCGTGCTGTACCTATTTTGTTTGCCGAGGGGCTTGCCGCTCTCGTAGGGTTATCATTTGCTTTAGATAAACTTAGTAACAGCCCGCCCACTGACATTGTCATGCATGTCGACAACACGGGCGTATTATATTCTTTTCGGCGTGGCCGAGGTGTTTTGTTTAACTATAACATTGTAAGGAAACTTTTCTTTTACTGCTTATTAAAGAATCGTGACCATAGAGTCACTTGGCGCTACGTCCCATCCGACGCCAACCCAGCTGACCAGCCCTCGCGGGCCATCCAGCACTTATAGATCCGTGGCAGCCATATTGGTTGTCGCGGGTATATAAGGGCTGGGGGGCCTAGTTCGGGGCTGCGTCTGTTGGATCTTGGTGAAGGGTGCGGACGTAGCGCCAAACAACACACCTGGCCGTATTATGAGATAATGCATTGGGCAATTGGCAGCAGAGACTGCATAGAACCTCCCTCCATATTTTCTTCCCTTCCTCAACCCCAAACATCATCGGCTGTTCCTTCATCGTCAATTTCATCACCCCCCCCTGCTTCATCTCAATCTATACCTTCTCCATCTCAGTCTATACCTTCTCCATCTCCTTCACCCTCCACTACGTCCCTGTCTAGTCCATGTTCCTCAAGGAAGAAGAAATTTGAAGACCTGTGTGGGCAACTAGGGAAAACGTGCGACCTAATTGAAAAATCGATCAAGGTCTAAGAAGAACAAGGAGAAAGATTCCTTGCCTAGTTTGAGAAAATGACCAATAAATAGTATATTTCAAAAATTGCTGTTAATACTCTGCCTTTTTTTCTATGATGGTTATCATGACTGTGATTGCAAATATGTTTCAATGTAATTTATATGAGTTTAATATTAAGTTAGCCATTATTTCTGATATACCTGTCATCTGATTGCAAATGCTTTCAATATTGAGCATTGATGATTTGTTTTAAATGTCAATGAAACATTTCTAGATTTCTTGCATGAAAATTTTAACATACTCTAACAGAAATAGTTAATCCTTTTAGCTTCAAAAGTCTGACGGACATACCTTACTTTGAGAGGAATCAAAGTTTAAGGGGAAAAGATATTTATGAGAAATTTTTAGTTCCCAACTTTCTCTACCTTTATTTAACTCTGAAGGAACATTCTGAAATTAAACTCTTGTTACCATAATATCTATACAGGGATTTATTAGTTTATCGATTAAAGGTAATCATGGTCCATCAATTGCATGGGAACATCTAACTTAGAAAGCTCTCTAGCCATGAAGTCTCTGACCACATGTCCATTTATTGGCTTATTCTCACCATTCATCACTTCATGTTCTTGCATGTCCTCTTCCTCAACAGTTACAAAGTCTTCATAAAAAATGCATATGTTATGCATTATGCAACATGTCCCTATTAAATTTGCCACTTTCTTATAATTGATGCAAACTTTTTAAAATACATCTCCATCTACTTTTAAGCATCCCAAAAGCTCTCTCGATTATATTTCTGGTCCTGGAGTGAAATGTGTTGAACCTCTTCTGAATGGGACCCTCCAATGGTTCTTTATATGGAGTAATTATTGAAATAGGCGATACTATTGGCGATTCCAGCCAAGAGAGATGCCAACTATCCGAGGAAATTGTAACTAGAGCTTTGGTGATAGGAACTGGTGAGCCGTAATCGCATACCTGTGGCCGCTCATATATCTCGTGCTTCCATAGAAAACAGCTCTTTTTAAACTCTTCATCGTATTCATATTTTCATCATACATATTATCATTCATTTCATTATTAATAACTTTGTGTCAGAGTTATGAATCTGTTGTATTACTGATAGTGGTGTGCTGGTGGATTTGTCTCAAGTTAGCATGGGGGACAACGAGGCAAAGTTTTCACCAAGAAAAACCACATTGAATCAAAATTGTTGCATTCCCCAATGCTTTTTGAAAGCCTGCTCGAATCCTGAACTCCGATTCCATAGTTATCCCCGGGACGGTGAATTTGTTTTCCTGACCAATAAATTGGATATACGAGAAAAGTGTGACAGGAGGAAAGCATGGATAAGAATATTGAAGATAGGGAAGACCGTAACGAAGAACATGTTTGTTTGTTCGCGTCATTTTTTGAGATCGGACTACATTCTTCCAGGTAATATGGTCTGACTTTTGCAGCGATTTTCCCCACAACTCCGCACTTAACGAAGCACTTGTCGAAATAACGCGACGAAAACGCAGAAAATCGCAGAATATCGCTGCTCTGTTATCGGTGTCTCTGTCATCGGTGAACAGAACACGGATGGCCTCACCGAATGGCCTGCCGAATGGCTGCTCCCACAGCAACGCGCTTTATATAGGGCGAATATTACCCCTATTTCCCATTCCCTCCTTTTCGTAGGGTTATATCACATAATCAGGAAATTAACCAATACGAAGTCGAGGAGTCGCCCATTTAAGCTACCCGCCTTATTGCAAATACTCTAAATTTAAATGATTATTAAATAATTGGTTGAAGCTTTAGCAGGTGCTTGTCATGCTGAACTTAGGTTTTTTCGATTTATCCCACGTAAATTTTTTGCGTTAACCGCCAACATTTCCTCTCCTTTGCCGGAGACTTCTTCAGGGTGATCTGGCCAGGTGTCATGTATACTTTCTATATACTATGGTAGCAGAGGAGGAGTGGGTGGTTTATAGGAAGGGGAGGGTTGGTGGTGAGGTGAGTTTTGCTGTGGGATTCGTTTTATCATGTTGTTTACTATCACTGGGGTCCAAGTGTTGCTCAACTTATAGCTGATGTCTCTGGTGAAATATGGATGCACGGACAACAAAAACTGGAAGAGTTTTTTGACTTTTTAAATACAAGACACCAAAACATCACCATGGAAATAGAGAATGACAGGAAATTACCCTTTTTAGACATGCTCATTATCAGGAATGAAGACAGGAGCTTGGGACACACCATGTCCCGGAAAACTACGAATACGAACATATTCCTAAATGCAAACTCTCACCATCATCCAAGGCAAATCAACGCCGTGATGGAGACAATGATCCATCATTCCATCACATTAAGTACCTCCAACCACCTTCAATCAGAATTGAAAAGGATTTTACCAGTCAACAGATACCAAGAACCGCATGTAAATCGGGCGATGAAGAGAAAACTAAGTACAAAATGAGATGAGAGAGAAAAAGAAAGAGAAAGAAAAAAGGGCATATCTCCCCTGCGTCAAGGAAACAACGGACAAATTGGGACACGTATTAAAGAAATATAACATTATGTAACGTCTCCGCGGGTTCGGGGCCCCGTGCGGGGGAGATCTGACAGGGATTCACCAATAAAAAACCATTTCCAACCAAACAGTTCTTTATTCCCCTAAAGAGCTACACCTCCAGCTCCACCATCAACGACAGGCCGACTGCCTCGATGCTTCGCCCGCATCCTCTCTCCCTCGGCCGTGGCATCCCTCATGTGATCCTTGTAGTGGCCCTCCATTGGCCACCGATGTCTTTACCAAAGTTTCAAAGGGCACGGGGAGCCTCCTGGTAGGAGAGGTGACTTCTCCCTAGCTTGCATTTCCCACCAAGGTGGACAGGAAGTGTTGAGTGCAATCTCAGCACCGCGGTGTGGGAGATGGGGGGGGGGAAGAAACTAACTGCAACGTTAAACAAAAAGGGGGGTAAAGGAGGAATCCAGAGGGGGGGGGGGGGGAAGAAAGGAGGAATCCAGCGAGTCAGCCCCCTTACAATTTCGACAATTTTTCAGCCTGTCAACCAAGTTAAGACATTAAAAACCACTAACATAGGACGCCACTACAGGTGGAAGGGGTATATAGGATACCATACAGGACTTTCGATCAAGTTTATATAGGGGAAACAGGGAGAACGATCAAGACGAGTAGAAGAACACAAAAGAGCCATTATTAATATCATCTGTCTGAAAGACTCGAACATTTTCTGATTTAAATGAGTGGTCATCCTCCCCTCTCTCATCATTTTCACCCTTCACAAATTAAGCTTTCAAAATAATATTAATTTTTAAAGATAAATTATCCAATTGTTCCCTAACCTTTTCAATCAAAATGTTTCTAATTCCATCCAAAAAGGAAACTAAGGAAACTATGACACTGCGTCCACTAATTATCCAAAAGGTTTTCAAACGATTACTGACTGGAGACTCAATTTCAATAATTCGAGTCTCACCCACAATTTCGTCACTCCTGCGTCTTTGGATTAAGTGGCGGAGATGAACCTCTCTCGCTTCATGTGCTACGCAAAATCTAGGGTCAAAATAAATGTAGCAAACTTCACACAGAATATGCATCTCGTGCTCTCGAAAAAATGCTGGTAAATGCTCCATTTTGAGAAGAGGTTGAATATATATAAGGTAGGGTTTTTGAGTCACGTAGTATTTAAAAAATAAAAGCCAATCTGAAATTAGTTAATATAAAATAAAGAGGGAGTTGGATAAGGTTTATATGGAGATTTTTTTACTACAAATCTGAGGAATGACTCACTGTGAATTCCCAGTGCGAAGTCCGCCTCTGATCCCCGGTATCTCTCTCGACGTGAAGTCTAGAGTTCTCCTCGGAGGAAAGTGAACGAATGGCAATAACCATGCCTGCGATTCTGCAGGGAGGCATCTACTCATATTCCACCCAGGTTCTCAGTGGTAGTCGAGGTTAGCGAGCGTCTACTCACACTCTAGTGGTGTGAACGTCCATGAGTTCTCAGTGGTAGTCCACATGGAGTACTGCCCAATCCGACATACAGCATCAGGGCGTAACAAGCGTCTAATCGCACTCTGGCCAAATGAACGCTTGGATTCCTAGTGGTGGTCCACGTGGAGTACTAGCCAATCCAGCGTCAGGGCATTTCCTTCTCTCTTGATTGGGTATGGATACTGTACTAGGTGAGCGCCGAGGAGAACTTATTTCATTACTTCATTCGCTTTTGGTATGCACTCCGCAGCAGCTGTCAACCACGACGCATAGCAGCTCTCAACCCCGACGCATAGCAGCTCTCAGCCCAATCCTCCTCGTTCGTCCTAAGTACCTCAGCTTCCTCTATATTTCTTTATATGATTATATTTTGAGCATTTGGATAAATTGTCCTATTATTCTTCTAGCTCATTCGCCGCCAGCCGCAGTTCCCCGACTTCTCCAAAGCTCTCAGCCGATCCTCCTCGTTCATCGTAAGTACCTCAGATACCTCTGCCGTTCATGGCGTTCTTTTGTGAATTGCAATTATACAGTCACCATCTCTCTCTCACTCGCGTAGATGGAAGCTCTACTTAGCAAAATTGATAGATTAAACACTGCATACATTTGGGAAATTACCAAGTATACTGATTTACTCAATGTGGTTAAATACCCCATCTCTGAAGTAGAACTCGTTAAAAGGCAAGATGGGGATCGTGCTGACCTCGCAGCATATGTAGAAATTCACGGTCAACTAGCCAAGTTGATGCTACCTACAAGATTTAACATCTTAACGGAGAAGGTGGTGCAGTTGATGAATGAAACATATGGGGGATGGAGTATCCTAAGAAGAGAAGTCCTCACTGAAATCATTAATGAGGACTGGTAACTGTATAATTATTATTAGACTTGGGATTGATTGATGTGAGTTAAAAGTGTTCTTTCTTTCAAAACGTAGAAAAAATTCAATTCTTCTTTGGAAAACATAAATTTTTTCCTATTTCTGTAATCGAAAAATGTGTTGAAAATATAAAACTTTTTTTAATCCTTTATTCTCGTTTCGTTACAGATGGAAGCAATCAGGAATCGGTTTGTAACAATTTCAGCAAACTGATCTTTTTTGAAGGAGCAGGACCTGATTGAGGGGAAAGAACACCCGATCAGATCATTTGAAAAGATAAATAAAAGATTTGGCTTGGCCCTGGTCACGGTTTTGAATGATGAATTGCAGTGGGATTGGGAGGCAAAAATATTTCTCCCGAAGAAATTCATCAATGCATTGGACGATGTCGGAATTATAACATATAACAGCGAGAATCAATGTACTCTAAAATTAAAAATTGATAACAGTAAAATAAATATTAAAAGAGCATACAACGTCTTTCATTTCACTCATCCTACCTTTCCTTTCGATCTAATGTGCTTGAACTTAACCGATGGGAATAAATATATAATTTAATGACTGAACTTAAAAAAACCAATGTTAAAATTTAATTGTACTGACCCTCTAACTCGATGCACTTCCGTTTGCAATCGGACCCTCTCGACTTGGGTGAGAGTGGGGTGGCACAAAGTCTTGGGGTGGGGTGGGGTCGGGAGAGACTACAAACTCGGCAAAATAGACAGAGAATGCCTTCGCGATACACAACCTCGCACCTTCGCGATCGGAATCCGACAACCTCGGCAAAAGATGGAGAAAATTTTAAACCCATTCAAATTCACTGTCACAGGTCTACCAACCTCCAAATTCAAATTTACTGCCACACTTTTACCAACCTGAAAAATTTCAACATATTCAAATTTACCGCCAAAATCGCATTTTGTTCGTCTTTTGTTTCTTTAGATCACCATGCCACCAACAGGTGGCGCCACGGGATGCACGAAAACATACAAATCTCCTCTACTATTACAGAACGTAATTTCCTCTGGAGTGGCAACAGTAAAGCTATGTTTTCATGGACGCGGTCTAGGCGGTGCGGGTGGTACCACAGCGCGGCAGAAAACGGTGACTGTTTTCATGTACGGTACTTGACGCATGCGGCAAACAGTTGACAACACGGAAGCGTTCTGTCAAAGTGATATTGGTTTTGTCAACTACATAGTGGCTGTGCCGATAGCTTTACGGAGAATAACAGAAATGGATGCTTTTCAGCTGCAGTGGCGATATAACATGCTACGTGTACTTATAAAAAGAAGGAAGCGAAGAGCAAAGAGCAAAGAGCAAAGAAAAGGTGGTGGGTTCGCCCTATTTTCGAGGCCAGGCAAAGACAAGGCGATTAATATAATTTGTTGCAAGAGATGCGGACAAACGATTTGGAATCGTTTTTTAATTATTTTAGAATGTCCACCTAAATGTTCAACGAACTATTATGAATCACTGGACCAGAAACAACAAAGGTGTCCGTGAGGAGAGAGGGTATTTCTCCCGGGGAACGTTGAAGCGAAACTTTAAGGTAAGTCAATAATATTCATTTCAATTAATTTCTAAAAGATAAATAAGGTGCAGTTAGTAGAGTTATGTATTCATATATTTAAACATTCTTGTTTTGGTCAATTTGCAGATATCTAGCTGCAGGAGATAGCATGGCGAGTATATCTTATCAGTTTAGATTGGGAAAAACAACAGTCTCAAATATTATTAAGGAAACTACGCATGCTATACGGCAGTGTTGGCTCTAGAAATTGCGGGGCCCAATTAGAAAACTTTTGGCGGGCCCCCTACATATAAAAGGCGCAGTTAAAAAAAAAGATTTGGGAAGGGCACGGCAAGCGAGGTCCAAAGGACCGAAGCAATGAGACCTAGAAGGCCGAGCCAGGGGGTGGGAATCCGGAGTGTATACCAGGCCGCCAACGCATTTCCTGCATTCTGAGAGCATCAGATGGCCTCTCATCAGACCACTTGGGTATGGATGAGACTATGGATAAATCTAAAAAGAAAGAGAAGAACCTAGAGGCGTAATAGAGCGATTTGCTGAAAACGAAATTTGATGGCAACCTTACGAAAAGGAAGGAAGATAGCGATAACGTCTTATTCGTCTACTAGGGCGTTGGATACCAGATACTAAAAAACTGTCGTTTAATGTAGTTTGCCAGTTTGAAGTTTCAATGTCCGCAAGCTGTTTCCCTTCCCAAAAAATATAGAGCAAGGTGCAGGGACCCCTTAGCTGCGGGGTCGGATTGGGTCCAATAGGTACAATTGGCCTAAGGCCGGCCCTGCTATATGGGATACGCTGAGTAAAACAATTTTTTTGACACCCACTGAGGGCAATTGGGAAAGTATTTCCATTGACTTTTGGAAAAGATGGAATTTCCCAAATTGTTTAAGGGCAATAGATGGGAAGCATGTAGTGATGCAGGTAAGTTTTACAGTTACTTTTGATGTTATTCAAGTTAATATTAAAATGTTTATATTTTGCTTTATAAAATAAAATCCAAGTTTTTCAAGAAATAATGTACGATTATTGATTCTCAGGCTCCATCAAATACAGGATCTGCCTACTACAATCCTAGCCTAGTTTTACTAGCAGCCTGTGATTCTAAGTACAGTTTCACTGTAGTGGATATTGGAGGAGCAGGATGTCAAAGTGATGGTGGAACATTTGGAAATTCCTTTTGGCAGGGCTTTGGAAGCAGGATTATTAAATTGACCATCTCCAACTGAGCTGCCACGAACAGCTAAGAAAACGCCATATGTTTTTGTTGCTGACGAGGCATTTCCTCTAAAAAATACCTAATGAGACCCTACCCTGGCCACAGATTGGAAGACAAGAAAACAATTTTCAATTACAGACTTAGCAGGGCAAGGAGGGCAATCAAAAATGCGTTTGGTATATTAAGTGCAAGAATGAGGATTTTAAGATGGCCTATTCTTGGAAGTGTTGCCAATATTAAGGCATTAATTAAAGCAGCAGTTTGTTTACACAACTTGATTTTGAGAAATGAAGTAAGAAAATTGCAATGAAATTGTTCAAATTTTCACTTTATAAAAACCGGTCCCTAATATTCCTCCACATTGGTTGACATACCTTACCTGGAATATAATATTGATTTCATATCCTTAATACCACACTAAACTACAAGTTCATTACTCACATCAGTATTCACAAACACAATGTACTTACTAACCATGTTTACTTTCGATCCAATTATCTCCCATGACTTCTCTCTTAAAATTTTGTCCCGGTATCGCCTGTCTTTTACATTATATAGGAACTGGTACCTCTCTTAAGAGCCTAAAAACGGAAATAAAGTTTGTTCAAAGAGTGCTTAAAAGATTTGTTAACCTTAGGAATTTTAAAGTAGTGTCAATCTTAAGAGGATCGTCTGTTAAAAGTTCAGAGAGAGTGCCTCTCATGTTTAAAATTTGACGGATACCTCTATATTTGATACATTCCGTCAGGAGGTGACTTATGGTTACGGGACAGTTGCAGGTAGAGCATGTGGGAGATTCTCCTTCCCACGTAAATAAGAATGAGTGCGTCAGAGCGCAGTGGCCAATTCTAAGTAGGGTGACTGCGACTTCCTCCCAGCGGCTGTTTCTAACCAAGGATGGCCATGGAGTGATGCCTGCTTTGATCGCTCTCAGCTTATTGCTTGTAACTGCCTCCCAGGACCTTTGCCATTTTTCAAGCAAGGTGCTCTTAAAAAGGCATTTTAGGTCCTGGGATGGAACCATGTTGATGTCAGTATCCTCTCTTGACAGAGCTGCCTTCGCAGCCGAGTCGGCTTTTTCATTTCCACCAATTCCAACATGCCCAGGAACCCACATGAAGAGTATATTCACATCCTTTGCCTTCAACACCGATAGAAAGGCATGAATTTTCTGCACTATGGGATGGCAGTAGTACGGGTTTGAGATGGCTTTCAGTGCACTCATGGAATCAGAACATATAATATAGTTCGCACTCCTAGGCTCAGTACCCTCCAATGCCTTTTGAACTGCTATGAGTTCAGCAGTGAAAATACTGCAGAGGGGGTTTGATTTGAAGGCCAGAGTGTCATGTCGAGTGGATGTAAAAGCACATGAACAGCCATCCTCCACTTTTGAACCATCTGCATATATGTGAATATATTCGGGGTATTCCATCATTATTTCTTGGAATTTTATTTGGTAGTGCTGGGTCCGTTTCAGATTTTGAATATCTGGACAGTTGGGTCAGCCATGTAGGGAATGGATCATATACGAGCATTTTTCAGAGAGGGCGAGATGCATATTCTGTGTGAAGTTTGCTATGTGTATTTTAACCCGCGATTTCACGTAGCACATGAAACGAGAGGGGTTCATCTACGCCACTTAATCCAAAGAGGTGGAGGTGATGAAATTGCGGGTGAGGCTCGAATTATTGAAATTGAGTCTTCGGTCGGGAATCGTTTGAAAACCTTACGGATAACTAGCGAACGCAGTGACATCGTTTCCTTTTTGGATGGAATTAGAAACATTTTGATCGAAAAGGTTACGGAGCAATTGGGAAATTTATCTTTAAAAATTAACATTATTTTGAAAGCGAAATTTGTGAAGAGTGGAAACGATGAGATTGAGAGAGAGGAGGACGATCGTTCGTTTAAAATGAAAATGTTTGAGTCTTTCAGACGGATGACGTTCGTAATATTTGCGTTCACGTGATCGGAGTGTGCGAGGTCGTCCAGATGTTCGCGTGGTACCCCGATCGAGGTCACCACCAGACCTTCGCGTGATGAAATGAAATTCGTACCCGATCGGGGTGGGGGATGGCGATATTCGTACCCGATCGAGGTCGCCCAGATGTTCGCGCGACCGGAGTGCGATAAAAAAGAAAAGAAAAAAGAAAAGAAAAAAAAAATTCGCTTTCGCCGCGGCCGGGCGGAGCGGCGCGACTATTAGATGCCAAGCTCGGCTTCGACGTTCGGAATTGCGGACGCGGTTTTCGCCACGGCTTCGAGAGAGAGAGAGACGTTCGGAATTGCAGACGCGGTTTTCGCCATTCGTCCGAACGCTTTCCTTCAAACGAGGTGTTTTATAGAACTCGAGAATTTTAGAGAGAGAGCGAACGTCGAGGGTGAACTCGAGAATTTTAGAGAGAGAGCGAACGTCGAGGGTGAACTCGAGAATTTTAGAGAGAGAGCGAACGTCGAGGGTGAACTCGAGAATTTTAGAGAGAGAGCGAACGTCGAGGGTGAACTCGAGAATTTTAGAGAGAGAGCGAACGTCGAGGGTGAACTCGCGAGGAGGACTTCTCCATTCGTCAGCACTCACTTTCCTTCGAGGTAGAACTCGAGAATTGTTCGCGTCGAGGGTGAACTCGCGGGAGTAGAAGAGGCGGCAGACTTCGCATCGAGAATTCGCCGAGTTGTCAAAAAAATCTCCATATGAACTTTACTACTACTAGTAACTCCCTCTTTATTTCGTGTTAAATTAAGATTGGCTTTTTTTAAAAATTTCTTTCAGATACTACGTGACTCAAGAAAATTTATCCTTATATATATCCACTCCTAAAAAAAATGGATCATATGCGAGCATTTTTTAGAGAGCGCGAGATGCACGATATTCTGTGTGAAGTTTGTTACGTGTATTTTAACCTGCGATTCCGCGTAGCGCATGAAACGAGTGGGGTTCATCTACGCCACATAATTCGAAGAGGCGGCAGCGGAGGAGGTGAGACTCGAAGAATTATCGAAATCGAGTCTTCGGTCGGGGGTCGTTTGAAAACTTTTTGGATAACCGCCTAACGCAGCGACATCGTTTCCTTTTTGGATGGGATCAGAGACGTTTTGATCGAAAAGGTCAGGGAGGAATTGGGGGGGAATTTATCTTTAAAAATTAACGTTATTTTGAAAGCAAAATTTGCGAAGGGCAGAAACGATGGGATCGGGAGAGAGGAGGACGATCCTTCGGACGGATGACGTCGGTCATATTTTAGATGGCCTTTTCAGCAAAATTTTGAAAGAAAAATCAGAAAACCAGGCAAAAGGATCGGGGTGGGCTTTGAGCAAGATTCTCGGCCTCGAGCTGAGAATAAATAAGTACACTCCTTTGAGGGGTTCTACGTTTATCATTCTTCCACGCAAAATTAAAAATGATGACGAATTTTGTTTCAAATACGCCGTTTGGGCAAAAAATATCGATAGAGATCCCCAACGTGTTTCGAAATACAACTGCGATGAGTTCCGACGGAGTTACCGATGGAATTGCATCGATTACCCCGTGGAATTCTCGCAGATTTCAAAATTTGAAAAAGTTAACAGCATTTCGATAAACGTTTTTGGCCTTGATGAGAAATATAACGTATATCCCATCAAAATTGTGGAAAATGAACTCGAAGATCACCGCGACCTTTTGTTTTTGACTGACGGTGAAAAGTGCCACTATTGTTGGATCAAAAATTTCGGGGGTTTGATTAGAGCGCAGATGACGAAACACTGCGGGAGAATTTATATCTGCAAGCGTTATTTCGCTCACTTCCCCGGTGAGGAGAGGTTAAGGGAACATAAACGGGATTGTAACACCAACGCTCCCTCTAAAATCGTGCTCCCCACGGAAGAGGATAAGTGGTTAAAATTCAGAAATGCTGCTCGCATCATGCGAGTCCCTTTCGTAGTTTATGCCGATTTCGAGTGCATCCTCCCCAAAATTCAAACTCGCGAGCCTCTGACGGCGGATCATAGTAGTAGTAGGATTGGGATTTTGTAGGTGCATCGACAGCTAAGGTCATTTAGCACCTTACAGTACAGTATATTATTACATTTCATTTTTTAACTAGAATGTCACGTTTAAATTTAAAATTCAATGATACTTGAACAAGGTAACCACGGTAATGAATACTGGAGTCAATGTTTAAAACCTGTGAAAGAGGCCAGCCTCCTTCAGGAAGGATAAAACTCTATCTACCCTTGAGGAATTGTCGCCAAGGATGTCGTCTAAATCACCAGTGATAAGGTATTTGCTGCGCAGATCAGAGTACTTACGACAGTCTGTCAGAAGGTGTCTTACAGTGACTAGAGTGTGGCAATCCTCGCATTGAGGTGGTACCCGAGGGATGGAGAACAGGTACGAATGTGTCAGGGCACTATGCCCAATCCTCAACCGAGTGAGGACTACCTCCTCTCTTCTACTGTTTCTGACAGATGACGCCCAGTGCCTTGTGTCATTCTTGATCAGACGCAGCTTGTTCTCCTTCATAGAATGCCATGAAAGGTGCCAATCCTTCAGAGTAGAGCTCCTGAATGCGGCCCGTAGGTCTCCCGAGACGACGGCATCCCTATCGATCTCGGGTTTGCCTAGAGCTTCCTTGGCTGCTTTATCAGCAGCCTCATTGCCTGCTATTCCTACGTGGCCGGGGACCCACATGAATTTAACATGGGTCCCTCTTTCCTTAAGGTGAGTCAAAGAGATTTGTACAGCCTTCACTATCGGGTGTACAGGATCGTAGCAGGCAATGGCTTTCAGTGCACTCATTGAGTCGGAGCAAACCAGGATCGGATTGTCATGACAATCAATGCCATCCAGGGCGAGCTTTATGGCTGTAAGCTCCGCTGTATATACGCTACAAATTGGATGTAGCTTAGCCCCAAAGGATCTGTGCGAGGTGACAAAAGCACAGGCGCACTCTGTCTCGGACTTTGACCCGTCTGTAAAGATGACTTCGAAGTCCGGACATTGGTGTAGGACCTCGGCAAAGGAGGACCTGAGCTCGGCAGGGACTGAATCTTCTTTCGATCTACCTGCTATTACGAAAGAGATGTCTGGCCGAGGGATGTGCCATGGAGGAACGCGAGAGGGGCATATTCTGGACACAGTAGGGAGTGTAAAATCAATGTTCTCTATAAAATTATAAAATCGAACACACAGCGGCTTAGTTGCACGTGGTCTCATGTTAAAAACATTCAATAAATTATGGTTAAAAACTATTTTAAAACACGGGTGCGACGGAAGCGCAATAAGTTTGCTGACATAGTTGCACATCAGGGCAGTTCTCCTGATCTCTAGAGGTGGTTCGCCAGCATCGCTATAAATGCTGACGATAGGGCTAGTTCTAAATGCCCCAGTTGCCATTCTCAGGCCTGCATTGTGCAATGATGTCAGCGGACGCAAATACGATGGTCGTGTCGCACCATAAATAAAACAGCCATAGTCGAGTTTAGACCTCATCGATGCCCTGTAAAGGAGGAGCATTGACGTGCGGTCTGCTCCCCAGGACTGGTTTGTTAGAACTTTTAAAATATTCATGGAAGACTGTACCTTCAATTTTATTTTTTTAATATGAGCCCTCCAGTCGAGTCCACGGTCTAAGTGCATTCCAAGAAAGCGAACGGATTCCACGAAATTTAGAACGTGGTTTCCCAACCGTAATGTAGGTTGGGGGAAAATACCACGGCGCCGGTGAAAGTGGACACAACAAGTCTTCTCGACAGAGAAACGAAAGCCGTTCATAATAGACCACTTCCACAATCGTTGAAGCGTCATTTGCAATTGCCTCACTGAAGTAGAGAGCTTGGACGACCGACAGAATATTCCCAGGTCGTCCACAAAGAGAGAGGCTTCGACTGGTGATGAGATGCAGGACACCACGTCGTTTATGGCGATTGCAAATAATGTGACGCTTAATACAGATCCCTGTGGAATACCATTCTCTTGGGCATAAGAGCTGGAAAAGGCGTTGCCCACCCTTACTTTAAAAGTTCGATCTGTTAAAAAATTTTTTATAAAAGTCAATAAATTACCTTTAAAACCCCATTTACGCAAAGTTTTTAAAATCTTAAAACGCCAGGTAGTGTCGTAGGCTTTCTCCAAGTCAAAGAAAATGCCTAAGACATGTTGTCCTCGAAGAAAAGCCACTTTGATGAAGGAGTCTATCCGAACAAGATGGTCGATTGTACTCCTGTGCCTCCGAAAACCACACTGGATATTAGAGAGAAGGTTACGCCCCTCAAGACACCAAACTAGATGTCTATTAACCATTCTCTCCATCAGCTTGCACAGACATGAAAATTCCCCCAGGTGGGAAGCATAAAAAACTCCTGACTACTTTCCACAAATTACGTCATCCATTATAGAAACCTTAAAGAGGCCATCTCCCTCGGACTCGAACTTAAGACTGTGCACAGGGTCATCGAATTCGATCAGTCTCCGTGGTTGAAATCTTACATCGAGTTGAACACCGAAAAAAGAAAAATAGGCGCGAACGAATTTGAAAAACATTTTTTAAAATTGATGAATAACGCGGTTTTCGGTAAAACTATGGAAAACGTTCGAAAGAGGATAAACTTGGAATTGGTTTCCAACCCGAAAAGGTTGGATAAACTGATTTCCAAGTCCACTTTCCTCGACCGAACGATTTTTGAAGAAAATCTGGTGGCCGTCCATTCCCGAAAGTCCACCATAAAAATGAATAAGCCCATTTATGTGGGGCAAACGGTTTTGGATGTGAGTAAGACTCTGATGTACGATTTCCACTACCGGAAGATGAAATCGAAATACGATGATCGTGTGTCCCTATGCTATACTGACACCGACTCTTTCATTTACGAAATAAAGACCGACGATTTCTATGGGGATATGGTGGACGACTTGACCGCTTATGACACGTCCAATTACCCGCCCACTCATTCTTGCTTCTCGACCGCTAACAAAAAAGTGATAGGGAAAATGAAAGACGAATGTGACGGTGAAATTATGACGCACTTTGTGGGCTTAAGAAGCAAATTGTATTCCTACCGTGTGCAGAGAAAAGAAAAACAGGGAAAGAGAGCTAAAGGAATTTCGAAGTCCGTAATTGAGAAATCAATATCATTCGAAGATTATGAGACTTGCCTTCGCGACAATTCCGTCGCGTATAGAAAGATGTACCAAATAAGATCCCAAAAACACGAAATCCATACGGTAGAAATAAATAAAATTGCTCTGAGCGTCTCCGACGACAAAAGACATATTTCCGAAGACGGTATAAACACCCTCGCGCGGGGACATCGCAAAATTTTGAAAAGAAATTGGGATGAGGCTTTTTCCACTCACTAGCCTTCGGTAGCTCAATCGGTAGAGCATCGGTCTGTAATTCTGAAGGCCGCAGGTTCGAATCCTGTCCGAAGGAAATATTTTTAGGCTTTTTTAACGTTAAATTCTCTGAGCCTTCGGTAGCTCAGTAGGTAGAGTTGTGGATTCTACATCAATGGGGTCACTGGTTCGATCCCAGCCCAAAGGAAAATTTTTTTTTCTTTAAAACCGGCTTCTCATTTTAAAGTAATTATGTATTGCAGTTACTTTCGCTATGGAAAGATCTCGAGTTCCTTTGCTATTAGTTATTTCGTGGCATTACTCTTATCCTCTTGCCGTAAACGAAATGCAAACGCAGTGTTTGATAAATTATTTACATAAATATGGGTACTTAGATGTAGCCGACAATCAAATTTCGGGAGTGAATTCCACATCGTTAAAAAATGCTCTTGCCCTATTTCAAGAGTATTATAATATTGAAAGGGGTGGGGAAATTAATTCTAAGACGTTCGAATTAACCAATACACCGAGATGTGGAGTTCACGATTCTATATCCGATTTTGTCACAAATAGATATAAATGGAAAAGTAAAAGAAATTTAAAATGGTATTCTTCCTTAGCTAACCGGAAACTTATTGATTTTTTTGAGTCTTTCAAACGGATGACGTTCGTAATATTTGTGTTCACGTGATCGGAGTGTGCGAGGTCGTCCAGATGTTCGCGTGGTACCCCGATCGAGGTCACCACCAGACCTTCGCGTGATCGGAGCGTGATGAAATGAAATTCGTACCCGATCGGGGTGGGGGGTGGCGATATTCGTACCCGATCGGGGTGGGGGGTGGCGATATTCGTACCCGATCGGGGTGGGGGGTGGCGATATTCGTACCCGATCGAGGTCGCCCAGATGTTCGCGCGACCGGAGGGCGATAAGAAAAAAAAAGTTTGCTTTTGCCGCAGCTGGGCGGAGCGGCGCGACTATTAGACGCCACGCTCGGCTTCGACGTTCGGAATTGCGGACGCGGTTTTTGCCACCGCGGCTTCGAGAGAGAGAGAGACGTTCGGAATTGCAGACGCGGTTTTCGCCATTCGTCCGAACACTTTCCTTCAAACGAGGTGTTTTATAGAACTCGAGAATTTTAGAGAGAGAGCGAACGTCGAGGGTGAACTCGCGAGGAGCAGAGGCGGACTTCGCCATTCGTCAGCATGCACTTTCCTTCGAGGTAGAACTCGAGAATTCTTCGCGTCGAGGGTGAACTTGCGAGGAGCAGAGGCCGACTTCGCCATTCGTCAGCATGCACTTTCCTTCGAGGTAGAACTCGAGAATTCTTCGCGTCGAGGGTGAACTCGCGGGAGCAGAAGAGGCGGCAGACTTCGCATCGAGAATTCGCCGTGAGTTGTCAAAAAAATCTCCATATAAACTTTACTACTACTAGTAACTCCCTCTTTATTTCGTGTTAAATTAAGATTGGCTTTTTTTAAAAATTTCTTTCAGATACTACGTGACTCAAGAAAATTTATCCTTATATATATCCCCTCCTAAAAAAATGGATCATATGCGAGCATTTTTTAGAGAGCGCGAGATGCACGATATTGTGTGTGAAGTTTGTTACGTGTATTTTAACCTGCGATTTCGCATAGCGCATGAAACGTGTGTGGTTCATCTACGCCACTTAATTCGAAGAGGCGGCGGCGGAGGAGGTGAGACTCGAAGAATTATAGAGTCTTCGGTTGGGGGTCGTTTGAAAACTTTTTGGATAACCGCCGAACCCAGCGACATCGTTTCCTTTTTGGATGGGATCAGAGACGTTTTGATCGAAAACGTCAGGGAGGAATTGGGGGGGAATTTATCTTTAAAAATTAACGTTATTTTGAAAGCAAAATTTGCGAAGGGCGGAAACGATGGGATCGGGAGAGAGGAGGACGATCGTTCGTTTAAAACAGAAAACGTCAGAGTCCTTCGGACGGATGACCTCGGTCATATTTTAGATGCCCTTTTCAGCAAAATTTTGAAAGAAAAATCAGAAAACCAGGCAAAAGGATCGGGGTGGGCTTTGAGCAAGATTCTCGGCCTCGAGCTGAGAATAAATAAGTACACTCCTTTGAGGGGTTCTACGTTTATCAATCTTCCACGCAAAATTAAAAATGATGACGAATTTTGTTTCAAATATGCCGTTTGGGCAAAAAATATCGATAGAGATCCCCAACGTGTTGTGAAATACAACTGCGATGAGTTCCGACGGAGTTACAGATGGAATTGCATCGATTACCCCGTGGAATTCTCGCAGATTTCAAAATTTGAAAAAGTTAACAGCATTTCGATAAACGTTTTTGGCCTTGATGAGAAATATAACGTATATCCCATCAAAATTGTGGAAAATGAACTCGAAGATCACCGCGACCTTTTGTTTTTGACTGACGGTGAAAAGTGCCACTATTGTTGGATCAAAAATTTCGGGGGTTTGATTAGAGCGCAGATGACGAAACACTGCGGGAGAATTTATATCTGCAAGCGTTATTTCGCTCACTTCCCCGGTGAGGAGAGGTTAAGGGAACATAAACGGGATTGTAACACCAACGCTCCCTCTAAAATCGTGCTCCCCACGGAAGAGGATAAGTGGTTAAAATTCAGAAATGCTGCTCGCATCATGCGAGTCCCTTTCGTAGTTTATGCCGATTTCGAGTGCATCCTCCCCAAAATTCAAACTCGCGAGCCTCTGACGACGGATCATTCTTATTCAAAATTTACTCCAAAACATGAGGAGATGTCATTCTGCTTTCTTTGGTTTCGTCCTTTGGGAAAATTTTCGAACTCGTTTTGCATCGCGTAAATGATGCCGCAGAGGTTTTTGTTAAAAGTATGAAGGAAGTTGCGGAGCTCGTACGAGGTTTGTATAAAAACGTGACCTCATTGGCTCCGCTAACATCGGAAGAAAATGCTGCATTCGAAACGGTAACTGCTTGCCACATCTGCGGTGAAGAATTAGGAGACGATCGGGTGAGGGACCAGGACCATATTACAGGTAAATTTCGTGGTGCTACTCACTCTAACTGCAATCTAAATTTAAAAAATCCAAATTTCCTCCCCGTTTTCATCCATAATCTTTCCGGGTACGACTCGCATCTCATCGTACCTCAATTGGGTTATGATGAAAAGGAAATACACAGTATTCCCAATTCGGAAGAGAAGTACGTTTCCTTTTCAAAGAGTGTGGGTGAAAACTTTTGCATTAGGTATTCGAACAAACCTCGCGGATTTTTGGCAATAATAAACTAGATCTCGTCACACGCAAGGGTGTATTTGCTTATGACTATACAGACTGCTGGGACAAATTAAACGACGAATGCTTACCGCCCAAGGAGGAATTTTACAACCACCTGACGTAAGAGTGTAATTCCGACGATGACTACGAATTCGCCCAGATAATGTGGTCGGAATTCGGTTGCAGAACTCTGGGCGACTATTCCGACTTGTATCTGAAGACGGACGTGGTTATTTTGGCTGACGTTTTTCAAAATTTTAGAGTTGTATGCATGGCGACGTACCAGCTAGATCCCACGTGGTATTTTACTGCGCCGGGGCTAGCTTTCGACGCCATGCTGAAACATACGGGAATTACGTTAGAACTCATGTCTGACTATAACATGGTCCTTATGATGGAAAAGGGGATTCGGGGAGGAATTAGCACGTGTTCAAAGCACTATAGCGAGGCTAATAATAAATATATGGACGACTTCGATCCTAAGTCCATGCCTCGCTATATCATATATTAGGATGCCAATTACTTATACGGATGGGCTCACTCCCAACCCCTCCCCCAAGGCGGTTTTCGATGGCTTTCCCTGAGTGAAATTCAAAATTTTCAAGTGATGACGGTCCCTGACGACCATCCCAAAGGGTCTATCTTAGAGGTCGACTTGAAGTATCCGATAAACCTTCACGATAACCATTCCGACTTACCTCTATGCCCCGAAAACAAAATTCCCCCAGGTGGTAAGCATAAAAAACTCCTGACTACTCTCCACGATAAGACAAATTACGTCATACATTATAGAAACCTTAAACAGGCCATCTACCTCGGACTCGAACTTAAGACTGTGCACAGGGTCATCGAATTCGATCAGTCTCCGTGGTTGAAATCTTACATCGAGTTGAACACCGAAGAAAGGAAAATAGGCGCGAACGATTTCGAAAAACATTTTTTTAAATTGATGAATAACGCGGTTTTCGGTAAAACTATGGAAAACGTTCGAAAGAGGATAAACTTGGAATTGGTTTCCAACCCGAAAAGGTTGGATAAACTGATTTCCAAGTCCACTTTCCTCGACCGAACGATTTTTGAAGAAAATCTGGTGGCCGTCCATTCCCGAAAGTCCACCATAAAAATGAATAAGCCCATTTATGTGGGGCAAACGGTTTTGGATGTGAGTAAGACTCTGATGTACGATTTCCACTACCGGAAGATGAAATCGAAATACGATGATCGTGTGTCCCTATGCTATACTGACACCGACTCTTTCATTTACGAAATAAAGACCGACGATTTCTATGGGGATATGGTGGACGACTTGACCGCTTATGACACGTCCAATTACCCGCCCACTCATTCTTGCTTCTCGACCGCTAACAAAAAAGTGATAGGGAAATTGAAAGACGAATGTGACGGTGAAATTATGACGCACTTTGTGGGCTTAAGAAGCAAATTGTATTCCTACCATGTGCAGAGAAAAGAAAAACAGGGAAAGAGAGCTAAAGGAATTTCGAAGTCCGTAATTGAGAAATCAATATCATTCGAAGATTATGAGACTTGCCTTCGCGACAATTCCGTCGCGTATAGAAAGATGTACCAAATAAGATCCCAAAAACACGAAATCCATACGGTAGAAATAAATAAAATTGCTCTGAGCACCTCCGACGCGAAAGACATATTTCCGAAGACGGAATAACAAAAAAGTGATAGGGAAAATGAAAGACGAATGTGACGGTGAAATTATGACGCACTTTGTGGGCTTAAGAAGCAAATTGTATTCCTACCATGTGCAGAGAAAAGAAAAACAGGGAAAGAGAGCTAAAGGAATTTCGAAGTCCGTAATTGAGAAATCAATATCATTCGAAGATTATGAGACTTGCCTTCGCGACAATTCCGTCGCGTATAGAAAGATGTACCAAATAAGATCCCAAAAACACGAAATCCATACGGTAGAAATAAATAAAATTGCTCTGAGCGCCTCCGACGACAAAAGACATATTTCCGAAGACGGAATAACAAAAAAGTGATAGGGAAAATGAAAGACGAATGTGACGGTGAAATTATAACGCACTTTGTGGGCTTAAGAAGCAAATTGTATTCCTACCATGTGCAGAGAAAAGAAAAACAGGGAAAGAGAGCTAAAGGAATTTCGAAGTCCGTAATTGAGAAATCAATATCATTCGAAGATTATGAGACTTGCCTTCGCGACAATTCCGTCGCGTATAGAAAGATGTACCAAATAAGATCCCAAAAACACGAAATCCATACGGTAGAAATAAATAAAATTGCTCTGAGCGCCTCCGACGACAAAAGACATATTTCCGAAGACGGAATAACAAAAAAGTGATAGGGAAAATGAAAGACGAATGTGACGGTGAAATTATGACGCACTTTGTGGGCTTAAGAAGCAAATTGTATTCCTACCATGTGCAGAGAAAAGAAAAACAGGGAAAGAGAGCTAAAGGAATTTCGAAGTCCGTAATTGAGAAATCAATATCATTCGAAGATTATGAGACTTGCCTTCGCGACAATTCCGTCGCGTATAGAAAGATGTACCAAATAAGATCCCAAAAACACGAAATCCATACGGTAGAAATAAATAAAATTGCTCTGAGCACCTCCGACGCGAAAGACATATTTCCGAAGACGGAATAACAAAAAAGTGATAGGGAAAATGAAAGACGAATGTGACGGTGAAATTATGACGCACTTTGTGGGCTTAAGAAGCAAATTGTATTCCTACCATGTGCAGAGAAAAGAAAAACAGGGAAAGAGAGCTAAAGGAATTTCGAAGTCCGTAATTGAGAAATCAATATCATTCGAAGATTATGAGACTTGCCTTCGCGACAATTCCGTCGCGTATAGAAAGATGTACCAAATAAGATCCCAAAAACACGAAATCCATACGGTAGAAATAAATAAAATTGCTCTGAGCGCCTCCGACGACAAAAGACATATTTCCGAAGACGGAATAACAAAAAAGTGATAGGGAAAATGAAAGACGAATGTGACGGTGAAATTATAACGCACTTTGTGGGCTTAAGAAGCAAATTGTATTCCTACCATGTGCAGAGAAAAGAAAAACAGGGAAAGAGAGCTAAAGGAATTTCGAAGTCCGTAATTGAGAAATCAATATCATTCGAAGATTATGAGACTTGCCTTCGCGACAATTCCGTCGCGTATAGAAAGATGTACCAAATAAGATCCCAAAAACACGAAATCCATACGGTAGAAATAAATAAAATTGCTCTGAGCGCCTCCGACGACAAAAGACATATTTCCGAAGACGGAATAACAAAAAAGTGATAGGGAAAATGAAAGACGAATGTGACGGTGAAATTATAACGCACTTTGTGGGCTTAAGAAGCAAATTGTATTCCTACCATGTGCAGAGAAAAGAAAAACAGGGAAAGAGAGCTAAAGGAATTTCGAAGTCCGTAATTGAGAAATCAATATCATTCGAAGATTATGAGACTTGCCTTCGCGACAATTCCGTCGCGTATAGAAAGATGTACCAAATAAGATCCCAAAAACACGAAATCCATACGGTAGAAATAAATAAAATTACTCTGAGCGCCTCCGACGACAAAAGACATATTTCCGAAGACGGAATAACAAAAAAGTGATAGGGAAAATGAAAGACGAATGTGACGGTGAAATTATGACGCACTTTGTGGGCTTAAGAAGCAAATTGTATTCCTACCGTGTGCAGAGAAAAGAAAAACAGGGAAAGAGAGCTAAAGGAATTTCGAAGTCCGTAATTGAGAAATCAATATCATTCGAAGATTATGAGACTTGCCTTCGCGACAATTCCGTCGCGTATAGAAAGATGTACCAAATAAGATCCCAAAAACACGAAATCCATACGGTAGAAATAAATAAAATTACTCTGAGCGCCTCCGACGACAAAAGACATATTTCCGAAGACGGAATAAACACCCTCGCGCAGGGACATCGCAAAACTTTGAAAAGAAATTGGGATGAGGCTTTTTCCACTCACCAGCCTTCAGTAGCTCAATCGGTAGAGTGTCGGTCTGTAATTCTGAGGGTCGCAGGTTCGAATCCTGTCCGAAGGAAATATTTTTAGGCTTTTTTAACGTTAAATTCTATGAGCCTTCGGTAACTCAGTAGGTAGAGTTGTGGATTCTACATCCATGGGGTCACTGGTTTAATCCCAGCCCAAAGGAAAATTTTTTCTTTCTTTAAAACCGGCTTCTCATATTAAATTAATTAAGTATTGCAGTTACTTTCGCTATGGAAAGATCTCGAGTTCTTTTGCTATTAGTTATTTCGTGGCATTACTCTTATCCTCTTGCCGTCAACGAAATGCAAACGCAGTGTTTGATAAATTATTTACATAAATATGGGTACTTAGATGTAGCCGACAATCAAATTTCGGCAGTGAATTCCACATCGTTAAAAAATGCTCTTGCTCTCTTTCAAGAGTATTATAATATTGAAAGGGGTGGGGAAATTAATTCTAAGACGTTAGAATTAACCAATACACCGAGATGTGGAGTTCACGATTCTATATCCAATTTTGTCACAAATAGATATAAATGGAAAAGTAAAAGAAATTTAAAATGGTATTCTTCCTTAGCTAACCGGAAACTTATCGATCCTTTTTTAGAATTAAAAAAATACTTTGGAAAAAGATACATTCTAATAAAAAATGATTCTTACTCCATTAGCTTAAACGATTCTGAATGGGATACTTTCATCACATATTTGGAAATTTTAACTTATTCTTTCAATGTTTTTGATGAACATCTTTACTTAATTAATAAATTCTTTTCCCAATTCATGCAAGCAGCTTATAAAAATGGCATTAATAACGTTAATATAGAAGATGTAGCTATTCATACTACAATTGATTTTGATCGATTAAGTTTAGAAATCCCTTTACATTGCAATTTTACTACTTCCAGCACCCCCTCCCCTTGAGAAGTCAATGGCAGTGGGTTGAAAAAATACCTTCTAAACTTCTCTGCGTGTCTGTTTATTAGAGAAAATGTGAGAAAGCTGCAGTCACTGGCATTGGGTTTAAACACCTTGTAAACTGCTTTTCTGTGCGCGTCAGTATGGAAATCATGGTCACTGGCGATGGAGATAACACTCCCGTAAACCACGTAAAAAAACAATGCATCGTGGATTTCCAAGCTTTTTTAGATCAAAACAAAAAATATATAATTAAAGAATTAGCTGTCTGTGACGTTAATTGCGATAAATTACAGTCTTGGGTATTTCGATGTCCTTATCCGATTTACTCAAAAGAAAACAAGTGGCTTTCCCATTTTTATCATGGAATTCCTTTTAATGAGGGATATGTGGATTAGGAATCTTTAGATGATATCTTTCATAAATATATTGCAGTGTATGATGCTATACTTTGTAAGGGCTATCAAAAAGCTCAATTTCTCAGTGAAAAGCTATCTAAACCCGTAAACCCGTTTTCAATTTAGAAGATATAGGGTGTCCATCATTAAAAACATTATCTGCTGACCACACCTGTTTAACACATAGATTCAAATGTAAATGTGTAGTTTGCGCTGTCAATAATTGTTATAAATTAAAAAAATGGTTAAATAAATCTTAATTCAATCTATATATTGCTTTTTTATTCATGTTACTTCCAGCACCCCTTTCCACTTTTTTTACCTCCCCTCTGGCTTCTGATTGGTTAAAATAAAAAAAAATCACCTCCCCTCTGGCTTATGTTTGGTTAAAAAAAAAAAAAAATCCCCTTCCTCTCCATCGGTTCTCAATAAAAATCCCCGGTAGACATGTTGAAACTTGTTAGACTCACAGGTCAGATGTTGCGAGTCTATTCTTACTGACATATAAGTAATAACCTTTTTACATATTAATCATTCTTCCATCATGCTTCGTTCTGTGAACATCCTTCTTGGCGGCGCTCCGCATATTGATTTTGTAAAAGTTGGAGATGGAGTTTATTATTTGAAACTAGCAGAAGAACAGTTAGCGGATAATAAGAACGATTTGATTATCTACCTCGATTTCGATCGGAGATGCTATGCCGAAGTTAAATTCATGGATAAAAAAATCTTCTTAGCAGGATCGCGAATTAAACTTTCCGGTTTTGAGAGAGACGATGGTGAGATTATAGAAAGGTTTAACGTATCTTCCATTCGTAATCTGCAACTTCGGGAGGGGACGCCGTCGATGGAGAAGGCTAAAGCTCAAGAGAATTCTGTAGTCTTCAACATCTTCGAAATTATAGAAAAACCACCCCGCGTTCGCACTGAAGTGGATGCTGCTGGTGCTGCCGGTATAGAGTTTGATGGACATGATGGAGTATTTGCTGACCGTGCAGTGAAACCAGTTTGCTTTATGACTCATGAAAAATCTAGAGTGAATTATGTGGACGTAAAATGTGAAAAAGGTGAATTCCTCCAGACTTTCACTTTCTCTGCCTGCGCGGAGGCTCCGGCCCCGTCTCCAGCAGCAGCGACGCGGAGACCAGCCCGGTTAGCAGCTCTCCGGGAAGCAGCTTGGGAAGCGGTGGGGGGGTGCCAGGGATCCGCCAGGCCCTTTCTCATCCACCGGCCACGTGCTGGCAGGGACCCTCAACTCCAGCCCTACGGGACGACGACGAAGACTCGGCCGAAGAAGAACTAGTCCGGTTCCTGACCGAGGACCTTCGCCTCCCGGAGCTGAAGTTGCCCTCACCGCCTCCCACTCCAGGTTTTTCCAGATTAACCTTACTCGCGACAGTTGATCGCTTGATTCCTCTTCCCCCGCTGCGGGACCTTCAGTCCGGGGATCCTCCGGCTTCTCCGGAGCCTGTGCTCCTTGATGCCAGGCAAAACGTGTTAAGAGTGCCTTCCTTCGACTCCATTCTTATGCCAAATGTCTTGTTAGCCAATCGTCCACGTTCGGGGGTTCCACAGCCAATTGCTGTGGACCAAATTCATCCTTTTCGGTACCAGTTTAGTTTTCATTAAAACTCCGCCTTCAGCTGACATGTCTATTGTAATTAAGTCCATGCTGGATAGTGACATTATCTCCCACGGCAAGCCGACGTGCGCATTTCGCGCGTTTTTAATACCTAAATCAAACGGAACTTTGCGATTTATCCATGACATTTCGCCATGGACCGGGGAATTCACTTGTCCGAAGATTTCCCTGTATGATGCCGCGTATGTTATTTGATCGATCCCCTCAGGGTCAGATCTTATCAAAATAGATTTAACTCACGGATTTTTTCAACTCCCCCTCAGGGAAGATTCTGCCAAATTTTACGGCATTTACGCGAATAATCAATCCTACTGCATGAATAGGCTACCCATGGGTCACACCATGGCGCCCTATATCATGCAGCGGTGGGCCAAATGCGTTGGTCGAGCGTTAATGTCACGTTTCCCAGTTAAATTCATCCCGTACCTGGACGACTGGCTCATTTACGGTAAAAATATTGATGTAACTAGTATTTTAGATTTTTTGGAAGGATCTTTAGGGATAACAGTGAATAAAGTGAAATCTGTGCTACAGCCGGTGAAACGCCTCAGCTATTTGGGAGTGATAATAGACACCGAGGCTAATACATTAACATTATCCCAGGATTCTGTGATTCGTTTAAAAAAGATTCTCTAATGAAAGAGCAATGGAATTAAGAATATTTGTCCTCCTTTCTGCATCTTGTGCCTGACGTTCCATTGTTTCTGCAATTTTTTGCAATGCTTCCACCTTCTTCTCCTTTAATAGCAGATGCTGCTCCTCTATTCTGATCCTCTTCTCCGCTATTCCTACAAATCCTTCCACTAGCTCTTCCTCTGCCCCTCTGTCTCTCACGAGTCAGATGTAAGAACCCCTCTCTACCTTTGACCTTTCCTTTCACCTCCCACAATTTTTACTAAGTTTTTGCGATGGCACCAAAAAATCCATCCAAGAAGGAAGTCCTTGATGCAGATGACATTAAAACCCTCATCGACGGTGTCAAGGATTCTTTGTCTTCCTTCAGGGAGGAACTAGATTCTGCCAAAAAGGAAAAAGCCATTTCTCCTTCTAAGGCGGATTCCCTTGAGGAGCGGTTCTCCTCCTTCAACCGCAATATCCTGAAAGACCTTGATGCAATTAACCTTTGGCTTAACTCCTTGGAGGACAGGAGTGTGGTTGTGGAGGAGAGACTTGATGAGTTAGAACAGTATAGTAGAAGAAACTGTCTCCCTCTCCACGGCATCCCCTTGTCCGAGAAGGAGATTCCTAGTCCTGTGGTGATGAAGTTCTTCCAGGACTACCTTAACATCGAGGTGAGTCCTTACTCGATCGACAGAGCTCATAGAATTGGTTTGCAAAATCCTGGGCCTAGCTCTCGTCCCCCACCGATGATAGTGAAATTTGCTTCCTATCAAGATTGAGAAAGTCAGGATCAAGAAGAAACACTTAAAAGGAACAGGACTCATTATCACGGAAAGCCTCACATCCCCAAAGAAGAATATCCTTTCAGCCGCAAAAGAACTTGCAGGGCCCCGCAACGCATGGACACAGGATGGGAAAATAATCATGAAGAAAGAAGATGGAACCCACGTTGCCATCGCTACATCAAGGCACCTGGAAAGGGCACAGAACCTGTGGAGGCGCCAAGGACAGGAAAGAAGAAGCAAAGAGAGAAGATAAGAAGAAGATTGTGTAGAGTAGTGTGTGCGTTTGTGAAGTATCTTTTATATTTCAGTTCAGTGTTAGTTTATTCCCGCTCAGTGCTAGTGTAGTGAAATTTCCCTTTGTATATCTGCAGTTTAGCTCTCCCCTCAATTATCAAACTTAGTGTGTGCTTTGCATTGCAGTGTTCTTTTTGTGTATTCTTCCCTTTGAACCTACCCATCACGCCACTACTTCAGCCACATGGATTGACGCCATTATCACTGGCAACCCGGACAACGTCCTATCATACGGTCAACTTTCTTCCCCAGGGATATCAATGCATGATGCCTTATTCTTAGCTTACTCTTTGAGAAGTCCTAAATTTAAACAGAAATTCATTACCTATCGCGACCATAAATGTATTGTCAACCATGACTTACTTTCCGATGCTGCCCAAATGCCTTGGGAGACTGTTGAACACCTTGAGGACATTGACAGTAAAATCGATTTATTTAATTCATTTATTTAAGCATTAACCGACAAACATGCCCCTCTCAAAACTGTATGCATTTCGAAACAGTCTTCACCTTGGATCACTAATGATATTAAGCTCCTCATGTGGCAATGCGATGCTGCCTTTCGCCACTTTAAATCATTAAAAGACACCGCCTCTTTCACACACTATAAAAAACTTCAAAATAAAACCAAACAAGTAATCAGAAATGCTAAAATGAAATATGCTTTCAAACTTTCCAAGGAACCTCAGTGGAAAATTTAGAAAAATCTAAAGCATTTTGGAATCGGAAAAGTCAATGACTGTCACAATTTGCCGCCTCATGTATCGTTAGATCTCCTCAACACTAATTTCACCACTTCACCTACCTCCATTGATGTTGACTTAAAAAATAAAATCTTACTCGAATTATCCCGTTCTGCTGAATCCGCTCCTCCTTCCACTCGAAGGTTTAAATTTTCTCCTTTCACTTCACATGGTCAAGTCCCCTGCCGTTGGAGATGATGACATTCCAATATCAATTCTAATCAAGATACTCCCTCACATTCTTCCAATTATCACCCACATCTTTAATTGGTCTATCTCCTCCAGAAAATTTCCCAATGTCTGGAAGCATGCTTTAGTTCGTCCCATCACTAAGAAATCTGAATCTCCAGAAATTGTTGACTTCAGACCCATTAGCATCCTTCCGTCAATCTCAAAGGCTCGTACACAAGCAAATCACTAAGTTCCTAAATAACAATAACTTATTTGATTCCTTTCAATCAGGTTTCCGTCCTTCTCATAGTACCTCCACCACCCTCCTTAAGATCACCGATGACATTCGCCTCTCAATGGATCACAGAGAAGTTACCATTATGACACTTCTCGACTTTAGTAAAGCATTTCACTCCATTGACAAAGACGTTCTTCTTGCCAAACTTTGACTCTTAAACTTTACTTCTTCCTCCCTGGAATGGATCCACTCCTTCCTTAATAACCGCTCTCAATGAATCATCCTCTAAATGGCTTAATGTTAATAGAGGCATCCCTCAAGGTTCTATTCTTGACCCCTGCTGTTCTCTCTATATATTAACGACGGTAAAAACATTTCCTTCTGCTACTATCACCTCAATGCAGATGATCTACAAATCTACCTCCACTCCCGTTTGTCCGATCTAGCTGAAAACATAAACATGATGAACACTGATCTACTCTCTCTCTCTCCGAATGGAGTGCTAATAACTTTCTTAAGATTAACCCCTCCAAAAGTCAAGCAATTATTATTGGATATCACAAATTCAATGCAAAAATTTCGCTTGAAATGTTCTCATACTTGACCTATCTTGAAACCTCCATACCTTTCCTTAAGTCTGTAAAAAATCTTGGCCTGATTAAAAACAGCACACTTTCCTGGACTGAACATGTTTCTGACATCTGCAAAAAAGTGAACTCGGCTCTTCATTCACTCATAAGAATTAAATACATTGCCCCTCATTCTCTCAAAAAACTACTGGTTCTGTCTTCTTTGTTTAATATGTTTAATTACTTTTGTATTTTCAGTTAAACCTTTTCTACATTAACATATATTTCATATACCATATCTCTTTCCAACAGCAATCATTACTGTATTTCTACTATCTAGGGTTTTCGCAGGTTTTTTCCACCCCCATGCAGATACTGTGGCTGCAGAAAGTTTTCCATGGGACTTAGCGAAGATCATTGATGACTGTGGCTATATGAAAGATCAAATTTTTAATGTTGATGAAACGGGGCTGTTCTGGAAGAAGATGCCATGGAAGTATTGCATCGATGTATGCACAGATGGGGCTGAATGGTTGGCAAATTTGCTGGTGCGGTAAGTTTCATAAAAAACTCATCAAAAAATGCAACACTGACACATTGCCGTATTCATAGACAAGTGCTTGTTGCCAAACGAATGCCAACAGAATTTATAAATGTTATTAATGAAGCAGACAAAATAATTAACCATATTAAATCACGGCCCTTAAATTCAAGATTATCTTCAACACTACGTTAAGATATGGGAAGTGACTACATACATTTATTGCTTCACTCACAAGTAAGAGGGCTATCAAGAGGAAAATGTTTAACTCGTTTATTTCTTCTTCGAACTGACATTCTAGAATTACTCAAAGGTCATTTGAAAATGATTGAAAATATTTGGATTCGGAGGTTGGCTTAAATGTATTTTTAGTCGATTTAACGATTTCAATCTATCGCTTTAAGGCAAGAATATCAACATTTTCATTTTACAAGATCGAGTGGAAGCTATGATAAAAAAATAGCTCTTTGGGAAACACTTAATCGAAAGGACCAAACAGATTGTTTCAGTAATTTGACAGACTTTCTGGTAGAAAACAACTTAGATTTGGATAAAGAATAAATAAAGATATAATTGATCACCTTAAAGAACTAAAATCCACGTTCAGAAAATATTTCCCATCCAAAACCATGGAAAACGAATGGATTCAAAATCCTTTCAATGAAGGAAAAATTGAAATGCAAAATTGCTTGTTCATGAAAAAGAGCTTTTAATTGATTTAGCAAATATTCAAGTTTAACAATTAAGTTCGACAAATTAACTTTAGATCAATTTCGGTTCAACATCCAATACATCCATCCCTGTCAAACCGTGCAATTATATTCCTATTACCATTTTGTACTATATATTTGTGTAAAAAGGGATTTTGGTGTATACTCCAATAAAAAATAAGTATAGAAATAGACTTGAAGTTGAAGCAGATTTAATTGTAGCCATATCAAATATTTCGCCAGATTTTAAAAAAAATGCGTTATGACAAAGAAGCCCAAATATCCCACTAATAATAAATTCAGAAATAGAATCAAGCCAAATTATATTTCACATATATGCTTTGTATTGAAAATGTGTATTTACTTTTGTTTCCTTTAGTAAAGAATTTGCTTGTAATCACAATCCTTAAAAAAATAAAAGTTAATATAATTAATCAACATTTGTGTATTATTACCTATATAGTTTGCCAGGGGATAAAATGCATAATGGTCCGTCGGCTGAAAAAGGTTGAAAAACGCTGGCATAGAGGACCAGATTGCCAATTGATACCTAATCAGCACTCTCTGAATCAAGAGATCATATTCAGTTATACACAAGCTACATTTGACAATGATCGATGAAAAGGTGTGCAACGCACTTACGTCCACAGCCTCTGCACAAACGTGTAACGCGTGTGGAGTGAAGCCGTCCAACATAAATGATATTGATTTGGTGAGCAAACTCCCACTGAATAAAGAGACCTACAAGTTTGGAATCTCCACCCTTCATGGATGGATCCGTTGCTTTGAATGCATATGTCATGTAGCTTATAAATTGGAAAGTAAGACATGGAGAGTGACTCAGATTGACAAGGAAAGGGTGCAAAGGAGGATAGAGGAAATTCTGAAAATGTTCCGAGAAAAGATGTCGCATAAATTTAAAGTGGTTATGTTACCGTACTTAGATGACTGGCTCCTGTATTCCATGGACCTCACTACAGTTACGGTTAAAAATATCTTACAGTTTCTCGAAAAGGACTTGGGAATAACGATTAATTATAGAAAGTGTATTATCAACCCAGTTCATGAATTGAAATATTTAGGTGTAAATATCAACACGTACACGATGGAACTCCGATTAACCCCAGGTTCACTTGTGCGCCTGCATCAAGGTATATGCGTTATACCCCGTGTAAGGACATGTGACATACCAAAAGTGGCGGGCTACGTGTCATGGGTGGCCTATATGCTCGCGCTACCCCTCTTCCTAGTGTCAGACGTCTTTCGTCGAAATAATGAAGTGCTACTACAATTCTGGGAAGAGGGAATCTTCACCGAAGCGCAGGCGTATTCTAACGAGATCCGAGCTCCGCTCATAGTGTATACCGACGCCACCCCGTGGCAGTTGGCATGGGTGGTGCCGGAATACCGGCTGACAGAGTTATGCCATTACCCGATGAACAACCCATCTACCTGGCGGAGGCAGCACTGCGAGGAGCAACGGCAGCGGCGCGACACCTGCCGGCAGACAGGAGCTTGACGGTGCTGTGCGATAACCAGGCCGTGGTATGGGCCCTAACCAAGGGTCGAGGCCTGTTATTTTTCCATGTAAAATTGAAATTACTGTATCTTGATATAATAAAGAACTTGTCACAAGCAGTGACGTGGGCGTACGTTCCAACGCGTTCTAACCTGGCCGATCGTCCTTCTCGGACCGTCCTCTCCTAACTATGCTGGATCGGCCTGCCATTGGCGGGGCGGGTACGATTCAGTATATAAGGAGCAGGGCGGAAACGAGGGAGGTCGGTCAGAATTGGAATTCGTTGGACGTACGTCCGCTTCTTCTTGACAAGGAAAGGGTGCAAAGAAGGATAGAGGAAATTCTGAAAATGTTCCAAGAAAAGATGGGACTGATCGTGGACAGGCCGCAGCAGAGTGGGAGCGGTTCGTCAAACGACGGAAATACTGCCAGAAGATTTTTTGAGGATCTTGCACACACAGTTGAAATCACCCATTTACACAAAAACCTTATCAGGCGGTTTTCAGTCATTTTGAAAGCTTTGTCTAATGGCTATTAATTGAAAACTGATGCATATCTTGCTTATTGTCTTAAGACTCCTGAAGAATTCGTGCAACTGTATCCATGGTACAGCATGCCAGCCAGCATTCATAAGATCCTTATCCACGGATCACAAATTACCGAAGCTGCTCCCCTGCCTATTCTGCCGCAATCACCTTTGAATTGCAAAGTTTTTGTAGAACATGAGCGGAACGTAGTACGCAAACCGATTGTCCTCACAACTCTGATGATAGAAAATTTACAGGCACATGGGTGACAGATAATGTGAAGTATGCAGTGAACAAAGTCTACCGAATTTTGGAGTTGATAGAGTTGTGGGGGTATGAAGTTACGTGCTACAACCATATGAAAAAGGAGGACAGGATTTTTGTAGATTATATTAATAACTTTTTTAAAATTAAACAACAAGCCAGTGGATGGCCTGACAATTGCATTACAGAGTCTTGAGAAATCAGCCTTTGTGAAAGGTATGGCGAAGGAAGAAGGGGTTGAATTATGTTATGACATTAAATTCAACGTGGGTCTGAGGTCGATATCAAAATTGATGTTGAACTCTCTATGGAGAAAATTCGGCCAAATGGAGGACCTCGTCCGTACAGTAATTGTAAATGATTTGGATAATTTCTTTAAAATTTTAACCAACCCTAATTCTACGGAAATGGGTATTCTCCCTATTAATGATGAATCAATTTTCATTAATTACATAGACAGGGTAGAGGGGATGAAAACCCATTCCAACGTCAGCGTTCCAATAGCGTGCTACACAACACCACAAGGTAGGCTTGTGTTGTATTATTATCTAGACAAGTTGGGAGAACACTCTATTGGGACACTGACAGTATAATTTTTACTATAAAAGAAGGGGAATGGTCACCACCGACAGGTACCTACTTAAGTGATCTGACAGATGAAGTGAGAGAGTACGGCAATGGCTGGTATATCTCTGAATTTGTCTCAGGAGAACCTAAGAATTATGGGTATAAAGTAATCTGCAGTTGTGAACCTGAAAAGGTAAGTACTGTTTGCAAGGTTAAGGGTATTTATGTAAATGCAGCTGTTTCTAAACGTGTGCTTTGATAGACTTAAGGATATGGTAGTTAATAGCTCACCCTCGGTAACTATAATTATCCCCCACCAAATCCGCCGTACCAAAGAGCACGATGTGGTGTCGCACACCGAAACGAAAGTTAACCATGTTGTTTACACAAAAAGGCAGAGAGTGGGGGAATATGGTACGTTACCTTACGTCACATATTATTTCATTGAACTGGTCTCGAGAATGGTAAATAGTTAAGGAGGCCCACCACTCCCCACAGCTTTCATAGTACGCATTACATGTCCAACGAAAATGCACCTGTTTACCGATGTTATTTATTCATTTAATTAATCAATTGTATTATTTATTTATTCATCAACTGTATCATTCATTTAACCATCAATTTCATCAACCATTTATCCGATTGTGTATAATTTTCTCCATATATTTATTTATCTGTTTATTGTTCAACTGTGCATTCATATTTTCATTAATATTTGTATATTTATATTCATTTGAATAGGTTCCGAATTGATGCTTTATCGGTGCCTACTTTATAAAAAAATATTATATGAATACCACCCTGTACATTGTGACGCTTGAATATTTTATTTTTAAATATTGTTTATTTTCATTTATGTATTAACGGTGTATTTCTGTATCCGTTTACGCAGCGTCCCATGCTAACTGCGACCCGATGCTAGACAACTGTCTGTGTAGGTTTTTAGCAGTAGTGTGTGTGTGTATATATAAGTAGGTATGTAAGTGTGTGTGTGTGTATATTAATGATATGTATTTAAGGTGCTGTTCCTGCTCCAAAAAGCTTTACCGCACAACCCCCATGGGCCATGGATAGGGATACGCCCTATCAGCGCATCTGCATATTCTCATGCACAGACATACAAGTTATGGATCAGGAGTGCAAGCCCTGGCTCCCTTACGAGTAGAAGCGAGGCCTATACATACCTCTACTGTAGAAGCAATATCAGTATCCTAGCAATTTTGTGACGCCGCTCACCCGCCGTGAAGCAGCAGACCGTCAGCTCTTCACTAGCCCGCGTTATGGGCTTTCAACCAACAGCCCGCATAAGTCCATTCCCACGGTCAGGTAGGATATTCATCCTAGGGCGCCCCGACCCCGGGAATGTGGGGCATATGAGGAAAGACTGCAAGGAAGCAGAGTCTTGCAGAAATTGTAAACAGAAAGGAAAGCAGGCTGACCACCCAGTAGAATCAAAGGATTGCCCAGAATACATAAGAATGCTGAAGATTATGACTGACTGGATCTGTTATGAATAGTAAACCAAAACTTAAAACAGTTCAGCTGAACTGTCAAACATCGTATGCAGTAATGAGCGAGATGGGTACTTGTAAGCATCACGTGATATGAATACAGATGCATCATTGATTCCTCTGCCATTTAATGCACTTTAACGGCCGAGAGAACCAACAGTATTGCATCTCACACCAATCTAAACAAATCAGCTGCATCAGGAGATCGATTACCAAATTAAACACCATCACCTACACAAGCTACAAAATTTAGCAGCCGAGAGAACATATAACAAAACATCCAACAACACAACCTTTCAGCTGCATCAGGCGATATGAATACATACCCATCGTTGATACCTGTGCCATTTAATGCAATTTAACGGCCGAGAGAACCGACAGTATTACGCCTCAAACACATCTAAACAAATCAGCTGCTTTGGGAGATCGATTACCGAATTAAATAATATTCCCTTCACAAGTAATGCAATTTAGGGGCCAAGAGAACAAATAGTAAAATATACAAAAACACAATCATTTCAGCTGCATGAATACAGACGCATCGTTGATTCCTCTCACGTTTAATGCAATTTTCCAGCCGAGAGAACCGTCAGTATTACGTCTCAAAAACATCTAAACAAATCAGCTGCATCAGGAGACGAACACCAAAATAAATAATATTCCCTTCACAATTAATGCAATTTTGGTGGGCCAGGAGAACAAATAGTAAAATATCCAACCACACAATCATTTCAGCTGCATCAGGCGATAGGAATACAGACGCATCATTGATTCCTCTCCATTTAATGTAATTTAACGGGCGAGAGAACCGACAGTATTACGTCTCTAACCAATCCAAACAAATCAGCTGCATCAGGAGATCGATCACCAAATTAAATAATATTCCCTTCACATGCAATACAATTTAGCGGCTGAGAGGTGAAGTAGAAAAACATCCTACAAGCATTTCAGCTGCATCAGTGATATAAATATAGATGCATCATTGATTGCTCAGCCCTTTAATGCAATTTTACAGCCAAGAGAACAGAGTATTTAGTCTCTAACCAATCTAAACAAATCAGCTGCATCAGAAGATCGATCACCAAATTAATTAATATTCCCTTCACAAATAATGGAATTTAGGGGCCGAGAGAACAAATAGCAAAATATCCAACCACACAATCATTTCAGCTGCATCAGGCGATATGAATACAGACGCATCGTTAATTCCTCTCACATTTAATGCAATTTAACGACCTAAGGAACCGACAGTATTACGTCTCAAACACATCTAAACAAATCAGCTGCATCAGGAGATCGATCAGCAAATTAAATAATATTCCCTTCACAACTAATGCAATTTAGGGGCCAGGAGAACAAATAGTGAAATATCCAACCACACAATCATTTCAGCTGCATCATGCGATATGAATACAGACGCATCATTGATTCCTCTGCCATTTAATGCAGTTTAACGGCCGAGAGAACTGACAGTATTACGTCTCAAACATATGTAAACAAATCAGCTGCATCGGGAGATCGATTACCGAATTAAATAATATTCCCTTCACAAGAAATGCAATTTAGCGGATGAGAGAGCAAATAGTTAAACATCCAACAACAAGCATTTCATCTGCATCAGGCGATATGAATTCAGACGCATCTTTGATTCCTCAGCGATTCGATGCAATTCAACGGCTGAGAGAACCAACAGTATTACGTCTATAACCAATCTAAACAAATAAGCTACATCAGTAGATCGATCACCAAATTAAATAATATTCCATCCACAAGTAATGCAATTTAGTTGCCGAGAGAACAAATAGTAAAATATCCAACAACACAATCATTTCAGCTGTATCAGGCGATATGAATACAGACGCCTCATTGACTCCTCTTCCATTTAATGCAATTTAACGGCCGAGAGAACTGACAAAATTACGTCTCAAACACATCTAACGGCATCAGCTGCATCGGGAGATCGATTACCAAATTAAATAATATTCCCTTCACAAGAAATGCTATTTAGGGACTGACGGAGCAAATCATAAATTTCCAACAACAGAATCGTTTCAGCTGCATCAAGCGATATGAATTTAGATGCATCATTGATTCCTCTCACATTTAATGCAATTTAACGGCCGACAGAACCGACAGTATTAAGTCTCAAACACATCTAAACAAATCAGCTGCATCAGGAGATCGATCACCAAATTAAATAATATCCCCTTCACAAGTAATGCAATTTAGGGGTCGAGAAAACAAATAGTAAAACATCGAACCACACAATCATTTAAGCTGCATCAGGCGATATGAATACAGACGCATCATTGACTCCTCTTCCATTTAATGCAATTTAACGGCCGAGAGAACTGACAGTATTGCATCACCCACCAATCTAAAGAAATCAGCTGCATCAGGAGATCGACCACCAAATTAAATAATATTCCCTTTACAATTAATGCAATTTAGGGGTCGAGAGAACAAATAGTAAAATATAGAACCACACAATCATTTCAGCTGCATCAGGCGATATGAATACAGACGAATCATCGACTCCTCTTCCATCTAATGCAATTTAATGCCGAGAGAACCGACAGTATTACGTCCCAAACACATCTAAACAAATCAGCTGCTTCGGGAGATCGTTTACCGAATTATATAATATTCCCTTCACAAGTAATGCTATTTAGGGACAGACGGAACAAATCGTAAAATATCCAACAACAGAATCGTTTCAGCTGCATCAAGCGATATGAATTTAGATGCATCATTGATTCCTCTCACATTTAATGCAATTTAACGGCCGACAGAACCGACAGTATTAAGTCTCAAACATATCTAAACAAATCAGCTGCATCAGGAGATCGATCAACAAATTAAATAATATTCCCTTCACAATTAATGCAATTTAGGGGCCAGGAGAACAAATAGTTAAACATCCGACAACAAGCATTTCATCTGCATGAGGCGATATGAATACAGACGCATCGTTGATTCCTCTCACATTTAATGCAATTTAACGGCCGAGAGAACCGACAGTATTACGTCTCAAACACATCTAAACAAATCAGCTGCACCAGGAGATCGATCACCAAATTAAATAATATTCCCTTCACAATTAATGCAATTTAGGGGCCAGGAGAACAAATAGTGAAATATCCAACCACACAATCATTTCAGCTGCATCAGGCGATAGGAATACAGACGCATCATTGATTCCTCTGCCATTTAATGTAATTTAACGGCTGAGACAACCGACAGTATTACGTCTCTAACCAGTCTAAACAAATCAGCTGCATCAGTTGATCGATCACTAAATTAAACACCATTACCTTCACAAGCAATGCAATTTAGGGGCCAAGAGAACAAATAGTAAAATATCCAACAACACAATCATTTCAGATGCATCAGGCGATATGAATACATATGCATCGTTGATACCTCTGCCATTTAATGCAATTTAACGGCCGAGATAACCGACAGTATTACGTCTTAAACACATCTAAACAAATCAGCTACTTCGGGAAATCGATTACCAAATTAAATAGTATTCCCTTCACATGCACTACAATTTAGCGGCTGAGAGGTGAAATAGAAAAACATCCTACAAGCTTTTCAGCTGTATCAGTGATATAAATACAGATGCATCATTGATTGCTCTGCCCTTTAATGCAATTGAACGGTTTAAAACCGACAGTATTACATCTCAATAACATCTAAACATATCAGCTGCATCCGGAGTTTGGTTCATCAAATTAAATAATTTCCCTTCACAAGCAAAACAATTTAGCGGCTGAGAGAAAAAATAGCAAAACATCCGACAACAAGCATTTCAACTACATCAGGCGATACGAATACAGATGCATCATTGATTCCTATGGCATTAATGCAATTTAACGGCCTGAAATAAGTTTTACGTCTCAAAAACATCAAAACAATATCAGTTGCATCAGGAGATCGATTACCAAATTAAATAACATTTCCTTCACAAGCAATACATTTTAGTGACTGAGAGAACAAATAGTTAAACATACGACAACTAGCATTTCATAAGCATCACGTGATATGAATAGAGATGCATCTTTGATTATGCAGCCATTTATTGCAATTTTACAGCCAAGAGAACTAGAGTATTTAGTCTCTAACCAATCTAAACAAATCAGCTGCAACAAAAGATCGATCACCAAATTAAATAATATTCCCTTCACAAATAATGGAATTTAGGGGCCGAGAGAACAAATAGCAAAATATCCAACGACACAATCATTTCAGCTGCATCAGGCGATATGAATAAAGACGCATCGTTGATTCCTCTCACATTTCATGCAATTTAACGGCCGAGAGAACTGACAGTATTACGTCTCAAACACATCTAAACAAATCAGCTGCATCTGGAGATCGATCACCAAATTAAATAATAATTCCATCACAAGTAATGCAATTTAGGGATCCGAGAGAACAAATAGTAAAATATCCAACAACAAGTTTTCAGCTGCATTAGGCGACATGAATACAGACGCATCTTTGATTCCTCTGCCATTTAATGCAATTTAACAGCCGAGAGGACCAACTGTATTACGTCGCAAACACATCTAAAAGAATCAGCTGCATCGGGAGATCGATTACCGAATTAAAAAAATTCCCTTCACAAGTAATGCAATTTAGGGGCCGAGAGAACAAATAGTAAAATATCCAAAAACACAATCATTTCAGCTGCATCAGGAGATTGATTACAAAATTAAATAATATTCCCTTCACAATTAATGCAATTTAGGGGCCAGGAGAACAAATAGTTAAACATCCGACAACAAGCGTTTCATCTGCATGAGGCGATATGAATACAGACGCATCGTTGATTCCTCTCACATTTAATGCAATTTAACGGCCGAGAGAACCGACAGTATTACGTCTCAAACACATCTAAACAAATCAGCTGCACCAGGAGATCGATCACCAAATTAAATAATATTCCCTTCACAATTAATGCAATTTAGGGGCCAGGAGAACACATAGTAAAATATCCAACAACAAAATCATTTCAGCTGCATCAGGCGATATGAATACAGACGCATCATTGATTCCTCTGCCATTTAATGTAACTTAACGGCCGAGAGAACCGACAGTATTACGTCTCTAACCAATCTAAACAAATCAGCTGCATCAGGTGATCAATCACTAAATGAAATAATATTCCGTTCACATGCAATACAATTTTGCGGCTGAGAGGTGAAATAGAAATACATCCTACAAGCATTTCAGCTGTATCAGTGATATAAATATAGATGCATCATTGATTGCTCTGCCCTTTAATTCAATTTAACGGTCTGAAAACTGACAGTATTACGTCTCAATAATATCTAAACAAATCAGCTGCATCAGATCGATTACCGAATTAAATAATATTGTCTTCACAAGCAATGCAATTAACGGCTGAGAGAACAAATTGTTAAACATCCGACAACAAGCATTTCATCTGCATCAGGCGATATGAATTCAGACGCTTCTTGATTCCTCTGTTATATAATGCAATTTAACAGCCGAGAGGACCAACTGTATTACGTCTCAAACACATCTAAAAGAATCAGCTGCATCGGGAGATCGATTACCGAATTACATAATATTCCCTTCACAAGTAATATAATTTAGGGGCCGAGAGAACAAATAGTAAAATATCCAAAAACACAATCATTTCAGCTGCATGAGGCGATATGAATACAGACGCATCATTGATTCCTCTGCCATTTAATGTAATTTAACGGCCGAGAGAACCGACAGTATTACGTCTCTAACCAATCTAAACAAATCTGCTGCATCAGGTGATCGATCACTAAATTAAATAATATTCCCTTCACAAGTAATGCAATTTAGAGGCCGAGAGAACAAATAGTAAAATATCCAACAACAAAATCATTTCAGCTGCATCAGGCGACATGAATACAGACGCATCATTGATTCCTCTGCCATTTAATGTAACTTAACGGCCGAGAGAACCGACAGTATTACGTCTCTAACCAATCTAAACAAATCAGCTGCATCAGGAGATCGAAACCAAATTATATATTATTTCCTTCACTATCAATATAATTTAGCAGCCGAGAAAACAAATAGTAAAATATCCGACAAAAATTTCAGCTGCATCAGGCTATATGAATACCGACGCATCGTTGATTCTTCTCACATTTAATGCAATTTAACGGCCGAGAGAACAGACACTATTACATCTCCCACCAATCTAAACAAATCAGCTACATCAGGAGATCGATTACTAAATTAAATAGTATTCCCTTCACAAGCAATGCAATTTAGTAGCCGAGAAAACCGACAGTATTACGTCTCTAACCAATCTAAACAAATCAGCTGCATCAGGAGATTGAATACCAAATTAAATAATATTCCCTTCACAAGCAAAGCAATTAAAGGCTGAGAGAACAAATAGATAAACATTCAACAAGAAGCATTTCATCTGCATCAGGCGATATGAATACAGACGCATCGTTGATTCCTCTGCCATTTAATGCAATTTAACGGCCGAGAGAACCGACAGTATTACGTCCAAACACATCTAAACAAATCAGCTGCTTCGGGTGATCGTTTACCGAATTAAATAATATTCCCTTCAAAAGCAATGCAATTAACGGCCGATGGAACAATAGTTAAACATCCGACGACAAGGATTTCATATGCATCAGGAGATATCAATACAGACGCATCTTTGGTTCCTCAGCCATTTAATGCAATTTAACGGCCGAGAGAACCGACAGTATTACGTCTCTAACCAATCTAAACAAATCAGCTGTATCAGGAGATGGGTTCAACAAATTAAATAATTTCCCTTCACAAGCAAAACAATTTAGCGGCTGAGAGAAAAAATAGCAAAACATCCGACAACAAGCTACATCAGGCGATACGAATACAGATGCTTCGTTGATTCCTCTGTCATACAATGCAATTTAACGGCCTGAAAACAGTTTTACGTCTCAAGAAGTTCAAAACAAATCAGCTGCATCAGGAGATCGATTACCAAATTAAATAATATTCCCTCTTAAAGCAATAAAATTTCGTGGCTGAGAGAACAAATAGTTAAACATACGACAACAAGCATTTCATAAGCATCAGGTGATGAATACAGACGCATCGTTGATTCCTCTGCCATTTAATGCAATTTAACGGCAGAGAGAACCGACAGTTTTACATCTCTAACATATCTAAACAAATCAGCTGCATTAGGCGATCGATTACGAATGTAATTTTTTTCTCGGCTGAACAATGCACCCGCGGCCGAGAGATCCAATACCATACAAAGCGAGTGAGAAGAAGGGACTCGGTTAGCCTACCCCCGCTCTGCACAGCTGCAATGCGACACTTCCTCCCAACTAGGGATACTCCGACATTACGAGCCTAATCAGGCAATAGTATTAACCTATGACCGGTAGGGGATGAACCCAGGATGCACAGTAAGCCGGTAATCCGTTCAGAAGTAATCGATGAATTTCTTTGTCTCGTTCGTAAGTGATAAGTGAACCGAGTTCAATCTTGACACGTTTAGCAGATTGATGAATGGAATACTCCATTTGTTGCGTTTTTTCATCTGAAGGTTTATCTGAATCTTCGTCTGATGAGCGGAATTCTCCGTTGAAATGTCTGACGTTCTTTTCACAGAGGTATAATTCTAAATGTAGTCCCCGAGCGAAATGCGCCACGTAGCGTGCACAGCGCAATGTTCTCCGACCAGCCCAAGCTCGACCGAACCAAACTCTTATGACGTTCGTTATGCTGCGAATATTCACCGAAGCACACCGAAGCCACGACGTCGGGTCAAGCAAGAAAATTATTTCTTCCACGGTCAGGTGCCCACCAGGCTGCACGCCATTGGCCCGTCTTGGTTCGGGATGGGGAGACTCCAACGGGTGTTCCGAGCTTTAACCTTGAGCAGCTTTCACTCGAGCGTCGCCTGCATCTCGCCCCATGACGACTGTGTTTGGAACTAAAAAATTGCGTGCTTGCTCTCTCCGAGAGTAGGTCACTTACGTCGCGTCTGTGGATGAGGGAAGTTTTACTAAGTAAGCCGCTCTAAAAGGAAATTAATTTCTTTTTAGCTTAAAATCGGATTGTATTTCCAGATATAGGTTATCCACTTCCAAAATGTTACCTGCGGAGGGTTTATTGAAATTGGAAGTATTAGGTGGAAGAGAATGTACCCTATAAATATTACAGTAGAAGCATAAAAATGTTAAGCTAGGAAACAATAAAATAGCCTACTGAGGCTAATAAATTGTAAATAAAAATGCAACCTAGCAAGTCAAATAAAGAAAGGGTATTTGAATTGAATTATAATGAGTCAGTGTGGGTTCTTACAACTTGGTTCTTACAGTATATACAGTGGCGCACACAGGATTCTTCCAGGCTTCTTCCTCAAGTAGCACTAATTCAAATTCAGCAAGATCTAGCATCAGGTCAGTGAGTCTGTTTTTTAAAAGATCTATTCATTATGACAGCAACTCACCATGAAAAAAAAGAAGTGGACAAAGCATTAACAATGATGATTGCTCTTGATATGCAGTCCAATATTGTGAATAACACTGGCTTTAAAAAAGTTGTGGACTTATTGGATTCTAGATATGGTCTTCCCAGTAAATCCACTATCAGAGATAACTATATGATGCATATGTATGCTGAAGCAAAAAGCAAGCTTAAAGATGTTTTAAGTACTACTGGTAAGTGGCTGTAACGTGATTTGTGGACATCCAGAGCCACAGAATCATATTTAACTGTAAACTACCATTTCATAAGTGCAGATTTTGACTTGAAATGTGCAACTTTGACAACAAAGCCCTTAAATGAGAGTATTAACCATTCATCTCAAAACATTTCGGAGTCATTACTGCAGACATTCACTGAATGGGATGTTAATGATAAAATCTCTTGCATTGTAACAGATAATGCTACAAGTATGACTTAGGCCTGTGAAATTCTCAGAAAAAGACATCTTCCTTGCTACTTGCACACTTTGAACTTAGTTGTCCAACAAAATTTTGTTTATGAGCATATTAAAATCATAATTACAAAATGCAAAGGTATTGTGAAGTATTTCAAGAGTAGTACTGTAGCCATGGATGTATTTAAATCAGAACAGAACGAAGGTGAAGCATACATATTATTACAAGATGTGGTGACATGGTGGAACAGTACATATTATATGATTAAAAGAATTTTGCAAACCAAAGATGCAATTAATAAATCATTACTAAAACTAAGAAAAGCACCACAGCCTTTATCTGGCGATGATATTACATTACTAGGAGATGTAGAAAAAATATTAAGTTGCTTTGAAGATGCAACAAAGAAACTTTCAGGAGGGAAGTACATTACATTGCCACTTATTATTCCAGTGACGTGTGGAATTTTCTATTTTTTGTGTAATTGTATGGATGAATTGGCTTGTCAAGAGGGAAAAACATTCTGCAATCTCCTAATTTATTTCAGTTAACGATCGATACACCTTTCCCCTCCTTTACTTCTCTAACGGTCAACAATAGTATATATTTATATAAATACTCCGTCCAACTTTACACATCTTGACATTGCTGAAAATGCCAGCGTAGCTGTCGAAACGCGCGTCCTGATTGATTCTGCGAGTCTTCTGTGCCTTGGCACGTAAGTACCGCCTTTACGGTGATTTGGAGGTAGTTTTTCAATTTTATTTATCCTGTGTTCACCGTATCTCGTGAGTTCTTTATTTTATTTACTCACAGAGTTACAATAAATTTACTTGTATTCTTGTGACAAATACTGTGCCATTTATCATGACCAGATACCATCAATCAACCCGATGGCCCTCCAGGTCCTCCACCTAACACAGGTCGCCCTCGAACCAACCAATTAGTGACGGGCAAAAAATATCGATATATCGATACGGGTGAGGTAAAAGGGGTAAAAATATCGGAATATCATATCGATATTCTACCTACGTTTTTGTCGTATCGATATTTTCATTAACCTTTATCGCCGGATTTAAATACCCTCTGGCGGTGTCCCGCTGCCGGATTTAATTTTGGACATTTAAATATTTTGTGTACGTCTTTTGCAAAAATCGCATATCTCGTGAACTATTGGTGATAAAATGTTCAAATAAAAAGCATTTTGTGGTCAAAATATCAGAGAATTACATCGTTCTGCCTGTTTATAGAAATAAAAAGGGTTATATAACCCTAATAGACTAAATTACGATGCCGAAATAACTTATTGTTGATATAAATCAAAATAAAGTGCAAAAATACTGCATTTAGTCACTTTTTGGCAATGTGGTTCCTGCTCAGTCTGCAGCTGACACAACCCCAGTATTTACACTTCCCTATAGAGTCGAGCTACTGCGGTATTCCTCGAAGCAGGGCTCAACACATAGTCCCACGTCACATGTCTTGCACCTATATTTCGTCCTTGAGTTTTTGCTCTTTGAGGAACACACATGGCAACAGATAAGGGTCCCCTAAATGGGCCAATGCTTATTGTCCTTGGCCTCTAAGCACTTTATTTGCATTCCACTAGCACTAGCTCGCCCCCTTGAGAGAGTCTGGGAAGGAAGAGCTCTAGCGCCCTCTTCAACCATTTTCCACACAAGGGAAAGTCGGAATTGCCGATGTGAAAATGCGCCACCGCACGAGGGAAGGAGAATCCAACTATTTAGGATAGTTAGATCGACTAAATGAAAAAATAATTTCTTTGTCCATTTCCAAGTGCGGCAACCGATGGTGTAGCTGTTAGCCATCCTATCTCAACTAGTTTTATAAAAATAAAGGAATCACTAAAAAATAAACAGACGAACAGCTACAGATATTTTGAACGCGCAAGTCTACATCCGCTCTACTTCGTAGTCTGCAAATGAATGAACGTAAACATAGTAAAACATAGGTATATGCATATATGTGGAAAAGGAAGAAGAAAATAAGAAAGGGAAGGAAGCTTTGGGGTAGGGCTTAGTCCTGGGGTTCAGTTTATTGCATCTCTTTGGGTTGCAACGTAGTAAAACAGAAATGCGGAAAAGGAAGACTAACAAAGGGAATGGACATTTGGGGTTCAGCTAATTGCATCTCTGTGTGTTGCGAAAGAGTCTCACCTCGGCGGAGACGTACACTTTGAGTGAGGCACTCTCGATTGTTTGTTTACTCTCCCCTTCCCCAATACGCAAGACCTTCGGCCTTGGGAGAGCAAATGGAAAAGAAGGATGCCTCATCTTTCTTCTCCTCCAAAAATTTTGATTCTATGACAAAAACGACATCTGTGAGAGGCCTCGGAGCTAAGCGGGACACCGGTGTCCCTTTCGGCAGGCTTACCCAGAAATTTGCCGGGACACCGGTGTCCCTTTCGGCATTTAAAGGTTAAGATATGTTCGTATTTTTTTAAACAGACCTAAGCCTTATTATTTTGTAATTGATGTATCTGTTAACATCGAAATCTTGCAGTTCATCGTCTGAGTCACGTTGTGCGTAATTGTCTTTTCGAATACAATATTCACGAAAACCTGGTGTTATATTTCCAGTTTGTTGATTGTTTTGTTGCGTGTGTATATTTAGAAATATGTCTGCATCTGACTTTAAAACTGTCCAATGTGCAGCAATATTTTAAGATAATATCTTCGACTTTATCTAAGTGCATCGTTTGTTCAAAAACTGTTAAATCTAGTGGTAATACCACTAATTTAAGAATGCATATAATTCGTAAACATAAAGAGTTATCTTGTTCTTCTAAAAAAGATAGGACACAACGACGTGACGAGACACGAGACGACGACGAAACGTCAATAACTGACGTGGAATTCGGTCAGGTTCAGACTTCTAACCAGGTAAAAATATTCCTTTATTATTTCATATTACATTTATAATTTTTCGATTGTTTGAGTTTTAAAAACTAATTTATAAATTGGTTGCAGGATTTACAAACATTTTTTCAGCCTTTAAATGTGGAAGTTCAGCAAGTGGAAGACAATCCTTTCATCGCTTCTCCTAGTTGCAGTAACTCGTCATTTGCTACGAGTTCTGTGTGTTCAGATTCAGGAGAATTTTTTGTTGGTCTCCATTCTACTTCTACTCCCAGAAAAATTCAGCAAAACATAACTGAAGTCTTTCGTAATGTCTCAGCATTTTCTGGTAAGAACAATCAATATTTATAAGGAAACTATATTTCATTTACTGGAAGAACGATGTAAATATAAACAAAAACCAAACTGCTCAAAATAACCTAGAAATACTCGTTATTTAAGAGTTGGCTCTTTAGTCGATAATTCCTAATATAACCGGAAATCTCTTGTGTTTTTTTACGATTACATTTTCCTCTAACACCCGATGAGGTAAATGAATTTTATTTTATAGAGTTGATGCAACCGTTAAAACTTCAATCATTTTTATTATTTTAGATGGAGGAAATATGAAGAAAAAGATAGATATTGCTCTCCTTTCTATGATTACGAAAGACTTCCAGCCCCTATCAATTGTAGAAGACGAAGGATTTCTTCATCTTCTTCACGTATGCGTCCCAAGATACAAAGTTCCAAGCAGGCAGAATGTCATGTCTATGTTGGAGGAAAAATATATGTTCTTGTCCAACAAATTCAAATCTAAACTTGGTGACATAAACAGTCTAACAATTACTACAGACATATGGACTGATACTTTATCCACCATCAGCTATTTGGGAGTGACAATCCACCACTTAGCCGGAGATTCTATTGCTTCAGGCACAATTGGAATTGAGGTTTTAACTGAAAGTCATGATTCTGCTTATATAGGTAGGTAATAAATGATGGTCATAATGTCCATGTTGTCAAAATATGCTTTATATTTTTTTGCTTGATTGGTATAATTATATTTTTAAATAATAATTATTATTATAGGTAACAAGTTGAAGTTATTATTCAATGACTGGAATATTGAAGAGGCCAAGGTAACAGCCATAGTGTCTGATAATGGTGCCAATATTGTAAAGGCCATTTGTGAAAATTTTGGAAGAGCTACACACCTGCCTTGTTTTGCTCACACTCTTGCCTTAGTACCTAGTAAAGCTTTCAGCTCAACAAGTGGTTTACCTGAACTAATAACCCAAGTGAAGGCTATTGTTTCATTTTTTTAAGCATTGTGTTAATGCAACCGATTTGCTAAGAAAACTTCAGGTTGAGAAAGGTATTCCACAAAGTAAAGTGTTAAAATTGAAACAAGAAGTCCCCACAAGATTGAACTCTTGCTATTTAATGTTGGAAAGATTCTGTAAGTTAAGTAATTAACTGCATTCTATTAAAATATCCGAAAGGACCAAGTGTTATTTCTGCCCAACAATTAAAAACTATGGAAGAAGTAACCTCTCTGCTCCATCCCCTGGAAGAAGTAATGGTTGAGATGTCTTGTGAAAAAAAAGTAACTGTAAGCAATGTAATACCACTTATCCAACTAATAAGTACAAAAATGGAAACTTTTACCGCAACAAGTGACATAGGAAAATCTTTCAGGGTGATGCTGTTAAAGGAAATGGACAAAAGATTTCATAGCATTGAGCTGGTTCATGCTCTTGGGTTAGCAACCTTGCTAGACCCAAGGTTTAAGAAAATGTATTTTCTAGCGCCAAATTTGACGCCTTTCTTGATTTTTCTCGACCAACATCCTACCAAATATCTTGTATGCTTTAGAATCCTACATTTCCTATTCAAAGTTTACGCTAGTTGAAATATGGTCCTATAATGTGTAAGAGGTTTCCCTTACGATAAACAGCCAGATGGCGCCTGGCAGACGCGACTCTTGGATTAAAGTTTTCAGCTATCCTGCTAGTGAGAAAGAAGGACGTATTCAGAAAGTCACCGTTTGTAAACATATTTGTAGTTTATGGCAGTAACCTCACACTTAATTAGTTTCTTCTTCGTGTCTTCATACCGGCCGACTTGGACCCAATTTTTCATCAGTTCAAGTGGTCGTTTTATTTTTCCTGGCGTTTTATTACTTGGCTAGTGGATCATCCACTTCTCATTCTAAAGATTTCTTCAAAGAGATGAAGTCGAAACATCCCCGGATACGAAAGAAGTACGTGTAGTTTTGTTTGTATTGTGGAAATAGAAAAAAACAGCATTTTGCAAAAGAAATGGAAGACAGTAAATTGCGAATGGAATCACCCCATGAATAATTCACTGAAAAGTGCTGATTTTACGGCCGGAGATCTTTCCTGAGGCAACAAGAGCTAAGGCGTTAAACCTGTAAGTCCGAAAGCTAAGTTATTTTTAATTAAGGCTGAGAAGTTAGCAATTTTAATTTTGTAACATTTTAAGCATTTTTTCATTTCTAAACGAAATATTTTAAGACTATAAATAGCGCTCTCACTGTAACTTACCCACCGAATATCTTGACTTGAATTCTTTATGCATATGTTATCGTGGTTGAATTATAGGAGATATTGAGCAGTATCTTAGGCTCCTATTGCAATATAATGATTTTATAGTTCTTTTATATTAAAAAATGTTTTGCAATGAATTTATATTTTTGTAGAGTTGTTTAATTTTAATGATTATGTATATCGGATAAAACAATTGTAATGATGATGGTATCGTCCCCTCTACAGAAAAAATCCAGATCTGTCACCAGCACCCTCTTCTGCATAAAAGCCTGTGGTCGCCAAGAATTACAGGAGCAACTGACAGAAAACATTGTAGTAGCAAGGAACTTAAATCGTTTCCATGTGGAATCTTTTGTTTTGAATAACGTTTAATAGAGTGTTTACGATAATGACTCTCTTTTGTTTGTGACAATTCAAATACCGTAAACTTTTTAAAAATCTATTATACTTTATAACATTAAAAAATAGTGTGTAACTTTATCCCTCTGTGAAAATGAGTAAAAAATACATTCAAAATTTTCGTGTGGAATGGCTCAGAGACACTAAATACAAGAACTGGCTCCGTAGATTAGAAGGTGATAATTTAAAATGTTTTTGTAAATATTGTAAATGCACGATGTCGGCTAAGTTGAGTGGCATTGAGAGGCATCGTAACACAATGAAACACAAAAAAGCCGAAGAGCCCTTTAGTTCTCAACATCAAAACATATTGCCATTTAAGAAAATTGGCGAAGGAGAAGGTGCAAATGCAAAAGCAGAAGGTAGAATAGCTATATTCATAGCTGTACAATGTTCGTTAAGGATAGTTGATCACTTGAGTGAAATTTGCAAAGTTCATTTTGCAGACAGCAAGGAATGTAAGGATTTCAAACTGTGAAGAACGAAATGTACTTCAATAATATGTAATTCTATAGCACCACATTATGTGGAAGATTTAAAAGCTGATTTAGGAAATAGAAAGTTCAGTTTAATTATTGATGAAAGTAATAAGTGCTACAAAAATTTTGGGTATTGTAATACGATACTATTCAGATTTTAAGAATCGGATCGTGGTAACTTTTCTTGACATGATTGAGCTCAGAGTATGTAACGCAGAAGGAATATGTGAAGCTTTAAAAACATCGGTCAGAAATAATGGATTAAATTTGCACAGGCTTATTGCACTTGGCACTGATAATGCATCAGTAATGGTTGGTATGAATAATGGTGTGTATACAAAATTAAAGGCTGAGATTCCCCATCTGCTTCTTATCAAGTGTGTCTGTCACTCAATCTAACTAGCAGTGTCCCACGCTGTCAATGAGTATTTGCCACGAAACCTACACTTTCTTATTAAAGAAACGTATAATTGGTTCTCACATTCTCCTGTTCGACAGGCTAAATATAAGGATCTATATAGTTCAATGAATGATGGAGTTCCTCCTTTGAAGTTAATTCAGTATAGTCAGACAAGATGGTTGTCGATTGGATTTACAATTGTGAGAATTCTGCAGCAATGGTGTGAGCTTGAGAAGCATTTTGAAACTGCTAGAAGAAACGAATGCTGTTATACAGCAGAAATTTTGCATTCAATGTTTAATGATAAGAGAAATTTGTTGTTTCTTTTATTTTTGAAACCAATTATCGTAGAAGTGCAAATGGTGAATAAGAAATTTGAAGCTGAAATGAATGATCCTTCAAAGTTGCTGAATGACTTGTTACTTTTGATTGATTCTATAAGTTCAAAAGTTGTCCTTCCAGGAATAAGACTGACTAATGATACTGTAATTGAAAATAATTTAGATCCGAATCCGTACTTGGGCTATGAATTTGAAAAGGAAATATCTGATTGCAAACTTACAGAAGAAAACAGAAAAAATATTCGAGTTAGCTGCGTGAAATTTCTGGTGGAACTCATTAAACAACTTCGTCAACGTTTGCCTGAAAATATTAATGTCTTACAGTCAATGTCGTATTTAAGTGCACATCATTGCCTAAATCCTGTAAAGCAGGATATTCTGGTTCTAGCAAAAATATTCTACAGTGATGCGGGAATTCTTACACGCATTAACTTTCAGTGGAGAAAATTACATTACGTTAAATGGATTGAAACCTCTGAAACAACACGACTTTGGGCAGAAATTACAAATTACAGAGATGCTACTGGGGAAAACCCATTTCAAGATATTTCTGAATTTGCATTAACGGTGCTTTCATTGCCTCATTCGAATGCTGACGTAGAACGAATATTCAGCCACATGAACACTGTAAAATCAAATTTGCTTAACAGAATGAAACTCCAAACTTTGAATTCAGTTTTGGCCATTAAATATGGATTGTGACGATATGGAAAATGTTGTCACAATTATGACTTGCCTGAGAATGTTTTGTGGAAAATTAGAACATCCGATGTGAATGAAAGTTTTACTGAAGCAGGAACCTCAGGAACTGCTGAACAGCAAACAACCAACAGTGACGATGATGATGATTTCATTTTCTAAGGTGTATCATAAATGTTATGGGTTATTTTTAAGTAAAATAAGGTATTTTTAGTATTTTTTTCTATTGACAAATATTAAATAATTTAAAAAATATATTATACATTACCTTTTCAATTATTTATAAGTTTTTACTGAAACGTAAAAAAAAAATATTAGTGTATTTTCTCGATGTGTGTACAAAATGTAGCATGGTTGTACAGTAAATTACGCTATTTTAATCCCTTTATTCTACACTTCAAAATTGTTATTTTATGATTTTAAGTTATTTCAATTGGAATTAAAATGTCTTCTGCACTAATGTCACCGTTTTTGCAATCTATTTTTAAAGTTAAACAAGAATCTTGATGAATATATGTGATAAATTTAGAAAAATATTAATGGCAATTTTTGTGTTTAGCTCATTATTTAGTGCCTTTTATTTTCAGTTTAGCTCCTTTTTAGCTCTTTTTGAAGGCCGACCTAGTGCAAATTCAAATTTTCAAACGGCAACACTGCCCAGTCGTCTTATAATTCGGACTACATTGGTGAAATTGACCTCAAAACTTTTCTTGCCGAAGCTGCGGGGAAAACAGACGCACAAATCTGCCAACTTGCTAAACGGTATCCCATACATCCAAGGCAGCTGAAAAGGTACTTAACCGACATGGGCATCAAGGTTAAAAACCACGTGAGGAAAAGACAATAAAATCCGCGCGATAAAAGCAGACCGACTTTTAACCATCAGTTTTTAAAAACAAAACACACGAAAAACGGATGTAACCTCACGCCAAATGTTCCCGAATTTTAAACAACAACAACAACTTCAAATTGCACATGTTAATAGTGAGTCAATTCCTGACCATTGGGACGATTTCCTTGCTGAATTCGGAATGGGTAATTTTGACACCATTGCAGTGTCTGAAACTTTCCTCAAGCCAGATCTCAGTTCGTCTGCCTTTGAAATAAACTATAAACTTTTTCGAAACGATAGGCTCCATAAAGGAGGAGGAGGGGTCGCAATCTACGTTCGCAGCTGTATTAGGACGAGAATACTAGCCACATCATCATTGGAAGAAGGGAAAGCGCCGGAATTTTTATTTATATAGTCTTTAATAAGGAGTACAAAAATACTCGTCGGGGTTGTGTATAGACCCCCCAAAGTTGGGAAAATAGAAACCATATTTAATGCAATGGCTAAGTGACATTGGATTACACCATAGCCATTTTAATGGGAGATTTTAATGTCGCCATAAATAAGGCAAACCCAAATCATGACCGCGCTCAGTAAACCTCATAAAGTACCTTCAATCTGTCCCTGTTACCTTCTAACCCTACCTACCATACCAGAACCTCTAGCAATACCCTAGACCTAATCATCACCAACCAAAGGGACACTGTCATCCAACACGGCCAATATGCAACCCCGGGACTGTCAAAACATGACCTCATTTATTGCACCCTTAATATCCCTAAGATGAAACCAAACCTAAAAACCATTTCTTTTTGGAATTTTAAAAATATAGATCTCGAAGCAATAACCAAGGATGCAGAAGATCTCCAATGGACAGCTATATTTTCACTCGTAAACACTGAAGAAAAAGTAGGGAAATTCAAAGAAATAGTGCTGAAAATTTTTGATAAACACGTCCCATCAAAAAGCAAGAAAATCTGGTTAACTCCTGCCCCTTGGATAACCAACGAGGTCCGTGGATTTTTGAAGGAGAGAGATATAAAGCCGGTGTAAAAAGGAATTCTCTTATAAATATGGAGGAACTTTGGTCCCCTAGAGATGGTGAATACATTTTCCGAGCTACAATGTCTTTGCAGAGATTCAAATTTTTGACTTCTGTTTTACGTTTTGACGACAAAGTCACACGTGCACAACGGAAATTAGACGATAATTTGGCTGCTATTCGTGAGGTGTGGGAGAAATTCGTAACTAATTCAAAGAAATTATACGCACCTTTTGAATACTGTACAGTAGATGAGCAGTTACTCGGGTATAGAGGAAGATGCTCTTTCAGAGTTTACATTCCCAACAAGCCAGATAAATATGGTATGAAAATAATCATGCTAAATGACGCCAAAACAAGTTATATGCTCAATGCTATGCCATATGTGGGACGAGTTTCTACCAGGGGTGAATCTGTTCCAACATATTACGTGAAAAAATTAGCGGATCTGATCAAGGGGACAAACCGTAATATAACAGTTGACAACTGGTTTTCCTCTGTAGAATTGTTTGAAACTATGCTGACAGATTACCAGATAACAATGATAGGGACACTACGCAAAAATAAAAGAGAAATACCCGAGTCATTTTTGAAAAATAAAAAAGTTGGAACTTCAATTTTTGCACAAGATAATACAAAGACACTTGTTTCTTATACCCCCAAAAAAAACAAAATTGTATTACTGCTTTCAACAATGCATTCAGATGAATCTATCGAGCCTGAAACAGGAAAACTGCACATTGTATTAGATTACAATCGCATGAAAGGGGGTACTGACTTATTTGACCAGCTTTGCCACACATACACTACTTCAAGAAAAACAAATCGCTGGCCGTTGCGATTTTTTTTCGGGATTCTCGACCAAAGCGGAATAAACGCTATCGTTATTTACACTCTCAATCAAGCAACAAATAACAGAATGGTCCGACGATTCTTTCTTCAAGAACTATCTTGGATGCTAATTGAGCCGCATCTGAAATCGAGAATGCAATCATCCAGCCTGCACAGATCCCTGAGAGAAACGATAAGAGAATTAATAGGGCAGGACAAGTTGCAAAAAGGAACGCATAATACAACGCACCAGTTAGAAAAAAAAGTAAGGTGCGGCTTTTGCTCAAGAGAAAAACAAAAATGCTCTGTAAATCATGCAGCAGAGCAATGTGCGAGGAACATCGCTCGTGGTTGTGTACCGAGTGGCTATGATTCGGTTTTGATTATTTCCTTTTCTGATTTTGTTTTTCCTCTTCATTAATGTTAGAAGATTCAAAAAGCTGTATAAGATTCTATAAATAGTTTGAAGGGAAATAGCCATAACAAAGCAAAGGAAACTATCAGACACTGGAAAACATATCACTAAATTAGCATTTGAATATCTATAATATATAGACGCTTCTTACACATGATATATATCATATATATACATAGGAGGATACAAAATTATGAGGCACTTCCAGATGTGCTAGAAACTTGGTAGGATTATAGGTTTTTGGTCACAACCAAAGGAAAAAATCCAAAACTTTCGAAATTCCTATTCTGAGGGGCTATTTTGGCCCCTTTTTGCCCCATAAGAAAACATGAAAATTGGTGTTGAGGTTTTTATATTTGCATTTTAAATTATTTACCCTCAAGATGCAAACTTGAGACAAACTATCGGATAGGATATAAATTGCAGTTTCTTATTTTTGAAGACAGAATTTCAATCCGAGTAGAATTAGCGTAAATTTATAGTTTTTATCAGAAAAAAGTGGTAATTTTTCTGCGTCCAACAATCGCCTGCCTAGGCAACATGCTTAATCCTTTTATATGGGTAAGCTTTTAATGGGAATCAGAGGCTTACATTTTAATACCATTAATGTTAAATACAACTAATGAAGGAACTCCGATATTGATATAATCCCCATTTTTGGGGCTGTTTTGCCCCAGTACTGCTCTATGTGAAGGCAAAAAAGTTGAGGCTGCTCCATATGACCTAGAGACTTGAAATTTGGCAGGATTATATAAATTTTGTTGCAACTGAAGATAAAATAAAATATTGCAAAAATTCCAATTTTTAGGGGCGGTTTCATGCCATTTCTGCCCCATACGAGTTTGAAAATTATAAGGCACTTCTTAATGAGATACATACTTGAAATTTGGCAGAATCATGGGTTTTTATTTACAACTGTAGGAAGAAATCTGATAATGTAAAAATTCAAAATCTTCGGGGCTGTTTTGCCCCATTATTGCCCCATACATATATTCAAATTATAAGGCACTTCTAAATGAGCTACAAACTTGACACAGTTATATGATTATGTACAAAATTGATTGGAAATAATTTGAATTTGTTAAAATACTAAAATTTAGAAATGCTTGCAGAATGCAAGCACACATTAACTAGTAATATATATAAAGGGACTATAAAATAAACTCTTTAAAAAAACGTAACAAAAATGTAAAGATAACAAGCAAATTAATGGAATGAAATGACACAATACAGAAGAGGAAGAAATGAAATGTTTAAACAAATAAAGAGAAGCTAGAAAGAAGAAATGGAAGAACATATTACTAGATTAAGCACTGGAAAATTATTAGAGTTTTTGAAGTGGAGCATACTCCGGTGATGACATCCTACATGAATTTCCTGTATTCATAAGGATTAAATTTTGATTTTGTACATTGTCCTTTCACAATCCTTTCTGCATACCAAGCAACAAACACCCCACAATTGTGGCCATCTTCTTGGATTGAATTCTCAGGTACGACAATTTTCCATTCACTAGTTTCATTTCCAAGCTTACTATTTAAGATAATAATCCACCTATCTAATGCACGTTTGTGAACGTATTTCAAATCCCCACCAGCTGGATCATAGAAATGTATCTCCTTCTCTCCTACCACAGCCACTGAAAGCACCCAATGACTATTGCGGATGTTAAAGGGAATTAGTAATTTAGAAATACCTGACAACTCTAATTCCTTGAACATTGAAACGAGTCTCTGTAATGGACTTGTTCTTAATACTAACTCAGACAGAGCAGGATCTCTGAAGGTGATACAAGCATTATCATACGCGACCTTCCAAAGAAATGCAGCAATTATAGTGTCATACAACCAACCTCGATGAAAGTCTTGAGCAACCTCTTTAAGCCTATTCAGTTCTTCTTCTGAGATATAATAATCCAATGACTTTAAATGCAGCAGACTGACTGTGAAGGGACCAACTTTGAATAAACTACTACTAAGAGTAACAGTGTCTACAAATGGCAAAGTAAAGCTGTGATTATGACTACTTGTCAGCAGAGACTCTTTAATTTCAGTCTTTCTTGCAGCATTAGGTTTCTGAAAACGATGTACAGTTGGACGCCTCTCCTTCATCGTCTGATAAAGCTTGCATTGAGGAGTAATCTTGGTGTTAGGAGGTATAGACACAGGTTCCATAAAATCAGGTTTGTCCTCTGACAACTCACTATTAATTAAACCTTCACACCTTTCAACAACTAACTTTAAAGTATTATAAATGTGCTGCTGTAATTCCTCAGTTTTTCTGTTTTCACTTAAGGTCTTCACTTTATCACATAGATTAGCAATAGACTGGATAATTTCTTTTCTGTTGTCTTTACCATCACATTGATGAGAAGGAGTGGCAATAGAAACATTTCCAGATTGTTGAGGACAGGGACTCTCACCTACATCACAAAGGGAACGAGCTATAACGGAATGGACTTTGTGGATGTGTTTGCACAAAGAATGACAGTAGGGACAAGAACAACTGTACGTATGACAACAAAGATTAGAACATGACATTTCACAGCATTTTATAAAGTATGCATCTGAAAGATTGCATCTGTTATTATAACAGGTAACAGTGTATGTTAACTTTGAATTTGATTGAGATTTTACTTTCCATGATATGCCATCACCATTCACCACTACAATGTCATCTGATATTTGCATACCTTTAACATGTCATTCAAAAACTGATCTCCCAAATCCCAATGGAGGTTCTTCCATCATTCTTTTGTATGATAAGGCCAAATGATTAGTTTTGCGCATTCTCAAAAGCACTATAATTAGATCATCTAGCCTACGATTCACTTTTCAGCTAAGGTAATGAGTTTTTAACTTGTTTTGGTAAGTTTCCACAAACATGTTAGTATCTGTTCTGGCATGGGGAAAATTTCGATAACAGAATGCCCACTTTTCCCTGTTGTGACAATAATTATCCTTAAAATATTTAATAAAGGAACTGGCAGATACTCTATAGCGAGACAAAAATGCTTCAAGCATAGAGTTAAACTGCTGTTCATTTTTTTCCTCCATCAATGTCTTCAAAATTTCATTGACTTCCCGTATTGTGTCGTTGCCTCAAAGTTTTTTTGTGCAGATTCTTCTGCCAATTTCTTTTCATATACCAAGAACGGAATAGATGTCTGACATCCTCACCAAAAACTTTTCTAACAGCATTTCCTAAAGCTTCGTCCCCATCTGTCATGACCGCATTTACTACTACGTCAGCACATTTATCATTAATGGAACTCAAGAGACAAACTAGCATATCCTCATCCATATAATTAGTTATAAAGTGCGCAACAGGATATCCTACCCAATACTCATCAGGAACTACTAAGTGCAAGAGATGGTATTTGTAATGATTAGTACCATGAGTGGAATCAATGCACAAGACTCGAGTAGAGCCTTCAACCATATCTTTGAATTGCTGCTTCTGCTGAATTCCAAGAAAAAAAAAGCTGAGAAGAATGAGGTAAATCATCGAGATATATTCTTCCAATTTCTGTGCATTTACCCATTGGTTTCTATATTAAAACTGAGTCATCATCTTTTTTCATAGAATGAACAAACAAATGAACTCTAAAGCATCATCTTTGTTTAATCATTTTTTCATTTTGTTTATATCTGTTGTGGATATGAAATGCTCCTTCAGTGAAATTTCGTCCTTTACATTTGTAGGCTGAAAAGATTCCTGAATGGTTTGGGCAGGGACACCCTGTTCCAGCAACGCATTAATTTTTGCTTTAGTGGATTCATCCCAATGATAGAATTTCACATTTCTGAACTTGAGCTCATGACTGTGAGTATTGAAATACTTAACTTGAATGCCACCATTTGCCTCTTTCACAATCATTCTGGAAATGCAGTCAGTGTTGGGCATGCAACCAAATTTCCTTTTCCTGCTTGTCTTGTTCAAAATCAAATCATGCTTGTGACTATTATTAAATTTACACACAAAATACTGTATTGAGATTTTGTCTCTACAAACGACTCGATTGCTTAATCATCAAAATATTGAACTTTCTACATAGATCTCTTTTCCAAGAGAAATTCAATCATGTCTGTAAACTATTGGTTTTCTAAAGAGATATCCTCCTCATGAAACACAATCAAGTGGTTAACCAAATCAGAATGACTTTGAAATTTCACATTACAACCAGGACATGGGCAATTAATATATTTACTAGCCATATCACACATTTTCTTGTGCCTACTGTAATTAAACCTATTTGCGTATGACACACTGCATACCGGACAAACTCTTGGATATTTAATTGAGGTGGAATTGTCAACACGGCCACAGTTCATTTTATGCTTACAAAACGATGATTTACATCAGGGGTGGCCAACAGGTCGATCGCGGAAGGTTTTTCGGTCGATCGCACCCACTCTAGGAATTAAAAAAAATTTTTTTTTAATTTTGAAAATAAATATTTTTACGGGAGGGGTCGCCACCCTTTCCTCTTCTATGGGCGCAATCGGGTGCCTCAATCAAACAGTTTGTGATAGTTTGGCTCCCGCCTGAAATCGAGGGGTTTTGCAGTGGATGAACCTAGCGCCAGTGTCCACAATGTTTACATGGTGCGCTCCCAGAGACAAAATTGGCGCCAGAGTTCTAGTCTCCTTGTAACTCTCCTCTCTCTTTACACGTCTCTCCTAACAAAGTATCTCAAATTTCTGTTACTTTGAATAAAATCTCCAGATAAAATCTCGTGTTCAGGCACCTTTAGATGGTAGACCCGTTAGTTGCATTTGTGGTGTTTTCAAGTCTGTATCGTTTCCAAATCACTCTGTTTTTGTTTTACTGAATCCAAAAAGTTCTAGTTCTTTCGTTGGTAAGTACGATTTTCGTTACACTTTACAATCGTTCTGTATTATTCTTTTCTCATTTCAATATGAATTTTGGCAGGGGTGAGCTGGAGGGGGCTCGGTGGGGCTCGCATGAGCCCTTTGTTAAAATTTGACTTTTCCAATGAGCCCTTTGTTAAACTTTTCGGACGTATGTACTATATATATATTAAGGATATATACTGGGCCATTCCAATGTAAATTCATAAATTATCTCGCTAAAATGCAAAGGACAGACTTCCTGAGAATAGTTTCTCGAAGAACTTGCCTCTTTTCTTCCACTGCTACACTGTCAGGAGCCTCCCAACATTGTAGCATTTTGGTGTTTCTAAAAACCGCGCAACGTTCACTTCCCTTCAGTTGTAACAAAACTGCCTTCGAGTGAATTGTGAGTGTATTTTTTGTGGCATGTGCATCTGTTCTACTGAGGAAAAAGCACCACAGTATCGTTACATTTGCGGAATTTTTGTTGAGTATAGCAGGTCAGTGTTTTAAATTATAATAATGAAAAATATTCACTGCGAGTACTCGTTAGTCATTCAAATCAATTTTGACCATATTTCAGTAAAATAGTGCACACTAGGAGAACGAACCTAACCTGTTGGGACCAGTGCAGCATCGTAGTTCAAAAGGTTAGTAGTTGTATTAATTCGCTATTTTAAGAAGTGCGATCATCCTATTTACTTATCAGCGCCAAATAACCATGGGTCGGGTCTGCTTAGGTGCTTTAGATCTGTTTAAAAAAAAGTTAAGTTTTAGTTAAAATTTCCATTGAAATGACGGAATGAATGAATAGTGTTCAATATTTTTTTCCTCCACATGATGCTCGTCACACTATTATAGAAAATTTGTGGCCTCTTGCGCTAAGTAACACTGTTCTACATTTTTTCATATCTATTTATTGTTTAAATTACATAAACAAAATTTTCTTTATATAAACCTTTTTAATCTTTTAAAATCAAACTTTTGGTTTATATAACATAAATTTAAGTTAATTGCTTAAAAAATCTTTTTATCATGTCTCAATTTTTTAAAAAGTTTATAGAAATTGTATAGTAAAATTTTACAAAATTCTCTATAAACTTGAATATTTTCAACTTCCTGAATAAAAAAATTATAACTAGGTACTGTGATTTTTTAAAAACGTATCTAAAAGTCGAACTCTGTCACAGAATGTAAAAATATTTGAAAAGGCAGAACATTTAGCATACGTCTTGATATATTTTTTAAAAATTCCAACGCCCTTTTTCATTTGGTTTCAGGATGAAAAGACAACATACGTTATTATCATTCTTTAATGCTAAGCAAACGAAGGTGTCAGAATTGGAAGAAAGAAGTCAAACTTTTTCCCAGGAACAAACAATAACTGCAGTTAATTCCTCATCGGCACCCATTGAAACTACTGAAATCGACAAATCTCTTCACGGACCAGATTGTTGGTCTCTATCACAATGTGAATATTTTCAAGAAAAGTATAAATGGCTAATTGTTAAAAAAAAAATTAGGCTGTAAAATATGTTCAGATATTAGTTTTTTGGGCTCAGAGAAGGAAAAACATATACACGCATCTCATGAATGGATTAACTGTTCCGTTATTGCAAATGGAAGTAGTAAAGAAACAAAACAAGCGTCTTTGAGAAAAAAATGTAAAAAACACTCGTTTGCGACTTCACATCTGAAAATGAGGAAGATTTTAGAAGAATCGAAAAAGCAGGCATTGCCCTTGGTGATTGACAATAGCAATAGTAAAGCTATAGACACTACCGTTAGGATTTTTAATGTAGTGTACAGCCTAGCTAAACAAAATAGACCTATGTCAGACATTGATACTGCACTTGAATTGCAAAGAAAGAATGGCGTTGATGTAGGAAACTGCCTTCATTCATGGTTTTCAGCAATTCGAATTGTGGAACACATTTCCAATCAAATTAAAGAAACACTATTTGCAAACATAATTCATGAAAACGCAATGGTATGCCTTATAATAGATGAAGCATCGACACTATCAAAACATAGTGCAGTAGTTATTTATTTACGATGTGAAATTAACTTTGCGGCAGAACCAATAACAGTTTTTGTAGATCTCACCGAGCTTTCCTCAACAACTGCGGACAGCATTTTCAGTTCTTTAATGGAATGTCTTCATATTCATGGTTTTAATAAAGATTATTTGTCAAAAAACCTGATAGCTTTTTGCTCGGATGGTGCGAGTGTAATGTTGGGTAGGAAATCAGGAGTGGCCAGAAAGTTAACAGAATTATTTCCAAACATCATTATTTGGCACTGTTTGAACCATCGCTTGCAGTTAGCTTTAGATGATGCTATCAAAGATATTAATCAAGTAAACTACTTTAAAATATTTTTGGACAAAGTGTACTCAATTTATCACCAATCAAACAAAAACCAAGCAGAACTACATGAAATTGCAGACGATTTCGGGATAGAAATAATAAAAATTGGACGTGTTCTAGGTCCTAGGTGGGCGGCATGCAGTATAAGAGCGGCTACTGCAGTCTGGAAAGCATATCCCATTTTATATACTCATTTTAAAGAACAAAGAATTTGAAGGAATGGCAAAAAGATTGTCTAATATAAATTTCCTCAGTGATTTAGCTCTGATGATAGATATTTTGGTTGAGATAGCATTGTTATCAAATTCTTTACAATCACGGTCAACAACTTTACAAAAGGCCGACAAACTTATAAGATGCACAATAAGAGCAATGCATTCACTCAAGGAAAGTATTGGTAAACACGAAGAAATTTCTCAGTTAATTAAATCCGATACTTATAAATGCATACCATTTCAAAGCATTTCATTGAAGTTAGCTAACTTTCTTCCTAGAGGTCAACTAATTCAAAGTGTAATTGATAATTTGACAGCCAGACTTTTATCGACAAATCATTTTTTTTCAAATCAGCGTACACTGAATATGGGAACGATTTAAATAATCATAAGCAATACGAGTACCTTTTATCACTCTTTGATATGTTGGAACCAACATCTTGGAACTTTGAGGAAATACTTTCTCCATGGCTAGAAGGGGAAAAATTACAGCAGCTAAATATGTTGTTAAAATTTAAAATAGATATTAATGACTTCAGGGATTTTGTGGACTCAAATCTCCAATCAAAACCGCATGCTCCTATTCCTACAATTGCAAAAGCTATGAAAATCGCTAACACAATTGCAATCAGCAGTGCAGAAGCTGAACGAGGTTTCAGTGTAATGAATGATATAGCCACCTGTGAAAGAAGTAAACTCACAATTAGCCATGTGTCCAATCTGATAACTATAAAAATATTGGGTAAATCATTAACAGATTGGGATGCAGTACCTTTTGTAAAAATCTGGCTACGCCAACATCGTCTTGCAGATGATACTAGAGTTCGACCCAAGGTTGCCGTGCAACCAACAGATAATCAAAAAGCAATATGGAACCTTCTATAAATTATAAATGTATGATGTAAATTGAGCCTATCCTTGCAAAAACTAGACAAAGCGACAACTATTAAAAACTCCAGAAAACACATTTAAAGTTTACGAATTTAAAGTATAATTGTTCACTAAATAAATGCATTTTATTTCATTTTTCTCTTTTATCTTATTAGGTTATGATGTGTATATTATGTAGAAGAAAAATACATCAGATTGATGTTTTAGTGAATAATTAATTATTGTAGGTGTAGGAGTCCGCATGAAACAATTTACAAATTAGACGAAAAAGATTACCTTATTATGAATAACTTAGAGAAAATTTAAGTGTAATTTATATAACAGAGGAGATAAAAATTACATAAGTATATGGGGGCAATACAGTGGAGGAATGCAGGATTCATGATATTCTGATGACATTTAACAGCATTATACTTATACCCAAAAGTTGATTATTTATTTATAATTTCAATAAATAATTGTAAATATAAATTGACAAATAAAAAATTGTATTCTTATGTAAATTTATTTCTAATTCCTCTCTTGGATTTATTTTGCTTTATGGCCTTCTAGTACATATAGCAATAACACTGAGGACTTCAGTGAATTTGAACTGTGTTTTGTGTATCAATATACTTTTTTCTTACCCTTAAATGAGTGCTTCAAAAAAATCAAAAACGTATCACTTTCATGAAGAATGGGAGCTTGCATATTTCTTCTCTATGGTAGAAGGGAGGTGCTGCTGCCTCATCTGCAATTCCTCCGTAGCCATAGCTAAGAAAGTGAGGAAAATCAAAGTCAACGACCGGAAGTCTAAGTTATCGGTATAGCAAAAACAGCTAACGAAATTTTGCACAAAATCAAAAGGAGTCACCATCTCGTCATTCAAAAATTTAGCAAAAAGAGCAAAATCGTTTTCAGATGGCGAATTCCTGAAAGAAGTCATCCTGGACATTTCAGATTCCCTTTTTGAAGACTTAAAAAAAAAAGTGAAATTAAATCTGTTATTGGAGACCTACAACTCTCACGAAATACTATGATGAGGCGAATAGAGAAGATTAGTGAAAATATAACAGAGCAGCTGCACAGTGACTTTAATAAATGTGTGTGTTTTTCGTTACAAATTGATGAGTCAACTGATATATGTGACACAGCACAGGTTCTTGTCTTCATTTGTATGGTATTTGATGACTGGAGCGCTAAAGAATTACTCAGGATGATTAGTTTGAAGAAAGAACGAGAGGTGTGGATATTGACAATGCTTTCAAAGGTTTCATATCTGAAATAAAATTACCTCTTTATAAGCTAGCGTCAATTACCACGGATGGAGCAAAATCAATGATAGGAAATAGAAATGGTTTCATTGCATTGTGCAAAAAAGATGATGAATTTCCAAATTTTTTGAATTATCATTGCATAATTCACCAACAAGTATTAGCCAGTAAGCGGCTAAATACTGAACAGATTATGGACATTTCATTTAAAATTGTTAATTCGATAAGGGGGAAATCTCTTCAAAGACACCTTTTCCAGAGAGAATTTGAGGGACAACCGGAGCTATTATTGCATACAGATGTAAGGTGGCTTAGTAGGAGTAAATTTCTTCAAAGATTTCGAGATTTACTCGACGAAATTATAATTTTTCTTGAAAACAGAAACGACGACTACACAAAGTTGTATGATGAAAATTGGTGCTGTGACTTGGCATTTGTAGCTGATTTTACTGGAAAATTGAGCACCTTGAATTTAGAATTGCAAGGGAAAAACAGGACCATCATGGAAATGATCAGAAATATTGGTTCTTTTAAGAATAAAATTCCAATATTAATCTCTGATCTTCAAGAACAAACTTTTGGTCACTTCCCAAATCTGAAAGATCATTTGCAAAATCATCCTGGTTCCATTTGGAACTCTAAGAAATATGTAGCTGAAGTTAACAATGTTATGGAAGATTTTAATGTTAGATTTAGTGATTTCCAAAAAATTGAAGAAATTGTTGAGTACTTGTGGTTTCCTTTTAAGAAAAATTTAGATGCTAAATACATCGTGGGTAAAATAGCCAAAATATTTCATTTGGAAAGAGGTGGCACTGAAATTGAAATTTTAACAATACAAGCACATATATTCCTAATAGCTCATGCTTCAGAAGGAGATTTTTGGAAGTATGTTTGTCAAGAAAAATATAAGAACATCAAAAAATTCTATGAGTACATACATTCCTGTTTCGGCTCCACTTATTTGTGTGAATCGGCATTTTCATATTTGAATCTTACGAAGACAAAGAATCACACTTTGCTGACTGATTCCCACATAGCAGATTCATTAAAATTGTCTTTGTCAGGGTATACGCCAAATTATGAAAAGCTGGTGGAAGAAATGAAAACAAGTCTCTCACTAATTGACATTAAAAAGTATTTAATAATTTTGATGTTTTTAAAACATTTTATTGCTCATTTCTTTACTATTTGTTTGTTTTCATAAATATGACTGTATTTTGTTTATTGGGTGTGGGAAGCTTCTAAAATATTGAATGATTTAAATTACTTTAAAATTTTAAGCTTATAATATTCAATGAATATATTATTTAATTAATCTGAAAATTCACTGAAGTTTACTTTAATAAAATATATAAATTTTAAAAGTTTTTATTTTCCCTTTATAGCCACAATTAAATATTTATATTTTCAATTTAAGTTTTACAATCATGTCAGTCTATAAGGTGTAAAAACCTTTTCTGCGCATGCGCGAAATTTCAATCGTGAATTATTTTTGTTGTGGTAGATCCCAATTTTTTTCAGAGTATCAAAGTCGATCGCAGCCAAAGACAAGTTGGCCACCCTTGATTTACGTGAATATATTTTCTGACATACCTCACACTGATGAGGATAAATTGATACTGACGTGACACCCTCTGTGGAACATCCATTTACACATTTTTTGTTGCAAGAATAACAATTATTAAGTGACAAGAGCTTGACGCTTGATGTTGGACACAGAACATTTGGATTTTTATGAATAGACTGTAAACTTACCACATTATAAATGACTTCCTTACCAGAATCAGATCTCTTACTACCTAAAGGAGAAAGGATTGTTTTTTGAGACTTGATTGTAGGAGACCCTACGATTTTATTGGATGAAAATTTTGGCATTGAAGTGTCATGTAATTGATCACAGAAATCTGTCAATAACGCCCAACGATTGGACAAAGGAATCGGATGAGAGGGACAGAAATCAATTTTACTTGTTGCTGTGTTTGGCTTAACATAACTACTAAAACATTTCCTCTTTGACACAAATTTCCAAGTTTGAGAAGGGGATGGCAATGGCTGGACTGGCAAACTAGTGAAGGACTGTGAGGTAGGTAGGTTAGTTACAGGGTTGAGAGCAGGTGTATTAATATTGTGATGCAGAGAAGGCATGCTTGTTACGGGTTGCAACGCAAGCACGTTAGTCGTAGGATGCATCACAGGCATGCTAGTTGAAGGATGCAAAGAAGGCATGCTTTTTACAGGTTGCAACGCAAGCACGTTAGTCGTAGGATGCATCACAGCCATGCTAGTTAAAGGATGCAGAGAAGGCATGCTTTTTATGGGTTGCAACGCAAGCACGTTAGTCGTAGGATGCATCACAGGCATATTAGTTAAAGGATGCAGAGAAGGCATGCCAACTACATATGAAGCACAGGCACATGCAGTTGTTGTCTTAACCTAAAGCATGAATTGACCACATTACCTATAAGGAATTTCACTCCTCTGGGAGAAAGGTGAAGGCCATCTCGTGACAGCAACTCCTTATATGGATCAGTACACTCAGCCTGGAACTTCAGCCTGTTGTTGATAAATGTCACATTCTCAAAGCTAAAATATGAGCATAAATTTTAAGGTGTGACATTGAAAATCTTTAATGAAAAAATGTAAATAAAATAATTAATAATATTACCTTTCAGCCAATTCCTTAAGAAGTTTATTCAGCCTCTGGATATTCTCATTCATCCCCTTGATTCTCCTGACTTCATGTGGAGAATATGGCTTAAAAAGGCTTGGACTCCTTTCAAGCACACTTGAGATGAACAGCTGCACTCCAGGATTCATAACCAAAATTTGATTAATAAGTCTTCAATACTGCTGGCAAGTTTCCTCTGGTGTTTCACCTGTAAAAATTCATAAAATACCAATGAAGATAACTAATGCAGAGGTAAAAGGAAACACAAATGAAATATTCCCACCTGGTTACTACAAAATATACTAAAACTCACCACAAATTAGACTGTTGGTCCCAAGGTGAATAATGATATCATTAAAGAAAGTGGTGGCCAGCAGCATAGAATTGTCAACCTCTTCCACTCTCATCCCTGACCTGGAAATCGCTGTTATTTCAATTGCTGGGAAGAGGTGGGAATATTCATGGACATACTTCAACTGGGAACCGCCAATTAACATGTGGCGACCAAAAAACAAAGCCACATAATCTTCTAACTAAATGCTATATTGTACAAGAAATAACAACGTAACATTAAAACAACTGCTCTTGAGACGTAACAACAGTCTCGCAACTTAAACACTTCATAAATGTCAAATTATAGTTACACTCTGTCCTCCGGAAAGTTTTAGCACACGGCACTTGCGAGGAAACTCTTCTTGCCTTCCAGGATCCTCTCTCTCTCTCCGTCACTTGGGATCTCACTCTCGCCGGCGGCGACCCTCGGCTCACCGGTGTCTTGGGATATCTCTTCACCCGTTCTCTCGACGGCCATGGTCATGTGATGGAGCTGTTGAGGGGAGATTCGGTGGGTAGCTTAAACGGGCGACTCCTTGACTTCATATTGGTTAATTTCTTGATTACGTTATATAACCATGAGAAAAGGAGGGAATGGGAAATAGGGGTAATATTCGCCCTATATAAAGCGCGTTGGTGTGGGACACGCCATTGGCGTGGAGCTTTTGGCGTTTTGTTCACTGATTACGAAAGACACTGAAAGTGCTTCGTTAAGTGCAGAGGTGCGGGGAAAATCGCTGCAAACAGCAGCCCAGGAGCCATTTCTACATGAAGTACAGAATACAGGTAAGTCAGCACATTACTCACAGAAATGTTTCACTGAGAAAATGGGATACTAATTGCAACAATAAATCTTCCTTAACTTGCACTTATGAAACTTACCACCAAACAAATGAAGAATCAGGTACAGCAAGAAAAGCCAGAAAATGGAGACGAGATCTGTAAAAAAGTGCAGTTATAAGGATAACTCTTACTCAAAGACAGACCAGAATGCATCAATACGTAGCAATCTTCATGTAAGTACATCCCAGCATCTTAATATATCAATAGACTTACCAGAAAATTACACCAAGATCCAGATGCCACAGAGAAATTTAGAGAGTTATAGAGAAGACCTGAGTACAATTTAGAGCGAAAGGTGGAAAATAATATTATATATTATTAAATGTAACATATTATTTATATATTAGACTTACCAGAAAACTACACCAAGATCCAGATGCCACAGAGAAATTTAGAGAGTTATAGAGAAGACCTGAGTACAATTTAGAGCGAAAGGTGGAAAATAATATTATATATTATTAAATGTAACATATTATTTATATATATATATAAAATGGAAACAAACTATACGATGCTTCAAATAATTATGTGAGATGAAAAATAAAGTTACCAATCAAAATACAAATGGTATTCAATATTTGGTGCATTTCCTCTACAAAATAATATTATATATTACTCTTACTCAGATACAGACCAGAAAGCATCAACATGTAGCGATATTATCACACTTGCCACAGCAGAAAGAACCAGAAATAGAAAAAGCTTCTCAGAAACACCAGGAGACTAAAACCAGGCTACATTATGAACATGTAAAATATGTTACCTAAAAGTTGTACGGAATTTTTAACGTCTGTTTCAATGGAATCATTAATTCTTGAATCTCTAATATAAATTGCATGTTTCCCCATTGTAGCATTAATTAACGCTTTATTATGTCTCTCTCTCTCACACACACACGCTCACACACACAAAATTTTTATTTTTGGTACAATTTCTTGGTGGGGGGGTTATTGCAATGCAAGTGATTAAATACATTTTACATTGTTATATTACTTTATTTTAAACAATATGTTACAATAACCATTTCTATGAGAGTTTATTACTTCAATACTAATTACTGTAAAAATCTGGATTTAGAATTTACATATAAAAAATTTGCTTTAACTTCACAGTGGAAGCTGATTTAAACCTCACATTTTGCAAATTGCCTTAATTAATAATTGAGAAATAATGGCACATCAGTAATAATAGTATAGGCAAATTATTGTCATTAATATTGGCTTGACTTCACTGAAGGCACTACATAAAACTCCATGGAATTAATGACGTGTTTGTAGGCTTATTTTTCCATCCAGTGTATACACGATCCAACTGGAATGACAAACTTCCACTTGCGGACACAAAATAATTCTTGAAAGTACCGTATTGATCCGAATATAGTGCAATGTTTTTTTCATCAATGGTTACCTTTAAAAGTCGCATTCGCACTATATTCGAGTAATTTTAAGAAGTGCATATTGGCGCATCTTGTGACGCATTTCAGACGTCAGTTTATAATTGCTACATTGTAAGTGAATTGGGTGTTCATGTTACGACGCTACATTGTACAAATACACTGGAAAAACGTCTGAGAAGAAAATTGAAAATAGATCACGGTCAAACTGCAACAACTTCGCACACGTGTTGTCCGCAGCCAGAACCCCCACGGTACCGGTAGCTCTTACGTCAGTGCATTGATAGTTTTTGTTTTTCCAGTTTCCGAAGTTTTTACCAATTATTATTTTAATGATGGACGGCCAAAAGGAAGTTGATCATGTTCCAAATCCCAAGTTAACAGAGGAATTCGACGAAGTTATGACATGAACTTTAAAGTACTCGTGACTCAAGAGGCAGAAAAAATAAACAATCTTCAAGCTTCGAAGAAGTATTGCAAGTGTTAGATGTCGCGGTTAATAAGCCTTTCAAAGATTACTTGAGAAAGGAATATAATGAGTGGTTATTGGCAGAAAAGGTTTTTATTTGATACTACTTTCAAATATAACGAAGACCTTCTCGCTATAACGAAGGCGAAGATGTTTGAATTCCGTGCGTGGCACGAGGCCTGCCTGCACTCATGACAGCAGACTCCTCGTATAGGTCACAATTTAAGTCGCAAAAATGTCGCTTTTCCTCTAACTTGAATATGTATTATGTAGTGTTCGGTCGTGTTTTCTGTAACTTTTTTCTTTTTTCAATCTCCGTTAGTTGTAGACTTCTCCCTTACCAATTCCGACGATCCCCGCAACTTTCGCAGTGTTTGTTTGATCTCGTGTTGCGTTCATGTAGCACGTAAATAAAGTTCCATTACTATTACGTATTACTATTTTCATAACCATTATTGATATCATGGTTTCAAAACGGCAAGGTTCAACATCAATACTCAATCCTGCAAAGAAGAGGAAGGTGATAACAATGGAAATGAAACTAGAAATTGTCAAGAGAAGGAAAAGAGGACAGAAGACATCTGTTGTTGCCCACGCATTTGGAATGGCCGAGTCAACGATTTCTACCATTTTAAAGAATAAAGATTCTATTAAAAAGTGCTCAAAGGTCAGTGAGTGTCGGCGCTTGTCGCTTTATTACAATAAAACGGAGTCCCATGATGGAAGAGATGGAGAGGATGCTAGAAATCTTAGTGTGAAAGTTTTAAAGGATTTCTTCGCAAAGATGGAGGAAGCTTTTGAAATTCTCAGAGAAAATGATCCCGAAATGGACCGTAGCATCAAAGTTATTCGTGGAATCGAACAAAACACTCTCTGTTACAGGGAGATATATGATGAGAAACGGCGAAATTTAAAGCAATCCTCTCCTGATTGTTTCCTTAACCCTTCCGTGACTGTGCCTCTAAAAGTTCCGTGAGCGGCTGTGTGGGGTACATTGGGTACCCCAGGGTGGTTTTCCAAAATATTACTTCTTGTTGTAAACTTTTGTTCTTTTTTGAATGTTTTTAGTATCTACAGTATATTAGTTGTATTCCGTCATATTTTTGCAAATATTTCCGTTATTTCTGCTATGTAATACTACCAGGTTCTTACTACATTAGCCTGGAAAATGTGGGTGTTAGTATTTATATTTATCTTTTCAAGAAATCATAAGTAAATGAACACTTTAATTTGAATTTTACAATCAATATCATTTATTCATAAATTGCGTTCATTATTCATAACTGTACAAACATTTAAACTTTTGAAATACATTCGTTAGTTATCTTTACATTCAGGTCATAATACTTGTTTTCTTTCCTCCCTATGTAAACTGCACACTGCTTTACCGCAATCTGTACAAAACAATTTCGTCTTTCTGTCTCGTTTTCTAGGACAAAAACAACGCGTCATGCTACTGGAGATCTTTCGGACATTCTCACATCTTTCACTTTCATTTGAAGGTTGACATTCTTTCAAAAAGAGATCTATTGCCGACTTCACGGGCAAATGATAATTTTGGCTTTAATTTTTCTGCGTAATACGTCTTTAGCAAGTCCAACTGAAAATTTCTGAAGAAATTTTCTTCTTCAGCCATGGTCATTTTCTTTCCATTGGGGATATTTCTTTGTCCAAATTATGTAGGCATTTAGGGCTGCCATATAAATAATTTCCATGAACATTCGTAGACAGGAATTGCCATACCATATATGAGTAAATGCTACCGTGACAGGCATGAGTGCCTATGCGGGGTAACTTAGGTACCCCACCTCAGTAATTACGAATTTTAGAAGACAATTGGGATTTGAAATGATTAATATCACCATAAAATTTAAGCCAAAAGATTTTTATACGATTACCAGGAGGATGGAAATAATAGACAAAAGAATGAAAATTTTATTCAAGAAAATTATGTCTTGGGGTAACTCAGTTACCCCGCACAGTCACGGAAGGGTTAAACAATCTTTCTCCAATTTTCCTACCACCACAACATCATCCGAGAAACCCACGGCTACTGGGAAAACCTCACAAGAGTTAGCTCTCTTGAAGTAGGTATTTAATTGAACCAATAATGTCAATTGTGATTGTAAATATGATTATCTTGTATTATTACCTGAATTAAATCTATTGAAAGTATTAGTAATCACAGAGGTGTGAGATAATTTCCTATAACAAAAGTGAAAGTGTGGAAAAGAAAACGAAGTGCTTCGATAAACGCTTCAAGGCAAGTAGACGGACAAGAGATGAAGTGTGAAAAAAGGAGAACAATTAAGAAGAACTGTGGAAGTGTTTTGTAAAAATTACGTGCATTCTAGTTTTTGAAATGAGCTGTGAGAAGGTAAAATGGTATTTTTTTGTTGAAAATAATTACAAACAATTTATGAACTCAATCATATTGAAAAAGACAATTCCATAAATTATTGTTCTTATAGTGAAGGTTATGTTTTCTTAAGGTAAATTGTTATCAAAGTTGTTTTCAGTGTTTCACAACTTATGCTTAAAATTTAAGGGGGCTATGTAACGATCCAAGTCCGGTAACTCGGACCCCACATGTTACGTAAGAATGTAAATGTTTTCTAGTAGGAAAAAAGGGGCACAGCATTCCCTCCTCGTGGTTTTTGACAGCCTTGGTATATATCCCTCCAGGTCGGTGGGTGGAGTAATGGCGAGACGAGAGGGGAAACCCTTTAAATAGGACGTCTCGGGGGTTTCGGGAGAATTCGTTCACCGCAAGAGAAGACGCAACGAGACCGAACATGCACAACCTAATCAAAGGTGGGAGTGTACCTGGCACATTGCTCGCTGAGAGCCTGAGACCTATGGTGCCTTGGTGTGTCCTATACCAGTCACCAGATCTCTTACTCTATTTGACGATTCTTGTCAATCCATTAAACTGGTTCTGCGTAGTGGGGGAAGGCTAACTGAGTCTCTTCTTCTCACCCCTACTGCTCTCGGTCCTTGCGGACCTTTTCTTCCGTGGGCCGCTGGGGCTTTCTCTTCTTCTCCCTGTCTTTCTCTTTCTTTCGGGTGCCACTGGTCCCTCCCCTTTTGGGTTCGCCCTAATAAGGGCTACTTCTTCCCCCTGAGATCCTGGGTCTTGCCACTGCCCACTAAGGGCCCCTCCACTTCCCCCCCCTTGTAAGGAAAGACTTTCTGCCTTCCTTGCCTCCTCCCCGCTTGACCGACCTCGTCATGTCTGGGGAACGAGGCTTCATCTCTCCAAGGCTTCTTCTTGGAGAGGACCAGCGGCGTAGGAGCTCATCTTGCGACGGGCTCATCGCCTTCCAAAACCCTGAAGGGCAGGTTGTCAGGGTGACAAAGGAGCAGCTTCGGGTCATGCTTGGCTTGCCGGCCCAAAAAGCCGCCATTCCGGCAGCGTCTCCTCTTCCTCTCTCCCCTGCGCCACTCGCTCCGCTCGCCACTGAGTTTGTGTCAGTGACGCCCACATCGGCTCCTAAGTTGGTCCGTCTGAAGCCTGCCACAGCTACGGCCTCAGCGCCTACTTCTGCCCCGGGTGTTTCCCCCGCAGGGGCCACTCGGGGGGGAACACCAGTCCCCTCTTCCTCCAGGACCCCGGCTCCTTCTGGCCCAGCCTCGGGCAAAAAGAAGAAAGGGAAGAAGTCTCGTCGCTCTTCCCCTGCTTCCAAGCAGGGGGTGATTCCTGCAATGCCTGCGACTGCTCCAGTCGTTGTCTCCGCCCCTCTGCCTTCTCAGGCTTGTACCTCTTCTTCTTCTGCTCCATTCTCCTCTGCTGTTGAGGAGATGAAGTCAGGAAGTTCCTGTCCCTCCCTCAAGCGGAAAATCCCTGCTTCTGAGGAGGATTTTGCAGCTCCTCTACCGCCCCTGGTGCCTGATACCCAGGCAGCTTCTGTTGCTTCTGAGGAACCCTTCCAGGAGGTGAAGTGTAAGAGGGGTTCCAAAGCCAAAACAGCAGATCCCCGTCCCGGTGGCGATTCTGCGCCATCTGCTGCTACGGGGCCCAAACCTAAGCCGGTCATGGTCTACGGTATCTCTGACCACTCTGGGCTCATTGATCTCCTTGAGGAGTCATTGGGTCCAGATTTTGAACTTAACATCCAGGACGTCTCCACTCAAATCTTTGTTCGGACTACTGAGGCTCTACGAAAGCTTGTTGAGCTCTTGGAGAAGGCGGATCTCCAATTCTTTTCTTGCCCTCTGAACCATTCCCGCACTGCCAGCATCCTAATTAAGGGGCTGTCAGCCAACATGTCCATGGACAGGGTTGCTTCTGGTTTGGCTGTTCTTGGTTTTACTGTTCTCTCAGTCAGACAGTTCGTCCACTCTGAGGAGGCAGGGCAGAGGATGACCCCTACTCGGCGTTTTATCGCCAATGTCGATAAGGCACTGGGTCTCCCAACTCTTCCACTGCCGGGTTGAGATGACCTACTTCAAGAGAGCGGTGGCACCCCTGGTGTGTTATAACTGCCAGAGGTTCGGGCATACTGCCACCAGCTGCAAAATGCAGCCCCGGTGCTACAAATGTGCCGGGGCCCACAGCTCCCGCTTCTGCATGGCACCTGCATCGGCCCCCAGGAAATGCTGTAACTGCAATGGGAGTCATCCAGCCACCTTTCGTCAGTGCCCTGCCTACCTCAGGGCAATGGAGAGGTCACTTGCCATCAGTTGGCAAAACAAGGCAGCACAACGCTCCTCGCAGCGGGCGCAGGACGTTGTCCCTACTGCCTCTTCTTCCCGCCCTTCGACAGCCGTACGGGAAATCTTGTCCTTCTCGGGCGCCGTACAAGGCAAGCCTTCTTCTTCTTCTATCCCCCCTGCCGATCTGGTGCTCCTGCAAAGGGCGGAGCCCGCTATTCCGGCACCCGCAGCCGTGTCCTCTGCCCGTCAACAGGGGAAACCTAAAACCCCTGTCTCCACCACTCCTGATGGTGCAGCTGCTAGTGGAGGGGAGGGAGTCTGCCCGGTGACCCCTACCTCTTCCCTTCCGGATGGACTACCCATTGCCCTTCCCCCTCCTTTTACGTCTGTAGCCTCGTCTACTTCTTCCTCTGACGCTTCTGCCGAGGATCGTGAACTGTGGACCACCATCTCTTCCATTGCTCGCATCCTCCGGCGCTACGTCACCAGTCAGCAGGGGCTACTGCTTCTTTCCCTGCTGGAGGAACTTGCCACAACGAAGATTCCCAATGGAGCCTCATCGTAGGAGAGCATGCCTAACCATTGTAGGTTCGTTGTTGAAATGTTTTTCAAAAATTGTGATTCTGTTGTTAAAACTCAGTGAATATTTCGCAGACATTTCAATGTTGCTTGTCATGGAGAAGTTCCCAGCCGCAATACCATACAGTTATGGATACAGAAAGTGTGCGTACAGTACGATTGCCACAGAACATTGAGATTGTGAGACAAGCAATCCTTAGGAGTCCTTGTCGTTCAGCCAGGAGACATGCCATTTCTCTGCGATTATCTGATCGTAGCATGCAAAGAATTTTTCACAAGGATCTCAATTTCCATCTGTACAAAATGGTGTTGGTTCAAGAGTTAAGTGATCGGGACATGGCAAACCGCAGCACTTGAGTGATGTGCTCTTCATAAAGAAATAAACAAAGACGTAAACAAATCAAACGTGAAATGTGTGTATGAATATGTGAAATAAAATGGCACTCAATGTTATTTCTTGTTCTAATAACCACTGAAAATAAAAGTTAAATTTCACTGTGTTGTATAATTTTGAAAATCATCAGGTTCCTCTGCCGCAATTTGGTAAAGGTTATAAACATTTCTTACTTTCTTCACTACCAAAACTCTTCCACTTCTGTGAAATTGATCTGGAGTATGTGTTCACTAAAGTAACTGAATTACTAGATACTTCCCCAAATCGAGAAAATTACAGCTGTGATTTAGAAATTCCAGTGTGTGAGAGTGACATAATACCAACTGAGGATTGTGTAGAGGAAAATGTTATTTATTATGTGGTCAGCTATCTCTGCATAAACTTTCTTAAAAGTCACAACTGCAGTGAGTGCAGTTCTCTTTTAAGAATTGTTGATGCTGAGGAGAGGAGAAGGATGGAAGATTTCCAACGTTTTGCATATCTGAAGGCTCATGATCAGTTAGGTACAGATTTTGGTGGGTTGATTCTTCCTAAAAGTGAAATTTTTCAAATTGTTCGACATCGGGAGTATATCTTCCAAGCAATTTTTCCCACTGTTATGTTCACTGAAAAAGTAGTTCATAAAGTAATGACAATGTTGAAGAAAACATCAGATTTTAAAATGATAACATTGTTGTGTAAGTGTTAGCAACAAGTTTCCCTGGGCCTTTGTTAAAATGAGTGCTTTGGGCTGTCAAGTTATTAAACCAGCATCTAGGACAAAAATATCACAATTTCAAACCACCCCGGCAAAACTGTTGCAAACACTGCACTTCTAGCATAAATAATTGTTTTGTATTTTCACTTGCTGTACTATGTATTTACTATTTTTCATTAACTATGTTATTATGTCAGTTGGATGTATTTACTTTTCTGGGCTAATTTATCATGTAATATTGTTCCTGGTTGCTAATCAGGAAACTTCATTTTGACATGTGCATTTATTGACAGTCATCATCGTAAATTTTTTTTTATTAGCAATAAATTTTTATTAAAAAGTTTGTTTATAATTCCATCTTCGTAAAGAATGTAAAAATTGGGACCTTAAAATGCAACTCCAACCTCCTGTCCTCTTCCTTCACCCCGTTAAATTCATGGCAATATGTCTGACCGTTTTCCAGTTAATTGAAGGTATACTGAGAAAATCCTACATCTTCATCAAATGCTGGATAAATAATACCCAAACTTAAATGAATGCATGAAGTAACGAGATTTTATAAGTCATTACGATTGCCCGGAATTGCTATATTTGTCAGCATTTCCTTACGTAATGTAATTTTTCAGATATATTATTCAGATAATATAATATAATCATGAGTTTTATTCGTTTGCATCGTCTTAACCATCTTAAGTTTTACCATTTTTCATTTTGTAGTTACATTTATATACATTTATCTATATATTTATTTATACTATTTCTCTATTAAAGCATCCATTTTATTTTATAATTAACATTTTAAAAAATTAATAAAACAAAATTATCCTCAAACCCAGACATCCATTTAATTATAATTTTTTTTCAGTTTTCATTTAATTTCTTATTGAATTTCTTATCTAAATTCTTATTAATAAGATCCGATTTTCTGTTTTGCAGATGTGCAGTATTTTATATCTGTTAAGGTTATAACGTATTGGGATTTTGGAGACAGTGTTTCTCTCTTCATTACTTATTTTGGCGACATTTGTGTACTGCAATTTGAAGAAAACTATAGCTGTCAAGGATATTTATTTTAAGTCATAACTGCTGTACTTGCTAGCTTCAATTATTAGTTGCAATTCGCTTTATTGAGATTTGTTATTATATCCATAATGGACCCAACTACATTGATTTCCAAGAAGGGGAAGAAGTTGCTTATTATTAAAAATTTCTACTACCACTTCCACTCAGATAGTAGAGATGGGAGGAAAAAATATTGGAGGTGCGAGAAACGAAACATATGCAATTCAAGAGTTGTGACAAATGCAGACATCGACAAAAACATCATAATCTACAAAGAAGGAGAACATCTTCACCATGGCACTTCTGCTGAAGTCATGGTTAAAGAAAGAATCTCAGCTATGAAAAAACATGCAGAAGAAAACCCTAACGAGCCACCTATAAGTGTTGTTAGAGACGAAATATGTAATATTGAAGAGGAGGAAGTCTTGATGACTTTACCGGAAAGAAACAATCCTTTGAGGATGATAAACAGAAATCAAAATGACGCGGCCTGCTCTACCACGATCACTGAACGAATGTTTAATTAAAGATCCCTATGACAAAACCGCTTCTGGGAAGCAATTCTTAAAGTTCGACTCCGGAAGGATGACCCAAAGAGGATTTTGATTTTTTTTACAGATGATGGATTGAAGCAGGTGTGCAGGACCACACAGATCTATATGGATGGCACTTTCAAAACAACGCCTAAGATATTTTTCCAGCTATATAAATACATGGTGTGGTGCAGGGGCACGTATTTCCATTTGTATGTTGCTTAACGAAAAGAAAAGACGACGGTTCTTATGCATCAATAGTCCAACAACTCCAACAACACTGTGACTTGTTAAATTATAATTTTAATCCAGAACTGGTCATGCTTGATTTTGAATTAAGTGCTATAAATACAGTGCCGAACGTGTTCCCCAATGTTACCATTAAGGGATGCCTCTTCCATTTTCGTCAATCCATATGGAAACATGTAATGGCAATAAGTCTAAAAGCACAATTCAATAATAAAGACGTCATTAGGAATGGTGACAGACTGACACTACATTTGCACATTCCCTTTTCTTACACCGATATTTATACTGTAATTGTTATTATATTTTTCTTCCCTGTACACATAGCTTCTTCCTCTTAGAATTAGAATTGTACACTGTTTGTGTCCTAACCTGTGTTATATTAACGTTGTTTCCTGCTTACTAACGTTGTTTGTGTAGTGAAACACCTCTCCCTTTCACTTTTTACCTGCATTAACCCTAGATTACAGCGCTTAAGTCAGTCCATGAATAAGTTATCCGAGTATTTTAAGTTATATTTTTAAAACATTTAGCTGGTTCAGATTAGTTTGGAGTTTAGGATGACTACCTCAAGGACTCCCGCTTCCTTCTTTTTCCACGATGCTGGTTTGGAGGCCATGAGGTCTCGAATCATGGAGCTTGACAGGGTGGTTGCGGACCTCCTTCAGAGGGTGGAAAATTCCGAGGTGGCTTTGGTGCATGTGAGGGGTCATCCCTGAAAGCAAACTGCACCAAATTGCCAAATCAGGTTAGCCGGGGTGCAGAAACCGGTAGCGTTCGGGGCTGTCCATCACTCCTTATCAACGGGCTGAGGGTGTTCGGGCCGGGAATCCCGATGAGTTGAGAGAGTTTAAGAGAGCCTAACCTTACATATAGATAATTAACCCAGTAATTAAATATTTTTCCCACAGTGTACTTTGTCAAGTGGAATCTATTTGCCAAATCAAGATTGCAAAATCCCTGTCTTAACTTAGACAAAACAAGTAGTAGTTCATCTTCTGGTTTTAGAGACTTGCCACCTTTTACACTACCACTAGCCGGATTGAAAGAATCATTACTCAAAATAAAAGAACAAAACACATTAAAAACATCAGCACTTTGAAATCCAGTGTAGAAGTTAATCAGTTTGTCATTTTTCATTACGTTTTTCACTGAGAACTGACTCTCACACTGCACTGCATTTTCTCCCCTTATTTTGTCATTAGCATTTTCCAGGAAATATATTTGGTTTTTCAAACTTTGAATTGTTTCCTTTTGCTCACATATAATGCGATCTTTGGAAGAAATGACATCAGTTAACTCTGAAATCTTCCTATTAAACTCTGTAATTTCAGCCCTCATATCCTTAATTACTTGAAGGCAGAACTTGGGCTCGCAGACTGACGTCAAAAGAAGTAAGTCATCGAAATGAGTTTATGGATCCACTTTCTCCAAAATACTCCTCTGGCTCTAAGTTTTCTATTACTTGCACAGTTTCCTGAAATTAAAAATGTAGATGAAAATATGATTATATCCATGTAGTTTTGAATAATTAATTGAATGAGCTCGTCATAATTCGCTATTATATTTATGCTTTACTTTCAGGGAGATAGTAAATGTAAATTTATGAGGAAACAACATAAATGTTTTGAATCGTTAAATAGCTAATCGTAATAAACGATTTTTAAATACAAACAAAAAGTAATTCCTTTCTAAGACAATCGTACAAACGAAATCCCTCCAAGCGTTACACAGCATGGGATTGAATGTTACCTGTTTGTATTGAAGTTTACGACGAGGCTGCTTCATTTTCCTAGGTGACGTGAAGCAAAATACACTCGGTACGGCTGATTTCTTAAGAAATTTCCTTCCGGAAAATACTTCTTTAAAGTCACTTATCAAAAAATGCCGGGAACACACTCTCATTGTAGGCAAAATCTTCAACTTCTTTTCGTCTCGTCGTATTTTGATGGCCCACAATTTAAACAGCACCTTATCCGATGGAAACTTATGAAAAGATATTCCCGGTGTTTTGCAAGAACTTTTGCAGTAAGGAACAGCACAATATTGTACCATAGTGACGAACTTTAGTCAAAACACTTTCAAATAGATACAACTCACGTGGTTTTAGTGCGCCTAGCTCAGCCTGCTCATCACATCTATCCCACAACCCAAAAGCTATGCTGTTGTCACGTGACCTTGTGACGTATACGCTCTACCCGCCCATTATGATGGGAGAGTTGTGAAATGTAGTGAGTTATTAAATCACTGTTTGCTCACAGGATTCCAAAAATAACAAAGATGCATGTAGAAGTGAAAGCTTTTTAAAAAAATGAAATTGAAGTTGGCTGCTCAGGCATTTAGTGAATCTGTGAGTGTGGCAATGTCTGCTTTTATAGCGATAGGGAAATTGCCTAGTAAAGCAGCCAGCACTGCAGAATTCTTTGAAGACATGGATCAAATCTTTGATACATTTAGCAGTTCACAAACTAAAAAGCATCCATTCAAGTTTCCTTATGCCATCAGTGAGCACTGTGAAAATTATGAATTCATTGAAAAGTTTTTAAGAAGATTGAAAAAGAATGCATTTATTGGTTGCAGGTGGCAGTCTGTATGTTTAAATGTGTGGATGATGACTATCAGGAGTTTATTAAATTTATCTGATGATTTAAGGGAAAATTTTAATAGGGTGGAGGAATTTAATGATTTTTAAAACCTATGTTGACAACCACTGGGGTGGAGATGGCAGGAACCATGTCATTGGCTAGCTCAACTGATGCCATTTCAGTAGCCATGGAGCAGTGGACCATGCAACTTCGTGTGTTCGTCGTTGAAATGTTTTTCAAAAATTGTGATTCTGTTGTTAAAACTCAGTGTATATTTCGCAGACATTTCAATGTTGCTTGTCATGGAGAAGTTCCCAGCCGCAATACCATACAGTTATGGATACGGAACTTTAGAGAGAGTGCTTCGGCATTAAAAAAGAAACCCCCAGGAAGTGTGCGTACAGTACGATTGCCACAGAACATTGAGATTGTGAGACAAGCAATCCTTAGGAGTCCTCGTCATTCAGCCAGAAGACATGCCATTTCTCTGCGATTATCTGATCGTAGCGTGCAAAGAATTTTTCGCAAGGATCTCAATTTCCATCTGTACAAAATGGTGTTGGTTCAAGAGTTAAGTGATCGGGACATGGCAAACAGCAGCACTTGAGTGATGTGCTCTTCATAAAGAAATAAACAAAGACGTAAACAAATCAAACGTGAAATGTGTGTATGAATATGTGAAATAAAATGGCACTCAATGTTATTTCTTGTTCTAATGACCACTGAAAATAAAAGTTAAATTTCACTGTGTTGTATAATTTTGAAAATCATCAGGTTCCTCTGCCGCAATTTGGTAAAGGTTATAAACATTTCTTACTTTCTTCACTACCAAAACTCTTCCACTTCTGTGAAATTGATCTGGAGTATGTGTTCACTAAAGTAACTGAATTACTTGATACTTCCCCAAATCGGGAAAATTACAGCTGTGATTTAGAAATTCCAGTGTGTGAGAGTGACATAATACCAACTGAGGATTGTGTAGAGGAAAATGTTATTTATTATGTTGTCAGCTATCTCTGCATGAACTTTCTTAAAAGTCACAACTGCAGTGAGTGCAGTTCTCTTTTAAGAATTGTTGATGCTGAGGAGAGGAGAAGGATGGAAGATTTCCAACGTTTTGCATATCTGAAGGCTCATGATCAGTTAGGTACAGATTTTGGTGGGTTGATTCTTCCTAAAAGTGAAATTTTTCAAATTGTTCGACATCGGGAGTATATCTTCCAAGCAATTTTTCCCACTGTTATGTTCATTGAAAAAGTAGTTCATAAAGTAATGACAATGTTGAAGAAAACATCAGATTTTAAAATGATAACATTGTTGTGTAAGTGTTAGCAACAAGTTTCCCTGGGCCTTTGTTAAAATGAGTGCTTTGGGCTGTCAAGTTATTAAACCAGCATTGTCTAGGACAAAAATATGACAATTTCAAACCACCCCTGCAAAACTGTTGCAAACACTGCACTTCTAGCATAAATAATTGTTTTGTATTTTCACTTGCTGTACTATGTATTTACTATTTTTCATTAACTATGTTATTATGTCAGTTGGATGTATTTACTTTTCTGGGCTAATTTATCATGTAATATTGTTCCTGGTTGCTAATCAGGAAACTTCATTTTGACATGTGCATTTATTGACAGTCATCATCGTAAATTTTTTTTTATTAGCAATAAATTTTTATTAAAAAGTTTGTTTATAATTCCATCTTCGTAAAGAATGTAAAAATTGGGACCTTAAAATGCAACTCCAACCTCCTGTCCTCTTCCTTCACCCCGTTAAATTCATGGCAATATGTCTGACCGTTTTCCAGTTAATTGAAGGTATACTGAGAAAATCCTACATCTTCATCAAATGCTGGATAAATAATACCCAAACTTAAATGAATGCATGAAGTAACGAGATTTTATAAGTCATTACGATTGCCCGGAATTGCTATATTTGTCAGCATTTCCTTACGTAATGTAATTTTTCAGATATATTATTCAGATAATATAATATAATCATGAGTTTTATTCGTTTGCATCGTCTTAACCATCTTAAGTTTTACCATTTTTCGTTTTGTAGTTACATTTATATACATTTATACTATTTCTCTATTAAAGCATCCATTTTATTTTATAATTAACATTTTAAAAAATTAATAAAACAAAATTATCCTCAAACTCAGACATCCATAAACTTTACCATTGGTGAATGATTTATTTTTCAGACGTGGTACTACGAGGGTAAGTAAGTTTCTCTATTCAAGGAAAAATATTAATAATCGACAGAATAATGTGAAGAAATTTATTTAAACACGTATATACACTATTTTTCAACATAGTCCCCACAGACATCGAGGCATTTACTGTAGCAGAGTACCAATTTTTCTACTCCCATGTCGTAAAAAGAGGGGTTCTGTAACCGTAACCATTTTTCCATCTCTTGTTGAACTTGTTGTTAGTCGTTGAACCTCTTTCCTCCCAAATGCAACTTGAGCTTAGGAAACAAATGGTAATCACTTGGAGCCAGCTCCGGTGAATAAGGTGGATGTGTACCGTGGGATGGCTGTGGTAACGGTTAGCAATAGCTTTCAGAGCACTATGGAGTCTGAGCATAGGATGTCAACGCCCTCTGGACTGCGATTAGTTCCGCAGTGAAAGTACAGCAGAGGGGATTCAATTTAAAAGCCTGAGTGCCATGTACTGTGGATGTAAAAGCACTTGAGCAGCCATCCACCGATTCTGAACCATCTGTATAGATGTGAATATTTTGTTGATACTCCGTCATTATTTCTTGGAATTTCAATTTAAACAATAATGGGTTCGTTTCGGATTTTGAAAATCTGGACAATTGAGTCAGGCATGTTGGGACTGGCACCTGCCACGGTGGAGACTTATGGAAGCCTCCAGGAAGGACTTCCGGAAGTTGGAGGTTTTCACCCTCGATAAAATTGTGAAACCGAATACCTAAGGGTAAAGTTGCTCTTTGTTGTCTGCTAAAAAGTTCTTTAAAATGTGGTTTAAAAATCAAGTTAAAACATGGGCGGGTTTTTAACGCTATAATTTTTGAAACATATGTACACATTAAAAGCGTTCTTCGCATCTCTAAGGGTGGCTCTCCCGATTCACAGTAAATAGTAGCCAGCCTGAGAGTGGAATTGTGTACGGACGTCAAAGGGCACAGATACGAAGTGCGTGATGAGGCGTATATGAAGGATCCATAGTCCATTTTAGACCTTACCAATGCTCGGTTTTTTACGAGATTGCCTCCTCGCCCATTGGCCGCCTCTTACGACCAGCAGAGGGGCTGCGGGAGAATTCTACACCCCTACCCACTGGGGGATGTACCATAACTGTAAGTTATTTTAGGTGTACCAGTTACGGGTTAAGAACGCTAGTAATTTTATCATTTAAAAAAAAGTAGTTACGTTTATTTAAGTTATTTACTTATCTTTTGCTTACACATAATTCATTAACTTAAATTTAATTGCTTCTCACTTAATTCCTGAAATGTAACATTTTTCGTAGCTTTCTATATTTCGTTATTTTTTAATACTGCTTATCTAAATGACGGCATCCCGTCATATAACTGACCAAAATCCTCCTCCTCCTATTTAAAATGAATAAAGATATTGTTCAAAATCAACTTATAGCATTCATAAACAGATATTTGGCATCAAAGCAAGGAAATAATACGTGAAGTAGTAGTTGCAACTAAACATTTTTCATTGTTAAGACGTTGAAATGTGTATTCCTTTCCATTCCTAATAAATATTTATGCTAACTCGGAATTTAATAATTTAATCTTGACTGGAAAAATAAACATCGTTCTTTTTGACGTCCTCATGTTAAACTCCTCAGTTCGTGTCTCGATTCTAACAAATTTTGAAATGCAAAGAATTATATCTCATTCATGTGTTACCTCAATGGGGAAATTAAGCGCTACTTAATTCAAAACCATTATCTTGAGGGAAAATAACCGATCCTTAAGAACTGGGAGAGAGCCGTAAACCCTTCTGTAAGGGGAGGGAGGGAGAGGAAAAAGAGCCTTCACCCCCTCCTCTACTATTACTGTTGCCATATCGCTTGACAGCTCGTAAGGTGGTGCAATTTTTTTTGTCCAGCACCGTACATAATAATAGATGACAACTCCCATTCTCACCACATTTGGATATCTGTCACTGTTATATTGGAATACTATTACATAATGCATTCCTGCATGCAGTTTTTAGCCTATCTTTACATGCGGTAATGGCTATAGTTTATTGGCACTACAGAATTTTTTGGCATCCTTATTAATAAGAGCTAAAAATAACTGACAGTTTAAATTGATAACTTGAAAATGTGTAACGATTCAAAATGGAATCTTTGGAGCTACACTCCAAAATACGTTTATCGGATGTCAATTTTTCATGATTTCGCACGTTAAAAAAGTATTCAAACTCATTTTTAGAACCCACATTAATTATTTGCTCGTTGCCATAGTTGTATCATGAAACTCGGCTTCCAATTGATTATTCAACCGATATTCATGCAGAATATCAAAATTGAAAATTTGGAATTCCATTTTCTGAATATTTAGCTCTAAAATCAAGGTTGTGGGCATTGCAGGCATGCGGGTATTACTCGAGTAACTATGGTAGTATCAATGAAGAAAGGAATATTCCCGCTTTTATTTGATGCAAAAAAGTTAGAGATAGGTCAAAGGTGAAGTTATAAGCTAAAAATTTGCACAGTTCTCCCCTCCTTCGCTAAGCTATCTTTCGCCCCTGCAATACATCCCCTTATTTTTGCCTTTGACTATTTATAGAATGGATAACAAATAATATATTTCTACTCGTCATATTGATGGGATTTCACTACAGATTATATACATATTTTTAATTATAATTTTTGTTCAATGTTTTCATTTCATTTCTTATTGAATTTCTTATCTAAATTCTTATTAATAAGATCCGATTTTCTGTTTTGCAGATGTGCAGTATTTTATATCTGTTAAGGTTATAACGTATTGGGATTTTGGAGAGTGTTTCTTTCTTCATTACTGTTTTCGGCGACATTTGTGTACTGCAGTTTGAAGAAAACTATAGCTGTCAAGGATATTTATTTTAAGTCATAACTGCTGTACTTGCTAGATTCAATTATTAGTTGCAATTCGCTTTATTGAGATTTGTTATTATATCCATAATGGACCCAACTACATTGATTTCCAAGAAGGGGAAGAAGTTGCTTATTATTAAAAATTTCTGCTACCACTTCCACTCAGATAGTAGAGATGGGAGGAAAAAATATTGGAGGTGCGAGAAACGAAACATATGCAATTCAAGAGTTGTGACAAATGCAGACATCGACAAAAACATCATAATCTACAAAGAAGGGGAACATCTTCACCATGGCACTTCTGCTGAAGTCATGGTTAAAGAAAGAATCGCAGCTATGAAAAAACATGCGGAAGAAAACCCTAACGAGCCACCCACAAGTGTTGTTAAGAGACGAAATACGTAATATTGAAGAGGAGGAAGTCTTGATGACTTTACCGGAAAGAAACAATCTATTGAGGATGATAAACAGAAATCAAAATAATACGCGGCCTGCTCTACCACGATCACTGAACGAATGTTTAATTAAAGATCCCTATGACAAAACCGCTTCTGGGAAGCAATTCTTAAAGTTCGACTCCGGAAGGATGACCAAAAGAGGATTTTGAATTTTTTTTACAGATGATGGATTGAAGCAGGTGTGCAGGACCACACAGATCTATATGGGTGGCACTTTCAAAACAACGCCTAAGATATTTTTCCAGCTATATACAATACATGGTGTGGTGCAGGGGCACGTATTTCCATTTGTATTTTGCTTAACGAAAAGAAAAGACGAAGGTTCTTATGCATCAATAGTCCAACAACTCAAACAACACTGTGACTTTTTAAATTATAATTTTAATCCAGAACTGGTCATGCTTGATTTTGAATTAAGTGCTATAAATACAGTGCCGAATGTGTTCCCCAATGTTACCATTAAGGGATGCCTCTTCCATTTTCGTCAATCCATATGGAAACATGTAATGGCAAGAAGTCTAAAAGCTCAATTCAATAATAACGATGTCATTAAGAATGGTGGCAGACTGACACTCCATTTGCACATTGCCTTTTCTTACACCGATATTTATACCGTAATTGTTATTATATTTTTCTTCCCTGTACACATAGCTTCTTCCTCTTAGAATTAGAATTGTACACTGTATGCTAACCTGTGTTATATTAACGTTGTGTCCTACTTACTAACATTGTTTGTGTAGTGAAACACCTCTCCCTTTCACTTTTTACCTGCGTTTACCCTAGATTACAGCGCTTAAGTCAGCCCATGAATAAGTTATCCGAGTATTTTAAGTTATATTTTTAAAACATTTAGCTGGTTCAGATTAGTTTGGAGTTTAGGATGACTACCTCAAGGACTCCCGCTTCCTCCTTTTTCCACGATGCTGGTTTGGAGGCCATGAGGTCTCGAATCATGGAGCTTGACAGGGTGGTTGCGGACCTCCTTCAGAGGGTGGAAAATTCCGAGGTGGCTTTGGTGCATGTGAGGGGTCATCCCTGAAAGCAAACTGCACCAAATTGCCAACTCAGGTTAGCCGGGGTGCAGAAACCGGTAGCGATCGGGGCTGTCCATCACTCCTTATCAACGGGCTGAGGGTGTTCGGGCCGGGAATCCCGATGAGTTGAGAGAGTTTAAGAGAGCCCAACCTTACATATAGATAATTAACCCAGTAATTAAATATTTTTCCCACAGTGTACTTTGTCAAGTGGAATCTATTTGCCAAATCAAGATTGCAAAATCCCTGTCTTAACTTAGACAAAACAAGAAGTAGTTCATCTTCTGGTTTTAGAGACTTGCCACCTTTTACACTACCACTAGCTGGATTGAAAGAAACATTACTCAAAATAACAGAACAAAACACATTAAAAACATCAGCACTTTGAAATCCAGTGTACAAGTTAATCAGTTTGTCATTTTTCATTACGTTTTTCACTGAGAACTGACTCTCACACAGCACTGCATTTTCTCCCCTTATTTTGTCATTAGCATTTTCCAGGAAATATATTTGGTGTTTCAAACTTTGAATTGTTTCCTTTTGCTCACATATAATGCGATCTTTGGAAGAAATGACATCAGTTAACTCTGAAATCTTCCTATTAAACTCTGTAATTTCAGCCCTCATATCCTTAATTACTTGAAGGCAGAACTTGGGCTCGCAGACTGACGTCAAAAGAAGTAAGTCATCGAAATGAGTTTATGGATCCACTTTCTCCAAAATACTCCTCTGGCTCTAAGTTTTCTATTACTTGCACAGTTTCCTGAAATTAAAAATGTAGATGAAAATATGATTATATCCATGTAGTTTTGAATAATTAATTGAATGAGCTTGTCATAATTCGCTATTATATTTATGCTTTACTTTCAGGGAGATAGTAAATGTAAATTTATGAGGAAACAACATAAATGTTTTGAATCGTTAAATAGCTAATCGTAATAAACGATTTTTAAGTACAAACAAAAAGTAATTTCTTTCTAAGACAATCGTACAAACTAAATCCCTCCAAGCGTTACACAGCATGGGATTGAATGTTACCTGTTTGTTTACGACGAGGCTGCTTCATTTTCCTAGGTGACGTGAAGCAAAATACACTCGGTACGGCTGATTTCTTAAGAAATTTCCTTCCGGAAAATACTTCTTTAAAGTCACTTATCAAAAAATGCCGGGAACACATTCTCATTGTAGGCAAAATCTTCGACTTCTTTTCGTCTCGTCGTATTTTGATGGCCCACAATTTAAACAGCACCTTCCGATGGAAACTTATGAAAAGATATTCCCGGTGTTTTGCAAGAACTTTTGCAGTAAGGAACAGCACAATATTGTACCATAGTGACGAACTTTAGTCAAAACACTTTCAAATAGATACAACTCACGTGGTTTTAGTGCGCCTAGCTCAGCCTGCTCATCACATCTATCCCACAACCCAAAAGCTATGCTGTTGTCACGTGACCTTGTGACGTATACGCACTACCCGCCCATTATGATGGGAGATTTGTGAAATGTAGTGAGTTATTAAATCACTGTTTGCTCACAGGATTCCAAAAATAACAAAGATGCATGTAGAAGTGAAAGCTTTTTAAAAAAATGAAAGTGAAGTTGGCTGCTCAGGCATTTAGTGAATCTGTGAGTGTGGCAATGTCTGCTTTTATAGCGATAGGGAAATTGCCTAGTAAAGCAGCCAGCACTGCAGAATTCTTTGAAGACATGGATCAAATCTTTGATACATTTAGCAGTTCACAAACTAAAAAGCATCCATTCAAGTTTCCTTATGCCATCAGTGAGCACTGTGAAAATTATGAATTCATTGAAAAGTTTTTAAGAAGATTGAAAAAGAATGCATTTATTGGTTGCAGGTGGCAGTCTGTATGTTTAAATGTGTGGATGATGACTATCAGGAGTTTATTAAATTTATCTGATGATTTAAGGGAAAATTTTAATAGGGTGGAGGAATTTAATGATTTTTAAAACCTGTTATGTTGACAACCACTGGGGTGGAGATGGCAGGAACCATGTCATTGGCTAGCTCAACTGATGCCATTTCAGTAGCCATGGAGCAGTGGACCATGCAACTTCGTGTGTTCGTCGTTGAAATGTTTTTCAAAAATTGTGATTCTGTTATTAAAACTCAGTGAATATTTCGCAGACATTTCAATGTTGCTTGTCATGGAGAAGTTCCCAGCCGCAATACCATACAGTTATGGATACGGAACTTTAGAGAGAGTGCTTCGGCATTAAAAAAGAAACCCCCGGGAAGTGTGGGTACAGTACGATTGCCACAGAACATTGAGATTGTGAGGCAAGCAATCCTTAGGAGTCCTCGTCATTCAGCCAGGAGACATGCCATTTCTCTGCGATTATCTGATCGTAGCGTGCAAAGAATTTTTCACAAGGATCTCAATTTCCATCTGTACAAAATGGTGTTGGTTCAAGAGTTAAGTGATCGGGACATGGCAAACAGCAGCACTTGAGTGATGTGCTCTTCATAAAGAAATAAACAAAGACGTAAACAAAGCAAACGTGAAATGTGTGTATGAATATGTGAAATAAAATGGCACTCAATGTTATTTCTTGTTCTAATAACCACTGAAAATAAAAGTTAAATTTCACTGTGTTGTATAATTTTGAAAATCATCAGGTTCCTCTGCCGCAATTTGGTAAAGGTTATAAACATTTCTTACTTTCTTCACTACCAAAACTCTTCCACTTCTGTGAAATTGATCTGGAGTATGTGTTCACTAAAGTAACTGAATTACTTGATACTTCCCCAAATCGAGAAAATTACAGCTGTGATTTAGAAATTCCAGTGTGTGAGTGTGACATAACACCAACTGAGGATTGCGTAGAGGAAAATGTTATTTATTATGTTGTCAGCTATCTCTGCATGAACTTTCTTAAAAGTCACAACTGCAGTGAGTGCAGTTCTCTTTTAAGAATTGTTGATGCTGAGGAGAGGAGAAGGATGGAAGATTTCCAACGTTATGCATATCTGAAGGCTCATGATCAGTTAGGTACAGATTTTGGTGGGTTGATTCTTCCTAAAAGTGAAATTTTCCAAATTGTTCGACATTGGGAGTATATCTTCCAAGCAATTTTTCCCACTGTTATGTTCACTGAAAAAGTAGTGACAATGTTGAAGAAAACATCAGATTTTAAAATGATAACACTGTTGTGTGTTAGCAACAAGTTTCCCTGGGCCTTTGTTAAAATGAGTGCTTTGGGCTGTCAAGTTATTAAACCAGCATTGTCTAGGACAAAAATATGACAATTTCAAACCACCCCGGCAAAACTGTTGCAAACACTGCACTTCTAGCATAAATAATTGTTTTGTATTTTCACTTGCTGTACTATGTATTTACTATTTTTCATTAACTATGTTATTATGTCAGTTGGATGTATTTACTTTTCTGGGCTAATTTATCATGTAATATTGTTCCTGGTTGCTAATCAGGAAACTTCATTTTGACATGTGCATTTATTGAAAGTCATCATCGTAAATTTTTATTTTATTAGCAATAAATTTTTATTAAAAAGTTTGTTTATAATTCCATCTTCGTAAAGAATGTAAAAATTGGGACCTTAAAATGCAACTCCAACCTCCTGTCCTCTTCCTTCACCCCGTTAAATTCATGGCAATATGTCTGACCGTTTTCCAGTTAATTGAAGGTATACTGAGAAAATCGTACATCTTCATCAAATGCTGGATAAATAATACCCAAACTTAAATGAATGCATGAAGTAACGAGATTTTATAAGTCATTACGATTGCCCGGAATTGCTATATTTGTCAGCATTTCCTTACGTAATGTAATTTTTCAGATATATTATTCAGATAATATAATATAATCATGAGTTTTATTCTTTTGCATCGTCTTAACCATCTTAAGTTTTACCATTTTTCGTTTTGTAGTTACATTTATATACATTTATCTATATATTTATTTATACTATTTCTCTATTAAAGCATCCATTTTATTTTATAATTAACATTTTAAAAAATTAATAAAACAAAATTATCCTCAAACTCAGACATCCATAAACTTTACCATTGGTGAATGATTTATTTTTCAGACGTGGTACTACGAGGGTAAGTAAGTTTCTCTATTCAAGGAAAAATATTAATAATCGACAGAATAATGTGAAGAAATTTATTTAAACACGTATATACACTATTTTTCAACATAGTCCCCACAGACATCGAGGCATTTACTGTAGCAGAGTACCAATTTTTCTACTCCCATGTCGTAAAAAGAGGGGTTCTGTAACCGTAACCATTTTTCTGTCTCTTGTTGAACTTGTTGTTAGTCGTTGAACCTCTTTCCTCCCAAATGCAACTTGAGCTTAGGAAACAAATGGTAATCACTTGGAGCCAGCTCCGGTGAATAAGGTGGATGTGTACCGTGGGATGGCTGTGGTAACGGTTAGCGATGGCTTTCAGAGCACTATGGAGTCTGAATATAGGATGTCAACGCCCTCTGGACTGCGATTAGTTCCGCAGTGAAAGTACAGCAGAGGGGATTCAATTTAAAAGCCTGAGTGCCATGTACTGTGGATGTAAAAGCACTTGAGCAGCCATCCACCGATTCTGAACCATCTGTATAGATGTGAATATTTTGTTGATACTCCGTCATTATTTCTTGGAATTTCAATTTAAACAATAATGGGTTCGTTTCGGATTTTGAAAATCTGGACAATTGAGTCAGGCATGTTGGGACTGGCACCTGCCACGGTGGAGACTTATGGAAGCCTCCAGGAAGGACTTCCGGAAGTTGGAGGTTTTCACCCTCGATAAAATTGTGAAACCGAATACCTAAGGGTAAAGTTGCTCTTTGTTGTCTGCTAAAAAGTTCTTTAAAATGTGGTTTAAAAATCAAGTTAAAACATGGGCGGGTTTTTAACGCTATAATTTTTGAAACATATGTACACATTAAAAGCGTTCTTCGCATCTCTAAGGGTGGCTCTCCCGATTCACAGTAAATAGTAGCCAGCCTGAGAGTGGAATTGTGTACGGACGTCAAAGGGCACAGATACGAAGTGCGTGATGAGGCGTATATGAAGGATCCATAGTCCATTTTAGACCTTACCAATGCTCGGTTTTTTTACGAGATTGCCTCCTCGCCCATTGGTCGCCTCTTACGACCAGCAGAGGGGCTGCGGGAGAATTCTACACCCCTACCCACTGGGGGATGTACAGTGGTGGACATAAAAACTGCACACCCTTGCGAGCGCTCCACCGAAATTTCAGTGAACCACTAGTCTCGAACGAGCTGTCACGCGATATGGCAACAGAGATGGTAGAGGAGGGCGTGAAGGGTCTTCTTCCTCTCTCTCCCCCCCTTAGAGAACGGTTTACGGTTCTCTCCTAGCTCTAAAGGATCGGATATTTTCCCTCAAGATAATGGTTTTGAATTCAGTAGCGCTTACTTTCCCCATTGCGGTAACACGTGAATGAGTGTCAGATATAATTCTTTTCATTTCAAAATTAGTTAGAATCGAGACATGAACTCAGGAGTTTAACATACGGACGTCAAAAAGAACGATGTTTATTTTTCCATTCAAGATTAAATTAATTAAATTCCGAGTTAGCATAAATATTTATTAGGAATCGAAAGGAATACACATTTCAACGCCTTATCAATGAGAAATGTTTAGTTGCGACTACTTCACGTATTATTTCATTGCTTCGACGCCCAATATCTGTTTATGAATGCTATAAGTTGAATTTGAACAATATCTTTATTCATTTACATAGGAGGAGAATTTTGGTCAGTTATATGACGGGATGCCTAGCACTTAGATAAGCAATTTTAAAAAATAACAAAGTATAGAAAACTACGAAAAACGTAACATTTCAGGAATTAAGTGAGAAACTATTAAATTTAAGTTTATGAATTATGTGTAACCAAAAGTTAAGTAAATAACTTTAATAAACGAAACATTTTTTTAAACGATAAAATTACTAGCATTCTTAAATAGGAATTACCGTATTTACTCGTGTACCCCGCGCACATTTTTCCCGAAACGCCGGGGAAAAAAGGGGGTGCGCGTCTTACACGAGGATTTCTGATCAGGTTATATAAATTGTGAGTATCGATAGTAAATTCTCTGCAATATGATTGCATCTACGTTTATTTTCGTAATTCTACGAAGTATACGCGTATTTATGCGACCAAGCAAACGTGTAAGTTACGCCAACGCTGCAAAAACTCGCAAAAGTCGGCGGAAAGAATACACCGACTAACTGATAGCTATAGTTCAATGACTACTGAGTGTTTGCCATTTAGGTTCAAGTTCGGTCCTTTTCCCTCATCCACTTCAAGGAATTCCGAATGGTGAAATTTTGTTGCGAATGAAAGATTTCACCGTTCGAAAGGAAGAAGGAAATCCACATCTCAAGTGTTTGGACTTGTTTGTTCCTAACCTTCCAATATTTACTCATGAGACGATACGCAAAAAAAACTCCATCCGCGTAGGGAAGTTGTATTGCTTTTGTGTCGTTGAACGATCAAAACCTTGAATATTTACTTCATTTTATATTTTAAATGAAATTATAACAACCTAACTAAACTTTTTTTAAAAAGAACTCCATTTGATCTGTGGACAATAACGTCGTTGGAGCAAAACCACAAGAACCTCCTTTTCTGTGGAAGCCCTGCATGTGGTAAATAAGAGCCACCTTGAGAAAAACTTGAGATAACTCTATGTTCTTCCAAGAAATATTGCTTCCATTATCCATGAGTACACTTTTCGCCACTCACCCCCCATTGCTTGCTACCTGCAACCTTTCTACCCATCTACGAACTCTTGTCGGCATCTCCCACCGGCTCCCATACCCGTCTCCGCCCCTTTATCCTAACCCACGCCTGCCTAGCCTTCCAAAAAAGATTCCTATTGCGCTATTGTAAACTTATTCTTTCATTTTGCCTATCTGAGTGATTGTAATCCCGACATATAACTGAGAAGAATCCTCAAAAGCTCTTTCGTGTATAGAAAAACTATAAATAAATGCTTTGTAAAATAGCATAAAGATATTGTTCAAATTCAACTAATAGCTTTCAAAAACAGATATGTATTTGGCGTCGAAGGAACGAAATAATGCATTAAGTAGTAGTGGTAAATATCAATTTTTCATTGTTAAGGCGTTAGAATGTGTATTCTTTTCGATTCTTATAGCCGCGTTTACACGAATCGAGAAAGCGGTCGTGAATTCTCGAACGACTAATCACGAAGTTTCTCGCCCCATATAAACACTCCCTTGAATGGAAAAATAAACATCGTTCTTTTTGACGTCCGTATGTTAAACTCCTGAGTTCATGTCTCGATTCTAACTAATTTTGAAATGAAAAGAATTATATCTGACACTCATTCACGTGTTACCGCAATGGGGAAAGTAAGCGCTACTGAATTCAAAACCATTATCTTGAGGGAAAATATCCGATCCTTTAGAGCTAGGAGAGAACCGTAAACCGTTCTCTAAGGGGGGGAGAGAGAGGAAGAAGACCCTTCACGCCCTCCTCTACCATCTCTGTTGCCATATCGCGTGACAGCTCGTTCGAGACTAGTGGTTCACTGAAATTTCGGTGGAGCGCTCGCAAGGGTGTGCAGTTTTTATGTCCACCACTGTACCATAACTATAAGTTATTTTAGGTGTACCAGTTACGGGTTAAGAACGCTAGTAATTTTATCATTTAAAAAAAAGTAGTTACGTTTATTTAAGTTATTTACTTATCTTTTGCTTACACATAATTCATTAACTTAAATTTAATTGCTTCTCACTTAATTCCTGAAATGTAACATTTTTCGTAGCTTTCTATATTTCGTTATTTTTTAATACTGCTTATCTAAATGACGGCATCCCGTCATATAACTGACCAAAATCCTCCTCCTCCTATTTAAAATGAATAAAGATATTGTTCAAAATCAACTTATAGCATTCATAAACAGATATTTGGCATCAAAGCAAGGAAATAATACGTGAAGTAGTAGTTGCAACTAAACATTTTTCATTGTTAAGACGTTGAAATGTGTATTCCTTTCCATTCCTAATAAATATTTATGCTAACTCGGAATTTAATAATTTAATCTTGACTGGAAAAATAAACATCGTTCTTTTTGACGTCCGCATGTTAAACTCCTCAGTTCGTGTCTCGATTCTAACTAATTTTGAAATGCAAAGAATTATATCTCATTCATGTGTTACCTCAATGGGGAAATTAAGCGCTACTTAATTCAAAACCATTATCTTGAGGGAAAATATCCGATCCTTAAGAGCTGGGAGAGAGCCGTAAACCCTTCTGTAAGGGGAGGGAGGGAGAGGAAAAAGAGCCTTCACCCCCTCCTCTACTATTACTGTTGCCATATCGCTTGACAGCTCGTAAGGTGGTGCAATTTTTTTTGTACAGCACTGTACATAATAATAGATGACAACTCCCATTCTCGCCACATTTGGATATCTGTCACTGTTATATTGGAATACTATTACATAATGCATTCCTGCATGCAGTTTTTAGCCTATCTTTACATGCGGTAATGGCTATAGTTTATTGGCACTACAGAATTTTTTGGCATCCTTATTAATAAGAGCTAAAAATAACTGACAGTTTAAATTGATAACTTGAGAATGTGTAACGATTCAAAATGGAATCTTTGGAGCTACACTCCAAAATATGTTTATCGGATGTCAATTTTTCATGATTTCGCACGTTAAAAAAGTATTCAAACTCATTTTTAGAACCCACATTAATTATTTGCTTGTTGCCTTAGTTGTATTATGAAACTCGGCTTCCAATTGATTATTCAACCGATATTCACGCAGAATATCAAAATCGAAAATTTGGAATTCCATTTTCTGAATATTTAGCTCTAAAATCAAGGTTGTGGGCATTGCAGGCATGTGGGTATTACTCGCGTAACTATGGTAGTATCAATGAAGAAAGGAATATTCCTGCTTTTATTTGATTCAAAAAAGTTAGAGATAGGTCAAAGGAAGGTGAAGTTATAAGCTAAAAATTTGTGCAGTTCTCCCCTCCTTCGCTAAGCTATCTTTCGCCCCTGCAATACATCCCCTTATTTTTGCCTTTGACTATTTATAGAATGGATAACAAATAATATATTTCTACTCGTCATATTGATGGGATTTCACTACAGATTATATACATATTTTTAATTATAATTTTTGTTCAATGTTTTCATTTCATTTCTTATTGAATTTCTTATCTAAATTCTTATTAATAAGATCCGATTTTCTGTTTTGCAGATGTGCAGTATTTTATATCTGTTAAGGTTATAACGTATTGGGATTTTGGAGAGTGTTTCTTTCTTCATTACTGTTTTCGGCGACATTTGTGTACTGCAGTTTGACGAAAACTATAGCTGTCAAGGATATTTATTTTAAGTCATAACTGCTGTACTTGCTAGATTCAATTATTAGTTGCAATTCGCTTTATTGAGATTTGTTATTATATCCATAATGGACCCAACTACATTGATTTCCAAGAAGGGGAAGAAGTTGCTTATTATTAAAAATTTCTGCTACCACTTCCACTCAGATAGTAGAGATGGGAGGAAAAAATATTGGAGGTGCGAGAAATAAAACATATGCAATTCAAGAGTTGTGACAAATGCAGACATCGACAAAAACATCATAATCTACAAAGAAGGGGAACATCTTCACCATGGCACTTCTGCTGAAGGCATGGTTAAAGAAAGAATCGCAGCTATGAAAAAACATGCGGAAGAAAACCCTAACGAGCCACCCACAAGTGTTGTTAAGAGACGAAATACGTAATATTGAAGAGGAGGAAGTCTTGATGACTTTACCGGAAAGAAACAATCTATTGAGGATGATAAACAGAAATCAAAATAATACGTCGCCTGCTCTACCACGATCACTGAACGAATGTTTAATTAAAGATCCCTATGACAAAACCGCTTCTGGGAAGCAATTCTTAAAGTTCGACTCCGGAAGGATGACCAAAAGAGGATTTTGAATTTTTTTTACAGATGATGGATTGAAGCAGGTGTGCAGGACCACACAGATCTATATGGATGGCACTTTCAAAACAACGCCTAAGATATTTTTCCAGCTATATACAATACATGGTGTGGTGCAGGGGCACGTATTTCCATTTGTATATTGCTTAACGAAAAGAAAAGACGAAGGTTCTTATGCATCAATAGTCCAACAACTCAAACAACACTGTGACTTTTTAAATTATAATTTTAATCCAGAACTGGTCATGCTTGATTTTGAATTAAGTGCTATAAATACAGTGCCGAATGTGTTCCCCAATGTTACCATTAAGGGATGCCTCTTCCATTTTCGTCAATCCATATGGAAACATGTAATGGCAAGAAGTCTAAAAGCTCAATTCAATAATGATGTCATTAAGAATGGTGGCAGACTGACACTCCATTTGCACATTGCCTTTTCTTACACCGATATTTATACCGTAATTGTTATTATATTTTTCTTCCCTGTACACATAGCTTCTTCCTCTTAGAATTAGAATTGTACACTGTATGCTAACCTGTGTTATATTAACGTTGTGTCCTACTTACTAACATTGTTTGTGTAGTGAAACACCTCTCCCTTTCACTTTTTACCTGCGTTAACCCTAGATTACAGCGCTTAAGTCAGCCCATGAATAAGTTATCCGAGTATTTTAAGTTATATTTTTAAAACATTTAGCTGGTTCAGATTAGTTTGGAGTTTAGGATGACTACCTCAAGGACTCCCGCTTCCTCCTTTTTGCACGATGCTGGTTTGGAGGCCACGAGGTCTCGAATCACGGAGCTTGACAGGGTGGTTGCGGAAAGGACTCCCACTTCCTCCTTTTTGCACGATGCTGATTTGGAGGCCATGAGGTCTCGAATCACAGAGCTTGACAGGGTGGTTGCAGATCTCCTTCGGAGGGTGGAAAATTCCGAGGCGGCTTTGGTGCGTGTGAGGGGTCATCCCTGAAAGCAAACTGCACCAAATTGGCAGCTCAGGTTAGCCGGGGTGCAGAAACCGGTAGCGATCGGGGCTGTCCATCACTCCTTATCGACGGGCTGAGGGTGTTCGGGCCGGGAATCCCGATGAGTTGAGAGTGGTGTCCACTCGGGGGGATTGTGGGATGGTGCTGCGGAGGCAGGGAGCTGGGAACACTTTGGTGGACCCTCTTCCTGTTAGTAATAGGTTTGCGATGTTGTGTTGGAGGACGACTATGAAGCTGTTGCACCCGCACTCGCTCCCTTCCCCTCGGTGGGGATCGGGCCCAAGGGGAACTTGGGGGGAAAGAGAGGGCTGTTAGTGATAGGGAGCTCCAATTTTCGGCGTGTGGTGGTGCCTTTACTGTCACGGGCCCACTGGGAAGGTGTTTGTTCATGAGCGGGTGTTCTCCAGGTGTATACCAGGAGTTACGGTGCCCCAGGCGACGGTTTTGGGCATGGGTTGCTTCTCATTGTGGGTGGTGGCCCATGTTGGAACCAACGACGCCTCGAGGCGCGGGTCCGAGGGGGTTTTAAGTTCTTTTAAGAACTTGGCCACTGAGGTTGCTTGTGTCTGAGAGGAGTCAGATTCTGATGTGCGGCTTACCATCTGCAGCATTGTCCCTCGGACGGACTGCAGTTCTATGGTTTGCAGCCGTGTGGAGGACCTGAACTGTTGGGGCAATGGAGTGGAAACCTACAAATCGACGACGGCATAGGTGATCATAAAATAGTAATTGCCGACTTCAAATACACTCCTTCGACAATAGATAAGCCAATGCAATTAGTCTATATCTTCAGAAAAGCAGATCTCCCAGGTTTCATAAATTATGTTACAAACCAAATAGCGACTTTTATCAATTTTGTGAATAGTATCAGCATAGATGACTCTTGGACTGATATTTTGCGAATCATTCGCGAAGGGCTAAAAACGTTTGTCCCAAACAAAGCATTTCGTGATCACAGGGACCCGAGGTGGACGAAACCGAAACTTTGAGGTAGTATACTTTATAAGATCGCCTTGGAGTTCTATGAAATGTTTCTTTTTGGTTCGACGAAAGAAAGGTAGAGAGAGAAAAAGTATAATCCGCGCTCGCTGACGTTTTATGGCCTTATTCTGTTTGACATCTGGTCCGACAAATAGAAACCGTTAGGTAGTCACTTACAAATAGTTCTCTTGAGTATTTTGTAGCGAAACGTTGTGGTGAGAAGTTCGGAGTGAATATTAGTGGCGAAAGTTTTGTGGTTACATCTTTTTCATTTTCTGAGGATTTACAGAGCGAATTTTGGTAAGTTAATTAAAAATAATTATTTGTTTTAATTTTATTATGGTTCTATATTGACAGTATTCTACATATACATAAATATTTTACTTAAAAATAGGCCTTGTACGTAATGGAAAGAGAACTTCCTTCTACAAGCTCGGCTTCGATTGCTCATCCAATACCAGATCCTCACATCGATGGCGAGACAAAGCGGGAATTGGCCAACGCGGTTCATGTTTTCGCAGAATTACTACGGGACAGTAATGTGATCGCACAAACGGTGACTTCTCCCATTTCCTATCGATCAAAATTGATTGCCAAGGAAATGGTTGAACGCTTTATGGAAATGTACGACGAAATGACATTTCTTGATACAGAGGTATTAATTCAGGAAAATTATAGTGATATATCCGAGGATTTCCACGATGCGCCCATCGGAAGCGGAAAGGAAGACGTTGTTGAACAATCTGCTTCTGAATCTTCGAGTTCCGAATTTGAGCCTTCACCGAAGAAACCGAGAAGTCATACAGTTCCGTTGGAAACGAAAATTAAGGTGGTGACTATAGCTCAACTTCATCCACAGTGGAGTTTAAAAACTCTGCAACAAAGAGGCTCAAGTAAGCTGACAAGAAAAGATCTCATCAGTCGCTGGGAAAATGATATTAAAAAAGGAGGTACTGCAGCGGAGAAATTCGCTCTCATCGATAGTTGGACACACGACCGTTTTGTAGAAGCAAGGGCGACTCATGAAAATGTCACGACGAGGGCACTACAACAATGGGCAATGTCGGCTGCATTTCAATTCCTTTCAGAAGATTTTTCCTTCACCTCATCGCAATCTTGGGTCGACCGATTTAAAAGAAGGCATCGGATCAGGCAGCGCCACGTAACGAAGTACGTCACGAAGAGAGATTGTGCCTCATTTGAAGAGACTATATTGGCAGCTAGAATGTTTCAACGGCAAACGGCAGCTTTAATTAGTACGTTCAATCCGGACTATGTTATTAACACGGATCAGACTGGCTGCGAATACCGCGTGAATATACGGCGCACACTATCCCACCAGGGTGAGAAAAGAACGGAGGTGTATGTGGGGAGCGTAAATAAAATCACGCATTCCTACACCGCACAATATTCATTGTCATTATCGGGAAAACTATTACCGAAAGTGTTTATATGCTTGCAAGAACCTAACGGTAGATTCGGTCCTAGGGTATCAGAGGAAGTGAAGGGATTTACAGAACAATATAAAAACGTTTATGTCACGTGCTCCAAATCCGGGAAATTAACGTCGGACCTTTTTAGATCTTATTTAAATCATATTTTAAAACCTTATGTGGAGGTAAACAGATTTGTTTTGATATTAGATTCTTGGGGTGGACAGACTAATGTGGCCCAGTATGATGAAATTTTTATTGATGAAAATTGTATACCAACGTGTACATTAAAAGTAATTCCGCCGAAATGTACGTCAATGTGTCAGCCATGCGATGTGTATTTTTTCTGCCAAGTGAAAAATTTCATTAAGAAAATTCAAAATGCACCTGCATTACTTAAAAAAAGTAGGGAATTACATAATCGAGAAGATGCAATTAAAATTCATGCTTTGGTGCAAAATCAGTTATCGGCGCCTATATTTGAAAATATGTTACGCTATGCATGGTTTGCTTCAAAATTATGTACAGATCGATCAGCATTTTTAAATGTAAATCAAGTGTGTTTCTCAAAGGATGTCTTACACTTCAAATGCTCATGCAATGCTGCAAGTTTTTTGTGCTGTGCATGGTGTCGTAAATACATATGTTTTGATTGTTTTTATTATAATTACCATCCCAATAATTGTGAGAAATAAATATTAATGTCAAATAACTATAAAAATAATATGTACTTTTTATTTAATATAAATGTATGATTAAAAATAAGGCCTTTAAAAAATTATAAATGTATATGAACGGTAACGAAATTAATATTTACAATGAATTAAATTTTACTATGAAAAATGAAAAACGGAATATCCTTGAGAACACATTTAAAATGAAACTCGTAAATAAAAAATCATTAAAAAAGAAAAAGTCACCAACCAGGTTGCGAACCCGGGACCCCCAACTCCGTAGCCAAGGTTCCTACCAACCATCCACGGCTTCCTTACGAATCGAGTAAAGAAGTTTAGCTTCTTAGGCGTAGTAATCGAAGACATTAATCTTTAAACATTTATTACTCATAAACAAGAGCGCATTCAGAAAAAGTGGCGGACACGTATCCGTTATTTTAAATCAAAGAACGCGCCATTTTTATTTCATCAAAATTGGCGTCCCACAGACCTGACGTTCCCCTTGTTAGCAGAGGCTAAGTTTTGCAGCGTTTTATGTTGCAATTTGAAGAAATCAAGATGTTTTTACTAGAAAAAGGACAAGATGTGAATAGATTCAACGATCCGAAATGGATTTGTGACTTAGCATTTCTGACAGATATTGCAGCCCATCTTAATGAATTAAATAAGAAATTACAAGGAAAAAACCAATTGATTTGTGAACTTGTCAACAGGGTGTAAGCCTTTCAGATAAAATTAGAGTTATTTAGAGAACAACTAGCAAACAATAACACCTTTCACTTCCCTAAATGCCAAGAAACGTTTAACAAATACAATATGAATAGTTCCAAGTATGTTTGTCATGTAGAGCGTATTCAACAATCTTTCACGGAAAGGTTTGTGGACATTGAGCGTGATAGAAACATGTTGAAAATCTTTGCAAATCCGTTCGAAGCTTCCTATAAGGATGCCGATTCAAATATAGTTGGAACTCATCGAACTTCAGTGTAATGATGAGCTGCTCTACAAGTTCACGGAGGGAACTCTATTAACTTCTATAAGTGTCTTTCAAAAGAAGCCTATCCTAATCTCTCTCAGAAAGCAGCTTATTATGCTTGTTTGTTTGGAAGCACTTACATTTGCGAACAGGCATTTTCACTGATGAAGATGATTAAATCGAAGTATAGAAATCTGCTGAAGGATGAAAATTTAAATTCAATCTTAAGGATGAATACTACTAACATCCCACCGGACATGAAACATTTAGCAAAAGCAATGCAGGCTCAAAGATCACACTAGCATGAATGGAGAACATATACTAAAGATCACTTTTTCTACGATTTTTTCAAATTTCTTTTTTTGCATTGAAATAATAAAAACTTAATTTTGTTGTTAAATTTAATTAAAAATATGTCTTTCTTATTTACTTTATGTACCTACTAATGCAATAAAATAATTCAAATGCATGAAGTAATTTCTATATTTACTACAATTTTCCTTAATGCGGCCCGCAAGCTCGGAAAATATCTGTTGTGCGGCCCGTTGATAGACGAAGGTTGTGCACCGCTGACGTAGATGCACCAGAAGTATATCTGAATGCCAGAGATAAATTTCGTATCACCACTTTTTACACAATTGTTGACAAACTAGAAAGATGAGAAGAAGAGTATAAAGAAATATCAGACAGATGAATGAATCAACCATCAGTGAGGAGGCAGGCATTGATGCTAGCCTTACTTCACCATTGACGAAATGCTGGATGCATTCAGAGGACGGTGCAAATTCTGCCAATACATGTGTAACAAGCCAGCTAAGTATGGATTAAAAATTTATGCTTCTGTCGATTCACGAACTTTTTACACTTCAAACCTAGAAGTTTACACTGGAGCTCAGCCCGAAGGACCCTTCAAAACTAGCAACTCAGCAAGGGATGCTGTCATGCGCTTAGCTGGACCTATTCTGGGCACCGGAAGGAACATTACAGTCGACAACTACTTCATGTCTGTTCCTCTGGCTGATGATCTAGAACAACGATTGTTGGCACTCTGAACAAGCGTCAGCAGGAAATTCCTCTTAAGTTTTCTTCATACAAGGGAAAGAGAAGTCGCAAGCAGCAAGTTTGGATTCAGAGTGAAGATTACCATTGTTTCTTACATACCAAAGAAGAATAAAAACGTTTTGATGTTGTCCACATTACACAATGAGAATAAGATTGATGAAGATTCGGGACAGACACGAAAACCGGAAATCATCAGTTTTTATAATCTGACAAAAGGGGGGATAGATGTTGTTGACCAGATGAAGTCTCTGTACTCTGTGGCAAGAGTGAGCTTTAGATGGCCCCTGACACTATTTTTTTCAAGCTTGAACATAAGCGGCATCAATAGCAAAATAATATACAAAGCAAATAGGAATGTTCTCCTCTTGGGCCATAACTATCTGAAAGATTTGGCCTTGACCCTCGCGAAACCTGAATTGACCAGGCGAGCAACTGTAGCCACATTACCCAGTGCCTTACGAAGAAGAATGAGCAGTGTACTTGGTACTGATGATCCCACTACTTCCAAGGATGGACCACCAGAACTATGTGCTAAGCATCCAAGGAGGAAAAATTAAAAAGTGAAAAAAAACGTCTTTCCTGCTCGATTCATATTTGTCCAGAGCATATGTACATTCTTGTCATGATTGCTATAAAAGACTGTTAATTGAAGAATGATAAAAAATGAAAAATATTTTTGCATTTTTTTCAAGTTATGCCAAATTAAGGAGAAATACTCGGATTTTTGTTAATTTTTTTAGTCTCTTAACAAAAAATTTGATATGACGGTTGATTAATAAAAACTATGAAAATTAAAAAATGTAGTGTTTTATTTATCTAAATATAAGCTGAAAAGTGGCATTAAATGTTGTGTTAGGAATCTAGGAGCCTAAACAAAAGTATGAGAGAAAATCTCACGCGCGACCTATGGCATTACAAAAATGGGCGCGACCAACGGTGGGTTAACCATGTATAATATGTTACCATTAGTAATAGTGTCCAAATAAATCATATCTTACAAATATATCATGTGTGTCCATAAGTCACATCCCGGTAGTTAACCTCACTGAAAGAGCCAGGTAGGATTAGGGTTAACCCTTAAGTAGGCGAGCCGTATTTTCTTAAGTAAGTAGTAACGTGGGGGTCTGATATACCCCAAAAATAAAACAAATTTAAACAAATCAATATGATATTTTTGGAATTATTTTAACTTTTTCTTATGTTCTGTTAACATCTGAGCCACAAATATTCTTTGAAAAAACTGCAAATTTTATATTTTGTTATAAAAAGGAGAAATTAGCTAATGATATAATTTTTATGGGTAATTTTGCAGGTCTTATATTGTATGCCGTTAAAATCGTTATTATTAGTTGATTTTTTATTTAGTTCACGTATGTCCTACAAGAGTTCCCTGATTAAACGTATAATTTAAACTAAATATATTTTCCAATAAGTATACCATTTACTGGTCTTGAAAACCATTATATTTTGATGCAAGATTTTCCATACTATTCGTATGGCAGAAATATTATTGCCATAAAACATTTTATTTCATACCTTTCCTTACATTTTAGAGTAAATTAAAAATTATATTAAAATTTAAGAATATAAAAACAAACATCATTTAAACAAATGATGAAGCATTAAAACATTTTAAATAAAACTCATTCATCAAAAATTTCACTTTGGCTTGTCTTGATACATTGCTTACAAACACCTTCCATGTGCTTCATGCACATACTCTCCTTGCACAATTGGCACAATGAGAGTTTTTATACCTATATTTCTTGGGAAAATTATGCACCTACCCATCCTAGCCGGCTCTTTTGCCTCCACTGGGTGTGAAACGTTTGGACTCATTATTTTACTTATTTTATTTTGGAGTGGTCACAGTAAATTTGTCATCACCGCACGCTTTGAAATTTGCCTTTTCACCAAACGAAGCCCAATTACCCTCAGAAAAATTCTCCTCACAATAGTGGTGCCCGGACAGTTTGAAATGCATACTACTTGGGCACTTATCCCCGCAATATCTAAGATTCTGTAAAACAGAACTAACGGCCACTGCCTGCACCTTCTTGAAGGTGAAGGATGTACCACACATTTCATCCACAGTATCTACGCCAACCTTGGAAAAATTTCTGGCTTTCGTTTTTCTCCTGACCGTTCGATTTTGTCATCATGGTGCATTAAGGAGACAAGGATAACGTTCTTATTTTTTTCGGAACATATAAGACCAGAGTCATATCACTACTGTAAGCAAAAAAGCTGCTTTTCTCGCATCTATTTCTTACATTGAACAATTCGAGTGGTAATTCTTTTTTATTTTTTCTTAATGTACCTAGGTATGTGATTTTTTTAGTTAACAGTTCCTTTACTACAGGAATGCTGGAATACTAGTTATCTGCAGTTACGTTACGCCCAGTACCTTCAATATGTCTCACCAAGCACATGACAATATCGTGTAGCTTATTTGACACACTAAATGAGCCCCTTGTGAACATACTCATCAGTAAGAATAACTTTGAATGAAGTTCTTCCAGGAAAAATTATACAGAAAATGTCGATATACGACGCTCAAGTCTTCAAAAATTTCCCATGCACGTTTTCAATACTTTTACAAATTCCACGGGCACGTTAATTTTGTTGGGATTTTAGAACACCACGAATTCATTTCGCAATCACTGTTCTTTCAATCCAGGAGGAAAGATAAATATTTTCCTGCATTCCTATATTTATTTGAAATAGCCCATTATTTTTTACATTTGCATAAAAAGTTAACTATGCAAGCATTTCAGAGACAAGACAAATATTGATACAAAGGCAATATTCAAGTATTCTCATTGTTAAAAAATCATTTTTAATGTAAAAGTCCATCAAAAAATTAACAAAAATTCAATTAACAATGAATTGTATTAAATTTTACATTACTGTAGGCATAATGCTCGAATAAAGCAAAAAATCTGTCCAAAAATGTAACGCAAGTAGGCATGTGGGGGTCTGAGAGACCCAGATTAAATAAATTTGTTATTTGGTGCAAAATTTTTCATTATTTTAGAAAAATTTTCATCGCATTTGGACTGAAAAAATGTTTCAGGAAGGTACTGAAAAAAATAACAACATAAAATGTGCAGTCACAATAATACAGAAAGAATAACGTGCCTGGGGTCTGTGAGACCTCCACGCGCCCACTTAAGGGTTAAGCTTTCCTCTCCCTGACCATCCCCTCCATTTCACGTGACAGTTCGTGCATCTGACTGCCGTTAGCTTTCAAAACTACTATACAACACAGGGCCGGAGCGTTGGCTCAAACCACCGACCCTTCTGAAAACGGCCCCCTCCAGGTCCTATCCACCGGACCCAACGGCCCTTTACTAGGTCCCCAGGCTGAATTAGACCTCAATACCGACAACTCAGTGACATCCATGGACAATGAACTGGCGACCAATTCCCCACAGAAGATAACACCCTCTGGCAAGAGGAACGCTGAGGTGATATCCTTCCTGCTGACCCAAAGCTGCATAGCAAAAAGGATGACACACCCTGTGGATCCAAGAAGATGCGCAACTGCATTTATAATGGCCTATGAGTCGCTTAGGAAAAAGCAAAGGATGGAAACACTGGAAATAGAACCAAATATCCCAGTGCAAGACTGATATACACCGTTGCTGGCAGAAACTCACTCTACCAACAAAAACCCACGACCAAGTGCCGCCGCAGTAGAGCCCGAATGTGAGGATATGGACACTGCCCTGCCAAAGCCCCGGACCTCAAAAAGGAAGCCCAGTCTCATCATATATGAGGTCTGCTCCCTAAACCAACTTTGGGAAGTGATAAGAGAGGCGACGTCCACTATGGACTTTCTCCTCTCATATAACAGGAAGGAGAAATCTGCCAGAGCCACCTTCACTAATATAGAAGCCTTCAGAACAACTAAAGCAGTCCTACTGTCACAACAGGCCCAAATAGCCTCATGGGACCATGAAGGGGAAAAAGCAGAACACTATGTAATCAATGGATACAATTATAACACCAACGCCAAGGAAATCCTACAAGACCTGCGGGTCGATCATGTAATTTTGCCGTTAGGTGATAAGTGAGAGGTGATACCGAAATCCGTATCACCCGAAACGCAAAACAGCGATCACGAAACTTTTCACTTCTCATGCGATACGAGTGCACTCAAGTGATATCTGTTTTGCTAGATGTTGCCAAATCAACGAAAATTTTGACGCTGCGCATGCGCACATGAAGAAAGAACTCAGCTGTTTCTCGTGTGTTTATTGCATGCTTGAGAATTGAGAAGAACGTCCAGAGAACTAGTAGAAAATGAGGTGAGTATAACTTTTTAATTATTGTATTATTACTACAAATAAATCTTATCAATAACTCATATGTTACATGATTAGGCGATGTTTTGAACATTAACTATCAATGAAAATAATGGCAAGTAGTCGGACTCAAATCATTTATGGTGGAAGTTATTTATCAATTTTAAACATTTATTTGTATTAGCAAACGGTTCGTACACTTAACTGAAAATATAGGCAAGTTACGATTATAACGCAACCAACCATTTTTTGTGTCCCTACATTAGCTTTAGTTAAAGTTGTGCTTTTCATGTAACGACGAGTATGAAGTTGGAAATTATTTTGGGTTGAGCAAATCATGTTTAACGGAATTCAGTCTAACAATAAGTTAGGAAAGTAGTATAGTATAATAATGAGTTCGATTCGTTTTAGTAATTGATATGAATGAAAATTCTTAATTAGACGTAGAGAAAATTTAATTTTTAAGCGCAAGGGAAACGAGGGTGACCAATCTCCAGCTGGAGAAGATGCTCCAGTTTATGAAGGAGCATCCTGATTTTTCTTATGGCAAACTATTAGGGCCACAAGGGAAGAAGAAAAATCAGGAGCTGTGGGAGACTCTTGCAGTCTCCCTAAATGCATTAGGCTGTGGGCCCACAAAGCCAGCCAGTAAGTGGCAAAAGGTGAAGATAACCATAAAAATTCATAGGAAAAATATTTGTGTATTCACTTTTTGAGAAATGCCTGTAAATGAAATCATAGCCGATTGTGTTATACTCATATGTCTTCTTATTTCAGTGTTGGTCTGACTGGAAGGCCAACACTAAAAAAAAGGCAATTAAAATGAAGGCCCATGCTAGGGCTACAGGTGGAGGCCCGCCATCCATCCAGCAGTTGAGTCCTATTGAGGAGAACTTGCTGGATTGGATGGCACCTGAAAGTTTGGAGGGAGATAGAAATATAGCTGAAGCAGGAGGATTTATGGATCTTCCTCTTCAGATTATACCTGCAGAAGAGGAAGTGGTTAGTACTACTTGATACTTATTATAAGATTATGTTCATTATCTATTTATCTTATGGGTTTTAAATAATTTAAAATCAATTCTTGTTAAAAACTGTAATTATTTATTTTCTGCTGAAGGTTAAGATACAGTTATTATGAAACGACAATTTTCAAAATATAAATGATTTCTAATATTTGCTCTTATGTTATGTATAACAGGTGATGGAGATACTACCTTCCACCAGCGAGAGCCAGCCTTTGCGTGATGTAATTTCTATTATAGTATTATCATTCTAATTAAATTAGTTTGGAGTAAATTTTCATAATTAAATATTGAATGCTATGTATAGGTTACAGAGTGTGGAAGAATAAGAGAGACCGTGGAACAACCCAAGCAGACCTCGAGCCAGCCAAAGGTAGTTTATGTTATTTGGTTTATATACTGCATTTTTAAGTTAATAGTTTAAATTCAATGGTTGTTATTTCAAAAATTGTACTTACTATATAATGCAGGTGCTATATTGATTTACATTGGATAAAAATTGATGGTTTAATTTAAAATTTCAGAGGAGAATTGGTCATTTTGGTGACCTAGTGGAGGTGGAGGAGAAGAGGGCTAGAATGGAAAGTGGAAAATTGGAATTGGAAGAGAGGCGGCTAAAGGTAGAAGAAGATAGGCTGGCTCTAGAGAAACAGAGGCTGGCTCTGGATGAGAAATTGGTAGTAATGAAAGAGAGAGAAGAGGAGAGGAAGGTAAGGCAGGAAGCTAGAGAGAGTGAGAGGGATGAGAGGAGGACCAAGGCCTTGGAAAGTCTGATTGAAATAATGAGAAATCATTTGGCGAAATAAATTGTTTTAAATTAACGAAAGTGATTATTTATTATCCCTCTCCTAACATTATTGCCCTCTCTTGTAGCATTAATATCTCCATCAGCAACCACGTTCATTTCCTCAGCTTCTGGCTGAATGTTTTCAGGTAATGGCACTCGCTAATGCAGAGCCATGTTGTGTAAAACTGCACAAGTGTTTATGATGTATCCTGTAATTTAAGATTACGTTTGTATTCTCTGGTTCATTTATAATATCAGTTCTTTATAAAAACAGTACCTGCTCGTTCAGGTGTATAGTGGAGAGTACGATCTCTCCTCAAGCACCTAAACCAGCCCTTCAAAACACCTATGCAATGTTCAACACAGTTTCTTGCAGTCATGTGAGTGCTGTTGAAGCGGGCTTCTGGGGTGTTTGGCTCAGCATTAGATATCGGAGTAATAAGCCAAGGTTCGTTTGGATATCCGGAGTCCCCTAGAGATTGGGATTGTTCCTTTTTATTTGTTTACTAGAAGACCCCGCACAATGTTTGTGCTGGTTTTTCAATTAATTTATAAAAAATTAAGGAGTCTGTTAAAATGCTTATCTCAATAATTCACATTAAAATACAGTAATGCATTTTCCAGGTACATATAGGTAAGGTTGCGGGTTCGAATCTCGCTGAGGGCACAGCTGTGCGTGCATACTGACTTCATTATGCGAAGTCGATCAGAAATCTGCATTTTAAAAGTCATATTAGAGAGGAAATTAATGCTACACAGTAATTGATTGAGAACGTTTATTTTTTAATTTTCTTTGTTACTTTATATTGAATTATATGAACTTTCTTTTTAAATAATAATCAATGCAACCGTTTATTTAGATTATCAATGAAATTTTGTAAATAAATCTTCTTTAGCGGTTATTTCATAGAACAAAATTCATCCAAATTGGTTATTTCATTTTCTTTTGTCGTTGTTACTGGACACAACACCTTGAAAGCAAATATTGGAAAAAGGAAGATATGTAATTTCTTTAATTTACAGGTAAAGTCATCCAATAGTTTCAATCGCGAAATATGGTCCATGTAAACGCGATGACACAATAAGAAATGCTTTACCACTTAAGCCAGGTGAAAGTACTAGTCGTGCTTATGTTAGAGGTTTGTTTTTATTTATATATATATATATATCATGACATTAGCGCTTTATTATATAGATACACGAATAGAATGGAAGAATTTAAAGATAGGTACCTATTAGCCATTTACTTCTTTCTCCTGCCAAATACTGCTGATGCAAGTATCCTTTCAACAGACTGCATCTCCAAATATGTGAATCATGTGTCCGTCCACCATGCCTGGCATTCAATGCTAATATTTTTAGATCAAAGTCACATACCTAAAACATTGAAATTTATTTCTTTAGAAACATGAAAGAGGTCACTTAAATATGGAAAGCTTAGTATTACTCCTACTCACAATTTGGACATTTTTGCTGTGAAAATGTTTCCTATTTAAATAATGGTGCTCCCTTTCACCATTGGGTGGCACAATGGCAACATGGGTACCATCAATAGCACCAATCACCCCAGGCATGTTAGTTTTCTCCATAAATCTTCAATTATGATGATAACAATAATGTAGACGTATGCTGTTACTAAGATATTTACCATAGACAACTGTTTGAAACATACCTCTCTTTTATTCTTTGAATTTCTAGAACCGATTTTGGAAATTTAATCCATTTATCAAGTAGTTTCCGTGTAACTGCATTACATGTGTAGGCTATACAGTAACTTACAGAAGATTGGCAAAGAGCATGGAGAAAATCCTGACCAATTCTTCTTTGGTAGCTGCCACAAGCCAAGAAATTCAGTGTTGCCAACACCTACAGACAATGAATTCTCATGCATAAATACTTTTTAAGGACATTGAAATTATAAGACAGCCTTCCTCTCATTTTCAATAACTGCTTCCATAGTAGTTTCAGCATTATAATAGAATAGCTTGCTAAGGTAGGGAGATAATCTTGTTTTGATGAGACCGTTGACCAATTTCAATTCCATTATTGGGATTACATAATGAACACAAATGTAATATTACGTAATTGTGGAGAAGGTGTATGTGAAAATTAATCTATATAGCTAGATAGGCATTGGTGAATCCCTGATTTATCAAGAAAACTGCTCCAGAAGATGAAAAAATAACATTGCCCATGGGTAGCTCCTAATTTATTATGAACATTTTTACATAAGAGAAGTATGAATATTTGGTATGCTGCTTTATGAATACTTATTTCTTGATTTCAATGTTGCATGCATAAAAAGATATGATCATTCATTAATATTATTAATTAAATTTAATAAGAATACTAAATCAAAACATTGTTTATCCAAAAGAGATTCAAGTTTTACTTGCTGCATAAGCATAATGTAAGGGATACCCTCTGAACAGTAATGTAATTTAAGCCCATTTAATTTCATGAATTCATTTTGCATACAACACTTGTGTTAGTAGAGTGATAGAAATGCATGCATGTGGAAATTAATGACCTCATTGTGTGATATCCACTGCTATTTAGGTATTTCATTTCTATAACTTAAGAAAGTCAATTTGTATATTTGTCGCTATGAATAAAGAGTGACCATATGATTTTTATTATTGCTGCCGTTATATAATCTAGGCTTATATTAATGATTTACAGTAATATTAGCGTTAATCCAACAAATTAACGGTAGATCTAAAATTCCAACAATTCACTGACTGCCGAATTTTTTCATGGAACAGATATCACTGGTAGTTAATAAAAAAGAAATTGACAGAAAAGTAGACATAAATGGAAATCCTAAGAAACATCCCTGGTAGCGAAATACTTTAATGACTGCTATTAAGGCACTTAATTAACAATTAAAATGTTTTACATAAACAGCAATCCAAAGAAACGTACTAAAGGAAGTTAGTAAAATCAAAAAGTTTAACAAAATTCCACAATGAAAATCAATATTCTAATAACTCTTACATAAGATGTTAGTATCATCATATATTTATGGAATCTATAGCAGGCGGTTTTGTTGAAAGGGCGAACATCGATAAAGGAAAACTTTCTTCACTGACTGTCTATATTATACTATAAAATTGTACTGCCAACATACAAATATTACTTACAATTATTCGAGCTTACTATTAATTTTTATAAGATTAAAACCCTGCTTGTATTTACACGGATATGAGTGGGTATTGCGGTGCATCTTTGTGTAGCCGGCATCACTTCCGCAATCTCCTCGACAATATCTCGTACGGCTTCTTTTGGCAACCGATATAATTTCACAAAATCCTCATCAAGAATGTCATACGGATTGTGATGGTCTCGTAATCTCCTCCTCATCACCCTTAACTGACGTCTTCTTCGTTCTTCTTCCTCATGAACGACGGCCAAAAGCAAGTGACCCTCCATGTTTTCCAGTGATAACTACTTGTCGCCTTGTTTTCGCTGGCGTAAAGATCTCACTATCGCTTTTGGGTGACATCGACAACTGGAACTTACGTGATCGCAGTTTTGCTCTCACGTGATAACGAAAAAAGATGGCGGATTTCACGTGAAATCTAGTTCTCACCGAGTTACATGATCGACCCCCTGGAGCAAGTAGAAATCAATGCCGTCAGGATAAAAACCCGGGACATCACCGTGCACCATCCGACACATTCGTCACTGCCATAATACCCTCTCTAGAATGGCCGCCAATGAGGATTACCAACATGAAGCACCTATGCAGCATCAGGGTCCGAATCTGCCCCTACGAAGTCAGAGGGCCACAAATGTGCTTCAATTGCTGCCGATTTGGTCACTCCTCACGAAACTGCTCGGCAGCCGCCCGCTGCTATAAATGCGGGTGAGAACAACCAGGGTGCACATGCATGCAACCGGCCTCGGAGCCAGCCAAATGCTGCAACTGCAGAGGCATGCACACTCCCACGCAGTAATCCTGCCCTGTATATAGGGAAGAAACCTAAAAAAATACGAGACCAGAAATAGAAAGAGACCAACGTCTCCGCCAACAGCAGTGCCAGCAACCACTGCCCTACCCACTTTTACTAGGATGGCCAAATCAGGTCTTTCCTATGTTTTTACTGCAATTACTCCGTCTCTTTATAGAAATTTTCTGAATTTGTAATTTGGTCTTTTCCTTCTGTGTTTTTTCTATTTTATTTATTTTTTATTTTCTGGTTCTTTTCTGTGAAATTATTATTACTATTTTATTCTCAATTGTAATTGTTGATGCAGGGTAAAATGTAAGAAGGGACTATATACTCTCGATTTCGCCCTAATAAATTCGTTTGTCTGTCTATTCCACACCCACAAACCAGGACGCTAGGAACGCGTGGAGCAGGAACATATAATAACTAAGTGCTAAGGTAAATGAAGAAACAAAAATTCTGGGGTAAGGTGCATAATTGGGGAATATTTGTTGAATGTTGTTGATGTGACTGTTATTGTTAGTGGTGTGGAGTGGTTAACACAATCGGTGCGGAAGTCCTCTTAAGAGGTCCGGCCGGTATCCCCTCGCTGCCGGAAGGACTCTTAAGAGGCCCTGCGTCGGCCGATTCCTATTCCGTTTCTCATCGTCATTTCTCGGTCCGTTGTTGGGGTAGGGCTTTAGGAATTGGACCGTACGTTCAGTAGTCTCGTATCCTTCGTACCGTGTGCTTCGGTTCGAGGTGTGCTATCGGAGATTTTTTTTGTGGATTTTCGAATTTCGCTGTTATAAAAAGGTAAGTTAACATTTCCTTACATGTTTTTTTTAAATTTCCTTTTCCTTTGCAACATAAATTTATTTTTAATGTTTTTAGGTGTCTTAGTCCAGTATCTTGGAGCGATTTTTTTTTTTTTGGAGGTGTCGTCGCAGAAGAAAGGTAATTTAAATTTACGCCTGCCTTTCAAAAATCACTATATCTTTATGAAATATGGTTTTAAAATATATTACTTACTTTCAGGAATATTTGAAACCAATAATTATTGGTGGAAAGCCTTTTCCCTGGATTTTACTTGGATAATTTTCGGAATTTTCAAGCTTTTTGGTAAGTGCATATAATCCGCCTTGGATTTTAACATCGAAAATCACACGTAGTTTTTATACAGTGTCCTGTTGAAGTGTAAAAAAACGTTTACAGATTTTTACGTAAATGTTTCGAGTTAGTCACTTTTAAATCCCTCCAGCGCGGAATGAAATACTCGTGGAGGTCGGAGGATGTGAGTATTTAAATATCCGAGAGCTCACTTGTGTTGGGTATTTAAATTTTACATCTAAATTTTTTTGTTATAGAATTATTGATAAAGTCGTATATCTCGGAGACTGATTATTCTGTAATTGGCTAATAAAAAGTATAAAAAGGATGAAACACTCGAGGAGGTCGGAGGATATGGGGATTTAAATATCCGAGAGCTTACTTGTGTTGGGTATTTAAATTTTACATCTAAATTTTTTTGTTATAGAATTATTGATAAAGTCGTGTATCTCGGAGACTGATTATTCTGTAATTGGCTAATAAAAAGTATAAAAAGAATGAAACACTCGAGGAGGTCGGAGGATATGGGGATTTAAATATCCGAGAGCTTACTTGTGTTGGGTATTTAAATTTTACATCTAAATTTTTTTGTTATAGAATTATTGATAAAGTCGTGTATCTCGGAGACTGATTATTCTGTAATTGGCTAATAAAAAGTATAAAAAGAATGAAACACTCGTCGAGGTCGGAGGATATGGGGATTTAAATATCCGAGAGCTTACTTGTGTTGGGTATTTAAATTTTCATCTAAATTTTTTTGTTATACAATTATTGATAAAGTCCTTTATCTCGGAAACTGATTATTCAGTAATTCGCAAATAAAAAGTATTTTGAACAGAAAAACTTGAAAATCATAAGGTGTTAACTTTTTAAATTTTAAGAACGCCTAGCGTGCTGGTACGGGCACGGAAAATTGCTCCGTTCAGTGCCGGAGGCTCGATGCTTATTTTCTGCTGCATACTGCAGGTAGGGCATTTGGCATATATGTGTGAAATTTGGAGGGTGTCTTCCTAGAAGCCTCTTCTGGCCACGTGTTATTGGAATCAGCACGTGTTCCTAGCATTTGGGGTGGGAAGAGGTTGTTTGTTGGGCAATGTGAGAGACACTTGCCGCACCCGGACCCTCTGGTCTAAACCTTTTCACACAGCATGTGCCCATGTGTAAGCAAAAAGATTTTACCTTCCCCTTCAGAAATTCCTTGACGGCCTTAGTGGTATCTTCTTTCATTTTTGGATCCTTAGGCCGCGTATATTCATTTGTTAGCAAACCTTCGAACACGTGTTACGTGCGACACATTTTTTCAAGTGAGATTTACTGCTTTTTTCCTTCCCTCAAAATCTTACCGAAGGAGAGGTGAGGGAATATAAACATTGGCCCATAAAAATCAAACCGCCTTAGATGCCGAATGTGCGCAGAGAAAGGAAAATACACTCGGTTGTTGACTAAATGCAAAGCTTGCGATGTCGGCCTTCCTGTATTTTTCTGTTTTGAAAAATACGACAGAAAAGAATATTTTTCTTTGTAAATATTGTGTATATTGTAAATAATATATAAAAATATTTTTCTTACAGTTTATTGAAATTATAATAACTACAAAAATATTTTCAGTTACTGTGAATTTAAAAAAGTTTTATTCAGTATTATCATATGCGTATGATCTACGTAAAAATTGAATTATATTACTAATGTTTTACCTTTTGATACAGTAAATATTTTTTCGGTTTGAAATTCTAAAATAAATAATGTATTCCTCCGTGAAAGCACTACTTCTCAGTTGCTTATTACAGTTCTTCGTATTATTACATCTTTACATAAAATATGCATTGTAAATTTAAATTAATATCTTACCTAACTTTTCCTTGAATTTTAGGTGAGTTACTAGAAAATTAAGCAGAATGGCAAAGAGGTTAAATCCTGATGAAATTCCAAGTACCTCTGGTATGTATATTGAGCTTTAATTGTTCACCCTTATTTAATTTTGTGATGCTGTATATAAACAAATTCTAATATTTCAGGTGCGTCGAAAAGGAGTCGTGAGAGGGAGACGTTACTCCTCTCCGATATGGACGAGGAGGAACTTAGGAGGCTCCTCGAGGAAGCTGAGTCCTCTGAGGACTCAGAAGAGACAGAAGAAGAAGGTTTCTTCTTGGTGGAGGAACATCCGGAAGGCCCTTCTTCTTCCAGAGTTCTTCTTACCCCTCTAACGGCTCAAGGTACCCCTGATCCCTCCACCCACATTCAGTCTATCGCCGGCCCCTCCCAAGCCCCTGACCTTGTTATTCCCACCCATTCACCACAACCCCCAGCAATAAACCCTAGTGCTTCAGTTCCTTCTCCTTCACCCATCCCTCAAACACTTTCTCCTTATGATCCTGCCAACCCTAACCAGCCGCCTTCTCCCTCTCTTCCTTCCCACCAACCTCCACCTACTTGGAAATCCTCTCCTCCTCCCAACCGGCCTAATTTTCCCTTCACGGGAATGAGGGGATTGAAGAAATTCCCAGATGGAAATAGGTCCATAGATTTTTTCAATTTAATATTTACTGAAGACCTTTACAATCTGTTGATCCGGGAAACGAACAACTTTGCTGTGGAGTTGTTCCTGAGGGAGGGGATTTCCTCAAGGTCCCGGATCACTGATTGGAAAGACTTGAGTATGGATGAATTGAAAATGTTTATGGGCCTTATGTTCCATATGGGAATTATCAAGCTGAATCGGGTTCGTGATTATTGGAACACGGACGAGAAATTCGATTTGCAGTACTTCAGCAGACGAATGTCCAGGGACCGGTTCCTAAACATAAAGGCGGCATTCCATCTAGCCGCCAACGAACCCGGTTCAGTTGATCCCCTCCATAAAATTAGGCCGCTCCTTCAGCATTTCATGGATGTTATGGCCGAAATAACATCCCCTGCCAAAAACCTGGCAATTGACGAATCCCTGGCACCTTGGAGGGGTCGGCTTTATTTTAAGCAGTACATTCCGATGAAAAAGCACAAATTTGGATTGAAATTTTATATGTTAGCCGAGCCAGACGGATTACTTCACCGTTTCTTAATTTACGCAGGGGCAAGGGATCAAGAGGTCAGTGGTGTGGGGCACGTAAATAAAGTTGTCCATAAATTGATGGAAAACCTCAAAGGGTCAGGCCATTCCCTTTTTATGGACAATTGTTATAATAGCGTCTCCTTGACCACTGATCTTCTTGATCAAAAAACGTACGTCACGGGGACATTGCGTCCCAACAGGAAAGATAACCCCGTGGACGTTGTGGAGAAGAAATTAAGAAAGGGTGAAGTAATCCAGCGGTGGACAGACAAGGGCGTCAGCGTTTGCAAGTGGAAGGATAAAAGGGAAGTGTTGTCCATATCATCTGAATTCTCAGGTGATATGGTCAACATTTCCGATCGGCGCGGATCCACTATATCTAAACCGGAAATGATTGTGAAGTATAATAAGAATATGGGAGGCATCGACCGTGTTGATCAGCTATTTTCTTATTATACTCCCAATCACGGTACGTTAAAGTGGTATAAAAAAATAACATTCCATATCATCGAATTGATGCTATTGAATGCGTATTTTTTATATCGCAGATATAGTGGGGAAACCGGCGTCGAACTTTTCAAATTCCACTTGGCAATCGTTGACGCCCTTTGTGGCTCCAGACCCTTGCCGCAACATCCCCCTCCATCCCCAAATTTCATAAATAAAATGCACTTCCCAAAGCCTTGTCCGTTAGAGGGGCGAAGAAGAACTCAGAAGAAGTGTAGAATATGTAAAAAGAAATGTACATACTTGTGTCCTGGTTGTGCAAACGAACCAGGACTTTGTATAGATAATTGTTTTTTAGTTTATCATAAGAACCTTAATTTTAGTTTAGTTGAGTAGGAAAGTGTAAATATTTATAATATTATCATTAGTTTATTAGTTGCTTTTATTTGTATATACTTTTTTTGTTAGTACTGTATTATTTGTAATTATTTAAGATTCTGTATTTTTTAATGTATGTATATATATTCGTATTTATTGTAAATTCCTATTTGTAAATATTATATTTTTGTAATATTTTATTATTTGTACTAGGGATCCACGATCGATCTTTTTACAAGGTCGATTCGATTTTTGGATCGATCTGTTGTTCTACGATTTTTATGTGGATCGATTTCTTTAGCCCAGAATCGAGAATCGTTCGACCCCAACTGGTGGGGTGGTGAACTCTAGTTGTGGGCATCAAACCTAGTCGGCAACTTAACCTTACAATCTGCACCCGCGCAATGCTTCCGTGGTTTTTTTCAATTAATTTATAATAAATTAAGGAGTGTGTGAAATAAATTGATCTCAATAATTCACATTTACTCTAATAAAGCCTTCCCCTGGTACAGGATTTTAATGTACTTTGTTTCCAATGTAAGGTTCGGGGGTTCGAATCTCGCTGAGGGCATGACTGTGCGCGCATATTGGCAATTTATTATGCGAATAATGGTCAGTCAGTAATCTGTAAAATTAAAAATCATATTAGAGAGGAAATAAATGCTACACAGTAATTTATCGCGAACATTTATGTTTCTAATTTTCTTTGTTTCTTTTTATTATCATAATAAAATGTTAATGTAAAATGTTGGTTCTTATGGCTTGAATCGATGATCGAACTTTATTATAATAAAAAAATTGTAACACGAAAATTATTCTTTTAGTCTGTAACCTTCCTTGTGGATAGTCGCGGTAACCAATTCCGCACGAGTTTGTTGTGCGGGTTGCATATCCGGGACGACCGCATATCCTGACGGTACTCTTAAGAGGCCCTATAAAATTTTTAGGATTTCAGCTAATTTTTTTATTGAAAATCATGGTGCTATATCTGAAACGATAAAACAAATCATTATCTTGAAATATTGCCGAAATTTGTATGCCCGGAAGTGGCAAAGTCGTGCTATATGCAGTCCGCACCGAAAGTGTTAAGGAATGGAAAAGCTTTTTAATCGTGCTCGTTTCGGGGAGATAGTTTCTTGGAACGAGTGATACATATGCTGTGATAAGAATTTTGACATCTAGTGATTGTTTATTCTTTGTACAACATAAATGTGAGGCGGGGGGGGGCAAAGATCAGTAAGATTTCTAAAATTTGTTTGGTTTTGCGAATTGCATAATTTGTACATAAATAGCTACATAATTTGATGTGATGGCTAGATGATGCTACAATCTACTCTTTCTAGTACTCATTTTGATGCTTAATTGTATTTTGTTAGTGCAGTTGCAAAGTAAACAGCAAACTTTTGTTCAAAACGTCCATTCCTACTTTAATAAAAATATGTATTTCATTTGTTCAACAATATTTCGGTGGATAAATCTTTTTGTCATGGGACCTATTTTGAAATTTGATTCCGTTAATTATTTATTTTCTTTTAAAATGTATTTTAATTAGCGTAAATACTAAATGGAAATTAATGAAGTGCTAAATAAATGATGCTAAGTGAAAGAAAATACTTCCTTCTAATAAACAAGTGAGAATGGCCGAACTAATAGTTTTATTCTTGTAATTTAAAGTAAAAAAGTGTCATTAATTTAGTTTTATAATATTATGGTAACTGTAAATGGTACTCATTCTAATTTATTTCATCAGGTTTCCATTATCTAATGAAGAATTAACCCGTAAATGGGTTATTGCCATGAAGAGGGACAAATTTGTGCCAAAAAAGTCATCTCATTTATGTTCCTGCCACTTTGAGGAGAAGTACATGAAAGATAATAATGGAAGAAAATATCTTCTTCCAAATACTGTTCCAAGCATTTTTAACTTTCCAAAACACTTGCTTCCAAAGTGTACAAAATTGCGGAAACTACCAGTAAAGAGAGCTCAACCTATAGACCCCATGACAGCCAAACAAGGACCAGATTTTGAAACAGATGTGGTTTCTGATTCTGTTCCAACATCTGAAGGTCAAAGTGAAAGTGGTGAGTTCATCAAATAGGTACTAGTATTACCATATGATATTCCTTTATGGCATTTTTAAGCAAGGCATAGACTAAACTAATACAGTATGGTAATGCTTCCTCTTTTATTTTTAACAGATGCATCATTTTGTGTCCTTTTCTACTTACACGACTTGAAATAAAAAGAATAAAAGTAATATATGAACTACTATTCATTTTCAGGAATGCATTCAGAGTCTACCACTATGAGACTAGACCACAGTTATTCTTTGCCTAGCCCTCGTAAACTGAAGAGAGATGTTCTTCTTTGAGTAAGAAGCTCAAGTTATCGCGGCAAACAATTCAGAGAGAGAAAAGCAGAAATGTTTCCCTTACAAGAGTTCTGGAAGGATTGAAAAGGAGGCTATGTGAAGCAGGATCTTCAATAACAGAAAACCACTTTAAAGGGGTGTTGAAGGACCTACTCCTAAACCATTCCAAAGGATTCAAGAGTAATGCATATCCTGAATCTGTAAGGCAGTTTTCGCTGACCCTGCATTTTTATTCTGCCAAAGCATATTCATATTTAAGGGAATTTGTGAAGCAATCAGGCATTGGGCAACAGCAGTCGATGGAAGCCCTGGATTTACCCAGGAGTGCTTTGAGAAAATAAAAAGTGAGGTGCAAAATAGCAAAACTCCAATTTTTGTATGCCTGATGGTAGATGAAATGGCCATTAAAAAACAGATTGACTGGGATGGGAAGAAGGTTGTTGGGTATTGCAGCCTTACTAGTGAGTGCCTTGATTCTGAAGAGGTGCCTCTGGCTAAGGAAGCCTTGGTTTTTCTTGTAACTGCTCTGAACAGGAGCTGGAAATTACCAGTTGGATATTCATTGATTAATGGCCTTAATGCTGATGTAAGGGTAAATTTAATTAAGCAGTATATAATGAAGTTGAGTGATGCTGGGGTGAAAGTTGTGGCATTGACATGCGATGGAGCATCTTCCAATAAGGCAATGATAACGCGTTTAGGAGTTGATTTAGAACACGATAAGTCTTGGTTTGCCCACCCTAGTGATCCAAATTCGAAAGTTTATTGCCTACTAGATGCATGCCATATGCTAAAACTTATGAGAAATTGCATCGCAGAAAAGCAATGATTATTGTTGGGGGATAAAAAAGAAAGTCCAGTTCTTTGGAAATATTTCAAAGAGCTAGAGAAATTACAAGGTAGTGAAGGACTCCATGCGTCTAATAAGCTGAAGCGGTGTCACATTGAGTGGCATCGACAAAAAATGAAAGTTTCATTGGCTGCAGAAACTTTGAGCAATTCTGTTGCGAATGCCATGCTCTTTTGTGAGAAATTAGGAGTAGAAAGTTTCAAAGGATGCTCTACCACAGTAGACTTCATTAAAAAAGTGGATTCCATATATTCGCAAGATTAACCTGAATTATGATAAGCTAACGTCAGTGTATCTATTAGATACGCCGTGACCGATCATGTCACAGTAGGTACCGCGCCCGCCCAAGGGTTAAAACAAGATGGCTATCATCTCAGTGGAAATTGGATAGATTTCTCAATTAAAACGAGCAATGGTCGAAGGCAGACCTCATGTTTCTGGTTTTTTCATCGCCCTGCGACCGAGTTTCATGAGAGTAGCGATAGATCCAAACGAAGGAAAACTGAGAAGCTGTGATCTGAAGTGTGTCCTTTGGAATTGTCATATGCTGCTCAAATAAGTCTTCCTAGTGTAGGAAAACTGGACACTGCAAATATTGTAAAAGATATCACATTTTCAACGCCAAATCGAGCTTTGAAATAAAGAAGAGCTTTCAAAAAAAAACCCAAATTCGTAAGCTTTCTGTCGATGAAGCGTTGTCTGTGCTTCCTGAAGCTAAATTAACTCGGCATCAGTACAATATTGTCAGAGAAAAAGACGAAATGCACTTCCCCCATACTACTCTCTAAGAGAGGCGAAAAAAATGTGCTATCCCGTCACAGATATTTCTATTACGGACACGATTGCTGATGTCAAACTTCAAGCTCACCTGGGTCACACAGTTCAGCGCATTATTGAAGTACATAAAGAAGTACATTGACATCTGAAGAAATGAAAAACTTGTTGATCACCCTAAACCTGGCTATGGAAGCACAAATGATGGTAATGCTGCTCCACGTGTTTTCGAAAATACAAAGTTATCTTCGTTCATAAATGGAATAGATGAATAACTCATTGAACATTTCAAAATTATATTTCTAACTCGATCCTGTTAATATGATGTCAATATACCAAAATTTGGGAAGTATGCCCTGCAAAGTATTTTGTAGAAACCTATCCGTGGTATAATATGCCAACAACAATCCATAAAATTTTGATCCACAGCCCTCAAGTGATATCTACCACAATTTTACCAATAAGGCAACTGTCAGAAGATGCACAAGAGGTGTGAAATTAACATTTTAAAAAGTATAGAGAAGGATTTTCAAGAAAATATTCTCGAAGAAAAACGACAGCAGACATGATGCACTTGCTTCTCATCCCTTCGGACCCTTATTTATCGAGTTTAAGAAAACTTCCGAAGAAAATAAATTCGAAATTCATGAGGTTGTGGATATGATGTTGGCTCCGGATATAAGTGGAACATCTCAGGAAGAAGAGGAAACAAACTCAGACTATTCTAGAGACTCAGAGCATTGTTTGTCGTCAGATTAAATACCTGAATAGGTATCTTTTCAATTCTTAATGATTTATTATGTACAATGTAATTTGTTTCAATATGATACTGTTTCACCACGTTGGGATGCTATGCAATTAATTTTTTTGTGGTTGACGTGGTATTTCATTTATTATTTATCTTTTAGTAAACGCATACTTAAATATAACAAAAATATCTGCAATAGAACCAATTAAAAGACTGGTTTGAATTTTGGCCAAGTTTTTTAAAAATATTTCCGTGTGCGACGGTCAGCTGATCGGCATATGTCGAATGAGAATTTCACTATGGATAGAAATAAAGAGTAACCTTTGTCGGAATTCTAGCCCTTTTATTGGTGAATCCCTGTCAGACCTCTCCCAAATGGGGCACCGAACCCACAGAGGCATTACAACTGGTGTCAGAAGTGGGATTTGACGAATTCACTGATAATTGGAGCGAGTTCACTTCCGGCGAAATGGCAGATCACGTAACTCTCTGGGGACGCAAGGTGGAGCTGAAGGAAATAATTTAAGAGTTCGGTGAGAGAATCCGCCAGCTAGAACGAAAGAACGGGCGGCTTAGGCTCAGAGTGGCGCACAGTGGGCCAGGGTAGGATTTTAGCGGGACAAAAAGCAAATTTCTTAATGTTATGAAACTGTTGATTACTTTTACATTCTTGTTATTGCATATCCATATGGTATATATTTGCTCTCAAAATTGAATTATAGAGAGCAAATTGTTAGCATTAAAAAGAAGGCAATGTCTATCCTTGGAATTTTATATCGTTATAGTGACATTAGAGACCCTGAATCTCTGAAGCTAAGTTTTAATGCAATTGTCCTTTCAGTTATAACCTGTTCTTCTCCCATATGAGCCATGACAGCTATATCCAATGTCTCCTCTATCAACCATGTTTTTAACTTTTTTTTGTTTAAACGATTGATAATAAGCTGTATCTGCCTTGTTGCTGTAGACAAGTTGGATGATCTGAAGAAAACTGCCAGATTGTCTACAAAGAGAGATGCCTCTACTGGAGTCTTGATACACCTTAATATATTGTTTATTGCTATAGCAAACAGGGTCATGCTTAACACCAATCCCTGTGGAACTCTGTTTTCTATGGTAAAGGGTCGAGATAGGTCAGTTCCTATCCGTACTGAAGCCATTCGATTGGTTACAAAATTATTAATAAAAACTGGAAGATTTTCTCTGAACCCACTCATGCAGTTTACTCAAAATTCTATATCGCCACGTCGTGTCATATGCTTTTACCAAATCAAAAAAGACTGCCACGACATGTTGGCGAAAAAGAAAGACCTTCTGGATGAAGTTTTCAGTCCTTACCAAGTGGTCGATCGTAGACCTGTTCGATAAGAGCTTACGGCTTTCCAAGCACCAATATAACCATCGGTTAACCATTCTCTCTAAGATTTTGCATAAGAAAATCATTAGAGAGATGAGACGATAGCTGATTGGTAAGGACCTATCCTTTCCCTGTTTTGGGATGGTATAATCAGGGATCCCTGCCACTCATCAGGAAAAAGCCCAAAGTTGGATGAAGGTCATCAGAAGCTCCCCCTTCGCCTTGTCGGGCAGGTCTTTTAAAAAGGTGTTCATCAAGGTATCTTTAGACTCCATTATTGCCGACTCCAATTTCCGGAGAGAAAAAGGGTCATAGTAGTGATCCCTTTTACTCGCTGGGTTGAAGTCTAGATACCTCCTTTCCGTTTCTTTTTTGATTGACTGAAATGAGTCTGTGTAGTTGTTTGTACAACTCGTTTCAGCATAATACTTTCCCATTATATCTGGAATCTCATCAATAGATTTTATTAATTTACCATGGTAATTTATTGCACCGTTGTGTAATGTTTGATGGGTGCCCGAGATTGTTCTGATCCTATTCCAGACCTGTGTCATAGGCGTGCGGTGGTTTATGGATGAGACATACTTCATCCAGTATTCCCTTTTGGCATTCTTGACCACCTCTCGAGCCTTCGCCCTAAGTCGCTGAAATGCAGTCAGATTGGTTGCCGTGGGATATTTATTGAAAATTCTCAATGCACGCTCCCTGTTTTTAATTGCCTTGGCGCAGCCATCATTCCACCATGGAACTGGTGGAGGATGTGTCTTTCCTGAAGTTTTGAGAATACTTTTTTTGCAGCACTTATTACAGCATCTCTGAAGCATTTCATGTTCTCTAATAAACTGTGACTGGCATTAAAATTAAAATCTAATTCGCTTTTAAAATCTGTCCAGTTAGCTTTCTTTAAATTCCATTTGCTTGGATAGTGAAAGCTATCGACTGGACCTCTCTTTGATATTAAAATGGGGAAGTGAACGCTTCCACAAAGATCTGAGTGGACAGACATGGAGAACAGTGGAGTTATTGCACTTGTAATAAAAAGATCAATGGAGGAATACACTCCATAAAAAGAATTAAAACTTGTTTTTTCACGGTCGTTTAATAAAATTAGGTTAAAATCTTATAAATATATTTGCAAGAGACACCCTCTACCCTTACTGTCAGCCATCGTGTCTCCCCAGAGGGTGTTATGGGCATTAAAATCCCCTAACAACACAAATGGCCTAGGTAGCTGCCTGACTAGATCTTCCAGGTTCCTCCAATTCACAGGTGCCCCTTCCAGGAGGTATAAATTACAGAACGTAATTTCCTCCGGAGTGGTCACGGTAAGGGCTATTGCCTGGAAGGGCGACTGCAGGTTCACCTGGGAGGTGTAAAGGGCCTCCCTGATGGCTACTGCCACTCCCCCTTGAGCCCTATTTGAATGACCCTCGCTGAAAAAACTCAAAAACTCTACCGTGGATGATTGCACGTTAACCCAGCACCATAGTGAAAATTTTGAGTGCGCATTTAGAAACTGCACAAATCTAGCCATGTGGTTTAAGAGTGAAGGATTTGACAAACTTTCATCAAGAGAATTTATCGAAAATTCATATCGGAATTTTCCCACCTACTCCCCAGTGACACCGAAGGACTTGTTGCTCGCTGGTATGTTTTATTCAGCCGTGTCTGACGTTGCAATATGCTGTGTTTGCAGTATCGCTATGGGAAAGTGGTGCATAGGGGTAGTACCAGAAGAGGAACATTATGGATGGAATCCAACTTGTTCGATGTCAAGGAACAAGTCTGTATATGTACCCTTGGAGCCATGGATGAGAAGACTTGATTCTTTACGATTAGCCTAATTAATTGGTTTTGAAAATTATTATATTTTTTCTCGTGCTGTGTATTTATATGTACTATTATATGAGTGATAAATAAACAATTTTGTGTTCGATATTATAACAAACATTGTAATTATAAATGTAGGGAATATATTGTTCTCGTCATCGAACTTTGTAAGACAAGACAAGAAATGTTATAAAAATGTATTTTTTTTGTATTATCCATATGAATGATAAAATCAATTTTTTCTTTTTAATTAATTAATTTTTTTTACACCCTCCAGTGGCAGTTTTCACAAGCTCTTTCAATGTCGCACGTTTAATTCTTAGAGAATTTTCTATCTCTGCAGACTCTTTCTCAAGCGCCGTCAAATCGTAAAGTTTTCGAGTGTACAATTAAGAATTATACTCTTGTAGTATGCGGCGCTACCTAGGGCTTCTGCTGCTCTCACTCTGTGCTGGCTGGCATTCCCAGGAGTGGCAACCATAGTGGGGGGGATGTGGATGTAACATCACCCGACACTTCCTGATCCCTTCCACTGGAGAGTGCTGGGGGAATGCTGAGTTGACGGGGTGGAGGGCGTGTGGTGGGAGTTCTGGTCATCGAAGGAGGGCAGTCGGCATCGAGTCATGGGTCAAGGAACAATAAAGGTAAATGGTTTAGGAAATAATCGCCTTTTATTTGCTGTTCCCTGCTATTTCTCCTGACAAACCCCAACCTAACATCTGGGTGCTTACATTCTGGTGTCAGAATTGGGATCAATCGATCGATTGATCGCGTAATTCGGGAGGGACATCACATCAGGGATAAAGGGCTGATTAAAGTAGAGATGTCGGAATTGCAGGGTAAGTAAGCATAGGTGGACAGGAGGAGTTGTAACAAGTCGTCGACGAGTTTGATGCGAAAGTGAGACTTCTGACAGTGGAGAACAAAAGGCTGAAAACGCAAGTTGGTTGAGGGATTCCGGAGTCAGCGAACCGGGAGAACTATTCCCTTCTGAGCACGACTGGAAGATTCAGGGGAAGACAGGAGGAAAATGTTAGGACCTTCTGCAACCATGTGGAACGGGTGGCAGAACTGAGCGGTTCGGCCAATGTTGATTTGCTACAGGTGACGAAAATCTGTCTGGTGGGCAAGGCGGCAGAGTTTGTGAGAAGTAAGAGTGAATGCCGCGACACCATCAGCAGACATAGAAAGGCGGTTCTGGCGGTTAGGAATTTTGCGTGCAACGGCCATCTTGGAAAACTAAAGGCAAACAAATTCTCTCGAGCCCGGTCCTGGCCCAGCCCCCTCCCACCCCACCCCACCCTGAGAGACTCTGAGGGTGGATTGCAAGAACGGTGTGTTGAAACGTTGGTTAGACGGTGTCTTCGTAGACAACGTCTAACCGATGTCTAAGTTTGAGTTGCTGAAACCCATAGTAGCCGTTGTTCTGCTAGACATCGTTCAACTCCTTTTGAGCATTTAGCAACGTCGCTCTTCTTAACTTTTTAGAGTCGAAATAAGTGACAAGTTATTTGTGAAACACACAGGATGGCAACAGCACGTGCTGAGAAATTTTCAACGAAGAAAGAAGTTTACTAATAGAAATTATTAATGATCATACAATCACTGAGAGCAAATCATATGATAGTGGAACTCTCGCAGAAGAAAAATGCCTGGAAGGAAATATTATTAAAGTACAATGCATCAAATCCAGGCAAACCTTCGAGAAATTTAATAACTATTCAAAGTTAGTAATAAATTTCTATAAATTCATATTAACAGTACTCATTTGAATTATTTAATGTGAATGAAAGAATAAAAATTGTTACAATTTTAACGATTTTAGAGGGTTTTGGAGGCGAATAAAAGTTAGAAGTCTGCATTAGATGAGCAAAGAAAGGAGCAGAAGAAGACAGGTGGTGGTGGCCCTTCCATCTCCTTAAATGTGGATGACTTGGCTGTGGCTGAATTTATTGGAGATAGTGCCAATTTTTTTAGAAAATCCCTTTGATGATGAAGGAGAACTTTCAGAGGTATTATTTTTCTTCATATCTGAAGTGTTCTCTTTTTAAGCTTTGTTTTGACTTAGATTATGTCATGAATTATTTTGTGCTCAGTTGTTTCACTCAGTCATTTTCTTAGTAATTCAATAAACTTTGTGTTATGTGAGTTACTGTAGATAATTTTTGATGGATAATTTTTTGTGTTTTTAGAACCTGTAATAGACATGGAGAATAGAGAGCCAGAATTAAGAGAAGAGGTTCATGAAAGATATCTATAAAATATGAGCAAACCTTTAGAATTGAATTAACTTTTGATAAAGGTGAAGTAATACGTGGAACAGGTGTTCTGTCTCTCAAACGATATAGGGTTTTTGCAGTTTTTTTACACTCCCCTTCTATTCATGAGTTTTTCTGCAGCGAGTTTTACAAAGATAACTATGATGTCTTCTTTGGTTTCCCACAAAAAATTACTGTTTTAGTATATTGGTAGTATTGTAAAGATTGATAATTTTTATATATCCCTTTTTAATATGTAACCTGGCCAGCAGGCCAAATTGTAACGAAATGTGTCAATACCAACAATATTTATATTCTATATATATTCTAAATGAATCTAAACAATGTTCTAATATTGAAACAAACTTGTCTATAACATCTTACTCTTAAAATGATATTTATTTTTGGATTTAAATTTTTTATTAATAATTTGATTTCAAATTCCAGAGAAATGGATTCACCTAAAATTAAGAAAAGAAAGAGAGATTCCATCAAAGATTTTAAGAAAGATTTACTTGAAGGAAATATGGAACTGCACAAAGTGCAAATGGAGGAAGCTATTCTTTAAAAAAAAAGAGTGGAGTTAGAGTTTTGGAAATTAGAGAAAGAGTTGGAAGCTTCTCTAGGATTTCCTCCTAATTATCAGAGGCATTTCAGGAATTAATGTAAAGATTTTTTTATAAGTTGTGTGTTTAATAAAAAATGTAAAAAATGTGATTTACATCTTAATTGTGGCTTGTGGATTATACAACAAAATTGTAATTACTTCCTTTTAAAATATAGGTTCAAATTATTATACTTAATACATGACAAATGAAATGGCTGTAAACTGATTCAAAGTGAAGTCTTCTCCCATATTCTTGAACAGTGTTGGAGCTTGCCTCCAGTCATCTCAACTTCATTAGAGCTATCCATTTAATGGCCCCAAGTATCTCATCTAGTGCCACTGCTTTTTAATTCTTTCATTAATGATATAAGGGGCAAAGATTCATCTCCTCTCATATTTGCAGATAGCATGACAATATTAAGGAAAAAAATAGTTTGGTGAAATTCTGTTGGCAAGGCTTTACTTGTCTAAATATATAGCACTAATAACAGTCATTGACAAGCAGTAGCGTAGCTACCATATAGCAAGATTAGGCAATGCCTAAGGGCCCTCGAACAAAAGGGGCCTCACGAGCGAAAGACAACGATTAGTTAAGCGTCACTTTGATGAATTGTTATCAGATTATCATTTTCACAACGAAGAAATGTTCAAAGTAAATGTGTTTTATTATACATTAGACAAAATAATTGTCCAAATTGATAAACATTTCACAGGAATGAAAACTATCAACCAATATTTTGTATTTCTTGAATCTAAAACTATATTAACTACGTCGGAACAAAATATTATACGTGCTTGTGATAGACTTTATAAAAGTATTCAGAAGTTCTTTTCTCTAAACTAGCAAATCAATTTGTTCAAGCCACTACTTTATTGAAAGCAGATTTAAGTCATAAAATGACAAAGAACTATTGGAAGTAATTGTAACTAAATAAAGCATAATGGAAAGTGATTTTTCAGAGATCTATATGGCCCTTTTCTTATTTTTTACATTGCCCGTAACGGTTACAAGTGTTGAGAGAACTTTTAATAAATTAAAAACACTCAAAGACTACAAAATAAATTCAGTGAGTCAAACTAGACTACATTATCTTGCTTTACAAGCAATAGAACACAAAGTAGCCTCAAAAATGGATCTGAAAGAAATTGTCAATATCTTCGCAAATGCAAAAGCAAGGAAAAAGACATTTTAAGCTAATTTTTTAAATCCTTATATATCCTGTGCTGCATAATAAACTAGTGGTTGGTATTCTTTCACCTCTTTCCCATGAGGGCTCCCATCACAGAGAAAAATAAACACCAATAAAATATATATAAAAAAATCTTTTTACTAAAATATTTCCGCTTAGGGGGCCCATTAGTGATTCTTGCCCAGGGGCCCGAAACCTCTAGCTACGCTACTGTTGACAAGATTAATTAATACCACAATTAACCATTGAAATGTTGATTAATGATAAACTGATGCCACCTATTTCCTTCAACATTGTTCCCAGCAACATCAGCTATTGACAGTTCTTCCATCATGTCGCCTTCTTCAAAAGGAATTTCTCCTTCCATTATTGCCATATTGTGAAGCACAGCTGTGTCCACTATAATATGTTTTGTTCTCAGCCCTAAATGTAAACATGGAAATCTCTTTTTCCAGGCCCCAAAAGCCCTCTTAATAATGTTTCTACACCTAGCATGGGCTATGTTGTAGTTTCTCTCTCCAATTGTCATCACTATTCTTACTGGGATCAAAAGATATCTCTTGCATGCATATCCACTGTCCCCAAGTAAATGCCCTTCAATTTCTCCTCTCTCAAACTTGTCCATTATGATGGAATCTCGGAATATTCTACTATTCAGGGGTGTCAATCTATGCTATCTTGGGTTCTTGTTCCCTTGTATTATCCTAAGGTTATCACACACACAGTGTAATTGATTATTATCTTTTTATAATTTATCGTTAATTGTTTTTCATTCTTTTTTCTCAAGAAATTTTTATTACTGTAGGAGTTATATTTATTCACAGTTTGTAACACAGTGCTTCCATCCTTACCATAATCTAGTCGTTGACTATAGTTATTATATCTTGGTAATAAGTTCCCTTTTTCTTGTTTATGTCTTTATTTTTTTATATTTTTGGTGAAATTATCTTTGTTTATGGCAGTGTCTTTTCTGGAAGAGGTGGAAGACCAGCTGTTGCTGAACCCCAATACCGTTTTACAGACTGAGTTGGATAATAAATTACTTTGTGATTAATGAAACTTATTCTGTGATTTGTGACTACAGTGTGATTACCGGCTGTACATGAATATTAATATTATTAATGTGCGAGTTGTACGAATATCGAATGCAAGAAAGTCAAGGACCGCCTGAAGTGCACATACGAGTTGGGTAGGGTTTTTTATCCTGATGTTGGTAAATTTTCATTTGGGAATTTGGATTTAAATTATCACAAGGTTATATTATATGAAGAGTTCGATATTAAATTTCATTGTTTGTCATATTTGAAGCGTTTGTTAGAAGGCCTTCAATTTAGGGCTAGTGAAAAATTTGGATTAGGTCAAGTAATTAGTAATAAATAACCTGTTATTTTTGTAAGTAATATTAATTGTATTGATGGTGATGCGTTGCTATGTAGGTTGAAAGTAATTGAGACAGGTGGCCCGTTTTACACCTGGAAAGCGACGCTTTTACGGTCGGTTTCGTGCAAGAAAGAAGCGTGTGTTTCGGAGGAAGAGACGGTTCTGTGCTACACGCTTTCGTCGGAGGAGGAGGATGTCTAGGAAAATTTTAAATATTTGTCATATGGGTTTACCTCCTGTTTTTAAGTTCACTGATAAAGAGATGTAAAACAATGAGGCTGTATGGGCTTTTCATACTAAGACTAGTATATGGAATGATGAGTTTTATATATGTAAAAGTTTAGATTTATGGAAGGGTGTTGGTCCTGTTGTGGAGGCTTTGGCAGGACTTTATAATAGATTTATCGTTAATAATATTTTGGTTGTTTTAGATAATTTTAAATGGAGAAGCATTAGTTATGAATTTGATCCCAGTTTAACACCTGAGCAGATAGCTCAGTTTGTAAAAGATCGTATTAGTACGGCTGAGAGTGCCAGTCAGTTGCCGTTAAGTATGTTTCGTTCTTATGTTGTTAATCATCCTCAAGTTGATTTAAAAGTCACAGTTATGATGCTAACGGCATTCCTGATGCTCATCAGCCAGGAAAAATGAGTCTTACTGAAAATGCTCATTATAGGGGTCCTTTACCCAAAAAGATAAAATATACTGTGTATCCTGGTTGTAAGCGTTATACACATTTATTGGATAAAGATAAAAATTTGGGTAGTTTATTGGGGAAACAGGGATCTAGTAGGATGATTCCTCATGTGTATTTTGGTTTGGGTTCACCTGATTTACATGATCAGGGAAATAAACATAATGCTCATGTTTATTATTTATCTATAAGAAAAACTATATATGTAAGGCAGTGGTTCCCAACCTGGGGTACATGTACCCCATCAAGGGGTACTTGAGATATTTGGTAAATAAAAATTTTATCCTATTAAAAAATTCCAAAGATCTTACAGGATGTCTTTGAAAATAGCTACGCTTCTGTTCCCTACCTCTTTTCCCACACCAAAGCTTATTAAATTCAATATATATTATTTTAGTTGAATATTTTTTTGGCTTTTTAAAGTATGTATAGTTTCAAACAATGAAATTCATGATGTTATTACTAATTTAAAATTTAAAAATCCATATTAGGTAATCAGGATTTTTAGTACACATTTTAGCCGGCAGATAAAATGAATTTTCAATCCTAAAGCGTATTGCAGTATAAAGCCACTTATCTTTAAGATACACTTCATTTTTACTACAGTACAATTGTCGAATTATACGAGCTTAAATTCATAATCTGCACTTATTAGTAATATATGGCTATCCTACGAATATCATTTTTCAATTGTCAAACAAGCATTGTTTTTATTTGATCAATCGAGGCGCAATGGTGAATTTAAAATTAGCAGCTAATTTATGAAGACGGTTAAAAAATTAATACAATTGCATTTACTTTGAGTTTTATTTTGTAAGTACATTATCATTATTATATATAAAAGGTCAGGTTTGTTTACATAGTAATGCTGTATTAAATGCTTTTTTTGTATAAACCAGGGGTGTCCAACATACGGCCTGCGGAAAGATTTCACCTTGTGCATTTTCCCGATAATCAGTTTGCATCAGGGGCAGATTTATAGGTATGCGCAGTACTCGCAGAAGTAGAGCCCATGTACCTAAGGCAGAGCTTTTCTACCGGTGTTCCGCGAGGAAGCCAAGCTCTTGGTGTGCCTCAAATTTCGAAGGTTTGTAATTTTCACTGAAGCAAAGAAGCAAGTATGTCCAAGCAAAGAAGTTCCCTTAAATTTTATTTTGCCAATCATGTTGATAGTGTAATTACCATAAGAAAGATATGCACAGTGAAACCAGTTACATATGAATATGTATATAATATCATATTCATTGAGAATCTCTGGAATCATGGTTTTTCTTATCAGAGAACTGATACCTTCTCTTTTCGCACGAAGTTTCATTTTCTCACATTCCGCCAACTGCAAATGAAATTAATACTTATTGTTAGTTGTATGTTATACAAAACTTCCCACAAAGTATTCATTTTATTTCCGCTCTGCCTCCTTCATTTGATCCCTCTTCCTCAACCAATAACGTCAATCATTTTCTTTGTTTCCTACTGTCTCGCCTTCCTAACTTGTCAATCAGGGGAAATTGCACAGTGAAGTAGTTGTTTCCTCGATTCTGTGATATTTTCAGAGAAAAAATTTGGTAAGTAACTATTTCTTATGCAAACAACTGCTACAATTGTCTTTATTGCATTTACCACATTCTCGATTTATGAATTTACGTACCTTATTTTATTATTTTCTTTCTTATGACAAAGGTCATCTACACTGTTTTCAGCAATTAATTTGCTCAGGGGTGTCGCTTCTACTTCTCGCATTTTCCAGAACGAGTGTAACCACTGCCTATTTACAAAGCATTTATACTGGATTGAACACGTTGTGGTAAGAATAGGCCTGTTTATCATTTTGCTTAATTATTAAAAATTGAGAATAGATCAGGATTTATATACCGTAAAATACTATTTTTTGCAGCCCCAAGGATTAACCATGTCAAAGAAACGTTGTTACCAGGATTCATTTGTGCAATATGGGTTTACTTTTGTGCTTGATAGAGATGGTTTGCAAAAACCACAGTGTTTACTTTGCTCAAAGACATTAAGCAATGTATATATGAATCCATCAAAACTCAAAGAGCACCTTCAGAATGTTCACCCTGAACATTCTAAAGATTCAGAATCCTCATTTAAAATTAAGAAAGCACGATTTGGAAAGAGTAGCACACTCCATGAACATGGATTTATCCCCCCGAAGAAGCCAGCACTGGAGGCAAGTTATTGCGTCGCATTAAGGATTGCCAAAGAAAAGAAACCGCATACAATTGCAGAGACCTTAGTGAAGCCATGTGCTATGGACATAGTTAAGTTGATGTGTGGCAAAGAAGCAAAACTAAAAATCGCACAAATTCCACTATCAAATAATATCATTCATGACAGGATTCGAGATATGTCAGAAGACTTATGTACACAGTAGTGGAGCAAATCAAGAAAAGTCTGGCAAAAATTAGTTTGCAGTTGGATGAATCAACTGATGTTTCCAACTCTGCACAGCTTCTTGTTTTTGTTCGATATGTACATGAGTATGAAATTAAAGAATTTCACTTTTGTAAACCCTTGAAAGAAACAATGAAGGCAGTGGACATTATGGATATGATGAATGATTTTTTCGGTTCAAACGGTCTTTCGTGGGAACTTGTAGAAGCAATTTGTACTGATGGTGCTCCTGCCATGTTGGGAAAAAAATCAGGTTTCACCGCTGTAGTGAAAACAGTGAACGCAAATGTAATTACTAGTCACTGCATCCTTCATCATTATGCTTTGGCATCGAAGACACTTCCACCTAATTTGAAAGATGTATTGGATGTTGTCGTTCAAGTTGTCAATCTTATCCGAGCGAAAGCACTGTATCACCATATGTTTAAAGCATTATGTTAAGAGGTTGGATCAAATCACACCATACTGCTGCTTCATACATAAGTATGATGGTTATCCAGAGGAAATGTTCTAGCAAGGGTTTTTGAACTTAGAACTTTAACTGAAATATTTTTATGTGAAAAAGGATCCACTTTTGCTCAGCATTTCAAAGATCCGAACTTTGTGATTTCCTTGGCATACCTTTCAGACATTTTGGAATTCTTAATTCAGTTAACATTTTGCTGCAAGTAACAGACATTCTCTCAGAGGCCGAAGAAAAGATCAAATCGCACTCGCTGAACGGAACATCGAGATGCGACGGCAAGCCAATTCATCGGGTGTGGCTAGCAGCCGACATCCTGAAGGCCGAGGCCGAAGTGGTGTGTTGCTCACAGATCGCATCTTGAGCATCCAAAATCCAGATGGAGTCCTGTGAGTTCAACCACCAGGCATCTCTTCCCCACCTTACGGGTCTCCACGCACGGCAAACACGCAGGCGGGCCGATAGCCAGATGTTATGGCTGATGCTGAAACAGCAAACCTACATACTCTTTGGAAACTACCCCGAGTTGACTGTGGGTTTTTTTACGAGGTTGTCTCCTCACCCATTGGTCGCCTCTTACGACCAGCAGAGGGGCTGCGGGAGAATTCTGTCCCCCTACCCGCAGGAGACTAGAATTACTCGATTCGACTCCGGTCAGGTCCCCAACGTATCACTACTCACTGCCAAAGATGGCCATGATGAGGCATCATGTCGACAAATTACTCGCTGACAGAATGATCCAGCCTTCTTCCTCTAATTGGTCGCAAGTGCATGCAACCGACCTCGCAGCCAGCCAAATGCTGCAACTGCAGAGGCCTGCACACACCCACACAGGAATCCTGCTCTGTATATAGGGAAGAAACCTAAAAAAATACGAGACCAGAAATAGAAAGAGACCAACGTCTCGGCCAACAGCAGTGCCAGCAACCACTGCCCCACCCACTTTTACTAGGATGGCCAAATCAGGTCTTTCCTATGTTTTTACTGCAATTACTCTGTCTCTTTATAGAAATTTTCTGAATTTGTAATTTGGTCTTTTCCTTCTATGTTTTTTCTATTTTATTTATTTTTTATTTTCTGGTTCTTTTCTGTGAAATTATTATTATTATTTAATCCTCAATTGTAATTGTTGACGGAGGGTTAAATGTAAGAAGGGATTATAGAGTCTCAATTTCGCCGTAATAAATTCGTTTGTCTGTCTATTCCACACCCACAACCCAGGACGCTAGGAACGCGTGGAGCAGGAACAATGCCGCCAACCCAGCCACCCCGCAGAGCGCAACTCCAAGAAGGAGGCTAACAATTCCTCCGGCATTAGCCCTCACAGAGGAAAACTTCCTAACACCCCATGAACTAAGAAAAGCAAGCAACAAAATCCCCGCAGAGCTACGGATCCTGTTGAGACAACAAAGGAGACTGCAAACTCCAGTTGCAACTAACAATGCTGAAAATACTTGATATTATTTATTTATTATAAATAAGGCTGTCTACGGAAGGTTTTGTCAGGTTTCCCTTCCATCTTAGGGCAAATGTCAGACAATGGCCACCTCCGGAAGAAACTAAAAATGCAAGGTGTTACCACTTGCTTGAACAAAATGTTAATATATTGCAACCTAAAATGACCCTGAAGAGGCCATCTGCCTAAAACGGCTTCCTCGGTCAGGCCAATGTATAATTAGAAGATAAACTGGAAAACAAACTATAAAAACTAGTTCTTAAAAATGAAATGTATGGGTTTACCAGGAAGTAAAAACCTTTGCATTTGAGTTTCAAAAATCAAAGGATAGGGTGGGATTAACAATTTACAATATGGGAGCGCCGGAAAAAAAGCCTGCATTCCCTTCAGGAGGGCAGGTAAACTTTTTCCCAAAGTCATCACAAAAAAATTGAAAAGATTGTGCAAAGCAATGACGCATTTTTAACAAAGGGGGTAATATGGGTAGAAGTTCAGCTTCTTGATATGCACACATTTACAAATGGGAAGTGTGATTTTGATGATTTTTGTAGACATAAAATGTCAATAATTGTAATACCGAAAATTGATTCTGTGTGTCTCAGGAGAGCTTTATAACTGTTTTAGGCTGCAGAAAGGGTAGAAAAATAATTTTTCAAGGGGTGGGTCCATCACAACATCAACAGCTAAAGCACATAGATTTAATATATGGGGGTGGCCATTATAATGTGATAATGTCGGTAACAGGAGCATTTTCCTGCTCTTACTATTTCAGGTTATGCCATGTACCCTATAACAATAAATATGCACATATTTTTAATCCAATGTAAATTCATCCGTTGTGAGGATGATGTCGCATGTGACGAGGACATTGAGAAGGTCAAGTGTTCTGAATGCTGTCGGTGATTTTTTTGATATAGTGAGCATGGTAAACCATTCAAAGAATAATTTATGTGAAAAGAGAAAATATTGTGAAGGTTGTTGTAGATTTTATAAAGGTAATCAGGGTGGTGGAGGTGATGCGAAGCACATAATGCAACATGTTTTAGAGCTCTGTCTGCTGCAAGGAATGCCAGTTAGATCATCTCTGCTATATGCAAAAAGACCAGGGAAAACCCAGTGGTGAAAATAAGACCTTGTATGTATATTACAATACTGAATGTCGCCAAGACAAACCTCTTTCACCAGGTTTTTAAATTTTCATCGTCTGGTCTCCCCACTCACCATGAAGCCACAAATGAGACGCCATACCACAAACTGATGCGGTTGCCAGGGCTAACCAGCAAGATATAGCACCTCGGACTAGGTTGTCTGCTTCGTGTAAGATCTCCAGTGCATGGGCCTTCCGAACCCAGGCACCTTTGACCACCCTACACAGACCCCCATAGCCTCCGCACTCGCCAACCGGAACGTCAAGACGCGACGGCAAGCCAATTCATCGGGTGTGGCTAGCACCCGACGTCCCATTTACACTGAGTCCGAGGCCAAAGTGGTGTGTTGGTCACCGATTGCATCTTGAGCATCCAAAACCCAGATGGGATCCTGTGAGCTCAACCACCAGGCATCTCTTCCTTACCTTACGGGTCTCCATGCACGGAAAACACGTGGGCGGGCCGATAGCCGGATGTTATGGCTGAAACAGCAGACCCACATGCTGTTTGGAAACTGCCCTGCGTTGACTGTGGGTTTTTTTACGAGGTTGTCCCCTCGCCCATTGGTCGCCTCTTACGACCAGCAGAGGAGCTGCAGGAGTATTCTATCCCCTTCCTGCAGGGGGATATTTGATTACTGCTTTGGTGATGAGACAAATACTCCCTCTGCCCTAATGTGTCTTCTACCTAACAAAAGCACGAGACGCTACTCAGCGTCCTGATTTTTATTTTCCTTTAGGCCACAAAATAACAACGGGAGACTGTTTATTGTCATCCTAACTGAAACACCACATAAATATTCTTTTTTTGGAGTCCGTACCCTAAACGGCACCTGCAAGAAGTCTATGAATGACCTATTTTTAACATAAGTTCGGAGGGAAGACATACAGGATACACCATCTGGAAAAATATCGGTCCAGCTCGAACATCCATAGTGACAAGTGTGATAGAGAGTGCAGGCAAAAGTATTTTGTGTCTTGGTACAGTTATTTTCCTTGAATCTGTAACACCATGGATAATGAAGGAATCAAGAAGAGGTTTACGAAAAGACTAAAGGTCGATTCACACTTTCGGTCAAAGCTCGGTCCGGTCACGGTCACATCACGGTCCAGTCAAATATCGTAGCGGAGATTTTGTATAGAAATCAAATACATCTATACGTCGACGTTCACACTTTTGGTCACGGTCAAATCAGGAGACGGTCAAATGACCGCAGTCTTTCTTTGAGACAATATTTGATCGGACCGTGATCGGCGCGTTGAGCCAAGACCGATCAGTGTGAATCTACTACGGTCAGAGAACAGTCTCCTCTCCCGTGTGGTTTTAAGTATTTATGATGAAGAGGCAAAGAATTTCGTTTTCATTCGAAATGGATGAAAAATTGATAGAACTGGTGTGTGCAAATGAAGAGTTGTACGATTTTTCAAGCAGGAAATACTCAAGATACAGGACATAAAAATAAAGTGTGAAAAGAAATAGGAGAAAAACTACAACAAGGCAAGTATTTGTTAATTATTTATTTATTTATTATTAACTTATTTATATTTGAGTACATTAATTTACACTCACTTGTGATGTTTAATTGCCATTTTAATTTTAAGAGATACATATAGGGTTACCCGGTGTTCAGTTTTGACCTGAACAATTCGGTTTTGAATCCTCATATTTGGTGTTCGGTTCGTGTTGACCAGATGTTCGGGTCAATTAATTTTTAATCATTATTTTTAAATTTAATCTGGCAAATTAAGAGTGATATTTTCTTTTATAATTCTGTACGTACTGTAATATCAAATTCTTTTGTTAGCATACAAAACTGCTGAGGTTTTTCTTTTGATACCACCCTGACCCCAGCCTACGTTGCAACATCAGAATTCATAACATTGCTATTGAACCCCTACACATCGACAATACTTTCATCAGCGCGTGATCAGTTAAAAGATAATTAAAATCAATTAAAAGATAATTACAAAGTAATGCCATTAAGCAGAAAGTGGATTCAGGGGTAACTGTATGCAGATCATCGACCTTTAATTTCATTTAAAAATTAATATATTATATACAATTAGGTTAATATTACATTAATGAGTACAGAATTAACTATTCATTGTAGGCAGATCATCTGTCTTTAATTTGATTTAAAAATTAATACATTATATACGATCAGGTTATTATTACATTAGTAAAAGTCGTGTCGTGATACAATCAGAATACCAGTTCATAGTTCTGGCGTAACTATGGTGAGGCAGGTGGGGCACGTGTCCTGGGTGCCAAATTTGGGGGGCGCCATTTTTATGGTTAAAAAAATTCAGGGAGGCGCAAAAATATCAAATTAGCACCAGTCGGGTCGAGGTGCGATTTGCACCCCCTCCCTGTTGCATTTAAAATTTAATTGACGAATAGAAATTTTACTCGAGTACCTAAAAACAAAGGTAAATAACGCTAACTTAGCTAGCACTGATGTTAAAATAACGCGATAATATTTTGACTGAAACAAGTATATATAACAAACAACTTATTTAATTAACAACTTTTATGAAGTGTATAGAGTAAAGATGAAACACCATACCCAATCCAATTCAATGATTTTACTTTCAATTAAAAATTTTACGGTCTTTACTTCGTCTCCATAAATCGCATAAATTCTTCAATAGTCGAAATCATTTTTACCTGAGGAGTGAGAGCATGATTCAGAAGGAAAGTTGGATGGAAAAATAGAAATAGGTAGGAAAAAGTTTCAGCTGATAGATGACTTGTAAAGGAAAGAGAGCTATCAAGACATACCCTCAATACGCCACTGGGGTCAAGTCACTTGAGGACTGGCAACCCTAGATACACAGCATAATACGGCCTCAAATTTTACTCATTTGCCAAGCCACCGCCCCAGCCTCAGAATTGAAAAAAGTTGTAAATTTCTCTCATGTTAAATGCTTCTGTTGAGCATTACCGCCTTGATTTGGTAGAGCATTTAATATACTGTTCTGTTCATTGGACGGTTTATCTTCTATAAACTGTGAGTATGAAACATTGCAACCAGACAAAAAATTATGTAGAATACAAGTTGTTAAAATTATTCTTTCGACATATCCGGGTTTTGAATTTATTTTTCTAAAATATATACGAAATCTTTGAGTCAATATCCCAAAGGCGTTTTCCACAACTCGTCTAGCGCGACAATGACGATAATTAAAAATTCTTTTTTCAATATTACGTTCAACTTGAGATTCAGGATAAGGTCTCAAAAGGTTTGCTTTAAGTGGAAATTCCGAGACCCCTACAATCACATAAGGTACTACAATACTTGTACCAGACAATTCTTTATTTTCAGGGATAGCTAAAGTTCTGTTCTCAAGAGCTCTTCCTAGCGTAGAATTCGCAAAAATGTCCCCGTCGCTGTTTTTTCCATAGGAGCCTATATCTACCGCTATAAACTTGTAATTTGCATCCACTAAAGCCAGCAGTACAACAGAAAAGGTTTTTTTGTAGTTAAAATAATTAGAACCGCTGTTCGCAGGTGCAGGTATACAGTTGAATGCCCCAAACGGTAACTGAATGCGATAGTTCGAAATGAATCACCAGTAGCAAGAAACCTAAAAACAAAATAAATAGTTTTAATAATTAATATCTTACATCTTTTATTATTTAAGTGACATGTGAATAGTGTCATTATATCAAATACAGTAATATTGTGTGTAATTATTAACAGATCCAGAGACATGCAAACAACGCTGGGAATCACTTCGTTCTCAGTATCGCAAAATTCGTCGCAATAAAAAAACCGCGACAGGCCAAGCTGCAGGAACAGGAAGTAAGTGGAAGTTCGAGGACCAGCTTGATTTTCTTCGACCGCACATGAAAGACAAAGAACGTTTGACTTCTCTGGAATTAGATACCGAAGACGCAAATATTCTTTCGCAAGAGGAGGAGACAGCTGAAGAAGATAATATTGCTCATCAGCAATCGCAGAAGAAAGAATGTTTGCTACAATCGACTACACTAACAACAGATACTAAACAAAGAACTGTTAATGAGAAAGGTAAAAAAAAAACACCAGCCACAGAAGAAACAGCCGTAAGTACACTATTGAAATACCTTCTCGAGCAAGAGAAGAAAACATCAGAACAAACTGAGTCAAAAGATGTGTTGGATTTCTTCTTGGACAGCATAAAATGCACAGTAAAGACATTCTCTAATGCCGACAAACATTTAGCCAAAAAAAGAATCTTCAACATAGTTTCAGAAATTGAGGCTAAATATGTAGCTCAAAATTATCAACAGACAACGACAGAACTATCAAAAAGTCTAAAAGAACCTCCTCCGTGGCAACACAGGCTACCACAGCTGTCTCAAAACAACTGTTTCCAAACTCCTGAGTATTCAGATATTTCTCATACAAGTCACATTCAATCTCATCCTTCATCCGCAACTTCATCTCATTGAGCAAACTTTTCTCCTGATGATACATGCCACAATATTTGAAAAAAATGTATGCATAATTTTTTAAATTACAATGTATTTTAATACATATGTTGAAGATGATGTCTGAATTTCTACATTTTTTGTAATAAAAGTTTATTTGAAAGTTATCCATTAATATTATATTATTACTTGCCTCAGACAAACTGATAGTTTTTCGATTGGTAAAATAGCTTCGCGGAAAGTTGTATTTTCCTTCTGTATATCACCTTCAATTTTTTTAAGTAAGTACTGAAATTCATTACTGGACATACGGAAATACTGGAAAAATTTGGTTTCATCATCTATTAGTTCCCGATATATTGTGAAGAACTTGCCCTCTTCTTTTCGCTTTTTCAACATTCGATGTACCCAGAAACGTCTTCTCTTAATTTTGGATTTTTCCATCACTTTGTCTTCCTCGTCCAAGATAACGGAAATTTTAATTAAAGTGGAAATCGAAAACATTTTTCCTTTTCATTCGCACAGACAAGTTTGTGGTAAACCTCCACAAACATTTCTGACCGTGGAAGAGTGTGAACACTAAGACATTTGACTGGACCATGATGTGACCGTGACCGGACCGATCTTTGACCGAAAGTGTGAATCGACCTTAAGAAGCAAAGAAAAAAATATAATATTGAATGTTTACCAATATTTTCTTAAGAATATGAGCGTGAGTGATGCAGTACGTGAAACCAGCGAAGCAACCAGCTGTTCCCGAAGAGCTGTATATAAAATAAAGCGAGAAGGAAGTCAAGGTCGATTTGTTACACCGAAGAGGTCGCGGCCTAGCAAGTCGAGAACCGGCACTACTTCCTGAAGAAAAAAGTACGACTTCGTGCACTCTGCCGTTAGGCGTGCAGTTCACACTTTCTTCTTTAAGAATATACCTCCAACAGTGAATTTGATATTGGCCACAGTTAATGCTGATGAAACTCTCCTGAACTTCGGCAGAGCAACTTTGCACAGGTTACTGAAGGATATTGGTTTTCAATTCCAAATACGGGAAAAGGACAGCTTGTTGATAGAGCGTGACGACATAATTCGATGGCGCCATAAATATGTGGCATCGGTAAGAAAATTCAGAAGGAAAGGAAGACCAATAGTATATACAGATGAAACATGAATGAACGTTGACCACAGTGTGATGAAAGTATGGAAAGACACCACCATCAAAACTCTTCGTCAAGCCTTTTTAGAAGGGTTAAGCACAGGAATGAAAGAGCCGAAGAGTCGCGGGCCGCGCTTCGCATTAGTGCACGTCGGTAACGAAATTGGTTTCATAGAGGGAGCAGAGCTTGACGGCATTAAAACGAGGGATATAAAAAGTAATTCAGTACTCATTAAAATTATAACTACACTTATTAGAAATAGCCTAGCACAAGGTATAATGCTGATGGGCTAAAGAAGGCAATAATTAGGCCCATCTATAAGGACGGCAGTTAGAAGGATATGGTAAACTATAGACCAATATCGCTGTTACCAGCAATAAGTAAGGTTATAGAAAAGTATGTAGCTGGTTATTTAATGGAGCTCTTTCAAAAATTTTAAATAATTTCTGAAAGGCAATTTGGCTTTCAGAAAAGTATGGGTACAAAAGAAGCTTTGGAAACTTTTTCAGATATAATAAATGAAAACTTAGATAGGAATAACAAGGTCATTACCGTATTTGTGGATTATAAAAAAGCCTTTGACACTGTTAATTCTGAAATCTTGATACAGATATTATGGGGTATTGGAATCAGAGACATTGTCTTGGATTGGTTTAGAAGCTATATGCGAGATGGAGTTATCAGTGTAAAATTTAATAATGTTTAGAGTTGTTCTAGTACACTGAAGTATGGAGTACCACAAGGGTCTATACTGGGCCCAATTTTGTTTCTAGTTTATATAGATAGTATAGTAAACTGTGTCAAAAATTGCGATATCTTATTGTATGCAGATGACATTGTACTAATATCAGCTTGTAAAGATATGCATGTAGCCACATCTAATATGCAAACAGACTTAGATAACGAATCCAAATGCTCTCATGAACATGATAATAAATACAAAGAAATCGAAAGTTATGTACATAGTAATACAGAGAAATGGCAACCAGTATCTCTCACGCTACACACACGAGTGTCTTCAAGGGAAAGAAAATGCATGGATTTGTAAATGTGAGAGATTAGAACAGGTCACATCATACAAATATCTGGGTATCATTGTGGACCAAACTTTTACTTTTAGGGAACATTGTAGCAAATTATGTAGTAAATTAAGAAAAGTGTGTTATCAAATATTTCACACATCTTGTTCATGTGAGTGTCAAAAAAAGAATATACTTTGCTTTTGTTGAATCCCTATTAAGATATGGAATTACAATATGGGGTCATATTAGTAGTGTACACAAATATAATCCTTATAATATGCAAAACAGGATAATAAAACTAATATATAAAAGTGATGGTGGAATTGGTGCTAATTTGGTGGCACAAAATGAGTGTGAAATTGATTTCATATATAATGAATTGCAAATACTACCATTAGAAAAATTATTAATTTATATCTTGGTAACTGAAAATTATGATACTAATAAAAATAAGGTATTAAAAATAAGTGAACATATGATGGATCAGAGAAATAAAGCTAGCTATAATGTGCCTAAATACTTTAATAAATATGGTGGTAATAGACTAAATGTTGTTATACTCAAAATATTTAATAGTTTACCAAAATGCATGCAAAACTTAAGAACAATAAGTGAAGTTAAAAGTAGATTGAAAGAATACCTTCTAAGATCAGAAGTTATTTGAATATATGTATATTTTATAATGCTAAAGAACCACTTAAAAAAGAATGTCGTAGAATTTGGGTAAAAGTTATAACTGTGTGTTTGTAAAATTATTGTTGTACAGCAGATAATTTTGTTAATCTGAGCACCCCCTGACGAGCCATTTTTAGGCTCAGGAGGACTCTAATGTATGTATAATATTATGCTGTATATATGTGTGTGTATGTATAAATAGGAATATGTGTATGTATGTATAGCTTTCTAAAATGATAATTTAAATTTATATGCTTAGGATTTTCATAATTTTGGCATGTAATTGTAAACATTTTTTTGATATAGTTTATTGTTTCTTTTTTCATAATTTTGGCTTATAATTGTAAACATTTAAAAATTCTATCAAGTTATTACTATTATTATTATTATATTTGTATGATATGTAAACTCTATTAAAACAATAAACAATATTCACATTAAAAAAAAATAATAATAGGAATTAATAATAAATAATCAGTATTTTCGGTTTCCGTCAAATATCTTCTGAAAAACATCATTATTGGTAATCTTCGTGAGGACCAAAGTTGTAGAGAATAATATTTTTTCCAAGTTTTGTTTGAAACAAATTTTTGTAGGACCATCCATTTTGGAGATATGGCACGAACAGATGGGACGAAGAGATGGCACGAAGCACAAATGGGACGTTTTAAGGCTGATTTCCACATATAGGACTGGGTGCAGACCGGTCGACGACCAGTCAGCGACCGTGCTGGGCCATGTGCATTTCCACATGTAGGACTGTGCGCCGGCCGTGTCGTGCCTACTGTTTTGGTTTTGAGATCAGTCATAACCATGAGTAGCTCAGAGGATGACGTTATTATTGCTTGTGCCGCTTACTGTTTGTTAAACGAAAAAAAGAAAAGTAGAAAGCGTAAGAAATATTGGATACATGACTTGTACAGGACAAGAAGCGAAGAAGGCGAATTTCATACAATTTTTCGACGGCTGAGAGAGTATCAACACAAGTTTGTCAAATACTTAAGGATGCGTTTAATTTAAGTTTAGCTTTGAAAAAAGAATATTTTCCCCATTTTATCAACACTTTAGGGAATAGGGTTATGTTGGCCCAATCACACCCAAATAGACTTTTAGCTGTGGGTCGATGACCATCGGTAAGCGTGAGAGTTTTGATGGGTGGTACGAAGCACAGTCAGTAACGGTGTTTGATTTTGAGAAAGAATTAAGAGATTATTGCTCTAATGATGTTAGTGTATTAAGATCCACGTGTTGCGAATTTAGCAGACTATTTTACCACCTAGCAAAGGTCTCACCCTTCACGGAGGCATGTACGATCACTGGTGCATGCCACTTAGCATACAAGAGAAACTTTCTGAAACAGAACACAATAGGTATTGTTCCTTCAGGAGGTTACCGCTGGAAAGACAATCTCATACTGCTATTATGAGGTCAGTGGGCGAAAAGATGAAGCGGAATATTAAAATAAGGCATGCCGCCAATGGTCATGAAGTTACATTTGCCGGCTACAAAGTAGATGGGTATTTGGAGAATGGAAATTGCATAACAATTTTTGAATTCTATGGGTGTTTTTACCACAGGTGCCCCAGGTGTTTTCCTGACCATCATACTCCTATAGCTAATAGACAAAATGAAACTATGGGTACCCAATTCGAGGCCACCATATATCGCCGCAAAAACCTTTTAAAAAGTGGTTGCTTGTTGGTCGAAATGTGGGGTTGCCAATTTGAAGAATAGAGTCGGATCCCGATCTAAGAAAGTTTCTAGAAAATCACCCCTATGCCTCTCCGGTTACTATCACTATTCTCCAACAAATCTGCCAAACAAAAGAGGACGATGTTGTGACCCACGAGGAGAAGAAGAGTTATCGTATTGTTTACACAAAAAGACGGAGAGTTGGGAAATATGATATGTTACCTTATGGGTACATTTGTAGTTGATGTAGTTGTGGGATGCATATTATTTTGTTGAATTGACTTCGATAATGATAAATGATTAAGGAGTACCACCGCCACCACACGAACACACGTGGTCGGGGTTGTCGATGGCTTGCTACACATCGTACGATGAAGATGGGCCCTACGTTCGCGATGCCACGAGCCTCCCTGAGGAGTGGCCGCCGTTCGACACAGTGCTGTGGGCAGACTTGTATCTCTATATTTATTTGCATTGGTTCCGAATCTATTATCTACAGGGACCTTTGGAGTTTCAGATAACAATGCTGTCAACAGAAAAGTAGTTTCTTATGTTTTCTGTTCATAATACTTAGAGTATAGTTTATCCAAATCCAAGCGACAATTCCAGACCACTATTCCCATTCTTTGACTTGGTTCACATACTGAAGTGCCTCAGAAATAATTGACTGAATAACAAAAATGGACAGGTCCTTTTGTACCCGATCTGGTACTGCTTCATTTGATACCATAAAGGAATTTTATTCTTGTGAGTGTGGTAACTTAGTGAAATATGGGTATTCATTGTTGATGAAGGCCTTATATCCCTCTAATATAAGGCAAAATGTGAAACTTGTTTTGCAGGTGTTTAATGAAAATATTGCTCGAGCTCTGAGACTATTGGGTGATCAGAGAAACTAAGATTAACATAGAAACTGCAGAATTCTTAAAAATAGAGTGTGACTGGTGGAAATTTGTAATGTAAGTTCACCTTCCAAAGGTACAAGACTGAACAATTCTCTGCTGATGCCACTGACTTTGGATTCAGAAGAATATCAGTATTTGGAAAGGAGGAAACCAAAAGAAATCAGAATGACATCCTTATGTTTTTGAGTAAATTTTGAATAAGAATGATCCGTCGTCAGAGGCTCGCAAGTTTGAATTTTGGGAAGGATGCACTCAAACTCGGCATAACCACGAAAGGGACTCGCATGGTGCGAGCAACATTTTTGAATTTCAACCACTTATCCTCTTCCTTGGAGAGCATGATTTTCGAGGAAGCGTTGATGTTACAATCCCGTTTGTGTTCTCCTAACCTCTCCTCACCAGGGAAGTGAGCGAAACAATGCTTGCAAATAAATATCTTCGCACGGTATTTTGTGAACTGCCTCGCGACTAATCTTATAACATCTTTGATGAAACAATAATGGACGGACGTTTTGTTCGTAACATACAAAAGATCTCGGTGGTCAGGAAGCTCTTCATTCCCCACTTTGATTGGGTACACGTTATTTTTACCGTCTATACCAGGGGTTCTTAACCTGTGGTCCACGGACCTCTTAGCGCGCTTGTACACACGCCGATAAATATCGGATGTCGGAGTCGGAAGCTTTCAGAAAACATTGGTTTAAATGGAAACCTTGTACACATCCTCCGATCCGATAAAAATATCGGAAAGGTTCATCCGATATTTAGAAAGTGTCGGACGGTCTGCCATATCGGACCGACACTGCAGGACGACATGCACTGTCATTGGTCGATGCAGATGACGTGCAGTCACGTGGCTTTGCTTACGTCACTGTTCAATTGTTTTCAAAGCAAGCGTCTTTAGAAGCAGCACGTGGTTTTTCCGTTCACTTGCACATACTTTTGTATTATATTTTTAATAATGGGAACGAAGATGTTTGATAATGTGACGTTAATAGAGTTGGTGGAGAGCAGAACCTGTGTATGGGATAAAACCTGCGAAGATTATAAAGACAAAATAATGAAGCGGAATACCTGGAGGGAGATATTTACTTTTTTGGAGCCTGACTTCGAAGCTATGGATGAAAAGGAACAGCGAAAAATGGGTATGTAATTATTATATATTAGTTAATTATGCATGCGTAATTGAAAAGTGTATTTTGCTAACATCCTTACATCATTATTTAGTACTTATTTCGCTATCTCTATGATTGCGGAATTTATGCATAGCTAATGTTTTATTACGGAGGAAAGTATGAAATTTACTGTTTTATTGAAGTATTAAACCCAACACATTACATCTTCAATGTCGCATGATTGTTGTTTGAGTCTGTTATTTGAAGTAATCAACGCTATTATAAATATTACAAGTGTAAAAGAACTATAGAACATACGGTAAAAATTTATATAATGAGGTCATGAAGATTGATGATGAAGTAACTTTTAAATGGAAACCAGTGAAAGAGTTATTTACAGTTGTAGTTATTATACTGTTTCTTATTAACTGCACCTGATGTTTATATTCACTCGATAAAAAATTAGGCGGTCCCTCGATATGCAATATTAACACCATTTTCAGATTTTCGTTTTCTAATATTTAAATATTGGATTTCAAATTTACGTCGGCATACATCAGCATACATCGAACAATCACCGCGGCAACGTAAACAACGCTTATTTGAAGTTATTTGTGAAAATTTTCTTACGCCGTGTTGCTTTTAATTTTCTCCCCAAAGAGATTACTATTTTTAACTTGAGACCAATCTGCATGAGGGATGTATCTCTTAAAAATTTACATATTTTCCATACTGTACTTCCTAGCTTCAACATAAATTGTCCTGCTTTTTTCATGCTTTATTGTACTGTATATGCTTTGAAAGGTTTATTTCATTCTATTTCTATTTTAAGTGCATAATGGTCTGATAAACCAGTTTATAGGATTACAGTTTCAGAACTCCCTTAGATTAAATTAATAGCAATATTATCAGTAGTTGTTTTTGAGTGAGTTTTCTCTCTGGTAGGGGAATCGACTATTAATTGAATATTAAAAGACAGGAGTAATTCTCTAAACTTGCTTGAAAAATAAGAATCATCCGACACATTGATATTAAAATCACCTGCCATAACAATTTTTTCTGTTTCTTACAAATCTTTTGCAATAGTATCCTTAGTTTTTCTAAAAATTCCTCAACAGAACAGCTGGGTGGTCTATATATTCCAATAAAAGTAATATTTCCACCCTCTCCTGACCATGTACTTTATGCTAAGAGTTGGCAAAGAAGGCAACCCCACCACCTTTATACCTTGATCGACAAAAATAATCTACTAACACATAATTTCTGAAATTCAGATTCAATCTTCATTAAGAGCATGTTCAATCATACAAATCAAATCAGGTTTTCCTGTCTCTAGTAAAACTTCGAATTCAGATTTTTTGTTAGATAAATACTGTACATTTTGATAGAATAATTTAAAATTCTCATGTTCAACATTTTTTTCATATTTATCTAGTCATAAATCATCACATTTAAACCTTTCATCATACTCTCTACCAATTGAAAGTTTCATAACAATATTAGTTACAATATAAAGTAATATAAGTATTGAATAATGTTTTATGCAAATGAACACATCACAATTTGATCTCATTGTCTTAATTATAGTTAAAGTTCATGGAAGAAGCCTTGATGTGGTGGAACTCCATATATAGGGAGAATGATAGAAATAACAGTAATTTTTAATATCATTCACCCTTAATTATAGTTGATTTAACAATAATTTGCAGTATTTATATGGCAATGAATAATATAATGTATGGAACATAAGCCTAACTCCTTTTTAAAGAGATTCGTGGTCACATACAACGAAGATTTTCCTTAAGATCCAGATATTTTCATGAACCCATAAATATATTTTATACTTTTCAGTGTACTTTAACAAAGTGTGTAATTTAAAAAGGCTTTTACATACATTTCTGTTCTCTTGAGGAGTGTGAGTGAAAACAGCAAATAACCTCAATTTGTAATTTTTATTTGAATAAATTCATATATCATGATTAAGGACATTTATAAAAAGGTGACATATTTTGTATCTCAATTTGCTCCATTAATTGTTATTATCTATTATCTAACTTTATTAGTATTATTATAAATTATTGGACAAGTGTTGCATTAAATTTTGGACAGTTGCCAAGGTAAAGATCCTATAGAGCTTTCAAAGTATTTAGCAAAGAAACACCGAATTTCATTTGGATTTCTTCCTCCTTGAGTTGACATCTGACACCTGGGCAAATCTTGAAAACCAACATCTGGGGTTACATAATTGTCTTCAGAATGAAAACCATCCTTCTTACGGACTATGTTATGCAGTATCACACAGGCTTTCACAATATCTTTTGCCAGTGCTTTGGATACATTTAGTGGTCTGTGAAAAATCCTCCATTTATTACTCAATATCCCAAATGCACATTCGACGTATCTTCTTGCCCTGCATAAGTGGTAATTAAATATACGTTTCGATATATCTAGCTTATGTCCCCCATATGGACGAAGTAAATTTGTTGAAAGTGCAAAGGCTTCATCTCCAACCAACACAAATGGTAACTTTTCTCTTGTTGTGGGATGAATGGGAGCTGGAAGTGGAATATTCAATTCACCTTTCTCTAGTAGTTTATAGAAAACAGTTTCTTTGAAAATAGACGAATCACAATCCTTGCCATAGGCTCCTACATCAACATAAATGAATTGGTAATCTGCATCAACTATCGCCAGTAGTACTATTGAGAAAAAGCCTTTGTAATTGAGATTCATTGAGCCACTGAAGCTGAATTTTTGTACACGAACATGCTTTCCATCCACAGCACCGATGCAGTTTGGAAATTGCGCATACTTTTCAAACCCTTTTGCAACATCTATCCATTTTTGTCTTGAAGGTTTGCTCAGATACTCGTCCTTGAAAATGTCCCATATCTTGCTGCAAACTATTCTCACAATATTGCTTATGGTCTTCACACCCAATCGGAAACTGAAATGCATATCTGAAAATGAATTTCCACTTGCCAGGTACCTGCAAAAAAAACCCATTTTAAAATTCATGCCTAACAATTATTTTTGTCTTTGGTATAGGAGATGCTGTTATGAGTAAGTGGAGCAACATAAGGGATGCATTTGTGCGATCTCTTAAAACAAAAAGTGGTCAAGCACCAAAGAAGAGGTACTTGTACCACAACCAATTGCAGTTTCTGCTGAAGATTGTGCAGGCAGACATAACAGAGTCAAGCATATCTGCAGAAAATGAAGCAAATACAGAGACTGGGGAAAGTGCATCCCAGGAAGGCTGTGTGTCGCCCATACCAGCGACAAGCAGACCTCAAAGAAAACGAAAAGTGGAAATGGAGGAAGAGATATTGAAGATTTTATCTCAGAAGAAAGAAAAACCAGCTCCTCCAGATGAGGATGAGTCGTTTTTTCATTCAATTTTGCCCTTTGTCAGGACAATGTCTCAAGATGACAAAATAGACTTTAGATTGGATGTAATGAAATTGGTTAAGAAGTATCGGCAGATTTGCAGAGACAGTTGCAGAGATAGATGCACATCCACTCCTGCTTTAACCTCCAGTGGTAATAGAAATTTCCCTGGTGATTGTAGTTTTTCAGAAATAACTGAAGCAACTGATGTAAATAGCCATGAAAGCTACAGTGATTATTTTGTGCAGTAGATGAGTAAATTTGTCTTTATTTCCATATGACTTTTTATTTACAAACCTTATATATTGACGCTTTGGGGATTTTGGGGTAAAAACAATATCTAAAATTTATAATTATGAAAGTTATATAATTAATCATCATTTGTTATGAGTTTCTCACATTTATGCAAAATTTCATCGGTGTAGCACCTCTATAACTTCATTGATGTATATCGAATTGTTTAAAATTTATGAATTTTTATCAGCCACAATAATGTACATCGATAAAATTTTGCAAAAATGCGAGAAATTCGTAACAAATGATGATTAACTAAATAACTTTTATGATTATAAATTGTTCTTGTTTCTTACATGTATCTATCCACTGACAACGGTACTTCATACTTCGAAAACAATAAAAAAATGGCGAAGATAGCCGGATTTCAGAAATTTAACAAAATCGGATATCAATAATAATGTTATAAAATAACGCTTCCACAAACTTATTTACAATAGATCTAGCTAAGTACTGTTAAAGTTTCAATTTGATTCATTTTAGGGTTTCGGAATTGTAAGCATTCAAAATAGTCTTATCGGGTTTTCATGCCTAAAAAATGTGTTTTTATTCAAATAATGCGCAGTATAATATATTTAATGCAAAATAAAAATTTGGAATGTGTATCAGTTAACGTAGAAATAAATTCTCTACCCACTAATTTTCACCGCATCAAAATCGCTTTTACCGTTATCGAGATATACCTCTTTAAACTCGGGTATCTAGACTTTTTGAAAGGACAGTAGGTGCGAATTTTAGCGTTTAAAAAGCAATTTTCTAGTAGTAAAATATTTCTTACCTTAAAGTTACCATCAACATTTCCTTCGGAGGTATGCTAAGTCTCATATGAGTATCCTGTCGACGGATGTTATCCTGCAAGTGGCACAATATATAGTCAAACGTGGAAACGTTCATTCTGAAGTAACTGAAAAATTTATCTTCATGTTCTCGTAGTTTATAAAATAACGTGTAGAAGGCACCTTCCAAGTGCCGTTCTGCTATAAGGGGATGAATCCAATAGCGCCTGCTCTTACGACGTTTTCTGATGTACAACCAGTACAAAATAGTTAGTTTTTCATGATCGTCGAGTGAAACACGCATTGCTCAGAGTATGCGGTTCTCGAGCGAGCACTTTCCGCAGAATGATAGAAAGTGACGGTCGCTCTGGTCTGTATACAAGCGACATCCGATATTTTCCGACTCCGACATCCGATATTTATCGGCGTGTGTACAAGCGACATCCGATATTTTCCGACTCCGACATCTGATATTTATCAGCGTGTGTACAAGCGCACTTAGGGGGTCCGTGGATGGATTTCAGGGGGTCCGTAAACTTGACAGAAAAAAATTGGGACTTTATTTTCACTAACCTTTTACTGATATCTAGCTTTTCACGCAATATTGAATGTATGCATTAAACCCATATGACACATACCAATTTATTAGCCAATTCATCAGTTCTGAAATCGGTCTGATTGTTGGGCGGGAAATCGATTGAAACGCATCATTGAAACACTTACCCACACTTACCTCTTTGGAGGAGTGGCTGCAATTTAAAACAAATGAAAGTTTCAGTGAGTGGATGTAGTGTTTTACAGCTTAGAAATATTATATATTTGTTAATCTCTTTGTGGATTCTTTCGTTTTATGAGCATATTAATATTTCGACTTTCCTACATTTTTACTGAGATATATTGAAATTAATGGTATAGGTGACCATCAAGAAACGAAATACCAAGGTTTATTTAGGTACCTACATATTTCATTTTTTTAGTTCATCGAGATGGCAAAAACAGCAGCCAAAAGAAAAGGAGATCAGAGCGAAAGGATGAAGTCAAGAGGTGAATATGAGACTTTTAAAAAGAGAGAAAGTGAACAGCAGAAGGAGCGAAGGCTAAAAAAAGAAACAATATGACTACAGAAGAAGAGGTGCTTGCAAGACAGAAAAAGCGTGAAGAAATGAGAAGATATGGAAGAAAAAAAACACTTAAACTCCTCTTTATCACAGACAAGGACAGAAACTCCATCCAAAGCATTTCGCTCGCGAAGTGCTTATGGAACAGCTGTAACTAAGGTCAAAGGAAGCCTTTAAGTCCAAAAAAATGCAAGGCGGTTGTGACTATGCTTGCAAAACAGTTAACCCCAGAAATATTGACCTCAAGATCAAAACGTCAAGGAAAGTGTTTCGCTGAAGATGTAGTATCTAGAATTAAAGAAGTTTTCATTAGGGATGACATCAGCAGGCAAAGTCCGGGAATGAAAGATGTGATAACGGTACACCATGATAATGGGATGAAAGAAAAGGTGCAGGTAAGACACCTCTACAGTTCAATTATTGAAACACATGCTCTGTTTTGCAGTCAATATGGAAAACTTGTTGTTAAAAGTAAATCTGCAGAGCTTCGACCTGAGTATGTTATATTAAGTAACAAGCAACCACACAACGTGTCTGTGCAAATATCATGAGAATTTTATCTCAGCTATAAATGTGTTGTCGAAGATGTCTTCACAACTTTTCTCTTACGATTCAAACTTTTTAACTTCTATGGCGTTTTGTGAGGAATTAACAGAGCGTTGTTGGTAAAGTAAATGTCAAAAATGTAAAACAAAAATAAAGGATAAAATTGAGATGTTATATAATACAACTGAACACAGTAAAATGGTTAGCTGGATAGTTTGGAAAGAAGAAGAGATGAGATCGCAGACAGTTAAAGAAGAAGAACTGTGAGGAAACTTTCAGAAAACATACTGGAAATGAAGCCACTTTTCAAGGAGCATTCTTATATGAAGAGGATACAATCTATCTCTTATTTGGAAGATAGGACAAAATCTGAATATCAATCGGGTGAGACCAGTTTTGCTCTTTTACAAGTAGACTTCTCAGAAAATTACACCTGTGTAGCACAAGATGAGATACAGAGCTATCACTGGGTCCAACCACAGGTGTCTTTGTTTACAATATCTTTGTGGTATGATAGCAAGCAACATCCAATTGTGATAGCTTCAGATAATTTAAAACACACTAAGGATACTGTAGTAGCTTACCTTGATCGAGTGTTGGAAGAAGTTCCTGATCATATAGAAGAAGTTTGCATATGATCTGATGGACCGAGTTCCCAATTCAAAAATAGATTTATTGCATCAGCTCTACCAGTATTGCAACGGCGTCATAATATTACTATTGCGTGGAACTATTTTGCAACTTCCCATGGTAAAGACCCAGTGGATGGAATCGAAGCTGCAGTCAAAAGACAAGTCCAAAATTCTGTCCTTCATACAGAAAGCCTAGTTATCTTAAATGCCTTTGAATTCACACAAGCAGCATTAAAATATTCCTGTGTCAAAGTCATTGAGTTGAAAGAATGTGAAATTGAAGAAAGAAATATGAATCTTGGCCTCAATTAGAGCATGCTGCCTTTCATCACACAAAACATTTTATTCAGAATTCCACTCTGTTGAACATTCTTCAGATGACGAAAATGATCCTCCAAATATAGCAACTCCTGGTACAAGCAACGTAAAGTCAATTGATACTTTGTCGGGATTCCACAATGTTCCTACCACCAATAATAAAAAAATGGAATTTTTTAGTTAACTTTCAAACAGGCTGTAAGTCGGTAGCTAAAAATACTGTTTATCGCTATGCTGAGGAGATAGATGTTTCTGAAAAGCCTTAATAATGTGATTTTATTTTTTCAAAATTATTAATTATTAGTTAAACCAAATTGTTGTGCCCATTTCAGAATACTGTAATTTGTCATTTACGCTTGAACTGCAAATATAATAATGTGATTTTAGGATACTTGCTGCATTTGACATGGCCCGCGAGACGCCTGGGATATTTGAGAGGGTGCGCCCGAGTTTCGTTCGTCGATGCAATGCTTGCATTGAATCTGGAGGTCACCACTTCAAAAAACGATGATTTTAATTACCTATTAACCATCATAGATGTATTTACCAAGTATGCATGGGCAATGCCTTTGAAGAATAAAACGCGTTCGCACGTGAGGAAGGCATTTCAGCAAGTTTTCCGTAAACGTAAACCGGTAACTCTCCAGACAGACAATGGAACAGAGTTCACATCAAGATTAATGAGAAAGTTTTTCAAATAAGAAAATATAAATTACTATGTAACGCAAAACTCCAACGTGAAAGCGAGTGCCGTAGACCGTTTTAACCGTACCCTTAAAACAAGGATGTGGCGTTATTTTACGAGATTCAATACTAGGTGTTACATCAATGTCATATGGATATAACAACACCATACATTCCTCCATTAAAATGGCTCCCCTGGCTGAGAGTGATGAAAATATTTACGAAGTAAATGGCTTGCATTAGTGGAATGCAAAGACTCCGTCGATTTATTCTTGAAATCGGAACGTGGAGCTACATCTAATAATATCGTCAAAGACAACTTATTAATTAGGTTCGAGGAGCTTCACGGTGAAAAAGTAATGGAGTTGGTGAAGGAGGGAAAATGTTGTGTATGGCTAGGTTCTTCCTCGTGGTATGGGCTCATCCGTATGCAGACTTGTGTTGAATTTGCGCTATAAAAACATTTCCTGGTTTGAAGACTCAGTTCTTTGTGCACTTCACACAATTGTGTTCCAACTAAAAGAAATTGTACTAAGTAACTGTTGTGGCTGTAAAGGTGCCATGATAGAGCATGATTGTAAATCAGCCGAAGTATTTGTACACGAACTTAAAAATGTATAATGCTGATAATTGCTTAGCGAAAGGACGTGTATTCGGAGTCGCTAGGTGCGAAAGTTCATTCACCTCTTTTGCCGTCACTCTTTTTGACAGAGAAAAGGCCGAGACCACGACAATGCGTTGGAATGCACAAGGGTCATTATGACCGATATAAGTAGAATGGATCATAACCCTTCGACCTCACTGTGGCGTCGGGCTGGTAGCCTTTCGAAATTATTAACACTGACTTCACATCTCTTTCATCCAAGAGACTGTTGGGCTAGTAACGACTACCGATTCACCTGAGTTGGAACACTACGCGGAAGGACTTGGGTTCGATATGAAAATTCCACAAACCTAACGATGATGTAGGGAAATAGCGGAGGTTTGGACCGAACGAGTTGGGGCACCACGCTTAAGGACTTAAGATTTGATTTGAAAATCCCACCTCTGCAACGTCACAGACTCCAATAGGGAAAGAGATGAGGCTTGGGTTTGATTTGAAGAACCCACCTTCACAGAATCCTGTAGAAGTGGGAAAGAGGAAAGGGAGGGGTAGACACAACGTGCTGGGGCACTACATCTGGGTCACTTGCTTACCTACCCAACCCTCCGACATCACTGGCACCAGTAGCGAGAGGGGGTAGGGGTGGGCCATCTAGGCGAAGTAGCCCATTTACTACTCACCCCCACTATAAATGATGACCAGCCCTGTGCAAGTCTGCCTATATTTTAGGTTTAAGTTACGCTCATCCGCATTGCTAGGTGTCACTGGAAGCGCTTCAAAATGAAAGTGGGAGGAAACCCTTCGTGCTTTTAACGAGGGTGTATTCGATACACCCTCACTTTTAAGAAGTGTCTTTGAAGGGCTTGTTTACCACATCACGGAGGCCGATTATGTGGTGACAATTTTGGAATGTGGTGCATTTGCAGGCGCTATCGAAGCTCTCGACTGATAAAATAGCAGGGGGGAAACGCCACAGAGGTCAGGTATGGGCGACTCAATGTTCAATCCTGAATTGTTTAATAGTCCAATAGATATGTCGGGAGCTTTACCGGTTTTGTCCAACAATTTTGTTGATTGTGTCCCTCCAATCTCCATCGATGAGAATCCTTCCGGGAATCCTAGAATGGAGTAACATGGTGGAGACTGGGGAAAGCGAGATAATTGTTGCACTCCCATTGATTTGGCGGGGGGTTTACCGGTTCTGACCAGCAAATTATTGATGATGCCCCTCCAATCTCCATCGATGAGAATCCTAGGAATCCAAGAATGGAGTATCATGATGGAGATGGGGACGAACCGGATAATTGCTCATTCGTTCTGAATGACACACTGGCTGATTCTCAGCTTCCAAGCAGCATTAGTCCGTCGTTTTTTCCACAAAGGGAGAACCTCACCATTCTGTCTGGTGACTTGTTTAGTTCGTTGGGAAACGAAGGTGGGATTAACGATGCGGGTTTAAATGCACCCGCATTCGATGGAATTTTGATTCCCGGATTGCCGTGCCCCTGTGAAAACCCCTCTTCACTTCCACCCAGTTGATTTCTCAATGCCGTAAGTGTCCGCGGTAATTTCATTGCCCCCTTATGAAAGTGTGATTATGGATGCGGGAATTCCGGAATTGGAAACCTTATCCGTGACACCCGCGGCTGTCATGCCCCTCGCTCGTGTCAATCCAGGAGGTCTCAAAAGAACCTCTCCCTGTATCTCCTCTTCTTCAGGTCGGGGGTGGAAGTACCTCTGCCATGTATTTCATCTTACTTGTGGAGAATAGGAGTTATTTAAGAAACTTCCACTTTGGGGTCAAGAGGTTTCAATTGTTTTTAAACCGGTCCCTCCGGGTGGTAACACTATGGATTGATTTGAGAAGGTTTTGAAGGGAAACATTCAGGCCGATACGAAGGTCGGGATGAGCATATCTTCAGATGCAAATCCCGATAGTCCTGTCTGCTTGTCTTTCCATAGGGCAGACCAGTTAAACACTGAGGTAATTGTTCAGAGGATTGAAAAGATCCTTCAATCCAATGAAAATTTTCTCACCGATAGGGTGATAAACATTTCCTTCAAGTATGCTGATGTGCCTAGGGACGGACAAGGTCAGCGTGCACTCGCCGCATCTTTCGCAATTTTGCAATAATAAAAATCCATAATCGTTATTAAACACGATTATCTTAAAACTCTTTTGATTTGAGACATTCCATAAACTGTAATTTGCTTTAATAAGATGGAAATCCCCCAGAAAAATATTCTATTTTTGTGAAGTACTGGGTTCGAATCCTGGAGATATTGGGTGTTTTCATAAGATTTCACGTAAATTTTTATTTTTTGTAGTTTAAAGTTTTGTTCCTTTATTCATAAAAAAAACTAAAAATATCGTGTGATTCTGTTTTTGTTTTCTTTATTCAATTTGAGTCTCTACGACGCTTACATTTAAATTTTCCATTCATATAATTTACAGAAATGGACCGAGGCAAATCCAAGACTTTGCATGTGGACGATCAGGGCCCATCTACTTCTGGTACGTAATCAGTCTACTGTATTTTTTTTCTTCCTACTATTTTTAAAATCTAATTTTTTGCTAGGTGCTCATGAATTCCATTTTTTAAAACATTTATTATTTTTAGGTATTCCTCCTGTGAAGAGAAAGAGATATGGCCTTGCAGAAAAAATGACGGAGGAGGAGCTCCGGCATATGATAGAGGCCATGTCCTCCGAAGAGGATTTCTTGGACGAAAGCAACAGTGAGTTCGTTGTCGTGGAAAGCGAGGAAACCGAAGAAAGTGACGAAGATGACCTGGATTCCAAGACAACATGTGAGGGTCATTCATCCTCTGCCTTTACATCGGCATCGGTAACCGTTAAGGACCCAAAGACATGGGAAGTGGACCAACCCTTACTCCCACTCATCCCTTTCACGGGCTCGGTAGGGATGAAAACCCCACTGGAGGGGACTAGCCCAAGGTCTTTTTTCGATCTTGTAGTAAACATGTGGGTTTTCGACCTAGTAGTCACAGAAACAAATAGGCAGGCCGAGGAATTATATTCTAAAAATATATGTCCATGCGCGAGAATCAGTGGCTGGAAACCACTACATAACGAGGAATACGAAGTATTCCTCAACCTTTTATACCACATGGGTACAATACGAACTAATCGCCTAAATGACTACTGGAAGAAAACCCGCTTGTTTAATCTACAGTGCATGTCGAGCCACATGAGACGGGATCGCTTCCTTGGGATTTTGCAAGCACTCCATTTTGCAAAAAATCCCGAGGAAGACGACCCGATCCAGACGACAAGCTGTACAAAATCAGGCCACTGTTGGACATATTTCACGAAAATATGTCCAACATCGAGTCCCCTCCCAAAGAGTTAAGTTTAGATGAGTCAATGGTTCTTTGGAGAGGCCGCCTAGTGTTCTGTCAATACATAAAGAATAAGTGCCACAAATATGGAATTAAACTTTATATGCTGACGGAACCCTCCGGTCTGGTTCTGAAGTTACTTGTGTATGCAGGATCTTCAGACAAGGAGGTAGGCGGCCAGGGGCATGTGAGCAAAGTCGTAAATAAATTATTAGATGACTGAACAGGGGTTGGGTATTCAGTTTTTTGGACAACTTTTATACAAGTGTTCCATTGGCAGAAGAACTCCTAGACAATAAGATATATTGTACTGGGACTCTAAGGCCGAATAGAAAAGGAAATCCCACCTAAGTGTCAACAAAAAAATTGACAAAAGGTGAGGTGATACATCGCTGGAACGACAAAGGGGTTTGCGTTCTCAAATGGAAGGACAAGAGAGATGTGATGATGATCAGCACGGAATTCGGGCCGAAGATGGTGGAAGTGTCCAATAGAAGAGGGAGAGTAAGTCAAAAGCCGGAAGCAGTGGCTAAATACGATCAATTCATGGGAGGTATTGACCACTGCGACCAGCTGATGGCTTACTATCCTTGTGAACGCAAATCCCTAAAATGGTATAAAAAACTTGGACTACATATTTTCCAATTAATGCTACTAAATAGCTATCTTTTATACCAAAAGTACAGCGGACAGAAAAAGTCTTTGTATGACTTTCGGCTGGAGGTAATTGACTCACTATTACCGATTACCCCGGCCAAGGCTCACGGCCTTCCACTCCAAAGGCCATTGACTCACACTTCCCGGATTTCTTGGAGGTTGAGGGGGCAAGAAGGAAGCAAAAGAGGTGCCGCATGTGTTATGACAAAGGCATCACAAAGAAGATCACCACACGTTGTCCTGAAATACCAGGTCTCTGTCTGAGACCGTGTTTTAGGGACTTTCATAAAAAATTGGAGAAAGGTGAAATAGAGTAATTAGTTTTGTTTTTGGTATTTAGTTAGTGTTTTATTGAACAAATTGTATTGTGTTGTTTATAGATACAAAGTTTAGATAATATGTGTAATGCTGTAAATGCGTAATATAAACGTTCAAAATAGGCATAGTTTTAAGGTGTTTTCTACTTATGAATATCAATTCATTCTCGTAATATAAACCTTTTGTAAATACCTACTGATTTTTACTGAACTTCAATTCGTATTTTTATGGGTACCAAATTTGGATAATATCTTGTGCAATGTTATTACAATGTAAACATTTAAAATTGGAATAGTTTTAAGTTATTTTATAATTATTCATATCAAATTATTTTTTTAAATATTAATTTGTATTTCTGTGTTTTTGCTGAACTTCAATTCATCTTGCTTTATAAGGATGCAAAATTTGAATAATATGTGGTGAAATTCTGTAAGCTTGTAATGTACATATTAAAAATTGGGATATTTTCATGATATTTTTGTTTATAAATACATTGCATTTTAATTTTTGTATCAAAAATTTCAATTTCTGTGATACCTGCTGAACTTCAATTCGTATTTCTTTTATTGATGCAAAATTTGACTAATGTGTCGAAAAAAATGTTGTGTGATGTTGTAAAATTGTAACATATATACTAAATTTGAATTATTTTCCACGGTATTTTATATTTGTACATCAACTTCTTTTTCAATTTTCTTAATATAAATTTGTAATTCTGCAATGTACTAAACTTCATTTTGTATTATTTTTATGGTTATAAAATTTTGGTAATACACTGTGTAATGTGATTACCGTGTAATAAAAATATTTAAAAGTCGATTATTTATATAATTAATTGGAACATAAAATCTTCGTAATTACTGAGAATACGATATGGGCAATTTTTTAGGGTAGGCAACCATCACAGCGAGTTTCAGTTGATGGATGGCCTCTAAGAGACTACGATTTTTTTTATCGATTTCAGAAGTTTTTTTGCATGGGTGTCGTTTTATTATACCTTTCGCTACTGAATAATATATTTCTGTAGGGAAATATGAAAAATAATTCTCCCGCCACCGGAGATAGACGGAAAATTTCTTCCCACAGTGAACGTGTTAAGGGGCGCTGACACGATGCAAGTTGGCAGACGCGAGTTCATTTGCATGGATGCGTGCACAGAACTTTCGTGCAAGTGGAAAGCCAGTCCAGTAATACTCGTGTCTGAAGTTGGCACTGTCTCTACTTTTTGTGCAAGTAGCGAGCAGAAATGGATACTCCAAAGAAAGCCAAATGGAATGAGGCACTTACTATTAAGTTTGTTGAGGAGTACGAAAAGAAAGTCTGTGGAATGTGAGGATGAAAGATTATAAGCACAAAGAGGCCCGAAAATCAGCGGAGATAGCTATCGCGAATGAGTTCAACATGACCAGTGAGGAGGTGAAGAATAAAATAAGAATAATTAGAAGCACTTATTCTCATGAGCGGGCCAAAATAGAGAGATCCCGAAAATCTGAGGTATCGCCAGATGACCTGTACAAACCCAGCCTTCCTAGGTTTAGTGCAGCCAATAGATTTCTTAAAGACGTCATTATGACAAGAAAATGCTACGCCAACTTGGTAAGCTTCCATGCTTTTATTATGTTTTTACTTTTGTTACATTAGATATTCATACATATATAGAGAATGATACATTTTCACTACTTACTAAATTACATGATTTATGGTGATAGTTTGTACTTAAATTTCGGATATTTCTTTGATATGAAGTTAGCCTCTTGTGGGTGCCCTACACTATCGTCTTTCGACTGACAGTAACAGCTGCGTTTTGTTTCACATTTCCATTAGTTCACCATGCTCCACTGCCAGTCAACAGCCCCTTCACCCATAAAATAATCGGCCTACTTTTCTCTTTTTTTTGCTGCTTCCTGTAACCCCTAGAGGGCGCGTCCCCAGGTGGTGGATAGGGGAATGCTCTGCAGATATGTAGGGTAGGAGGGAAATAATATACCTCCCGCGGACCAACAGGCAGTAGCGTCTGTTCTCCATGTTAGGAGCGGCTACGAACAGCATCTGTTCCGCATGTTAGGGGCGGCTAAATGTATGGGCGGAAGGCAACGGGAAACCACCGCTTTAATCTATCCCATGTATAGACATCATGGCGAAGTCTTCTTTTGTTAAATGTTCCGGAGGTAAAAAAGCCTCCCAATCGGATCTCCGGGGGAGGCAGCATGAGAAGTTTCATCAAGAGAAAGTCGGAAGGGAAGATGGAAAGAGGATAAGGATAGGCACATGGAATATAAGAACTCTTCTACAACCAGGAAAATTGGAAAATCTTAAAAGAGAAATGAGAATAAACAGGACAGATGTAATTGGAGTGAGTGAAGTGAGATGTGCAGCGATTTTCCCCGCACCTCCGCACTTAACGAAGCACTTGTCGAATAAACGCGACGAAAAATGCAGAAAATCGCCGCGGCGCATTTCGCTGTCGGCGTCTTTTCGCGGTCGGCAAACAGAACACCGAAGGCCTCACCGAATGGCTGCTCCCACACCAACGCGCTTTATATAGGGCGAATATTACCCCTATTTCCCATTCCCTCCTTTTCGCATGGTTATATAACATAATCAGGAAATTAACCAATACGAAGTCGCCCATTTAAGCTACCCACCGAACCTCCCCTGAACAGCGACATCAGGCGAGAGTGGCCGTCGAGAGAACGAGGGCAGAGGCAATCTGAGAGACCGGAGTCGAGACATTTAAAAGTGTAACTATAATTTGACATTTATCAAGTGTTTAAGTTGCGAGATTATTGTTAAGTCTCAAGAGCATTTGTTTGGTCGTATGTTGTTACTTTATTTCTAGTACAATATAGCATTTAGATAGAGCAGTATGTGGCTATGTTTTTTTGTTCGCCACAGATGGGAAGGAAAAGGGGAAATAAAGAGTGATGATACTGTGATATACTACTCAGGAACTAGAAGAGGGAGGAATGGAGTAGAAATAATTTTAAATAAGGGAATAGCAAAATGTGTAAAGAGGGTGATTTACGTAAATGACAAGAGTAATTGGTCTTAGAGTAGGAATGTACCCAAAATATTTATTGTTGATACAAGTGTACATGCCGACCAGTCAGCATGAAGATAATGAAGTTGAAGACATATGGAATGATTGAAAATATTATGGAGGAGGAAGGTAAAGACTGCTGCAATATAGTGATGGGAGATTGGAATGCTGTGGTAGGAGAGGGAAGAGAGGGGCAAGTAGTTGGAAAATATGGACTGGGGATAAGGAATGAGAGGCGAAAGACTTGTAGAATTCTGCAAGGAAAAGAAGATGTTTATATCAAATACATGGTTTGAAAACCATAAGAGAAGGATATACACATGGAAATCGCCAGGAGATGTAGCCAGATATCAAATTGACTTTATACTAATGGAAGAAAGATATAGGAATGGAGTGAAAAAGGTATATGGACTACCAGGAGCAGACATTGATAGTGATCATGTACTCCTCCTGGCAGAAGTAAAACTAGTTTTAAATAAGATTAAGAAAGCAAATATAGTAAGGAAATTGGACTTAGGGAAAATAACAACTGTGGGGAAAGTAATAATAGGTGAAAAATTAGCTCGAGCAATGAGAGGAGGAAAGGGGGAAGAGGAGGATGTAGAGGAATCTTGGAACAGGATTAAGAATGCTATTAAGAAAACAGCAGAGCAGGCTCTTAGGTTTTTCAGTGGGAAGAGGATAAAGAAACCATGGGTAACAAGTGAGATGCTTGAAAAAATGGATGAAAGAAGAAAATACAAGAATAAAAATGATGAAAACAGTAAAAGGACATACAGGAAGCTAAATAATGAATTAAGAAGAGAAACCCAGAGAGCAAGGGAGAGATGGCTGGAGAAAGAATGCTCAGATATAGAGAATCTAGAGAGGAAAGGGCTGTATGACCTCATGTATAAGAAAGTTAAAATGGTAACATGGGATAGGTGGAGAACAAGTGCATGTGTAAAGGAAATTGCAAATAAAGAAGATAGAGCGCTATACAAGGAAGAGGAGGTGCTTGATAGATGGAAAGAATATATGGAGGAGCTGTACAAAACAAATGAGAAACCAAAGGATCTCTATATTGAAGAGCAGGATGAAATAAAGGAGGATGAATTAGGGGCACCAATACTAAAGATAGAGGTTCTACAAGCAATTAAAGATATGAAGGATGGGAAAGCCATGGGGATAGATGAGATACCAATAGAATTATTTAAGTGCCTTAATGAAGAAGGATTAGAGGAAGTGGTGAAGTTATGCAATACAATCTATGACAGGGGGAAGTGGCCGGGGGATTTTGTTAAAACAGTCATGATTCCAATTCCAAAAAAACAGGGAACTAGGAAGTGCAGTGAACACAGAACAATTAGTTTAATTTCACATGCAGCAAAAATTGTTTTAAGGGTCATGAGTAGGAGATTAATTAGTAAAATGGAAGAAAGTGTTGCAGAAGAGGTTTGGATTTAGAAAGAAAAGGGGCACAAGAGATGCAATAGGGCTAATGAGAATGATTGGGGAGAGATATATAGAAAGACGTAAAGGAATTAGTCTATGTTTCATAGATATGGAGAAGGCATTTGACCGAGTGGATTGGGTAGAACTCATGGAAATATGAAAAAGAAAAATAATAGACTGGAAAGATAGAAGATTAATTAAAGAGATATACATGAAACAGGAAGCAGTCTTGAGGATAAAGGATGCACAGACAAAATGGTTTGGCCTAGGAAGAGGAGTGAGGCAAGGGTGCTGCTTATCGCCTACCTTGTTTAATATTTATATAGAAGATATGCTTAACAATGGAATAGATGATGATAAAGGGATTAGTATTGGAGGTAGGAAAATAAATTGTATAAGGTTTGCTGATGATATGCTCATCCTGGCAGAAGAAACGAAGGTTATTCAAGAAATGAGTACCAAGCTAGAAAATAAGATGATGGAATATGGTATAAAAATGAACATTAAGAAAACCAAAGTAATGAGAATAGGGGATGAGGAAACTATGAATGTGTTAATGAAGGATGGAAGGACTGAGCAAGTAAAACAGTATAGATATTTAGGATTGGAAGAGCGGAAAAGAAATAAGATCAAGAATAGCAATGGCAAAAGAATCATTTTATAGGAAAAAACAGTTATTGTGTGGTAAAATGGAATTAAATTTGAGGAAACGTCTTGTAAAGTGTTATGTTTGGAGTGTGCTACTTTATGGATGTGAAACATGGGCGTTAACAAAGAGAGATAAGAAAAGGTTAGAGGCATTTGAAATGTGGGTGTGGAGACGATTGGAGAAAATTAAGTGGACTGAAAAGATAAGAAATGAAGAAGTATTAAGAAGGGTGGAAGAGAGGAGAAGGATACTTGAAACAACTCAGAAGAGGAAAGGTAATTGGATGGGGCACATCTTGAGAGGAGGAAGTTTGTTGACGACGATGCTGGAAGGATCAGTAGGTGGTAGAAAGAAGAGAGGACGTAGGAGTATAAAAATGATTGATGACCTAAAAGGAAGGAGTAGATATCAGGAAATGAAAGAACTGGCAAGGAACAGGGAGGAATGGAGACAACGCTGGTACCAGGGACCTGCCCAAGGGCAGAGAACCTAATGATGATGTGAGTAGTTATTACTTCCCATCAATAAGTTGAAGTCAACGAATGCTGAATGGTGTACTTCACCTCTCCAGGAACCAAGCTCCAATGATCCACTATCAACGTTCTCTCTATCGACTGAAGCACATGGCATATAATTATTTCCTGCAGTACTACGAATCCAGTTATGAAGGGCACAAACAGATTTCACAACATCATCAACTTTTTCTGGGCTTAGTGGAATGGGTCTTGTAAAAATTCTGAATCGTGAAGTGATTATTCCAAAAAGCATTTTCGACCACGTGTCATGCCCTTGAAAGCCGATAGTTGAAAAGTTTTTCTTTCTCTGACAAAGAACGCTTGGAATAGGGCTTCATGAGATATGCCTTTAATGGAAACGCATCATCTCCAATGAGAACACCCCACTTAGGGAAGTTAAGATTTGCCGCCTGGTTTTCAATCGCATAATTTAAAGAACAATTCCCTAAATATGCTGCCGTCATTCACATGCCCATTTGCGCCTACACTTACGTATAAAAACTTGTAATTACTGTCCGCAACAGCGCAAGTAAATTGCTTTCAAAACATCGGGAAGAAAGCGGGAAATGGATGACTTCGGAACTCTGTACATCTGCTACAGAGTCAAAAAGGAATCTCCCGTAGCTAGATAACATAACGTAATTTGTAGCTTCAATTTTGCTGGTAGAGTCTCTCTCATAACGGTGTCCAATTTAGAAATCGAAGATTCAACTCCGCAGAGTAGTTCACCAAATTGCTCTTCCGTTATGCGAGGGTGATTTCGGTAACTTTCCGGGTCTTCTGTCCGTAGTTCTTCCAGCAGTGTATTGGATAACCCCAAATTGCTTCGCCTTGCAATCCATTGATGCACCCACACGTCTTTGACGATGGCGGCGACGCTTTCTTTCCATAAATAGCTTAAGGTCGGTCAGCAACATATCCGCTACAACCTCAATTCCGGCATACAATACACTATCCGCCATTTTTCCCCGCAACTTGACTGGAGCGAGTGTCAGACAAGTGTAAACAGAACTCGCATGCTAGTTCAGTCAACTCGAGTAAACTCGCATTACCCAACTTGCATCGTGTCAATGCCCCTTTACTTACAAGGGTAGTGCTTGCAAAGAAGAAAGGGCAGAGATGAAAGAACATGGATTGGGATATACTGTGGTAATAAAAACTTCTGTGTTTAGGCAATTATTTTCACAAAGGATACCATATTTTCGTGGACAATTTTTTTATGTCAGTTCCGCTAGTGCATCAACTTTATAAAATGGGTACATATATTACGGATACAGTCAGGAAAAACAAAGTATCTGCCTGAAAAATTCAAGCAGAGATTTTCGGTAGGGGGTCATTCTGGGCATGTACTTGCATGTGCATATAGAGAAAAAGTTCTCAAAAAGGACCCGTTATGCTTCTTTCAAGCAAGGCAACAGCGAAGGAGGTAGAAGTAACAAAAGTGAAACAGGGCTATGAGAAACGTTCAGTGAAACCAGAAATAATTGTGAACTACAACAAGTTTATAGGAGGGACAAATACATCTGACATGATGTTGTATACATATTTAGACGAAAGAAAAACAGTAAAATATTGGAAGAAAGTAGCATTCAACATAATTGGAAGGATGGTACTAAATAGTTACATTATCTAGAAAGAGAATTTCAGGGGACCAGGAAAACTGCAGTCCAGACTTTTGTATACAGTGAATATTATTGAGGAGTTATGAGTTGAGTGGTTGACCAGCAAAGAAGAAAATAGAAATAATGAATGTGGTCCAACAGGAATAAGAAAATTGGGTGGCAGAAAAGAAGCAAGGTGTTGTGTTTGCAGTTCAAAGGACCAAAGAAGGAGATCAAGGACAGTATGCATCAAATGTAATAAGGGTTTGCATGGCGAGTGTTTATCTAAGCATAAGTGCTAATCAAAATGTGACAGAGTTACCCTATTTTGTATGTATTATATATGTAAATAATGTATATTAAGCATTTTCTAACTAATACCATAGGAAACATAACAGTTTTGGTAAATTTTTCATTTGCTGACAAAAATAAACATTTTTATTTTTAGTAACAATTTATAACAAAACAAATAATATTTCCAGACATTGTGAGTTATTCTAAATAATGTTGATTATTTACAAGTCTCTAACTAATAAATTGAATCTATGGTGATTTTATGAAAATTTATTAGAAATTCCATAAAAAATGCGAGTACCAAAGTTAAAAATTTTTATACCATGTAATACGTCATGTATTTAATACTTAGGAATATTCTGTTATTATAGAAAACACAACTGCACAATATAAATTCATATTAGACAAAAACAAATTTTGTTATAACAAATTTCAATTGTTGATAAAAAATTTAAAAATAATTTTGGTTTACATTTTTTTGTTAAACAACTATAAAGTGTACAACAAAATAAATGCCATTTCTAAAATCTTCGAGGTAATCTACATATTATTGAATATTTACAAGCTCCTAACTAATAAATTGAAGCCATGGTGTTTTTTTAAAAATCACCAAAAAAAATTTAACAGGGAAACCTGAAGTGGTGACTTTTTACAATATGGATAAAGGGAGGACGGATGTCTTCGACCATGTCATAGTTACACAACCGCCTGAATGACAAGTTGTTGGCCAATGCACGTATTCTACGATATGCTTGACCACGCGCGCATAAATTCGATGATTTTGTATTACTTAAAAATACAAAATGAAGTCATGCTATGCCGCCAATACTTGCAATTATTGGCAAGGTCATTAATGGAACAACAATTGCATTATCGATTAACGATGTCGACATTGCAGCAATATTTGCGTACTTTTATAAGAAGAGTTCTGCAAATTGATGAAGCTGTTGTGAGAAACTTTATGGACAGGTCAAATATACAGCGCAGATGCACGTTTTGTCCAAGGGCAAGTGATCGAATAGTGTCGACAATTTGTTTTTCATGTGAACGATGTATGTCGAACACATAGATTGGCCATTTGCCCAGATTGCGCTGACACAAATGATTTTGTTATTTTTATGATTTTTTTATATTCTTATCATTTAATTTTTACATTTATAAAAATATTATCTAATATTATTTTATTCACCTTCCCACCTTCATTTCACATCCTTACTTTAAAAAAAGAAGCAATCTGATGTGATATGATACGAAAACACACTGAACTTCATGTATGAGCGCGAAAACGTCGGTATTGAAAATTCATCATTTTCACTCTGCTCAATAAGTCAACTTTTATCAGCAGAGTATCCTGTAACATTTTGTATCTAACACTCCTAAGTATCCAATTTAAGAATTTGTTTTTTTCTTTGGTTAAGTAAAAAAAAGTTATGATTTTTTTAATGTAAAAATCACTTTCTTGCAAATCTTTTGGACTTTCTTTTATTATAATGTGATTTATAAAATAAACTATAAAATTAATTCCAATTTACCATCACCATCTCACGGTCTTTCGCAAATTAGGCACACCAATTAAAAAAAAAGTTTTCAATATGACAATATTCAAAGGAGATATTCAATAAAGAAGAATGGGGTGTTTCTACACCCCGCATGTGGAAAGTTGTAATTTTACAGAGGCTGTGTGATGAACTGTTAATGCAATTCAACGGCGGAAAGACCCAACAGTATTACGTCTCAAACATATCTAAACAAAGCTGCATCAGGAGATCGATTACTAAAATAAATATTATTTCCTTCACATTCAAAGCAACTTAAAGACCAATAGAACAAATTGTAAAATATCCAACAACACACGCATTTCAGCTAGATCAGGATATATCAATACAGACAAATCATTGATTCCTCTGCCATTTAATACAATTCAACAGCCGAGAGAACTGACAGTATTACGTCTCAAACATATCTAAACAAATCAGACGCCGGGTTAGACTGGTAGGTTGTGTGCCTGCCTTCTAATACAAAGGTCGCAGGTTCGAATCCTGCTGCGGGCATGGATGTTATGATTCGCCTTGGGGTTTTTCCTCTATCTGCAGACAGGCCTAAAAGAATTGGCATTGCGGGGAAGGCTTCATTAAAAAAAAAACAACAAACTAAAAAGTATTTCCATCACAAGAAATGCAATTTAGCGGCCCAGAGAACAAAAGAACCCAGGCGAGAAAACAAGCAATATGGGCGATCAGGCGATATGAATACAGACGCATCATTGATTCCTCTGCCATTTAATGCAATTCAACGGCAAAGAGAACCGACAGTATTACGTCTCAAGCATATCTAAAATCAGCTACATCAGGAGACCGATTACCAAACTAAAAAGTATTTCCATCACAAGCAATGCAATTTAGCGGCCAAGAGAATTAAAGTACACACCCGACTACACAAGCAATTCAGCTGCATCAGGCAATATGAATACAAACACATCATTGATTCCTGTGCCATTTAATGCAAATCAATGACCAAGATAACCTAAGGTATTACGTCACAAACATATCTAAACAAATCAGCTGCCTCAGGAGATCGATTACAAAACTAAATATTATTTGCTTCACAGTCAATACAATTTAGCAGCCGAGAGAATAAAAGAACCCACCTGACAACAGAAGCAACCCAGCTGCATCAGGCATTATGAATACGGACGCATCATTGATTCCCTTGCCTTTTAATGCAATTTAACGGCCGAGAGGCCACACAGTATTAAGTCTCAAACATATCTAAACAAATTAGCTGCATATGGAGACGTATTACCAAATTAAATACTATTCCCTTCACAAGTATTGCATTTTAGCGGCCGAGAGAACAAATAGTAACCTATACTACAGCACGAGCATATGAATACAGACGGATCGACTCCTTTGACATTTAATGCAATACAATGCCCGAGAGAACCGACAGTATTACGTCTCAAACATATCTAAACAAATCAGCCACATGAGGAGATCGAATACCAAACTAAAAAGTGTTTCCGTCACAAGCAATGCAATTTAGGAGCCGAAGGAACAGAAGAACCCAGGCGACAAAACAAGTTATATGGGCGAACAGGCGATATGAATACAGACACATCGATTCCTCTGCCATTTAATGCAATTCAACGGCATAGAGCACCTAGAGTATTGTCTCAAACATATCTAAACAATTCAGCTGCATAAGGAGATCGATAACCAAACTAAAAGTATTTCCGTCACAATCAATGCAATTTAGTGACCAAGTGAACCCACCTGAAGCAGTTCAGCTACATCAGGCGATATGAATACGGATGTGTCATTGATTCCTCTGCCATTTAATGCAATTCAACGGCCGAGAGAACTGACAGCATTAACTATCAAACAAATATAAACAAATCAGCTGCATCAAGAGATCGATTACAAAAATTAATATTATTTACTTCATAATCAATTCAACTTTGTGACCAATAGAACAAATAGTAAAATATCCGAGAACACATGCATTTCAGCTAGATCAGGCGATATCAATGTAGATGCATCATTGATTCCTCTGCCATTTAATGTAATTTAATGGCCGAGAGACCCGACAGTATTACGTCTCTAACCAATCTAAACCAATCAGCTGCATCAGGAGATCGATTACCAAATTAAATATTATCCCTTCACAAGTAATGGAATTTAGCGGCCGAGAGAACAAATAGTAACATATCCTACAACACAAGCCTATCAGCTGCTTCAGGCAATATGAATACAGACGCATCATTGATTCCTCTGCCATTTAAAGCAATTCAATGGTAAAGAGAACCGACTCTATTATGTCTCAAGCATATCTAAAATCAGCTGCATCAGGAGACCGATTACCAAACTAAAAAGTATTTCCGTCTCAAGCAATTCAATTTAGCGGCCGAGAGAATAAAAGAATGCACCCGACTACACAAGCAATTCAGCTGCATCAGGCGATATGAATACGAACACATCATTGATTCCTGTGCCATTTAATGCAACTCAATGACCAAGAAAAACTAAGGTATTACGTGTCAAATATATCAAAACAAATCAGCTGCGTCAGGAAATCGATTACCAATCTAAATATTATTTGCTTCACAATCAACACAATTTAGCGGCCGAGAGAATAAAAGAACCCACCAGACAACAGAAGCAATTCAGCTGCATCAGGCGATACGAATACGGACGCATCGATTCTCCGCCATTTAATGCAATTTAACAGCCAGGAGACCACACAGTATTAACTATCAAACATATATAAACAAATCAGCTGCATCAGGAGACCGATTACCAAATTAAATTTTCTTCCCTTCACAAGAAATGCAGTTTAGCGGCCAAGAGAATAAATAGTAACATATCCTACAACACGAGCATATCAGCTGATTCAGTCGATATGAATAGAGACGCATCATTGATTCCTCTGCCATTTAATGCAATTCAACGGCAAAGAGAACAACAGTATTACGTCTCAAGCATATCCAAAATCAGCTGCATCAGGAGACCGATTACCAAACTTAAAAGTATATCCATCAAAAGCAATGCAATTTAGGGGCCGAGAGAACAATAGTGCCCAGGCGACAAAGCAAGGTATATGGGCGAACAGGCGATATGAATACGAACGTGTCATTGATTCCTCTGCCATTTAATGCAATTCAATGGCAAAGAGAACCGACAGTATTACGTCTCAAACATATCTAAAATCAGCTACATCAGGAGACCAATTACCAAACTAAAAGTATTTCCGTCACAAGCAATGCAATTTAGCGACCGAGAGAACAAAAGAACCCACCTGAAGCAATTCAGCTGCATCAGGCGATATGAATACGGACGTGTCATTGATTCCTCTGCCATTTAATGCAATTCAATGGCAAAGAGAACCAACAGTATTACGTCTCTGGCATATCTAAAATCAGCTACATCAGGAGACCAATTACCAAACTAAAAGTATTTCTGTCACAAGCAATGCAATTTAGCGGCCGAGAGAATAAAAGAACGCACCCGACTACACAAGCAACTCAGCTGCATCAGGCATTATGAATACGAACTCATCATTGATTCCTGTACCTTTTAATGCAAATCAATGACCAAGAAAACCTAAGTTATTACGTCTCAACCCTATCAAAACAAATCAGCTGCGTCAGGAAATCGATTACCAAACTAAATATTATTTGCTTCACAATCAACACAATTTAGCAGCCGAGAGAATAAAAGCAATTCAGCTGCATCAGGCGATATGAATACGGACGCATCATTGATTCCCTTGCCATTTAATGCAATTTAACGGCCGAGAGACCACACAGTATTAACTCTCAAACATATATAAACAAATCAGCTGCATCAGGAAACCGATTACCAAATTAAATATTATTCCCTTCACAAGAAATGCAGTTTAGCGGCCAAGAGAACAAACTGTAACATATCCTACAACGAGCATATCAGCTGCTTCAGGCGATATGAATACAGACGCATCGACTCCTTTGACATTTAATGCAATTCAAAGGTCGAGAGAACCAACAGTATTACGTCTCAAACATATCTAAACAAATCAGCCGCATGAGGATATCGAATACCAAACTAATAAGTACTTCCATCACAAGTAATGCAATTTAGGGGCTGAGAGAACAAAAGAACCCAGGCGAAAAAACAAGCTATATGGGCGACTGGGCGATATGATTACAGACACATCGATTCCTCTGTCATTTAATGCAATTCAACGGCCTAGAGAACAGATAGTATTGTCTCAAACATATCTAAACAATTCAGCTGCATAAGGAGATCGATTACCAAACTAAAAGTATTTCTGTCACAATCAATACAATTTAGCGACCGAGAGAACAAAGAACCCACCTGAAGCAATTCAGCTGTATCAGGCGATATGAATACGGACGTGTCATTGATTCCTCTGCCATTTAATGCAACTTAACGGCCGAGAGAACCGACGGTATTACGTCTCAAACATATCTAAACAAATCAGCTGCATCAGGCGGTCGATTACGAATGTAATTTTTTTTCTAAGCTGGACAATGAAATCCCGTGGCCTAGAGATCCAATACCGTACAAAGCGAGTGAGAAGAAGGAACTCGGTTAGCCTTCCCCCGCTCTGCACAATTTCCTCCCAATGAGGGATATTCCGACATTACGAACAGAATCAGGCAATGTTATTAACCTGAGAACCGTAAGGGATGAACCCAGGATGCACAGTATGCCGGCTATCCGTTCGAATATTCGTCTGATGAGCGGAATTCTCCGTTAAAAATGTCTGATGTTCTTTCCGCTGAGGTATATATATAATACTAAAATTAGTCGCCGAGTACATTGCGGCACGTAGTGTGCATAGCACAATGTACTCCGCCCACCCCAATCTCGTGCGATCCGAACTTATACATGCTTATACACTCTTCTCGAAATGCTATGAATGGACGCCGAACACTCGAACCAACCAAGAATATCGGAAAAAATGGATAGTCGCACTGAAACTATCGATAGTTTCCGATAGTCATTCCTATCGATGTTTATCGATAGTTCTCCAACTCTGATAAATGGAATTTTATTCGCACTGTTGGAAATACTTGCGTATCTTGCCGATACTGAACATGACCGCCAACCAAAATTTTAGAATAGTTCGATTATAATGATCACGGATTGGTTGCAAAAAAGTTAGGTGACATAAAGTTACAGCTATACATAACGTAAACTAAAACAATCTGCAACTCACTTCTGCAGGAGACAGGAAAGACGGTAAGAACACGAGTTCTTCACCCTGCAGGGGGCTGTCAGCAAGGACTTAAAATTGCAGGAGTAGAGTCCCACGGTATAGGATGCAGATAAAGGTATTATGAGTGCAGCCACTAATACTAGGGAAATAACTAGAAATACAAATTCTAACGCATAACTACAAAGTAGAACTATAAGAAATGTGGTTAATAGCAAACTCTACTAAAAATTGTACAACTAATACTTAATACAATAAACTATATACAATGTAATAGGCAATAAACTTATTCAGAACGTGGGAGTGGCACAATCTTAGAGACTGGCCGCCTTAGCAACTTGTCACAAGATGTATAAGCCAGTGTCTGAATATGTTCCTATTTGCAGCTCGGGTGTTGTGCCTTTGGATATGAAAATTTCCATTCGTCAACCAAATGGAGTGGTTTCTGAAGTAAGATTGCTTTTTAATTTTGTAGCATGTTTTGAAAAGGGCAAAACTAATTAGATTCTTTATGCATGAGTAAAGTGGATAATTTTAAGCAAGTTTCTCAATTTTTATATTCCATATTTTCTATTAATTTAATTCCAGAATGAATATGTGATGGCTATTGTTCCTGATACCCTAGTTCTTCAGCCTGGAGAAAAGTTTCCGTTAAAAGTCACCTATCAACCTACTGTTGAGCAAGCAAATGAATGTGATCGGTGGTTGTCTTAGTGTTATTTTAATCTTCAGCTAATGTTGAATTTTTTAAAATTTTAGATATATTTTTGCCATCACCTCTCAACGTGAGGGGGAAACATTTTAGCCTTTATTCTAAATGAGGAGTTTGCAAACTATAGTGTGCAGACTACGTGTGATCATGTAATAATTCATCAGAAAAATGGAGAAACTGGCAGTGTTGTGGATTGGTTCTAAAAGTTCTGATGAATGCATTTCTCTTAGTGAGGCAGTCTTCTGTAATTTTTCTATTTGAAGTGAGTGGTGTTTCTTTGAAACATTTAATGCCAGTCATTAAAATTAAGTAATTTAGATTTCCTTGCAGTAATATTGAAGCACATGGCCTCCAAAATCATGGGGCCTGGGCGGTCTTTCCTACTCCAGTTTAAAGTTTCATGATAATAAAATGTATACTTCATAACTTTTATGATTATATTCCAAAATGCATGCCAGTGTTTACAAAAATTTAATATTGTAAACAGTAATTTACATTGAGTAAACACGTAGTGCTTTTAAGGTTTAATATAAGGTCGACCCTTCTTAAGAATCGCATTATTACTTAATACTATCTGTAAATTTCATAATGGATTTTATTGACACATCCTAAAGATTTTTATTGCATTGGCTATAAGCAATGCAATTTTTGTTTTATTTTTTTATAATTTTATCCTTTGCGATTGTTTGAGAGTCCTGTCAATATGAGGTGAAACTTAAAGGCATACCCCATGGAAAGTAGGCATTTTCTGCCAAAGAAAGAAATGAGTGTTGAGGTCACAGTAGTTCTAACATCCAAACATAAACGAGCTGCAGCGAGTGTAACTAATATCATTCAAGCCACACATACTGCGCTTGTATGGGGAAGTATTCCAGTTGGTTCAGATTTTGCAGAAATGAGCTTTAAGAAATTAAGAAATTCATCAGAGAAGATGGTAAGGATGACCGTGGTGGTTGCTGATTGTGTTGACTACAAGGTGAGAATCAGAATTTTTCTGAATTTGAAATGGTATTAATTTTATTAATTATTTGTGTGGTGAAAAAGCTGATCATTTTTAGCTTTTATTAAAAACTGTCTTGGTATTTTGTCATTGATATTATAGTGTTAACCAAATATGAAAATAATTTATTTTGCAGTTTGCAGTCTGACATGGTTGGAAAGGCATCATTTAATCTGCTTCCAAATGAAACTGAAAAAATGAAGGTCTTTTTTTGGCCAAAAAATCAGGACCAGCTGCAAGAAAGCTTTCCATATCAGTATTTGATATAAAGCATCTAGACAAGAATATTAAAAATAAAATGGTGTGTAGATTTATTATCACATATTAGTACATCTAATAACGTTAACATGTAAGAATTTGATAGTTTGCATGATATTGCCTACTAATACGATCATTGAAATCATATAATATGATGTGGCAGTGTATGTGTATGTTTTTCACCCACAGGATTAATGTAGCTTAAGCTGTGTAACTTCGCTGTTGTTGGAAAATCATATGTTATAATACAATAGATTAGAAGGTGCTTTTATCCTTCTGCATGTTAATCATGTTTTGGCTCTGTTCTCGGATGCTTAACTTTTATTTAAAATATAAATGATCACCTATATTATAGGTAATATTTCCTCAATTATGCAACAGCAAAAGTATTTCAATTGGGTCAGTGCTGCAATTGACCTGTACAAGATTGTGCATGTTTTTAAAAACTAAAATCATGTAATTTTTTTCAAATTGGATCACTTGTCACATCATCTCTCAAATCATCATGTAAACAAGAGAATTTTTAATCTTGTCTTATTGTTTAAAACAAAAGGATAAGTAATTAAGTAGAAAAAAATTGAACAATTAAGTACATAATTATCTTTGGTACCTCTGATAGCTATGACAAGGATATGAAAAACTAGATGCCTTTTTTTCTACAATACAGTCACATCTTTAGAATTTACTTTCATTGAATCATCACTGAAGATGACTGCATTGTAACTCAGATGCACATCTGGTTTTTCATAAAATTGTTATTACTATAATAAATTCCTATGATAAGCACTTATTTGTTAATTTTTTATACTTAAGCACTTACTCTTGAACATCATCATCATCATTTCCCTTTATCCAGTTCCAACCGGGTCAGGGTGTGGATGGTATTTCTCCACCTTTCTCTCTCTCTCTCTCTCTCTCTCTCTCTCTCTCTCTCTCTCCACCACTCCTCCTCCATCATTGTGTTCCAGTCCAGGTTTCTTCTTCTTACACTGTCCCTGATCGAATCCATCCATCTCGCTCTGGGTCTACTTCTGGTCCTTTTCCCCTCCATTTTAGTTTCCATTGCCTGTTTTGATATCCTTCCCTCTTCCATCCTCTTTACATGTCCAAACCATCTTAATTTAATCTTCTCAGTTTTTTCATTCAACTTTTCTGCTCCAATTTCCTTTCTAATATCTTCATTTTCAATCTATTCCTTCTTGTATTTCCTAACATACTTCCTAAGAATTTCAATTCATTAGCATGTATTTTACTTTCCTCCATCTTTGTCATCGTTCAGATCTCGGCAGTATATGTTAGTATGGGTGCATAGTACATTTTGTACATTATCTCTTTATGCTTTCTTGGGATTTCTTTCCTCCATATTAATTTCCTTACTCTGGTAAAATACACTTCCCTGTTGTATTCTGTTGTTAATCTCCCTGTCTAGTCTTGCATTTTGCATTATTTCACTTCCCAGATACTTGAAGTTCTTCACTATTTCAAGATTTTGACCTTTCCCTTCTCTTTCCCCTCTTGTCATTACCATTACTTACTCTTTTCCACACTAACTTTCATACCATATTTCACAATTTTTTCATTTAACACATCCAGTTGTTCTTGTACTTCATTGCTGTTATTTCCCCATACTGCGATTTTCTCCTCAAATAACATTATCTTCATTTCTATGCCACCATATGCTTCGTTTGTCTCCTTCATAATTTCATCCATAACCATTATAAATAACAGGGGTGACAACACGCTTCCCTTTCTTAGCCCTGTTTCATTCCTAAACCATCCTGTTTTCCCTACTTGGGTCTGTACACAGCTGTAACAGTTATCATACATTGCTTTCTCCGTCTGTATTGTTGCTTTTCCAATTTCCTTCCTTGTCATGGTTTCCCAGACTTTTTCTCTGGGAACCCTATCATACATCTTCTCTAAATCTTGAACATATATGTCAAATTTAGTGGGTGACCTCCTTAAATGTCAATTTTTTAAAATGAGATTTTGTTGTATATATCATTAGAAAGGTATTTTCTTATTTTATCAGATTCCTTTATATGGATATGGTGGTCATTGCAAGGTATAAATCATCTCTCTGCCAAGAGATTTAGCTGGTCGACTCTGGCTGAATATAGGTTTGATCTCCATGGCTGCAACTGCTTGTAGTGTTTCCAATTTTAATTCTCCTCAAAGGCTGAGGTTATCGCGGCCATCATCACCCTTTTCACTTGCACCTTCTGTGAAAAATAGACTCCAGTTTCACAATTCTGGCAAACTACCTGCATTTGTGAAGATTGTTCCATTGACGTTGGGTAAGATATTGAAATGATACTAGAATAGAAAGTTTTGATGCCCAAATTGAATGATAGGCTCATAATTTAGAGGCAGTGGATTGTAACAGTACTCTATTATGCTCTTGTTAAGTGAAACTTATTGAATGATTCAAGAGAAATTTGTGAAAAAATGGGGAATTTATTTGAAATGATTTATTACATTTTATTGTATGCTTTTATGTAATACATTTTTATTTTGATTGTGGTCAAACTGTGAGCTGAGCTTTTCTTTATAGATAACTCAAAAAAAGAATGCAAAATGACTCTTGGCAACATTTAGTAAAATTCATTTTGCATTATACAGTAAAGCCTCTTATCTTATAAACTCCTTAGAACGAAGAACTCCATATAACGAAAATTATCACCTGTCCCAAAAAATTCACTAATAAAACTATACAGGCAGTCCTCGACATCCGTACATTACAAATATGAATCGAGAAATTGAAAATGGAGGGGGGTAGGACGGGGAGCGAAAAGGAGGTGCGGAAGATATCTGAAGGAAACACTGCGGACTTTGGTATCGATCGAATAGGAATTTTATAACAATTACGAATATGAAGCGAGAAATTGAAAATGGAGAGTGGGTAGATAGAGGGGAGGGAAAAGTGGGTGTGGAAGATATCTGAAGGAAACACTGCGGACATTGGTATTATGAATATGAAGCGAAAAATTGAAAATGGAGGAGGGTAGAAGGAGAGGGAGGGAAAAGGGTATGCGGATGGAATCCGAAGGAAACACTGCAGTTTTTTTAACTAATGTAAACACCTTATGTATTTAGACTAAATTTAGACAAATCAGTTTAGGGGAATCTACTCCATGCCAATGACCCTTCTTTTCTTTGTTCACACACACATTCACAAATACACACACGAGCACTTCCTTTCCGAAAAAATTGCCTAAATACGCATTTTGGAATCTTTTTGATGGATGATGGAATCCTTGATTCTGAAATGCATATTTAAGCAATTTTTTTTTGGAAATGAAATGCTCATGTGTGTCTTTGTTTTGTGTGCATTTGTGTGTGTGTAAACAAAGAAAAGCAGAGTCACTGGCATGGAGTAGATTCCCGTAAACCAGAGTCCATGTGAGTATTTTCCTTTTTTAAAAAATATTTGTATGGTTATTAGGAGGTTCTTCCATTTTTCTTCTTTCAAAAATCCTTTTAATTTTCAGATTCAGTTTCATCCCATTTCAAGTCCATTTCTCCAACCTCAACGAAAAATTATTATCAAGGGTCAACACTACACCACATTCAAAGTTAGATTCCAGCCTCAAAAACCAGGTTCTACCAGAGCACATTGCTTGTGAATGCTATTTCTCAAGTATGCACTGTCAGAAATGTCATTGCAGTTTCTCTTAAAGGAAAAGTGATAGTATGATAATTCTATTATGTTGTAGCCAAATCTACTGTTGATGGAAAGATATTAATTTATTGTGTTATAAATAGGTTTTGGTTCGAATTTGGAAAGCTGTGGTAGAGCTAAAAGATGTATGCTCATCTTTTAGGCTTGATGTTTTTAACAAGATCCTCATTATCATTAATTGATTTACAGTCTAGAATTGTTAGTCATTGAAGGCATCTGTTTGTGAGATTCATATTTTTAAAAGATTGTGACACAAAACTATTTTTAGAAACATTTGTGTATCATATTGTAAATAACATTTAAGTTCTCTTTCCAATTGCTATTATTTTTTTTTTATAAAATGAAGTCTTTCAAGTTTGAACCATAATTTACAGCTTTGAAGTTTGCAGTGTACATTTTTACATCATTCCATATGTTGACATAAAACATGACATAATCTGTTATATTACTAAATATTTTGTCCAAAATGCTTTTCATAGCTTTATGAAAATCATGTAATTAGAACAATCTCTACATGCTTTTCAGAACTAATAAGTTTTTGAGATAAAGAATGTCATGTTATACAAATAATGACCAACTGTGTACCTGTTGAAGAAATGGTTTAATCAAATATGAATAGAATTCTAAGTTATAAACATAATTTTATATTTTTAATTGTCATGCACAGAGAAAAATGAAACTTTTTAAAACTTGACAAAGTAATTGTTACTGTAATATTTGCAGGCTATATCTTGTAAAAAATATTGTTCAAAGGATGAAATGAATATCTGCAAATCTATAAATTAAGGCAACCATTGTAATTATGTATATTATGGGCAGATTGGTAGAATTTGTGCTCCTGTATGAAGGGACACATAAACATGATTTTGTGAAGAACTCAAACTGACAGCTATACATCTCTTAAGAGTAAACCTGATATATACTAGCTTTGCCATAGTTTGAAAAGAAAAGACTAGATTAGGTTTTTATTAGCAACTTGAAATTTTTAACTTCCTCTTCTGAAAAGTGCACCATAGTTTTTCTAAAGAATCATTCCCATCCCATTCCCTAATACTCGGTTACTTTTAACCTTTTGTTTAGCCTTCATAATTCTCTGTATCCTCAATTTTTCAGTCTCCCTCTTTTCTTTGGCATATACTCTGAATTGTCCACCTTTTTCATTCAATTGATGTTACAGAATCATAGTCAAAAATTACATTGCGGTAAGTTTGGGTAGTATTATTTTTGTATGTGTTAAACTCATGAGTCAGTTTCATAATTCTTTTATAGCCTGATGGTAATGCAGATAATTTTTGTGATGGAATTGAAAACTGAAAGCATTATATAATTTGTCCTAAACAGTTTAATGCATTGTCTTGTGAGCTACTAAATTTTTTTAACATATGCATAGGATATTGTAACTATAGGCATTTATACAGTATTTATGAAAATTGAGTAAATAAATAATGACATTTAAATTCTTTAATTTATTATGGGCGCATTTACATTGCATATCTTCAGCTAGCGATTGGTAATTGGGCTTGTAACTCAATACAAAGAGTCATAAACAACCTTTAAAATGTTCATGGGTAAATGCATTTCTGGTTTTAGATTTAATTAGGATCATATTAGAAAATATTGATCACATAAATAAGTGGAAGGCAAATATGCTTTAAAAATAAATGCAACTTTTTTATATTTGAAAAATTTTCAGATGGAACAAGTTTCCAAAAATTTCATTTTCCAGATCTTTTGCATCCATGTTGAACATATCTTCTATTTCGCTATAAATTTCTACGGTGTCAGTTTCAGTGAAAGATAATGAAAAAATGTTACAATGGGTTTGTGTTGTATGAAATTTAGAAAACATTCTTTGAATTCAGTTTATAATTTGTCTAGCCTCTCACTGCATCCGTGGGCGACTCCAATCTTCCTAAAGAGCAAATGGTTCTGTGTGAGTGATGTATTGGGCACCCCTGCATTATACCATCTGTGATACGATTCTCTTCCTTTGGATGAAAAGTTTAGCTGTCTTAAAGGAAAGTCTATTTTGAAGACAATTTGTTTTTTCCCAAATTTGAAATGAAAGTTATTATTATTAGGTAAACATACTTCTGTCTTTGTGTTTTTTTATAAATACAAATATTTGATTTACAGTTGAGCCACTATTCTTCAGTATATAAGGAAACTTGAGTCCATAAAAATTGTTTCAAAAGTGTAACTAAAAATTTATTCCATTTTCTAGAAGTATTGTTCTTCATAGTCCCATGAGGAAAATTGTTTACATCTCAACTAGATTATTATTGAAGACATTATTATATTTTGAAATGACTGTACAGCTCAGGAAAATACATGTTTAATTACTTACCGAATTACTTATATCCAATGCTCTCCTGTATAAATTAGTTTTATATCTTATATGTTTAGCTTTGTTATTTTACAGGCATATCATTTATTTGTAAATAATTATATGATTCACCCTTTTATAAAAAATTGTTCTGATAAAAAATGTAGATCTCATATTGATGTATTTTATTGCAGCTTCTTTTTAGCACTAAAGTCACACTACTTTGTGTTCAATTTTTATTATTCTATTATAATTGCATTTGATGTTTTTATTGTTTTATTATTTAATAACAGTTTTGTATTTTACAACAGGGAGATTACCATAAAACAATTTTAATGCCCTAACTATAAATATAAGAACAAATATCAAATAATGACTGAAAAATCTTATATTTGTTGGTTTATGTTACTGAATTGGACTAATTACAAGGCTATTTTGTCTATATAAAAGTTTGACAAAAATCTGCACTTTATAATAGTGGTTGAAGATATCTCTTTTACAAGCAACAATGGATGAACAAAATCACTGGTAAATTGTGAAAATTGTATATTTTCTTAAATTACATTATATGATTTATTGGTTGTACGTAGTGAAACTAAAATTAAAATAAAGGATGTTTTGATGTATAAATTAGAATTTTTATGCCTAATAAAATACTTTTCTATTTTAGAGCTTAATAAACTTATAGGCCTCTCATGTTTGATGTTACTGTATAATTGGGCCAATGATTATTTAAATGCTTGGGTGATTCTTTTCTATATTACTGTTTTGCAGTATTTCATGTTGTCAAAATATTTCCTCAAAGAATTTGTGCAAAAAAATTATTTTCCTACAGTTTGTCCTTGTTTTACAAAATACTTTTGGATATACTAAGTGCATTACAAACAGTAGATTTGAAAAATTTATATTAAAGTTTTAAAATATGTAAGTACTTTGAAAGATTTGAGTATTCCTTCAATGAAAACAGATTTAGTTAGGTTTTTATTAAAATATTTGGAATGCATTAATTTACTTGTGAAATATTTGTTTCAGTAAGAGTTTCCTCCAAATGATGCTCTTTTGGAATCCTTGGTCGAATTGCACGAGGAATGTAGACTTATAATTCCAAATTGATGGAGATTTGCTGGTGGTATTCCAAGTGTTGTAGCCAACTAAGCAATTGAAAACAAAATTTAGTATAAATCATCTAGCAACAGATTATATATATGCAATTTTAATCACATTTAAAAGTCTATGTTTTGATGCTGCTATAGTTTATTGTAGCCATTATCCATATGGCTGTAAAGTGGATGAGTGACCTACATATACATTTCTATTGCAACAGGGACCTCTTTAGGGTTAATTTATGGATTACTTATTATCTACTGATAGGAACCATTCTTTGTCTCTTACAATAGGAAGTTACAGCGAAAATATCATGGCATGAATAATATTTTTTTAATACATGTGTATGGATTTTCTTGGTTTTAATTTAAAATTTTAATTTTTTTAGCTTCTCAAATATTATGACAAACATTAGATTATTGATTTTTTGAGATTTTTATTATTCATAACTCATAAAAAGTGAATAAGTCATTTGTTATTCACTGCCAATAGTCATTAGTGATGGGAAATGAGGGGTATAGAAAAATTAGGTTTTATAGCTATGAATACATTTCTCTTATTTACCATCCATATTTTTGTTACATTATAACCCATTTCATCAAGTACTTCCTTATTAAATTTTTTCTTACAGTTAGTCATATTTTATCATCTAATAAATGCACTTGACAATAAATTATATTTTTTGGGGTTCTTATTAAATTTATAGCTATTAAAGTCAATAACAGTTTAAAAAAGCAATTATTGAGTCATGTCTTGACTAAGTCTTTATCTCTAATCATATGCTCTGCATTTGATATTAAACATTTGATCTGTTATGTTTACCAGAGTTGACCACCTAAATTATCTTTCTGGAGTAGAATTGGGATAATGACAGTTGAGACATGACTTGGACAACAACCAAGGCAACCAAAAAAGTTTTATTTGGGAGTTGTAATTGTGTCATAGAATAGATAGATATAGAAGGGAGATCGTGCAGCTTTGATTTGGTTGAAAAATTACCTTATCCTAGCACACATTAATTGTCTTCCTTTCAAGTAAGATTAATATTTACTTATTTAAAAATTTGCTCATTATAAGTATTTTTTTATGCTTTGTTTTCAAATTTACTCATTGTTTAAGGCAAGATTTGATATAAATATATTAATATAATTGTTTCCTTGATAAAATTATCATGATAAATCTCTAAATTGTAAGATTCATGTTTACATATAAGGTTGAGGAATATACGAAAAACCTGAACTTTTCAGTTTAGGTAGCCCAAAGAAATTCATAAGTCCTGAAAAGTAATTTCTCGCTTCATTTTTCTGCTGAGTGTTGGAAGCATGTATCAGAGGGAACGAATTCATAATGCATGTTGCCTTTATGATTGAAAAAACAATCAGCATTGCTTTCACATTCGAGTGCACTTGTCGTGCCTTCTTGGGGGAGGCAAAACAGGACTCTTCCACTATGAGGATTGTTGTTTGGTCTCATAGTTATAACCATAAACCCAAGTCTCATCACCGGTGATGAAATTTTTCAAAAGATTTTCACAGATGGAAAGTCGTTGCAGTTTCTGGTCATCAGTCAGGAGTCTTGGCACAAATTTTGCTGAGACCCGATGCATTCCTAAATCTTCCGTTAAAATTGTGTGGTATGAACCAATGGATACTCCAACCTCTTCCATGACTTCTCGGACAGTCAGCCGACCATTTCCATGGATAATGTTTCTCACCTGGGCAATCAGAAATTCAGATCTTGAAGTTGAAGGACGGCGAGACCGCTTATCGTCATCCGTTGAAGTTCTTCCATTTTTAAAATGTTTGAACCATTCGTAGGTGGTTGTTTTACTCAATGCATCATCGCCATAAGCTTGACGCAACATGTGGGTTTCTGCTGCTGTTTTCCCCAGTTTGAAATAGAATTTAACACAAAATCTCTGCTCCTTTATGGACTCCATACTAAACGCGACAAGACAACAACACACTCGATCACAAAACTGGCTGTAAAAACTAAACGAAACATCCGATCTACTTGAAACAAAATGGCTTGCATAACTGATAGTCAGATTGCAAGATCACTGAAACAGCACCTCACGTGGCTGGTAGCAGTCGTGCTCTATGCAGTCATTTCGGGAACTTTTTGAACACGCCTTGTACATTTAATTTAATATTTTACAGTTGCCCCAATTGACTTTGTTAAAATGACTAGTACATGGAAAATGAAGAAACGAACCCTAGAAGAAGAAAAAAGAGTGTTCCAAGAATACTGGACTGAAAGATATTGTTTTGTGGTGCAAAAAGATAAAATTGTTAGTTTAATTTGTAACCAAATTGTAAGCGTACCAAAATAGTACAACTTAAAACGGCATTTTGAAACAAATCACCCAGAATTCAATGAAAAGTTTCCTGGGGAACTTAGAAAAAATAAGGTTTCTTCCCTGATTCAGTCACTGAGAGCACAACAAAATGTTTTTAAAAGTGTTCGGATACTTCAGAGCAGATTGTGGAAGTTAGTTTTGATACATCCCAATTGGTTGCTAAATCTTTGAGACCCTTTACTGATGGTGATTTTGTGAAAAAAATGTTCAAGTATTGTGTCACAAAAGCTATGTTGTACAAATTGCATTAAGAAGTTTGAAGCCATCAGCTTAAATCGGATGACCGTGCAACTGCAACTGAAGTAGATGAATCGACAGATGTCACACCAACCTCACAAATGTGTATATTCGCACGTGCTGTAATGCCAGATTTTGAAGTGCATGAAGAACTCGTAAAGCTCTGTCCATTGACAGATCAGGCCAAAGGATCTGATTTTCTTGAGGGATTGCTTAAAAGTCTTTATAAGCATAATATGGACTTAAATAAACTTGTGGGGATAGTTGCCGACGGTGCACCTTCTATGACAGGTACTCAAAACAGGATGGTATATCTTCTGTCCAAACGTCCAAAAGTTAGGGCTCAAAAATGAGTTGATAAAATATCACTGCATAATTCATCAGAAAACCTAATTGGGAAGGATCTAGGATTTAGTAAAGTTATGAGTGATGTTTTAAATACAGTCAACTTCATAAGACAATTCAAAGCTTTTCTTGAGGAAATTGAAGCTGAATATGGCGATGTTCTGTATTATTCTGAAGTTCAGTGGCTTAACAGAGGCAAGGTTTTGCAACGTTTTATATCGCTCTTCAAGAAGATAAAAATGTTTCTGTCAGAAAAAGGACAAGCAGTAAATCATCTCGAACCTCCAACACGGGTATGTGACTTGGCATTTTTGAATGATATTACTGCAGATTTAAACGAACTGAATCTGAGATTGCAAGGAAAAACCACCTGATATATGAACTTGTTCACAATGTAGCCCTGTTCCAAATTAAATTATCATTATTTCGGGAGCAACTGTTGAAGAACAATACCTGTCACTTTCCTAACTGCCAACAGATATTTAAAACATACAATGTGAATAGTGTCAAATATCCAGTAGTGATTCAGTGAGAGATTTACAGACTTTGAGCGAGACAAAATGTTGTTAGAAACATGTGCGAACCCTTCTGAAGCCTCATATAAAGACACTGACTTCAGTTTACAGTTCAAATTCATCGATCTTCAGAGTAATGATGAACTGAGGTCAAAATTTAAGGAGGGAATTCTGCTAAATTTTTATAAACGCCTTCCTAAGGAATCCTATTCAAATCTACGACGGATGGCAGTTATTTGCACAAATCTGTTTCGAAGCACCTATATATGCAAACACGCATTTTCATTGATGAAATTGATCAAATCGAAATATCCGACCAGTTGATGGATGAAAATCTGTTTTCAATCTTGCGGCTGAACACAACAAACACTACACCAGATATTGTTTAACAATAGCAATGCAGGTTCAATGATGGCATTGAGGCAAATTAAATTCACTTTAAAATAGAAAGGTTGATTGATCCTATTTTCTATTAATTTTGTGTCAGAGCTTTCTTATTTAAATGAAAAGTTCAATTCATGCAGAAAATTAAGTAGTAATTATTATTTAATACCATCATTATTTAATAAAAAATTTTAATATCCTGTAAAATGTAATAAAATAAATTTTAATTCAGATTTTCCTTAAATTTATATATTCAATATAATTTTCTTTCATAATGCGGCCTGCAGACTTGGAGAAAATGTTTAATTCAGTCCTTTGATAGAAAAAAGTTGTGCACCACTGTTCTATAACAACATCACTGAAAAAAGTTGATCTGTAGTGTCCAGTGTCATAATATCAGCCATTACGTAAATATTCTCAAGCATCCTCCGGCATCTTTAGAAGTACCCAGGGGTACATGTACCCCAGTTTGGGAAACACTGATTTAGATGAAATGCTATTTGCCAAAAGTATATTTATAGTAGGTAAATATGGTTTAATGGAAGTCTTCCTTGATTAATTGTGTGTATCTGCAAAAGTTTGTAACTAATATTATACTACTAGCATAAGTGCCCGTTGAATTTCAACGGGTTTAATGAATCTAAATTTTCGTCAATGCAACATGTAAAAATCGCAAGAATAAAATTGTGCACTGTTTTAACCATCGAATATTTCTATATTATAAGTCTGTTTTAATTAACTAAAATCTCACAGAAATTCCTTGTGAATAAAATAGTACCTTTCTTTCTACTAAAATAGCCATTGTTATTAGTTTTAAATTGATTATAGCATTAGGATTTCATTTTCATTAAATAAGCAGAATTCCGGTTCCAAAAAATTGGTTCAATCTTCAATTGCCTCTGATAATACTTTAAATAGATTTTGGAATATAATGTACCTCAATATCGTTTTTTGTCTGCTCAGCACTCTTGCTTTCTCATTCTCCGAAACAATCACTTACACCAGTTTTAAATGGATTTCAAACTTAGAAGAGAACTTGATTCAATTCGATTAAAATAACCACATAACAAACTTCTTATTCCAAAGAAAATCCTTTTATAATATGCAATATTAACCTAGAATTCATTCATTCTGAAAAGTGAATAAAAGTACCATATACATATATTTCTTTCAACGAAAATAGCCACTCTTAACAGATTTTAATGGATTAATGCATTAGCATATCAGTTTCATGAAATAAGCAGAATTCCGGTAACAAAAAAATTTGTTCAATCTTCAATTGCCTCTGATAATACTTTAAATAGATTTTGGAATAAAATGTACCTTAATATCGTTTAGCATTTGCTCATCACTCTAGACTTCTCAGTTTTCGAAACAACAACTTTCAGTAGTTTTAAATTGACTTTTGCTTTGAAATATACTTGAGTCAATTCAGTACAACTTCCACTTTACATACTGTAAATTCCAAAGTAACTCCTTTTATAATAGGCAATGCTAGCCTAATATTAATTCATTCTGTAAAGTGAATAAATAAACTTCTTTCTTTAAACTATAATAGCCACTGTTATTAGATTTAAATGGATTATAAGCCTTAGAACTTACTCTGTATTAAATAAGCACCAAAATTCCTTTTATAAAAACAAATCAATTCATTAAAAGATCCACTGTTGTTTCTTTGAAAATTGCCTGTTAACAGTTTTAAATGTCCTTTTAATTTTAATTGAATTTTAATTTATATTCGTTTCCAAACTTCGACCATTGTTACGAAATCAATTCGAGGAATAACAATATAAATTCGTAAGCACATATGGTTTACAAAGAATTTAATTTAAGAATGCTTTTTATTTCCAGTTTTTCTAAAATGACACTGTTGATACTTAAAATTTTTTATATTTACGTTAATATACTTATTTTCCACAAAACACGCCAATCTCTCCCCTTCCTTCTTCTCTCGCTCTCTCTCTCTCTCGTATTGAAGTATTCAAGGCACGCTTATTCCCAGAAGGATATATACATTAATAGTAATTTGAGGTGTAACAATGATAATGGTCAACATAGCAACATCACGTTAAAATGGCAAGATTTCCACAAAATATGCAAATTAAACGTTTCACGTGGAATATTTCGAACTGTGGGTGAAAAAAGACGAACGGAATAAGAAACTTTATAAATTTTTCTTCAAAATGGTTCAAATCCGAAGGTCGTCTGTTAATTTCTTCTAATTTTAATTTCCAAATGAATAAAAGTCTGCACGTCGAAAAATCGCATTTTACATGTTAAGTAATGGGAAATGGAAATGCCTCTGTTGGAGGCGAACCAAGGAATTTTTTCTCGATTTAAATTCATCATTCTCTGAATAAGTGTTAATCAAGCATCCCTACCAAATTTCAAGTTTCTATCATTATTATTTGTCAAGTTATTAGCATTTGCATAATGTGACCAACCAACAGATGATGGCTTTTATTATATTAAATTACCAGGGGCAGATTGGGACACCGGGGCTGCCTTTGAGGTTGATGCCTCGGCCAGGAGCTGTTGCTTTTCCATACTCTAAAGTAGTGTTTCGCAAAATATGGGCCGCGACCTCCTAGGGAGCTGCAACATTATTTTAGTTGTTAGGTGGGCCGATATCCGAGTATTTGCCCGGGCCGATTTTTGCTCCCAATCCGCCCCTGACTATTACTATCAATTGAGTGGAGATAATGCCCTTTACAGTTGTGACAGGCAATTGTCTTCATCTTTTAAAGCTTTTCATTTATTTATTCTCTATTTAATATTTTAATTTAGTAATATTTTTCATGAGTTATTATTTTATATTAGTGAAGATTGCCATTGATTAATCCCTGTTTGCTTTACTGATACATATACTTACTAAAATGGTTCACTCATTTTAGTGGTGGTTCATCTTTTCTTACACTGAGTTAATTCTGAGTTAAAATTTTGTTAGCCTTCATTATCTAAATTTGCAGCATCAATCTTAGCTCAGCCAGCAGTCTGCTAGTGTAAAATTCTGAAACACATTTAAATTCAATAAAATGTTCTTAATACCTTTAATATACCTCTCTGTTTGAGTCCAAATAACTTTACAAAAAATATTATTCTGAATATACAGTCAGAGATTATCTTTAAATAAATTAATTTCACCCAACAAGATACAACTTACATTTAACAATGAGTTTGCACTCAATATTGACCCTCATTTTGTTCAAGATCTTGCACAGGATAAATGCTGAGAAGCTCATTTAAGTGCTCTAAGGGAAAATCGAATCCATTCCTGTACATCTTCATTCTCTGGCAATCTCTTCTTTGCTTCGTCTGATGCAGTCATAAGTGCACCCTCTGCATTCTCAATTGAGCCAGATATTGCTTCCAATCTCGTTGTTAGTATAAGAGAGTTGATAAGCCATGTGGCTGTCCCCTTTTGATTCCCTAAAAGCAAGTATAATCACCATTTTCCTCTGAATAAAATTATTATTTTACAAAATTTGGATCCTCTTGTGAGGTTTATAAATCAGTCTAAAATCATGAGAAATGTATTGATTTACTGTAAAAAATAAGTCACGTTGGCTCAATTTGTTTATTTTTTAATTACCTAGGTATTAAATAGCATACCAAAGCAGGATTTGGGCAGGATATCTTTGGATTAGGAGACGGACATGCTAACCAGTCCCATATCAAGGAGTTTGTTAGCTTTCTTTCATTATTTATTTAACACAATAAATGTAGAGGCTTAAGAGAAAATTACAAATATACAAGTTTTGGTAAAAGTTTATGCCTCTCATCTTGCAGTTTCATGATTTTGGCTCTCAAGTTAATTGGTTAATGAAATTTAAACGTAAAATTGAAAATATATTAGTTAATTTGAGTTTTAGAGAGCTGAGATGATCATTTGATAGCCCAAGAAAATCTTTTGTTACTGTGGTATTAGAATTATGTATAATCTATTTAGGATAAAACTTTTATTTGACATATCCAGGTCAATTTTGCATGAATTACCATACATATTAACTTGCATAATTGCCCTAATTTTTCACGATTTTTTACACTAAAACAAAAATGAGACAAATACATGGTTTACCCATATCGTATGAAAGTGGTCATATAAAAAAATCTTTTATTTCATAATTCTGATGGGGCAGTTTTGCGATAGAAGCAATTATGCAAGTAAATACAGTACTTTATATCAGATCATATAAATGAAAATTTTTTATCTGTCAAAGATAATTCATAATTATTTTTTTTATAAAAGTAATTTTTGGGGGTTTTAGTCTTTCCTGAAATTCATTCACAGGTCATAATATGAAGCCTGCGAATTCAGAAATTTTTCTTCTTAATATATGCTAGAAAACCTTTCCAATATCTGTGTTTATAATTTTAAATGATGCCTATATTTGAATATTTTTTGAAAAATAACAACTTCCCATCAGCTATGCCTCCCCACTCATCTTCACCACTTCCAATTGCCTCATGCTCTTCCATAAGAGCCCTCCTAGATGCAGCCAATGCTCTTCGAGACCACTGTTTGGCCAATTCAATGTGCCCTATTTGTAGACAATTTCATGGAAAAGCCAGGCTTTTTCTAGTTCTCCTTCATATGCTCTGGTAGTAGCTGACAAAGGTTCATGAGATTCATATGTATTGGTTGCTGTGTCTCTTTAAGGGAAATGAAAACAGTCAAAATTGTTAAATTTTGGATAATTATCAAAGTTTAGGAATGAAGCTGTATTGCAGTGGTTCTTAACCTTTTTGAGCCGCAACCCAGATTAGACTAATGGTTTTGATCTCGCGACCCATGAGTCAGAAATAAAAAGAGTTGTAAAATAAAAGACACGAATCAGTATAACGAATGTTACATTTTAATGATTTAATGAAATGAACATACCCATATATGTGCATACGTTCATACATAAGGAAATCTTCCCAAGTGATATTAGTAATATTCTAAAACGTGTTATAAATATGTAAAAAATTATAATATTGTACATGTTAATGTGAACCTTGACTTTGTACAAGTTTCAAAAGTTCTTCAAATCGCGGTTTTATGTTTGAAAGGCTGCATCTTAAGTCATGCTCTGGCTGTAATCGGTTTCGTAACTTGGTTTTTGTAATTGTGAGGGCCAAAAAACCTGACTCGCACAGATATGTAGTAGTAAAGTGCTTCATTTCCCAGGATTAGTTTTTCCTTTTTTACATTCAGTATTTTTACTAAAATTGTAACTAAGTGTCTCGTCACTTTGTACTTCGATAAGTTGCTCCTGCAAATTAGTAATATTTACAAAATCATCATGAAAATAATTCACTTCAAAATTAAATGGGATGCGCACCCCTGTTGTATTTCGCGATATCCCCTGCTGGAGTGTGGTGATCGAATTCTATTATCAGTTTTCTCTATGTCGGTGAAATTAACATTTTCGTCTTCAATAAGTAGATTCAGAGTCGGGAACGAAGTAACTTTCCTATCGTCCACTTTCCTCTTCCACAACTTCAGCTTTCCTTTGAAACCAGTTATCTTCTCAGTTAACCCAATAAGTGTCTGATCATGGCCGTGCATAGAGATATTTAGGTTGTTGATTTCGGTAAATATATATGAAAGATAGGCTACTTGAAGCATCCACTTTGAATCTGAGAATCTTGAAACAGGGTGATTTTTCTCGGTTAAAACAATTTCCTCCTCATTGCGTAATGCTATAATTCGCTGAAGGTCTGTTCCTCGAGACAACCACCTGACCTCACAATAATATAGTAAATGTTCATATTCAGAGCCAAAATCAGAGCACATCTGGCTAAAAATTCTACTATTGAGAGACCTCGTTTTTATAAAATCTGAATTATGTCATCCATCACGTCTCCAACTCTGGCAATAGACTCTTTGAAGCAAGATTTTCTCTATGTAGGAAGCAGTGAAAAATTTTAATCTGCGGATGAATTTCCTTTACTCTTGCACAAAAACCTTGACAAGCTCCAAGCATTGCCGGTGCACCATCGTTGCATACACTGAAGCATTGAGTCCAGTTCAATCCTTCTTCATTAAAAATTGAATATACCATTTTAAAAATATCTTCTCCAGTTGTTGTGGTGGAAATTGGTCTGCAAAATAAAATGTCCTCTTCCATATCTTTTACACCTGGATATCGTACATAAGCCATGAGTTGGGCATCATTACCTACATCAGTTGGTTCATCCAGATTGATACTAAATACTCTGCTTGTTTTTGTAGCTGCAATTACTTGTTGTTTAATGTCTTTTGACATGCCGTTAATATGCGTACGAACTGTATCATTTGACAATGGAATCTGTTGCAATTTCTTAGCAACTTCATCTCCGCAGATGTTATGCAACATGTCAATAGCTGCCGGCTTCACAAGGTGCTCCCCATTGGTATGTGGCTTTTTCTGCTTTGCAATCTGCCAAGCAACATAATGAGAAGCCAATGTACACACAATATATAACGCTGTTGTTTGGAGCATCCAACTTCAGTCGTTTAATCTGTTGTTCTTTTCTTTAAAAAAGAACGTTCTTTTCCTACAAAAGTGTTGTGTTTCACTTCAAAATGTCTTTTAAGTTTACTTTGCTTCAGTGACTCATTACTAAGCACTTCACAACAGATCACATACTGTGGTTTGACTACTCCACGTTCAGTAATATATGTGAAACCTAGGTCTAAAAACTGTTCTTTGTATTGACGTTTTTGCCATTTTTGGGGTTATATTTAAGTTTAATATATAAAAATAATGTTAACACGTGTAATGTATATCATTGTTCATTCACAGGACAAATATTACAAAAATGTGTCCGAAACGTACGCACTGCCTGCCACAAACTCGAAAAGACACTAATACTGATAATTGCGTGACAATTCTCTACTTTTTTTAATAACGTGACAGCCGAGCCGACGCTAGCCGAAAATGGTTGCTACAATGTAGTCACTAGAATGTAATAACTACATTGTGGTGACTAAATTTTTAAAAAATAGTAGTATCTAACTTTTAATACACTTTTTCGAAGTACAGGCGACTCCCGAGTTTCGTTGGGGATGTGTTCCTGAAAACGTGTTCGAATCTCGAATATTCGAATGTCGAACGCCATTTTTCCATATACTTGCATGTTATAATCGGGGGATACGTTTCCACCTCTCAGGAAAAAGTCTCCCTTCACGTTGTATAAAGATAAAATAACATTACTAATATGTTAATACAACAATATTAAATTATGAATAAATTATATAATAAATATTTAAAATGTATAACTTATTTTTTTGCACTAGAAAGGAAAAAATAAATTTGTGTTTCAAACTTCAAAGATAGATGTATGCAATATGCTTTACAGACAGCACGGTCCGGATCGCGCGAGTCGTTTGTTACAAACGACTCACGCGAGCTGAATAACATAACTGCGTACATCTATCTATACATACAACTATTTATCGCAGCGAAATTAATATAAAAGTTATTAAAAATGCACAAAATAACTTAAGAATAAACAATAAAATTAAAAATACTTTCATACCTTAAATATTTTTCAACTGCGCTTACTGGACTTGGTTTATTAATTGAGTAGTTGGAAGAAGAAGAGCTATTGGGTGGGGAACTGTTTATTGTTGTTATCAAATTACCTGAATTTATCACGTTCTAGAATTTTTCCTTCTGTTTCACATAAGTGCTAATAGTTGACACATTCCCAACGCTCATACGATTTCAGTATGGCTTTCAGTGTGTTTCTGACACTGATCATCTACCCAAAGTTTTAAAAGTTTTTCCATTTTAGGAATCACAACACCGCACCCAGGACTGTTTATTGTTGTTATCAAATTACGTGAATTTATCACATCTTCTAGAATTTTCTCCTTCTGTTTCACATGTGCTAATAGTTGAAGGACACATTCCCAGCGATCATGTGATTTCAGGTTGGATTTCACCTATCTCAACATGCTTTAAAATTTCTAATTTCAATTCATAACTATGAATCTTATGCCCTGTTTTATTTGATTCCCTTACATTATCACTATTACATTTGCTTTTAGATGCCATGTCAAGTGATAAATTTATAAATAAATCAATAAAATAAATAAATTAAAATAAAAGATTAACAGAAAAAGGAGTGAAATCAGCACAAATTCAAACAATTAGAGCAGATATAACTAAGTCTACACCAAAACTAAACCTCGCGTTTGGTCGGAACCATCGGGACCAATAACTATGCGACGTTTATTCCGCATATATTATTGATCGGCGGGTTCGAAATCTCGAATTAATCGAGACTCGAACAATCGAGAGTCGGGAGTCGCCTGTACTTAGTAAGTAGAATCATGAAATTGTGGAAAATGTTTTGCGATCCACTCAAAATAGCTTGGCGACCCAAATTTGTAAAATCCATTTTTTGGTGTGCGGGCTTTTATTGTTTTGGAAATTAAAATTAGAAGGAATTAACCTACGATCTTGGGATCTTAACCATTTTGAAGAAAAAATTACAAAATTTCTTATTCTGTTCATCTTTTTCTGCATACAATTCGAAATCGCTCATGTTATACGTTTAATTCACATATTTTGTGGAAATATTGCCATTTTAAGGGAATGTTGCGTTGGCTACCAATTCCATTGTTAGACCTCTATATCATTTTGTGAATTCAATCCTTATGAGTATAACCCTGAATGCTTTTAATACTAGAGGGGGCGGGGGGGAGAGAGAGAAGTAGAGGGGGAGAGAGGGAAGTAGAGGGAGGGAGGGGGAGAAATGAGGGGAGGGAGGGAGAGAGAGGGTGTGAGAGACCTTCCAAATAACAGTTTTGAGAATATGGGACAGCATCTTTGTGACTGTTTTAACAGGTGTTTTCAATATTTTGGAAGTGATGAGGGAGAGAGGGTGTGAGAGGGAGAGAGGGTGTGAGAGGGAGAGAGGGTGTGAGAGGGAGAGAGGATGTAAGATGGGGGAGGGGGAGAGAGAGAGGGTAAGAGAGGCAACTATTTTAAGTTTAACTAAAGATAGCCCGTCAACAACAGAATATTCACTAGAAATGTTGTATATGGCAAAATATTTCATATTATGTAAAAGTGTGATATTAATTATTTTAAATGAAAATAATAATAATCTATCTATCTATCTATAATTCTTCCGTTGATATTTCAATGGGCATTACACTAGTACAATATTAATGTGTGAGTGTAGAAAATTGCTAACACAGAAAAAAGTTTTAATGGAATTTGTGGACATTTTTAGCAAAAAAGACAGCATTAACGTTATGAAAGGTATTTAACTTACATGGTCAAAAATGAAAATCAACCCCCTATATGCCAAAATGTATCACCTAGAGCAGGGGATGGCAACCTTTCACAAGTGGCATGCCAAATTCATGACAGTGTAGGATATCAGGAGCCACTAATTATTTTTAATATAATTTAATGATAATTTTTAATATTTGACCATCCTCACTTTACATTGTAATTGATATATATATATATTTGCATCTATTGATCTATCTATCTATTTATGTCTGTCATTCACAAAGGCAGTGAGAGAGAACACGAGACATCAGACACACAAATTTTGTGAGATCAATGTTATAGAATTAGAATATGCTAACTTTAGAGATGAATAGTTACTCTTAATATAAAATGATACCAGTTCATTAAATTTCCAAAAATACTTTGTTTGTCCTATAAAATTGCAACAAATATATAAAATATGAATTATTTATTTTCTTTATTATTTCTTCTTATGCATGTCATTCAAAATCAACTTGCATGCCACTTTTGCCATATGTACCATTGCTTGCCAACCCTTGACCTAGAGTGTGGTTCCGAAACTTGGAAGTCGAGACCCTCTGGGGAGTCACAAAAGGTTTTCAGGGGAGGCAAGAAGACAGAACATTTTAATTAATTTTTAAAATTTACCTATGGATATATTTAGAATAAAATTAATTTTTGCACAAATAAGATAGGTAGATATTTATAATTTCTTGAAATTATTATTATATTTAATATTTATTGGCAGATGGATAAGATTAAGGAGGTTGTGACAATGTCCACTACCTTAAAATGAAGTCAGAGATGCATAAAGTTTGGGAAATGCTGACCTAAAGTTATGAGCAGGACTGACCTGAGTTACGGACAATCCAGATAGCTGCCTATGGAACTAAACTCTGGTGCACTTTAATGTTGCCTAGAAAGGGTTTTTGCTGAAGGGGTGAACCTATGACATTTCAATTTTTCATTGATTTTTATAATGTTGAAATTAGCCACAAGTAAATTAACATGCATTAACACCTTTGTGCTGGCCCCGGTGGCGGAAGGGCTAGCGCGTTGGCCTACCATCACTGAGGTCGCAGGTTCGAATCCCGCCAAGGGCATAGATGTTTGTGTTCGTACTCATAATTCATATTTCGTCACTCATGTGTGTGTGTCTGATGTGGAAGACAACGGGAAACCACCACATCATGTGTGTTTATTCACTAGTCATGTCAAACCTATCTTAGGATTGAAAACCATGAATGATGATGAACACCTTTGTACAAATTTTCTAAAGCAATATGCAATAAATAGATCTTTGCCTGACTTTTGTTACAACCATGTGATCTGCAATTTAAAATATCCAAAACTTATATAAAAGCTGGTTTTCCTAATGATATTTTGGATATTGATGTTTTCTTGTTTATCATTTGGTTTCAATTCTTGAGCTAGGTAATTCATGTTGGAACTTTAGTTAATTAAGATGTGAATCAAAATACACTTTTAGTAGTTAATCTTTAAATACGTTTGAACTATTACTGTCTTGTTTGATGTGAACATTTACTGCAATAACACTTTAATATAAATATGTACAGCATGTGCTGAAATTCAGGACCATTAAGACAAAAGTATATTTTCTATAATTGGGAAAATATGGTGTTGTTGAAATAAAACAGAAATCTCATAACACAGTTTAAAGAAAAAATACGTGTGATGGTGATTATTCACTGAAACTGATCATGTTGATGTATTATGTTATGTGGCAAAGTATAAGTATTTAAAAAAAATGTATTGTGAGATTTCTGTTTTATTTCAATAATGCTGTATTTTCCTGATTATAATGAAGTTTCACAATGTCTCAGTCTCATCAATTAATTACATTTCCTATCATTTTCTTATCACTAGCTGTTACCACTTTTGTTTATCACATTTTTTGTTTAAATTTTAACGCTAAAAATGTATAATGCTTCATCATCTACTTTGACAAAGTTGCACTTTATTATAATAGTAGTTCATTTAACTTTGAAAATACCCATTACTTTTTAATTGTACACAATTTTACTTTAAAAATGAACCATTATTAGACCTTCCAAATAACAGTTTTGAGAATATGGGACAGCATCTTTGTGACTGTTTTAACATAGTAAACAGGTGTTTTCAATATTTTGGAAGTGATGACTGTAAAGCTTTTATCATTACCATAGAAATTAAACATAATAAATGTTGAATTTATCTATCTATAGATATCTATAAAGTGTTGGTATGTATGTGTGTTTTTTTATAACTCAGCAACTACAGCACGTAGGAACAAGAGGAAGATGTCATTTTAATTGGAATAAAGAGTTAAGTGGTGTAGTCAGGTTTTTATACTGATTTGATGTACGTTTCTAATTTAAAAATTATTTTCTTTTTTCATTTTCTCCATTTGAATAACATAGGGATGAGTGCAGCTTATTTTTCATTTGCATTTGCATTTGCTTCTATGAAGGAAAGACCAAAGTTCATTTTTATTGAAGAGAATCCGAATCCTGATTGAATTAGCATAAACATGCATTTAGAATCAGAAAAATATGTGATTTTATCAGTTTTATGACCAAACCAATTATGAGCTACCATGACAATTCCCTTTGTCACTGAAGTTGAGATTCCAATGCATTTATATGGGAAAAATTTTAACGTAATATTGTTTTTCAATTTCTGTGTGCGACTTTGCTTTGTTTACATGGCAACCTATATTTGTTGATTTTAATTGAAATATTACTAATAAATGCTTTTTAATGGTATTTTTGTATGGCGTAGAGTTCTCCAAAGTAAACTGTTTTTAAAACTACATAAGTAACTAAAGTAATTAGATGTAGATTTTCCACAAATTATGACTGGATAAATCGTTTCATTGTTTCCAAAGTATTGTTGATATAAAAAATTTTCTCTTAACAGAACTCATGGATGAGAGATTCAGGCTAATAGTCAGAAGATAATATTCACTCTGTGATTCTTAAATGTTCTCTATTTACTTTTTTGTCTTTCGTTAAATTAATTAATTTCCTTTGTTCCTTTGTTCATCCATTTTCTGTTGATTATTGTGTTCTTGCTGGTTTTACTTACAGTTTTTGTTTTGAAGATATTGTCATGAAACTGTGTACCATTTTATTCTTGCAATGTTTACAAGTTACATGGTCGAAGTTTTAGATTCACTTAATCCATTGAAATTCAACGGGCACTTCTGCTAGTATATTATAAATATATTACACAACTTTCTGGAGCATCAGGATAAGGTAGTGAAATATATAGCAATCCCATACAAGCAAATTTTCTTGCTGGTCGTAGCATTTTTGTTATAATTAAATAGGTCATTGTCAAAATATAGTATTATACTGTGAAATTTGTCAGGAAACTAATAGTTCATTGATAATAATTTTTCTTATCTGAACAATACCAATTATTATCTTATGGGTCTTGAATTTTGGCTCACCCTATATATACATGCTTCAAAATGTGAATAGGAAGAATAATACAAATAAAAAAAATGGAAGATTAAGTAAAAAAAAGATGAGCCTTGAGGATAAATGAATAGAAAAGAATAGTTATATAACTGATAAGAAAGAACAAGTTTAATTAGATTGGGATTTTATTGAAATGACATGAGAGATGAGATATTAGATGCCTTCAAGAGAGAAGACAGTTCATAATAAAAAATAGAAGGTTGTGGAGGATGAGAGAAATTGGAGAACTATTGATACCTACAGGGCCGGCTTGACGCGAGTGCCATCAGTGTGGCTGCACAGGGCCCTGCGCGGTCTGCTTTCACATCGAAACATTACAGACAGGCAGACGCCAAAGTGAAACTATAAGAGCATTTTTTTAAACTCTCCAAAAAGAATAAAATTAATTATATTGATTGTACCTGCTGAAATTGCATATTAAATTCTTACATACTTTAAAATGTAACATTATGATCTCTGTAAGTAACTGTTAACCCAAGAACTTTGTAATATAAAACTTTTGGCCTCTTGCATTTCCAGATGGAAAACAACCAGGATTGCCGAGTGTGGCAGAATAATTGGAAAAAACTGGCTTTACATTCGATTGGAAAAATAGTAGGCAATTCTTGAAAAGTTTCAGAATGTGGAAACAGGGAAGGATGCTGATAATGAAATGAAGGGACAGATTTAAATACTAGGAAGCATTAAGAGAAATTTGGAAAGAATAGAATGTTGATAGAAATTATAAGGAATGGGAAGAAGAGTTGGGTAGAAAATTTTCTGAGAAGTTCATCATGGTTAACTACGTGATCTAAAAAAACTTAAACGTGAAGAATGAACAGAATTCTACTATTATGTGACTTGTAATTCGGGAGTGTTGCATTGCAAAATCAGTAATTTTTTATTTAGTGTATATTCAAGAGTGAAACTGTGGACCAAAGAACAAACAGTTCGTGTGTAGTGTTATTTTTTCAGTGCCACATCAAGCCTTTGGAGGTCATGTGTCGATGCAAGGGGACTGCTTCTGAGCATCCAAAGGATTCGCCAATGGAATGAATTTTCCCTAAGGGCAGTAATTAACCGACACAGATGGCCCTCCCACCAATGGACGACGGACGATGCTCCGGACCCAGCGAAGGGTAGATGAAAATTTCTATATCACTAACCTTTAACTAATGCTTTAACTAACAGAGTAGCACTAGTGTAAGGTCGACACAACAGAACATCTGTATGCATCAGTCACTTTCGTATTTCGGGTTTTCTAGGCGTGATTTTGTTTACATGATAGGCACATTAGGAAATAATATTTAGGGAAATTTAAACGCATAATTCAGATTTTGTTCTTGTTAGTTAGTTATTTTTAACACACTAATAACTAACACTTGTGCATGTTATGTTCACCATTTCTCATCCAATGTTTTTTTCGTTTCTCACTGCAAATGGGAGCCCACTGCCCCCCCCCCCCCCCCCCCCCCCCCCCCCCCCTACGTTTCCAAAAGAAAATTATACATGGCATTTTAAAGTTTACACTGGCACAAGTAGAGCTGACAGATCGCGGTGTCAAAAGTGTGACTGCACCGGGCCCTGCGCTTTCTAAAAATATTTGTTTTATTTGCGGCTGGGCGAAAATCTGCTGAAGTATGGCTGCAAGTAAATGTTTTGAGTGCACTAAAACTCCCATACTCCTTCTGTTGAAACTGTATTTCCGAATGTTCATTGTAAGAAATATAAGGAATGCAGATGACTGGATGTAATTTTCCCGACATTCTTGTTGCCATTTGGGTTCTGTATAATCAATAGTAAAGGAACAAATAATCCGAGCACTTGCTAGGAGTCTTCCCGGAAACCCATTCACAAAACGGAAGAAGAAAAGGCGGAACACGTTAAAGTAATTATTTGCTCTCCGGCGTCATTCCAAGTGCCCTCTGCTGGAATATAAAGTAGCAGAGATAGCAATCTTTGAAACTTTAGCAGGGCAGTACTGCAAACAGGCGCACAGCCAGGGGAGAGGGAGTTTTACTTCTACTGTGCGACTGCAAATAACAAATAAGCGAATATTTCAAATATAAACGAAAAGAATGATTCTGATCCAATGTAGACAATCTACTTTTATCTATGACGAAAAAACCTACATTGCTGAGTAATTTGGAATCTTTCGATATCTATCGCGGCAACTAACTCGCGTTGCTAATAACATTAGATGTAATACTTTATGGAGAATTTTAAAAACAAACATTTGATCTGCGGTGTGCAATAATAGTCCCCTAAAACGAAAAGCAGACCCAGCTTAAAAAATCAATTTAAAAACCTGTTTTTTGCTATATTTTTTTAAGTAGCCCCTGCGAGGTGAGCAACCACTGCTAATAGTTGAGCATTTTGCCCCCCTGAGTGAAGGAAAAAAACCTTGCACACTGAAAAATCGAAAATTACGAGTAAACTTATGGGAAAATGATTATTGAATGGAGCACCTTCCTCCAATTTTTTGTCGTCATATAGCCTATGTTACCTGCAGGGTAAAATTATGTACCTATGCGAAGTTTCGTGACGATATCTTCAAAGGTGTGGAAATCACAATTTGTGGAAAATCTGCTTCTAATTATTTAAGTTACTTACGTAGTTTTAAAATCAGTTTGCTTTAGAGAACTGTACGCCACACGAAAATACCATTAAAACTGTTTACCTATATTATAAAAGGCGTGGAATTCTTTCTTTCTTGTTTGTTTGTTTTCTTGTCTACACTTTTGCAGCCACTCTATAGACACGATTTAATATAATTTCCGAATAGGTACGAGTTTGAAATTTGGCAGGAATACATAAATCACGCATTAAAATGCAGTGACGAAAAAGAATCTTGAAATAAGTCTCGGGTTCGACTCCAGAAGATAATTTCTGTTTCCCGTAAGATAACACGTAAAATGTGATCTTTCAACATGCAAACTTTCACTCTTTTGCAAATTAAAATTAGAAAAAATTGACTCACATTCTTTGTACGTGGGCCATTTTAGAGAAGAATGTACAAGGTTTCTTATTCTTATCATCGATTTTCTCCTTACATTCTCCTCCACTTTATTTTAGTAAGTCTGCCTGTCTTCTGTCTGTCTGTTCCTTTATGCACGCCCACATTCAACCGATTCCAACCAAATTTGGCACGATTGTAGGGGGCAATAGCACGCTGGAACATAAGCTCATTGGTACATAATTAGCCAAGTTGACGTTCATGGAAGCCGAGGAATAGTCGCCCACAAGAGCCTGCATATATAAGGTTCTAAGGAAAAGCATTCCCGAAAAATCGAGCGAAGTTCACCCCGATGATCAATTAACGTTTTTTTGTACCCGAATTTCATTAAATTAATCGATTGAACGTTCTAACCTTGCATTTACTCTTCGTCAGAAAGTAAATGTTAGTGCTGTACTTCCTGTAGCTTAAAATACATATTTTATACGAATGCCCTTCATAAATTGGTAATTACCCATCGGCATTTTCTGATAGGGGAGATGAACGATAATAACCCTGGTAAGAAAACAGGATCTGGTATTTATTGAGGATCGAATTCATAATTACAGACTCATCTGTTAGACAGACTATAAACAAAAGACAGTTATAAAGAAATAAAGAAGGTAGCGGAGTTAAGAGAAACCGGATTGAAATTTCTCAAATCCGTAAGACTTCTAGTGACGATGATGGTGTGATGAACGGCAGAAAAGAAGAGATTAACAGATAGATAGAGAACAATGTACGAAATATCGTAAAGCGGCATTACTTAAAATGCATTCATCTGCGATTTTTACGAGCGAGAAATTAATGAGAATTTAATATGGGTATAGAGGATCAAATTTTGCGTGCGATGTTTCAAGCTGGAAAATATTCCTTTAATAATGTATAACAATGAAAATTTATCTTTACAGTGCACGGTCTTCACAATTTTCCATTAACTGATTGCATGCATTCTGTGCTCATGTTAATCCTAGTGGTTTATCCTTGGAATTCACTGAAAGATTTTGCTTAAAAATCATTCAACAGTTCGCACTTCTTTTAACGCCTACACTTACGCTACCACATCTCACCGTTTTTCTGCTAATTCTAACGACGGCGTAATATTTCTTTTCGCACCCGCCATTCCACACCTGCCGTTATTCTCGGTTCCAAGAAGTGTTCATGGCGTCATGGGGTGTGAATGTTTTTGGCGCGTCAGCTGTTGGAAAGTGACGTGCTAACCCGAGGTCGATGGTGCTTTCTTCAGAACTTCGGCATTTCAACCACACCCGCCACCAAAACATAAGGCGTATTGTCACTTATATTTCGCAATTAAATTTTGTACCACTATTTCGCCAGTTTTCTTCCTTATTCTCTCTCCGTCGAAATGACCGCAGCGGGTTTTATCCCCTGCGTTATTTTTTTTGGCGAATGTTGAAATTTAAATACACCCGTCCTTCGAATTGTACATATTCGCTTTACTCGTTTTCGGTCTAGCGCTGTTTTCTTTTTTTTTAAATACCTCGAATTGCGCGACCAACAATTTCGTTTTAACACGATTTTGAAACCGTCACCGAACATTTAAAAAATCATAAAATTTTTCAGTTCGACTCAAGAGGTTATAAGAAAGGACAATGGAAGCAATGCTGAATGTAATGTGAGTAAACTGTAGCATGTTGGGTTCAATTCGGCCCTCAAATGTAACGGCATGTGCACATATGGGGAAAACTGTCCGTCTTTGCACGGTTTCGTTTAACGCGGTCTTTCTATGAACGCATGTACCATGCAAACCGAGGGATGGGAATATATGATCGATTGGGTAAACCAGTGGTCTTCAACCTTTTTTAAGTCACCGCCCACTTTTACCATATGTTGTCCTTTGAAATAAGTTCACCGCCCTCCCAGTGGCATAGTGAAGGATTCTGGCTCCCGGGGCAAAGAATAATTTTGCGCCCCCGGTAGCAAAGCGATTTATGGAGGTATGGTAACCCTAATACTAGTGGGATTGACGTTAGATGAGATTACCGAATACGGTGTCAGTGGTAATAACAGTGTTTAAAAATTTATGATTTTATATATTTGATAAAATTAAACTTAAACGCTTCGCTGCTTCTGCGAGAGACTCCGACCACCCTCATGGGCCTTTCGATTTTACAGCAGCATGAATACATTGTCGCTAGTATAGTATGATATGATACTATAGTTAACGACAAACGAACTGTAATAGTTTTACATAAAATAGTTGTACAGAATATGTGTGCGTATCATTAGGCTTTTTTATAGAATTTTATTTTTCAGTGTAAAAATTAGAATAGCATTTGGTGAGTTCTTTAACGCCCACCAAAAATCCAAAAACGCCCACTGGTGGGCGCTATCCCCCACCTTGAAGACCACTGGGGTAAACCAAATTGAAATTGACATTTTAACAAACAACTTTAAAGTTTATAGAATTGATTGCATCAAAGAAACGAAAAAAAACAATTTATTCGGACAATTATGCATAACCGTGACATTTAAGATCATGGAAAGCAAATGTCATAAAATGGAGGAATGTCATTCTAATACGGCGTTTTAGTTTGCATTCAGAAAAAAATTGATATGAAACGGATCATACGCTACATCTCCTTCCAGAACGTTCTCTTATAACTCTCGACTAGAAACTTCCATCATTTTGTCTTTCATGGCATGAAAATGCCAGAGGAAGAGATGTTTACATAGTGGAGTTAAATATAATCCCCGGGAAGATTCTTTTGAGATAAAAATCTCCCTTTTTCCGGCGGATTCAGTCCGCTCTATCTGCGAGGGTTTTTCGTGCTTTCCATCTTGTCCTCGATCCGAAAAACCGGAAACTATCCCTTTCATGGCGGAACATAGGCTTTAATGTAGTTTTTATTACTTTAGACAGAGTGGATGCGGGAGTGGATTGGACGATTCCACATCTCGTGGATGTGATGTTTTTTTCTGTACTTAATGCGGACGTTTCTTGAAGCGTTTCAAATAATTTGGCCGTTGCTATGGTCTTGGTAGGAAATCGCTGACGTTTTGAAATTTCCCTGAAATTGGAATTCTTGAAAGATAAAATATTATTAAATGTTTAACTTCTAAACTGTTTTTAAAAAATTTCTGAGAAAGGTTAGCGCTAATTTAGTCGGTTTTCTTGCTAGAAAATATGAAAATTAATGTTTCTTCCAATCTAAAAATATCTATTTCTTTCTTTTCTTTTATTAATTTTGTATCGGTCTCTAGAAGGTCGATTATGAACAATAAAAATTTAGAAATAACTCTTTGCATTATGTGCAAGCATTTCATCGCCCAATTGAGTAAGTACACATACAGTAAACCATTACCAATCGCAGTTATGACACTCGCAGTTATGATTAATCGCGAGTGTTTCCTGTGAACACCGATTTAGCATTCGCGACATATAAAATTCAACATTCTCGGGTTTAATCCGCGGCGTCATGCGTATGTTGTTGCTTTCAATACGTAAGGGATGGAATTGTTATATTTAGTCAACATATTCATGTGTGTATATTCGTACCACTTCGTGCAGTTTTGCGTGAAAAAGATCGTATTTTTGGGGGAACTTTATCTTTTTACTTTTCTTTAGACACGATCTTTCTGCCTCTTGCGTTCCAGTAAAATCGATAGAAATGTTATGTTTTATATCGCTTGCATGTATGCTTAATAGCATTTCCATGGAGTGATTTCTTTCGCCAGTCCACCAAAGCAGTTTTAGGCGAGTTGTTCAATATTTTCCCCTTATTATTATCATTCCTTATCATTGTCGTAATTAAATGCACCATCATTGCTATTTACCGTATTATGATTTTTTTGTACTAGGAGAATTGAACACTTTTAGCATTAGTATAATTTACAATTAGATTTGATTGTGGTCCTCTCACACCAGTTTCTTAATGGAAAAACCCAAGAAATAATGTCTTCCTATAATTATTTTCAGCTGGTAAAAATGCGAAATTTGTTTTTTTTTTTTTAGGTTTACCGCCCTTTCCGCACCATTATACGAAATTCGGATTCTAAACAGTTTGAACAATTTTACTCAAATGTGATTGGAAAGCATAAAATTTAAACTTAAAGGTAAACCAGTGGCATAGCTACATCAATTTAACCTACGCAATGATGAATTTCTACATCTGTTCACATACACATCAAAATATTTTTTACTTACTGACAATATTAGATTAATGATCAGCATTGCTACGTTTTTCATACGATAATTAGCAGTTTTTTCGCGTTATACCATATTATTATTTTAATATTGTTCATCAAAGGAGATGCGTTATTAATTCATACTTTGGGGCCTTCTCAGCCGTAGCTTATCTACAGAAGTCACGCTGGTGGATTTTTTCTCTGGCTACGAAATGGCAAATCCTTTCGGATTCTTCGTAATCATATTCCTATCAAATTAATTCACACCCTGCGATATAAGTAAAAAAAAAGATCCAGGTAGACGAACCTTCGAAAGCTTCCCAAATATCGATTCCCTTCAGTACATGTGGCCTTCTCATCTCTCACGTCCTTAATTATCTTCTTCGGAGACCCCGTTTTTAATCTGGTTATCGCCCTAGTAGAATGTCTCTCAAAGCTCTTTTATGAAGCGGGCGCGAGAAAAACCTTAATTAAGTACACCTCCTTGGAATTGTTTTTTTTTTCAAGTCTTCTTTCATTCGATTATCACGTCTTTTTTCGATCGTCGATTTTTTCTTTTGTTTACGCTTCGGGAGTTTGGAAGCTTAATTACCTTCCCACCACTACTAATGCGTTTGCACGTTCTCCGAAAGAATTTCCCCCTGCTTCAAAAGCTTAAGGTTCATCAAGTTCTTTCACTAAAAATTAATTTAAAAAAAGATTAGTTATCTTCGCGCTTATTACTTATTTTTACCGCGTGTCCCATGACATGACTGTTTGCGAATTTTTTATGGTCTTTGATTTGTTGTTCTACTTTTTACTTTTGTGAATTAATGCGTGATTAATTAATCGATCCAAAAAAGATGGAAATTATTTTGAGTTGTGCGATTTTTTCAACCGCTTACGCAAGCGTTTGCATTCTGGAAATTGTGGTTGCGGAAAGGAAAAAACAGTTTGCAATTGGATATAACGATCAAAAGGGCTCTGGAGAGTTAGAAGACATCGGTAAAATGTTGAAAATATTATCGATTATTAACCTTTATGTGTTTCTTGCGGAACTGATTTAGACTTATTTGTTGCATTTTTTTACAGTTCATGAATTGGCAAATGCGCCTCGGGTAGAAAACGTCGATTAGATAAATGCGAAACTAATTTATTTTTTTGCCTTAAGTTCGTGCTGCGTGTCACCCTCCGTCACGCACCAATTTGGCGGAGTGGGCGTAAAGGATGCACAGAAAGGGGAAACTGATGCCAAATAAAGCTTTCATAGAGTCTGGTCAAGGTCGTCCCTAAGGGATGCGGGATTTGATGCAAATAAACTTTGTTGGGGGCCCTCCTTAAACCCTAAATCCAGTAATTTTCTTCCCCTTGTTCGACTCTCAAAGTGGTCATTTTAATGTATTTCGACAGCTTGGCATTTTTTTATTTTTACGTTGAAGAAAAGGTACTTAGATAGCTATCAAATTCAGCTTTGAGTAAAGAGAAGTCAGTGCCCGTACACATGTACAGACAACCGTTTCTGTGGTAAAATGAAGATGTACAGTCATTTGTAAAAGTCTGTGGGCAAGCTCGGTCGCGCCGCTCACGGCCAAACAGTGAAGTTAAAATTTATGTTGGCACTACGTGATTCGCAGCTAGAGAGGGGAAAGGTGGTGTGAGGTATGTTTTGGAAGTTCGAGTGAATGAGGGGAATCAAGAAATGGCCGTAGAATTGCAGGCTACCGGGGTCGAATGGAGACCGCTTCCCGCCCCGGTGGAATAGCCTCTAAGGAGAGATCCAAAGACGGGAAAGTGTTTTCCATGCTCATCCTCGAGGATATTCCACGTCTGAAATGGTTCACTAAAGGATATGGCTTTCCATTTACGCTGGACGAACACTGTGGCTGCGTTGCCTGATCGCTGGGGACTTGAACCGACAACGGAATAAAGGATGTGGACGCGTGCGTTAATACAAAAATTTTTAGTTTAAATTTTCGCTTATTTCATGGAATTGAAGTTGTATTTTTAGAGTTATTTTTTAATGAAAACAGAAAAGATGATTTTCTACTGCAGAAAATTGTGTTTTAATAACAATAGATATAGCAGTATCTGTTATTCGAATAAGTATTCCAGTTTACTGGAAGCGAACATTAAATCGACATTGGCACTAGAAACACATAATAGACGAAAATTGCAGTATATTTTGTTGCATTATTAGAATTATGTTTCATTTAATCAAATTTTTACCATTACCAGAGAACTTTGAGAAGTTCTTCTTTTCAACAAATACATAAAATAGAATTCAATTGTTTTATAAGCAAAATGCATTTCCATTGCGCTGTTTATCAGTAATAACTACTAATTGTCCTAAATTAGTGCGAGTATTTCGGAAGAATATGCAGAATTCGGCATTGTAACAAGTTTGCTACCACGCTTTCACTAATGCCAAAAATCCGCTCCCCCGAGGGTTCATGAAGATATTACGTTTTTTTTAATTTGTCGGTCGGATTTTTGAATTTGGAGTCAAGGCGCTACGCAATCCGCCTCTCTGTTAAACCCCTATTCCTCCCTTAAATATGACTGCGCAAACGTATGCATAAGGAAAATGTCATTTCTAGCGGATATTTAAATAAATAAAATACATAGAAATGTTAACAACTTTAATATTCTGCGATGTCTCCGTGAACTTCCATTGCGCTACGTAGTCGCCGTCCCATGGACCCCACTAGATTTAGGAATATTTCCGGACGCCGCCCAAGAGAAATCCATATCTCCCTCATATGTTCTTCCAGAGATTCAGGAGTGCGCCCGTATTCTGCGGACCACTCCTGAACAACGATGCCCCATAAGTTTTCAATCGGGTTAAAATCTGGAGAACGTGCAGGCCAGGGAAGAACTCGTATTTCGGAACGATTATTAAAAAAATTCCTTGTAATGCGTGCCGTATGTATCGGGCTATTGTCCTGAGCAAATACGACTTCCTCGCCTTCAGGGACGATTTCATTCGCGTATGGCAGCAGGTGCTCGCGAAGAATATCACTGAAACTCTTGCCGTCATTCTAGGCGGTGTTCTCACCAAAGGACCGGGTCCAGCTGCAGTCATCGCACGCCAAAAACCTACACTTACGTGCCCTGACTTTTCAGTGCGAACCATATTTTGCGGCTCGTACCTGGAAAAACAAATATTTCAGGAAACTTTCTTTCATATCAGAAATGTCCGCTGATAATATTTACAGATTTACAGCAGAGCACAAAAAGCTTGCGGGAAGTAAAAGAAAATAAAAAAATTTTTGATGCAAACCTTGTTCCTCGGGGGCGCCATAATTGTATCCTGCTATCCTCATCACTCCGAAATTATTTTTCGTCGGCAAATATGACGAGATCCCAGAAGGCCAGGTCCATTTCCGCATATGTTTCCGCAAAGAATAAGCGGGATGTCTTATGTCCTGCTGTACGTTGTGGCTTATGGTGGCGCAGTCCAAAACATACCCCACACCACCTTTCCTCTCTCTCGCTGCGAATCACGTAGTCCCAACATAAATTTTAACTTCACTGTTTGGCCATGAGAGGTGCGACCGAGCTTGCCCACAGACTTTTACAAATGACTGTACATGAACATCGAACCTGTTTTATTGGTTAACCGACAATTTCAAACATAGATATTTCTTGCCGTGGCAGTCGCCACGATTCGCCTTACCGTAGAAACCTTGTGGGCGATCACATTACATACACACTCTCAACAAATGAATAGTTGATCGGCTTTGATCCTAAAAACATACCTGACGGCTAAACCAGTTTTGAGAATAAGGAAATGATTGTGGAAATCTTAATAAACGAGACTTGAAAATTTCTGGAATGTTTTCTATAAGCGTTAGCGAGCACGTGTTGGACAAAGTATTTCATTTTTCGGGATCTTGACAAACAATTTGAAGATTCAATTACGTATTTGACATGGAAATTTATTATTTTTAGTGAAATTTTTATTGTAATTTTTAATTCTTTTTTTATATGAACGAGATGATTTACATTTATTTTTCAAAAGTAACTTCGCTCTACTGTACAAGAGCTGTACTTAAGATACCATGTTATTTATTTATTCAGTTACATATTTTTCCATACACTAGCGCTCATTACTTTTTGATTAAACATGCCAGTCAGTTGTTTCATACCGCAGTCATTACCACCTTGAATGTGAGAGTGTGACGATTTCGCTTCATTCGAATCATGCAAAAAGCGCACCACGGGTTTTTCTTACCAACTCGAATTATATGCTTTGCTTTTGTGCGCGAATTACACGCACGCACATGCATGATTGTTTTCGTATTTGTTGAAACAACACTTTTAAATATTTGCTGGATCGCACGCCCGTTTCGTGCAATGGATTATGGGGAGGGGAGAGGGGGAAACAAAACAGAATCGCCTCAGTTTTACTCATCCATCAAGAGCACTCTCCACGCTCCGCTTCTTATTCTACCACACCCAAAATGTTATTACGTGCATCCTTTCCTGATCCTCAGGGTAAACACGCTCTGACTCCCCCCTTCCTATATCTCTTTCCCGCGCTGAGGGAATTGCCATATTTTCCTTGTTTGGCAACGGCTTCTCGATCTCTTGAGTTTCTACATGCAGTTGCCGTGACGTCGAGTGGCCCATTTATATGTATCCGTCCAAGCGACGACGAACGTACTCTTTTTAAGTACTTGTTTCAAAAAAATTCTCTTCGTTAGAATCTCCAGCCTTAACGGAATACCTCGCAGTTTTTACTTTCTCCATACGTAGTAATGGGAAAGTATTGTGTTCACGAAAAAATCGACTTCGATATTTCAACGGAAATACACGTTTTGAGGTCCCTAGTACACGTTTAGACTGTTTTCGGAATGATGTCTGTGTGTGTATGTGTGGATGTGTATGTGACTCTGGGCGCTCTAACTCAAAAAGAACTGATTAGTTTTTGGACAATAACGGTTAACCGTATGTCGAGGTTTATTCGAAACCCGATTGGGTTTTGGCGAAATATCTCCGTTAAAACATCATTATTATATATACAATTCTATACAAATGATATAGATAATGTAATTTCCTACAACTTTCATTTGAAACAATTTTCTATAGCAGTTATTGTTTAGGAATTATTTATAAATAATCGGTGTTTTCGGTTTCCGTCAAGCTTCCTTAAAACGTCGTTATTGGTAATCTTCGTGAGGACCAAAGTTGTAGAGAATAATATTTCTTCCAGGTTTTGTTTGAAACAAATTTTCGTAAAACTATCCATTTCGGAGATATTCAACTTTTTTCGTAATTTTCAGTATACAGAGCCATCACAATGTAGCGGTGAATTCTGTAAACATATTCAAAATATACCTAATTTACGGCAATAAGGACGACTGTATTCTTTTACGATACGAAATAATAATTTTGTCTCATAATGCTATTAATAATAATTTAAATATCTGTAACCCAAATATGTACGGAGAAAGTCATGTGTTGGCCACATCAGATTTTTTCATGTGGGAGGTAGTTTAAAGTGGAGAGTATTTAGAATCATCGAGTACGAGTTATCAGAAGAAATCGAGGGGATTACGAAGTTTTCTTCGTCGTGCCGAGCAGTCGTGATTTTTATTCAAATTAATAAACTAATTGTAAGAAGTTTGGTGATTGTCTGATTGAGAATATTATGGGCGTTACGAAAGCTTTACTAATTGGAATAAAAAAAGTTTCCTCGAAGTTTCCGTTGATAAACATAGATCGGCTGAGAGTCGTGGAAAACTATAGAATTATTACAACTCGAAAATGTTTTTGTGCTTTTCATATGTGGTTTACATATTTTCAAAAAGTTATTTTGCATGAAAAGTGAACATTAACTACTTCATCGACATCATAAAAAAACTTGTCCATCGTATAAATAAAAGATTTTGCGAAATGCCTTCATTGAAATAAAATATTAGATGCAAACTTTATAAGATGAATGTCTATTTCTAAAGAGAGCTGTATTACGTAAGGATTAAGTTAAGTATAATAATATAAACACTTTACCAGAAGAAAACTTATTTTCCATTAACATTATTATCCCTTATATTAAAATTCCTTATCTCGAATTTACTCTAACTTTGGTTATTATTCCATTATACACAGAGGTTTTGATTGCATGCGGAAGATATGAAGCGAAAATTTCTCGTGAAATTTCCATAAGTTGAGGAGTGAAGGATAGACGGAAGGAAAAATGGCGTCCTGACGTAAAAAAAGGCGTAAGTAAAAGGTATCCCATTCGATGCGTTTTTTTTTCCACAATGGCACAAAAGACCGAGTTACCCAATGAATCACGTGATTTCTTTCCCTCTCATATCCATCGCCGAAAGGTTCTTCCTCCTATTCAATCGGCTCCTCCTTTTCTTTCATATCTACACGTCCTAGTACTTTTTCCTCATTCAACTCCGCGGTAAGATCCCATCACTTTCCTCGGCTATTGACTGTCTTCCGAGGAAAATAATATTTTGAGAACGGGTAGGCCGCCAATGCAATCACACACACACACATAGACGGAGGCTCGGATATCACCATCTCCGCGCAGACTCCCTTTTTATATCTTTCTCCTCGGCCTTGTCGTCCATCTCCCTTCAAGACTTTTTTCGAAGAAACCTTTCCATATTTTTGTACCCCAGGAAAAAAGAGGAAAGGGGATGAATAAAGATGGGTAAGAGGGCTGGAGGAAGGGTATTCGGGGGGAGGGGGGGGGGAGGTTGGGGTGGAGTTTGTATATACACGTCACTCACACTAAATCTACCGCTTCCCTCTTCAAAGTTTGCTTTTTACATCTCGCTATCAGCAATGGAGGAGACCGTTCTCTTCTTCGATGCTCTCTAATATACGTCATCGCATCATGACCGCTCCTATCTTCTTCTTCTTTCCCCCTTATCCTTCTTCAGTATATAGAAAAGAAGAATTCTCACGGCTGATAGGTTTTGCGAAGCGTAACGTCGTTGTGTAGGATGGATATTCGTGTTATTTTTTTCTGAAGGAATTATCGTAAACGTATTTTTAAAAATTTACTAATGCATATTCGGCACTTATCGACCCCTCGGGATCCTTATTTCCAACGTATCTGGTTTAAAACGAATGAGGTGAATCGGTCCTATTCGTGCTGCAGTTTGATTTTCCTGATATTTCCTGTAATCACGAAATTATGTTCTATGTTCTTTTTTGTGCCTTAAACTGTTATCCCTAATAAATGTCTCATGTTGACAATATTTTGGATTTATGTAGGGACGTGAGGAGAGAAAAAACCCTACTTTGTTCCAATATTTTGTGTATGGATTTCCGAAATTTGTTTTTATGTGGTTCAGTTATTTTTTTCAAGGTTACGCAATGTCTTAAACTACTTACCATTCTAGAACCCTATGCTTATTTTACTTTTCTGTGTACCTTTATGGTATTGGTGACGCAGTATTGTCTGAAAACTATTTTAGAAATATTGCACAATTTTTTTATTAACAGAAAATATATTTTGTATACTTAATGGAGAAAATATAAGTAGCTTATAGCTCCGAAGTTGGCTGAAAATTGGACTTAATAGTTTCTGGTGGAACTGCTTCACGATAAATAAAATGCAAAAAGAAACGCTGTAACAACATCATCAGGTGTGATGATGTTGCTCTGCAACGAAACCATGGTCGTTTGAAGAAATATATTTTTATGTGGAAGTTAAAATGTTTTTTTGCATTTTATTTATTAGGAAATTGGACACCTAGGCGGTACTGCTCTACGAATATTTTTCCTAATCTATTTTTTGTTGATATCGTCTAAGTTTTCTTGATTTATTTTGTGATATCCTTTTCCTGTCTTCGAATTTCCTCTTCAGTCTACAGACGTATACTGGAAGACATTTGTTTAAGCATCGAAATTAACTTTGTAACGACGTCAATCTTTATACAAAGCAACGTAAATAGTTACTGATAATTATTTAGGAAACTGCATGTGGGAAGCATTTAAAGGAATTGATCAAAGTAATTGAATATTCTTTGATCGTGTGCATACTGGAATTTTACCTTTTTGTAAGTAAAACCATTATATTATACACCTATAATGCTTATTATAGCAAATAGGCTCAGACATAAATTGAAAATTAGACGATAATAGGGGCGTACGTTATTTTTTATTGAAAGTTACCTGCATCTTCATTTTCTCTTCGTAGATAATCTAAATAAACGGTTGCGTTGATTTTTATATAAAAAAGAAAGGACATACCCATATTTCGATAACAAGAAACAAAGAAAATTATAAATATAAAAGTTAGTGATCAGTTACTGTGTAGCGTTAATGTCCTCTCTAATGTTACCCCATTTGGCGGCGAGGCCGACAATCTCACTGGGTGAGCCGCGGAGCGGCCAGGGGCTGAGCCCCTAGTACTTATATCATAATTATTTACGACGCTGTCGCCTCCGCGGACCGAGGCTCTAAGCCAGGGATGGCAAATACGTAGCACGCGTGCCAGAAGTGGCACGCTTGCGATTTTACTGGCACGCGTAAGCTTGTATTTTCTGTTTCAAATATGAAGTATCTTAAAGGAGTAAAATAGTGACACGCAAAAAAATTCTGATTATTCACATTACTTTCTTGGCACGCGAGACAAAATCATGTGCAATCCATGATCTAAGCCATATTCCAGCAACCCGCGTGGCCCCCTCGCGCCCCGCTCATATCCTTCTCCTCCACTTCCCCTCAAGCGTGGCTGAATTGGAAGGGAAAATTTTACTTACGGTTCCAGTATTCAAAATGGACTGCTTTGGTCAATACTTTTACTTACATAATACTCATTCAAGTCTCTTCCAACGCCGCGCACTGAGACTCGAAGCCCTATTCAAACTACCCGCGTGCCCTCCTCGCGCCCCGCGCACTACCTTCCACTACACTTCCACTCAAACGTGGCTGACAATGAGTGAAAGTGGAGGAGAAGCTCCGCTTCGGGTTGTGATGGACATGACCTTCCCTTACTCCAGTGGCTCTTAACCTTTTCTGGCTGCGACCCAAATTCCGGTCGCAGAGTTCCAATAGTTCACTTGTAAAATGCAATAAAATAAATAGGATTTTAATAAATAAATGAATTTAAAATCTCGGGCCGTTAGCATTGAACAGATAGTTAGGCGGAATTGTATATTAGTATCTAGAAAACAAAGGGGGATATTTGACGATCCACTCAAAATGGCTCGACGACTCAATTTTGGGTCGCGACCCAGGGGTTAACCGCTGCCTTACTCTATTAATATATACGTTGATTACACATTCAAAATTAGCAATCTTTGTTCTTTCGAGTCATGATTTCTTCCCCGGATAAATCTCTTTATATTGGGGTGATCGAATCCACCTGCAATAACTCTGCGAAGCACCTGCTACTATTTTAAAAATAATTTCGAAATGGTTCCATATAGGCTTCTCAATGATATCGTGATAGTGACGCATAATTGAAGACGGTTAAGTTTTTTTTCATAGCTTTCATCTCTTTTCCGTATCTGTTTTCTCACGTGTTTTACCTCCAGCCCGAGTCTGTAAATAATTCATTTCACGTATATTCACTCTGTTTTAAAATATAACTTTTTGTTTAATTAAACCGAAACAAATTTTACTTTGCAAAAATATATTTACATTTTCATCCCCACTTTTGTACGAGCAAAATCTTTTAGTCTACCCAACGGATTTATATTTATAATTTTTATATTTATTTTTTAAATATCTGAGAGTCGTTAGTATTGAACAAAGCGCGAAAGAGAATAACAGGTAAAAAATTGAAAACAAAAAACTTTAAACTGTTTATTTATCTTTTAACGTAAAAAAATTCGCGAGCAGTAAAATATAAATTATTTATCTCTTCACCGCGTCACTCAGTTGCAGGCCTGTACTTTCACATCAAAATAATCCGTTGCATTTTTTTGTTTTTATCTACGCTTTGGTTTTTATTATTTTCCAAACCGTGACCTAGCTCGTTTTTTTAGTAGCGTAAAGCCGTGATTTACTTGTGACATCAATTCTTTCGTCACCTGTTCTGATTATTTATATTTATTCGAATTCCTCCGCGTTTTCCGAGAATTTATTGAAACGAGTCTCGCATAAACGGGAAATTTCTCCTCTATTCCCTCTCATCACTCAAAAGCGTCGGGGGTATGTTTTTTTCATTCATATCTGTTTGTGCGTGTGCGCGCGCCATTACTCCAGTTCTCGTTTGTCGCTCCGCAACCCATCCCGCGCGCGCACACAAACGCCAGCGACAGGTTCATAAATCATTCCAAGAGCTAGCTATTTTTAGGACTTAAGGAATAACGGGAAATTCAGCTCAGTTTCCAGACAATTTATAACGAAATTTTAGCAGCACGTATGTTTTTTTCTCGGAACGATGCTGTTACTCTGGAGCGATAGTAAAATGCTCGAGCACATACTCGACGAGAAAACATTTTTGGGCGTTATGTCGAGAGGGTTAACCTTTCAAGGATGCATTTAAATGGATTGGTGATCACGAAAAATACGAAGGCGAGGACATGTTGAGCTGTACACAACGGCTCCTCAGCTTTACGTTTCCAAATAAATTTGATTTTTTTTGGCGTACATTTCGAGATGATGTCACTCAACAAAATTTGTGAAAGATTTTATGTGGAGTGTATTAATTTTTAACAGTTCGATTCATACATCGATAGTATGAGAGATGCTAAAAATTTCAGGTACTAAATGTATTTTTTCATAATTATTACGAACTATAGTTTAATTTAAAATATTACAATATGGATGCGTGGGTAAATGTTTTTGAAACGAATGAACGTTTTAAAGTATTTTGTATTTTTTTATATTTACTGGCTGACAAGATTTGGCGAGGGATTCACTATCAATTGGCGCATTTTCAGCTTTCGTAGCATTGAAATTATTTCATCATCGTTTTACAGAGAGAATCTGCAAATCCTAAACCCTCAAATCAAAGTTTTGGAGTATACAATTTTCCAGTAAGAATGTCTTTTGCTTTCTAATATTTAATATTTAACAAAAAGTTTAAATAACACAAAAAATAAAATAATTAGTTACATAATGCGCCGGATTACGAAGTAATATTCCGGTTTTCACTCTCGAAATAAAAATGTATCCATGGTTTCGGGCGTTACCAGCGGTTAATATTTACAATAAACGCATGATATTTTTTCATAGAATTACTCGATTGTGATGACGACTTTCCTTGTCCAGATATATAACATATATATGTAATGCCAGAACGTTCTAAGTGGAATAATTTCCCCGTAAGAATGCATGACGTTACATTTGAGTGCCGTCTTGATTTCATCCTGCAACAACTTAGTTATTTCTTCCATTATTCTTTATCTATTCTAAGAAAAAACTAAATTCATTGTGTGCATCCGTAAAATTTTGTCTTGTATCGTTTAATGACGATTTTTCTCTACCTTTTCGATTTTTTTTAACTTTAAAGGACAGATTTTCATTCATCTAACCGCTAGAAAAAAGTCTTCGTGTCCATGTAGAGGATGTTACGAGTTTTTCGTTTTGGACGCGTGATATGCGCGTACATAATTTTCGCCAAAATATCTTACCTGATCCTCAGATTTACCTTTGTAAGTTGGTTTTGTTTTTGGAGATAATTTAAAGAGATCTCTCTAGAAATTTCCGGTTAAATTCCGGACATTTTTTCCCTACGCGTTGTTTGTAACATCTCATTTTACGGAACGTTTTCGTTGCGGTATAAACCACAGTTCGGTGAACATTATCCGCTAGCCTTTGCTCATATTGATCTCCTTACCTTGCAAGAATTACTCGAATGGCCTTTGTGAAGATCAAAAAATCTTCTCCGTGGTGTTTCGCTTCAGCGATTTCGACCTGTCAGTGCCATGGCTGGTGCACGAGGAACGTTCAAAATCTCTGCTTCGGATTAAGTTGGATCTTAACCCATGTCAAAACTCCTCGAGTAGGGTTTTGACTTGACCGTAAAAGGGTTAATTGTGAAGTTTAAAAAAAATGAACTCTACTGTTGAGAAATTTAACCTCGAATCCGATCATTTTGAAACACCTTTTTTGATAAATTATGTTTTATCATTTAGGTATCGGGCATACTTCAACATCGAAAATCGTATTTGGTGATTATAAATGGCTAACAAATGAAATACGTTATTTTCAGAGCAATTATGGGAGTTTTGTTTCCGTGGGGAGATTTTCTTAGAAGATAGATGCAGTTTTTTTCTTTTACCTCCTTAGGATATTAGAACCAAGGATTTAAAAATCGAGTGAATATTTAATTTCATTAAAGTTATATAAAAATAAGGCTTAGAAAATGGCATTAATTGAATTTATCACGTAATGCATTTTAGATGTTATGCCTGCGTAATCTTTTCCATATAAAGTATAATAAAGATAAAACAATTGAATGACGACTTACTACGCACGATTAGTGGTAATTTATTTACAAATTTCCGTCAACTAATGGAAAATTCACTCTTTAGAAGAGATATAAACAAATTAAGATAAATAAGAAGTTTGTCGGTTTTTAGGAGGATATTTTCTAATTTTACCTTATTTAGCACGCACATTACTTACAATTAGTTAATTTTTGTTTAATCCAATGCAATTGCATTGTGCTAAGGATATAAGAAGATTCAAAAGATATAGGGCAGGGTTTTCAGATTAACCACTACGTCTAATTTCGAGGAATGTTTTTGGAACGCGAAGTCGAAATTACGCGTAATTTCGCCGCGAGGTCAATTTTCCACGATGCTACTATTGGACGAATTAGAATAAGTTTCCCGATGGGAAGAACTCATTACAAAAAATAATCAATCTTCCGACAAATCAACAAACCCCTGGTTATTTGCGAGACGACCGAGTGAGTTATATAAAATCTACACAATTCGTCTTTGACAGATTACACGTGATAGTTTGGATAAATTAATTTACTCGAAATGAACTACTTTTCTGTTTCTCCATTTTATAACCATGTTCACTTATTACTATCGTCTTCATGTTTATTTCTTTCTCTCTCTCTCTCTCTTCACAGTCTCAATTTCACCCTATATAAAGTCGTTTGTCTGTCTTTCTCTCTGTCTCTCGTCTCTTACTCCCTCTGTTTACGTATCCGTACTGTTTATCTTCGTCCTCTTTCTCCGAGATTTCTACTCCTCTCTCTCTCTCAACTCTTCCACGCATTCTCCATTCTCGGAGTTTGCTTCCTGCCAATGTTTGCCTAACCTTCGAGGTACGAGTCGCTAGTGACAATTTAACCCTCCATTTCCGGCCAATCAAGCTACAAGGAGAGAGAGAGAGAGAGAAGAAAGTTTGCTCGTGAAGAGACAACCTCGTATCAAAGTTGCCGAGAAACACACACACACTCTATCTCTTCCTTTCTAACTTTTACTGCCATCTCCGATACAACATTCTGTGTGTTTTTTTCCCAAATCGATTACCGACACGTTACTCAGTGGATCCGATACAAACATAGTCCATCGAAGTAGGGTTTTAACGATCGGCAGGGTGCCTTGTGGGTTGTAGGAGGTGAGTTCTGCGAGCCGAAATTGCCGCGGAAAACATTTTCATTTTATCGGCGGTTGCCGGCTAAGCAAACATAAAAGGTCGCTTATTACGTTGCCGATATGATTTATTCCGTGGAATTCCGGATATTGCGGTTGCACGTTGATTAACGCGATCAGTCGATAGGAAAAATGACTTTCGGGTTAATAACTTTAACGCGTTAATTTCCATATTTATCGCTCAAAGCATTTGGGGAATTTTGGTGGGTGATGTTTCTCATTTTTAAAATGCGAGAAAAATGTTTCGCTTCGTTTTCGCTCCTGCAAAGCTTATTATTGTTTATTCGTTTAAAAATAACAGTTTTAATTTATAAAGGAGGAAGCGTGTTAATTATCAATTAGCTGAAGCAATAAAGATGTTTACTCAAAGTCGTGACGTCACAACCTTTAATCCGAGAGATTTCTTCCGCATTTCTTTCTTATTGAAAAATAACTACATTTAAGGTTTTCACCAAAGGAAAATTTCGAAATATTTTTCTTCGCTTTAAGCTTGATACTGTAGTTATGAAGATGTTAGATTTTTCCGAACTCAAAAAATGTATTTAAATGTATATTATTTATAGAAAATTTTATTGGAGTGCCAATGCCTAATTTGTCGTATCTATGATGCAGAATACAATTTTCTGTTCTACAAATGTGATACTGGAAGGCTTTGTAAACTTAAGCCATTTATTTAAATAAATAGGCAGATAACTTGAAGCTACTCTTCGATGTTCAGTAATAATATTACCAAATGAACTCAGGTGTTAATAGCAAACAGTCTATGTAAAACTACTTGAAAACTGCCATTAGCCTTACAAATAAGCATCAGGTTAATCAAAAGTTTTCAAAAGGAGTTTAAATGAGCTACTGGATAATCGGTGAATTCGTTACATTCCGGCTTTAACTTTCTAAATTTAGAACGGATAGAGAGATAAGCACAGTTTTTTATTCGTATTCGAAAATGAAATTTGCATCGATTTTATTTAGCGCACATTGTGATGCCTGTTAAATTGAACATTAAGTTGTGCATAACTATCTACATAAATGTGGCAAATGTTTTCTGAAATTATTTTAAGTATAGTGATATTGTCGTAAATATTTCGTATTCATATTTCTGATTTGGAAAATCATATATCCTATTTATTTACTTTATACGCAGCCCATTTGAGGTAAACGGATCACTAACGCCTAGTTTTATACTTTGAAGTGTCGTTGAATATTGAAATATGAAGGTAAATATGCATAATAATAACTAATTATTAGCATAGAGTTGCAAAATGCATCAATTATGTCCTATATTCAAAGTGAATGGTGACGCAGAAAAGGGAAATGTGTTTGTGACTTTCGTGTCAAAGGTTAAAGTTCCATCGCGAGTCTTTGACGCTCTCTTATTTCCATTAATTTGAGTAAAAAGGACGAATAAAACCTTTCATTATGTGTATTACTTTCTATAACTACAGAGAACAAGAGGACTCTTGATTATGTTTTCCTGCGATTGTTTTTGAACGGGAGAAAACCTTTTGTATTAGAGTTATAAATGGCAACAGCCTTTTCAGCTTTATATTTGCATTAAGAATTGAAAGAGATTTTGCCGCAAGGAAATTAATCAACTCTGTTTTGTCTGCCGTAATGAAAGGAACTTTTGACTCACAGATTACATACAAACACATATGAATCTTAAAATTTATATACCAGAATTTTCATTTTCATAAGGGGCTAAAATCTGTATGGTTAAGTTGCTACATTCTGGCAACCTATATTTGTTACTCTTTAGTTATCTACGTAATATCATGTTTATATATTTATCTTTAGGAAATGTATGCAGCTAATTATCCATAATTATAGCGAACAACAATATTATTTTCAATAAATGATTCCAAACCGTGGGTTTTGGCAGGGAGATTCTCTGCCTGTATCAAAGCCTGCATTAAAGGCCGATTCACACTGGACGGTGAGGGCACGGTGAGGGCACGGTAAGGGCACGGTGAGGGCAGGGGCAATTTTATAGCGAGTATTCACACCAGGCGGTGAGGGCACCGGCAATGCGAAGGCTCACTGCGGGCTGTCAGCTAGAAATACCATTAGTATTTCCGGTTGCTTTCCTGAGGGCGTTCACATAACATGCTCAGGGGCCGCTAAGAGAGCGTCGTAGTGATCAGCACTATGTCGGACAGTTCGGACACCGAAATGTTTATTGTCGCTGCCTTGTTGGAACAAGAAGAAAAAAAAGAGAAGACCTATCTAGGTAAACAAGATATTCGTAAGAAAAGACTGCTAAAATCAGCCTTTCATCATCCATGGTGACACCGGTCACTTTAGCCATCGCGTATCTACACCGTCTTCACTGCTCGAATGCTCCACGTGGTCGAAAAATAATTCCCTCACCCAATCAGCGGCGGAGGAGAAGGGAGGGGAAGCGACGGGCACCGACGGGCAGGCGGGCAAAATATTCTCGGGCGGGTGACTGCGCCCGCCCCGCCCGTCCCCTGCCCTCACCGTCACCGTACCCTCTGGTGTGAATATAACATATGATACCAATGTAATTTGTATTTCGGGCGGGTATGCCTGCGTCTGCCCTCACCGCGCCCTCACCGTGCCCTTACCGCGCCCTCACCGTCCAGTGTGAATCGGCCTTAACAATTCACGATGCCGAAATATGAAGCCTTTTGTTGTTTGGTTTGCCTATGGTTCAGGATAACAAGAATCCATATTACGTCGATTGGGTTGCATACGTTCTAGGCGGGAAATCATTCTCACTTGCTTCATTTTTCTACCTTTCTTAATATGCTAGCACAGGTTAAGAAGATAAGAGACATATAGTAATAAATGACGTCACTGACGGCATTTTTAATTAGCGCCTTAATTGATTTGATGGTTGAAGTTTGTTACAAATTGCAGTGATAGCTGGCAGGAATACGTTTTGCAAAATAATTCCTCCTTCGCTCTGTCGGATTTAATGCGTGGAGCAGAAAATGAGCACCTGAAAGGAGCAAAAGGAAAGAACACGGGGATAAAACATTTCACAAACCCGGAGACATTTGCCGTTTCTATTTGAGTTCTATTTGGGAGTGAAGCTCTCGAATGAATAATTCACGAGCCAACTGATCAACTCACAAAGGGATTACGCGAGTTAAACGCCCTCCCTTTGTAACTCTGCCATTTCCTTTCATCCTAAACTCTTTAAGGATTTTGCCGTTCCAAATCTCTCTCTCCCCTCAAGTGCTTGTTTCCTATCTGTCTCTCTCCCTCCTCTCTCTCTCCCTTCCTCCTCTCTCTCCCTTCCTCCTCTCTTTCCCTCTTCACCTGCCTCCATCTTCTCGCTCCCTTCACCTAAACTGCTGCATCTCTAACCTTTCTCAACCGCTCCCTCTTCGCTAACTCTCCCCGTTTTATCACTGTTTCCCTCCCCTCCTCTCTCTCCCTCTCTCTCCCTCCCTCTATCTCTTCCTCTCATCTTACGCTTAATGTTACGTCCCCGAAGCGTCGTTTCTTCTAAACTACCTCATCATTTTGCTCTTCATCCTCTTTCCCCGCCATTTTTCTTATCTCTCTTCTCTCTCCTGCGATCGTTTCATCTTCTGCTAAAGCTTCCTGTTTTTCTATCCTCTTTTTCGTTATTCTATTTTCGCTACTTTTCTACCTCGTTCTTTCATACTTACTGCGGGAATCTCATATCCCGATACATTTCTGTCAAACTCCTTTATCTTCTGAATAATACAAGGTATTCATGTAAATTTCAATTTTATTGATGTTATTTAATTGTAATGTATTGGAAACATAATGCGTATTATTTCAACTTACACAAAATCCGCTAGGAAAGTTTAATTTAATGTACTCTCTATTACCCTACCATCTCAATGTTAATCATAGAAACTTTTTTTCTGTTTCTGTAAAAAATTATCGATACTTATACATTCTTGCAAATAATCTTTCGTTTTATGGTGGATCTCATAGTATTTCATGGTCGCCGTTTTTCGCTCCTGAAGGCTTTCGCATTTTTTATTCGTCGTTACTGATTTTTTTTAAAAAACATGGGTTACAAAATGTATTTGAAATATTTTTTTTTTGGGTCGCCTTAGATTGGCTCAAAATCATTTTCACCTAACATTTTGGAATTTCAGTTTGAAAAAATGCCATAGTATAAATATTAACATAACTGCAATTATGGCTTATTCTCAAAGAGAAATAATCAGATGATGATTTACGAATGGAAAGCTTGAATTTAGTTATTTACTTTAAATGGAGACATTTTTACGAAGAATTAGTATTTTAAAATGTATTAAGTTTTTCTACCTCAACCATTTGAAATGCTATTGCCATGGAATTATGCTTTATCTTTGTTTAAATTAATGACATAAAACGGTGACGTATGTTTCCTATGTAGAGCGAACTTCTCAGATAGCTAGAAAATATTTCCTTGTAAGTGATCTCAATTTTTTCCGACGTTTGATGTAGATAAATTGAGAATATGACTCATAAGCCATAAAAAAGCTAGTTTAGTGCATTTTAAAGATATGCACATAACCATATTTCTTTCCCATTTCCTATATTTATCCTCTCTTCATCACCTCCTTCAACTTATAGCTTTCCTCTCACGCGTTCGTATTCTTTATTCACCTTTTTGCGTTCCTGTTCTATCTCCATCTTTTCCTCAATAAACCAAGTCCTTCATGCCCCTTCCCTTCTCCGTCTTTCTCTCTCAAGGCTCACATAATACTCCTATTTCCATTTTTCCTTTTTTACTCTCGCCCTCCTATCCATCCCATTCTTCACCTCCCATTTTTCCCCTTAGCTCTATTTGATTCTATATTTAGTTCTTCTTATCCTTTTTTATTCCGTATCCTATCTCTTTTTACATCTCTTCCGAGAAACGAATCCTTAGAATTTCACTCTCACCCCAATTTCAGTTCTACGTTCGTCTCTTACCAGAACTCGACGTCAATTTTTGAATCCCACAGTTCTTCTGACTCTTTGCTCGTATAATAACCTCGCTAGCCTTATCGATCCTGTTGAATTACATTCGTTTATTAAATTTAACATTTAAAATAATTGTTTTTCGCTCACCTGGTAAATTAATTGATCCTTTGTATGTTTCGGGCGAACGTGTTTATCTTTAGAAAACTCTTAACAAGAGAATTTGTTCAGCAAAAACGAACCTAGTTATCAAGAAGGTTAATGTCTAGTAGTTCGTTGATGTTTGATGAGGTTTCATAATTTTTTTCCAAAATTTAAGATACAAATATCGTTTTTATCGTATGTTACAATTCCTTTTGGGACATATCGGCCTGGCAAAGTTGTTAGTATTTGTGATATTGCGCATAAGAAAATTATCAACTCTTACGTCATATAAAGCAACTCTACTTGTTACTTATACGGAACAAATTGGATTGTTGCCTCATAGTTTGGCAGGCAATTTTTTTAGTCTCATTGAGAATGAATGACTAATTTTCTTTTTTCCTTTTCTGGGCTCTTTTCTATTATTCTGTCTTCCTCCTCCCTCGCTCTTTTTTATCCGCAAACCCAAAGTTTCCTATGCGATCTCCAATCCATTACACTTACACTTTCGCCCCATTTTTTCTCCTAACTCTTCCCCTTTATTTTCCTACTCTCTTCCTTTCTTTTTCCCATACTCTCCCTTATTCCGCTCGACTTAACCCCAAAATGGCGCCTGCCTCTTTCACCACCTCAACTAGAATGTCCTGAACCCCTACCTTTCCCGCAAGAAACCCCCTCTCCCCTCCTTTAGACTTCCTTTACTTATCTCTATCTTGTTCAGCCATTCTCTTCTTTCTTCTGCAGATTAAAGGTATTGGTGCGAAAAATCGGATCCCATTGGCAGAGGGTTCAACAGAAAAATACAGGTTATCATATTTTAAAAAATTAAGAACTCCTTAACCGTACAAAGTACGGTTAAGGAGTTCTAATTTTTTTAGTATCCTACTCGCCGTAGTCTCCAATACTTTTTAATTAACGGGTTTTCATGATATATGAAGTCGAGTGTTCCCGATTATATACCATTTTCAATCCAATAACAACACTTTTCAAGTCAATAACAACACTTTTCAAGTCAATAACAACACTTTTCAAATCAATAGCAACACTTTTCAAATCAATAGCAACACTTTTCAAATCAATAACAACACTTTTCAAATCAATAACAACACTAATTAAAATAACCTTCAAGGATCTTCAAACCATAACGGCATTTCTTACTTGCAATTGCGATTCTTATTTATATTATAAAATTAAAGTTGAAGGTAATAATGCTTTAATTAAAGTCATTGTATTGTTTTAAAGGTTCTAACTTTAAATTATGGTTACAATTAAGATAAATGTCATCTCATGACTTTTTAAGACCTAATCTGCATTTATTGTTATTTTATATAATATAATATATTTATTTATCTTTAGCGTTTTCAACATGTATGTTTTTCTATTTTTATTTTTCATTTTAATTTTAGAAGTGAATAATACCCATGGACAGTCGAGAAGATACAAATAGCAATCGTTCTGAAAATAGGGAGAGACGCCAAAAGATAAGTGTCTCCAAAAAAGAGATTTTAGTAAAAGTTGTAGTGAATGAAGGCATGACAATTCGAGAAGCCTCTGGAGTAGCTGACATCAAAGAGAGCACTGCGCGAGGGATCATAACTTCTTATAGGCGTGAGGGCGCTATTGTTCATAAAGCACGTGGTGGACAAAATCATAAAAAATTAACTAACAATGTGCTTGAATGCATAGAACAAGTCGTGGAGGAGTCGCCGGGTGATACTTTGAAGGAAATAGGTGAAAAGCTACAATCAAAGGGAATCAGTTTAAGTATGGGTAGTATTTTTATTGGTCTTGAAAAGTTGGCAATTACATTAAAGACCTGCCACCGAGAACTTGATCGCGTAAACGCTCCTGCTACAATAGCAAAACGGCAGGCTTACGCCATTGAATTTACATCACAAGGGCCAGAAAACAAAATGAAGTGCATCTTTATCGATGAAAGCGGATTTAATTTGCACTTGCGCAGAAGCCAAGCTCGATCTAGAAAAGGGACACGAGCAAATGTAGTCGTTCCAACTGTGAGAGGGAGAAGTGTTACATTAATTGTCGCCATGAACAATCAAGGTGTTGTGCACTCTAAAGTAGTAAGCGACGGAACGTGTAATGCAGAAAAGTTTTCGGAGTTTGTTCGCGAACTAGTGGTTAAGCTCAGAGAAAACGAAGAATATAAGGGATCATGGTTAATAATGGATAATGCTAGGATTCATAAGCAGGAGAAATTGCAACCTATCCTTTCGGGAATATATCACCTTAAATTTTTGTCTCCATACTCATGCATGCTTAACCCCACTGAGAACCTCTTCTCAAAAGTAAAGTCTTCTGCAAAGCGCCTCCTTGTTACTTCAACAGGGGAACAGAATCTTATTTCTGTAATAAATGACAGTCTTGCAACAATTACACAGCAGGACTGCAATAATTACGTGTTAAAAATGCTCGTAAATTTGGCGTCGGCGGCGGCAGGAATGCCATACACTCATTAATTTAACAATAAGTGCAGGCTATACAGGTTGTTTTTATTATGTTTAATAATATGTTGTCCGTGTTTTTGAAGTTAAGTTACAAGATAACTAAGATGATGTTATTGATTTTAAAAATGTTCTTATTGATTTTTAAAATGTTATTGATTTTAATAAATGTTGTTACTGATTTGAGAAGTGTTGTTATTGACTTGAATCATTTACGTCTGCAGTTTTTTTCTTTACCTCTCAGAACGACAGGTTCGACCTAACAACTCCATTGCAGGTATCAAACGCATATTTAGGGAGTGCACATACAACTTCCGAGGGCTGTTTTATTTCTCTCCCTCTCGATATGTCGCATACTCAAAGCGGAGTACGCTGCACATTGGGAATCTAGTATTCATTTACTGTCCATGAGTATTATTCACTTCTAAAATTAAAATTAAAAATAAAAATAGAAAAACATACATGTTGAAAACGCTAAAGATAAATAAATATATTATATTATATAAAATAACAATAAATGCAGATTAGGTCTTAAAAAGTCATGAGATGACATTTATCTTAATTGTAACCATAATTTAAAGTTAGAACCTTTAAAACAATACAATGACTTTAATTAAAGCATTATTACCTTCAACTTTAATTTTATAATATAAATAAGAATCGCAATTGCAAGTAAGAAATGCCGTTATGGTTTGAAGATCCTTGAAGGTTATTTTAATTAGTGTTGTTATTGATTTGAAAAGTGTTGTTATTGATTTGAAAAGTGTTGCTATTGATTTGAAAAGTGTTGCTATTGATTTGAAAAGTGTTGTTATTGACTTGAAAAGTGTTGTTATTGACTTGAAAAGTGTTGCTATTGGATTGAAAATGGTATATATTCATATATACAGGGTGTCTAAAAAAAATGTATACACACTTTGATGATTAATAACTCGTGTGTTTATTAATAAATTTTAATATAATAATTGCATAACATAGAGTATATATTCGAATAAAGATAAAATGACAAACATTACATGTTAGATGTTTCAATGTTGCATTATCTCAACAGTTCGAATAGTTTTCCATTCTGGTCAATACGCTGCTGACATCGTTGAATAACTGAATTGCAAACGTCAATTAACGTTTCTGTTGTAATTGTGCGACACGTATCTTCGATTGCTTGTCTTAACTGTGCAGGTGTTGTAGGTTTAGTGGAATAAACTTTATCTTTAAGGTAACCCCATAAATAAAAATCAAGTGGTGTTAAGTCTAGTGAACCTGGAGGATACTCAACACTGCCTCTTCGTCCGATCCACCTGTTTGGAAATGTTTCATCAAGATGACTTCTGACATCACGATGAAAATGGGTATGTTATGCCCCATCTTGTTGAAAATAAAAGTCTTCCTCATCCCCATACAGCTGACGAATTTGTGGTATTTTGATCTCTGAAGAATGTTGAGGTACACAATATCAGAAACTGTTGCATCAAAAAAGAATGGTCCAATCAACCTTTGGATGATAAACCACACCACACTGCGATCCCCGGTAAATTTACATGTCTTTCAACAGTAACATGTGGATTCTCTGTGGACCAATACGTGCAATTGTGATGATTAAGTGTACCATTCAACTTGAATGTTGCTTCGACCAAACAATTTTGTTGGCAAAAGATGCGTCTTCCGCTATTTTTTAACGAAACCATTCAGAAAATTCAACTCGGCAATCAGAATCATCTTCACTCAGTGCATGCACTAATCTTGGGATGTAACTTTTCCATTTTGCCTTCTTTAAAATGCGATGAACACTTGACCTGCTGATTTTTGTTTCTCGAGGACATTGTCGGACGGATTTCTTTGGTGATTGTGAAAATCTTTGCAGCACCTCTTCTGACTTCCTAGGGCTTGTGGATGTCCGAAGTCTTCCAGATCTTTGTTTATGCACATTTTGAACGGTACCGTCAGTCAAATTTGTCACGAATACGTGAAATCGTAATTCGGGTGGGAGGTTCTGTTTGAAATTCACGTCTCCACTGTCTTTGGACTTCCTTTACATTTTCAGATTTCCAGTACCATTTCAGTACAAATTTGCGTTGTTCAAACGTAAGTCTTTTGTTATCCATTTCTAATGCAACAATAAAAACAATTAAAACAACAAAAACAATTAAAACAATTGAAACAATAAAAACAATAATGCTGTACAAAAATATTGCATAATTGTAAGAATAATGCAACATTGAAACATCTAACATGCAATGTTTGTCATTGTATCTTTATTCAAACATATACTCTATGCTATGCAATTATTATATTAAAATTTATCGATAAACACACAAGTTATTAATCATCAAAGTGTGTATACATTATTTTGAGACACCCTGTATAAATACTTGCGGAAGAGGAAAGGTAAATAAGGATATTTAGGGCAACTAGGTGTTAAAGGAAACTCAGTGAGCACTTACCGGAAGGAGAGCCGCTGTGGTGTCGGAGAGACACATTTGTAGACGTTGTTGAAGCTATCGGGATGATCCCGAAAGCTTCAACAAAGTCTACAAATGTGTCTCTCCGACACCCCAGCGGCTCTCCCTCCGGTAAGTGCTCACTGGGTTTCCTTCAACACCCCAAATATTCATATATATATATATATATTTGTGTATAGAGTATATGCACATGCATAAATATAAATACATACAGTGTTGGTGTTTATGAATGACTCTCGATACCTCTTTCTAAATCTGAGAACAACGCCTGCAATGGATAAACTCATGCGTATTTATTTTCTCATACCATGAGTTTATTTCCTTGAGCTCCTTTTCTTTTAGATATGATGAGCGATGTTGGTTTAGACATGAGATATTTCTGCTCATAGGTTTGTGAAGATATAGAAATTGCGGGGGGAACGTAATTACTGGATGGTATAGATTTAAGCAACGTTAGAAGGATTGGGAATGTGAGATTTGTGAATATAATGTAGCATCCGCGAACATAATAAAATAACTTTTTACTTACCGGTTTCATCAAAAAGGGAAGCGATCCAGAATAATTTTAGCGAAAACGCATTACTAGCCTCTAATTGAACTTAACTTCGAAAAACTCAGTCGTGTATGTACTTTTAAAATATAAAATTTATTATACTTCAAAACAGTTGTACTGATAAAATATTTATTTTAGTTTTGAAAATTTTTCCTTCATTTGAAAGCTTGATGTTCCACAGGAAATAATATATGTCAAACAACACGCACTCCGTTTAATCTTGGACAAAACATTCTTTTTATTTTTATATTTTTCTTCGTACATATTTCACGAAATGTGAGACTGATGTCTCTTGCTTATGTCTCTAAAATGCCATCAAGAGTGGCGAACATAATATTGCACTCCGCTTTGGATTTCGTTGTGCCGGGGGTTGATTCAGGATTTCCGTGCTCATATAACATCTGCCCTTCTAACTCGTCCAATTTCTGTCACATTCAAGGGAGGAAGCCGCTACAATGCTGCGTGTCTCTGGATTATTTCGTGTTTTGGCAGTTATTGATTCGTTTCTCGCAGCTCCAGCTCCTGCAACCATGAAGTATAATCAAAAGTTGGAAGTGGGTCAACTAGTCATAACAGACACAGAAAACATTACGTACGAAAATAACGCGTACACATCCTGGGATCGTATGAAAAATGACACGGTTACTTTTACTCGCTAGGTTTTAAGTGAAAATTAGATTTATTTGGCATAAAAAATTAAAACTTCAGTGGACGTGATACATTCATAATAGCCGTATCGTTCAGCAAAAACCATTATATTGACCGTATTCGTATTTTATTGCGATATTTAGCATAACTCAATAAAAGCGTAAGGGATGACATTATTTGAATTTTTATGCAGGCAGTGCCGATGCGAAGGACGAAAAAAAATGCATCGTTAAAAAATAAAAAAACAATTTCCCGATACGATCTATTCGAATAAGTGCGATCAGTTTGTACAATCCATTGTTTACGAGCGTAAATCGTATTGGAAAATGAAAAACGACTCTTTGGGTCCTATTTTTCTTCCATACGGTGGTCGCATTCCACTCGAGATTTTCTCGTCGTAAAGTTTTTTTTCTCGGAAGAAAATTCTCGTAAACAGACTATTTTAGAAGGATTCGCGTTCGTTCTCCGGGTAAATCCTGAAGGACGGTTCGATCACTCCCATTCAAACATCACGTCGTTCTTCCGTGGCACTTTGATTGAACGCCACGAAACTCCAAGGAGCCTTCTTCGCCCCTATCTCTTTTCAATTTTCTCGCGCTCGTGTTGCCATTGCTTTCCTCACACGGCAATTTTTTTGTTGCCGGAGTTCATTTTTAAAAGCAGAAACAACTTGACGGGTATGACTAAGCCAGATGCGTTGAAAATACCGATTTTCCAATGAAAACATAACTCGGCATTTTTGGATAGGGTTGACAAAATGTGTCTCTCAAAACGCCGTAAAAGTGTTAAGGAAACCAGGTGCGCATTTCGGTGACAAAACATCTATCGTCAGTGGTGATTCCTCTTGTGGTTGACGTATAGTTTTACAATTTCATTTCGACGTCAAAGTGAGCTCTAAATTCACTCTTAAAGTATGAACGTGTATTTTGAAATAGTATAATGAAAGAATTATTCCGAACCTTAAGTTCCAAAAGTGAAATGTTCAATGGCGGATCCAAGGGGGGGGGGGGGGGGGGGAGAGGAGAGGGGGGGAGGAGAGGTGGGGGGGGAGCGATCGCCCCTTCCTTAGATTACCCCATTTCCCTCCACTGGATGCATTCTTAAATTAATTTCGCGCAAAATTCCTCGATTCTACGCCGCAGCTTGGGTCTTTATGGCAAGGGAAAGAAAGATTCCGATAGAGGTAGGGGTTTTCAAAATACAGGGTCGTTGGCAGGGGTGGATTCGATAGGTGAAAGGAAAATCCCTCCCCCTCTCTTGAGAAGTTTCTGAATCCGCCCCTGGAAATGACCAAACAATAAGAAAGCAAGTAAGGAAAGTGATGAGGGCGAGTTTTTAAAATAAAAATATAGATGTACGTTATAATCAAAAGTTATTTAAAACATATCTCACCTGTGTTAAGCAATTGTATTATTAACTTTCCGTTTTCGAAAGTAAATTGAACGTTTTAACGCTTTGGTTGTAATGTTGTAGCAACGTAAGCAAGACGATAATATTATACCGTATTATGGAGCCATATAGAAAGTTAATAGAGGGTTTTTACAACCCTGTTAAAACAAAATAGACACACAGACGGACCTCAAAATCAATATGTTTCGTGACTGTTACCAGCCAAAACTATCCTGAAACTTTGGTTGCTCCAACTTGAACGGCGTAGAAGTAATTAACCGAACACGGGAGTGTTACGGACGAATTGACGGACAAAACGATTACATTTACAGATTTGTTTTAAAAAAATGATAAAAAGAGGCAAAAAAATCCCAGGTGGTCTAGACATGAACCAACTGATTTTTAACACAGCATACGCTGAATGCTGAAGATAAAATGGACAGATAGGGTGAAAAACGAGGAAGTATTACGAAGAATAGGAGAGGAGCGAACGATTATACAGACTATCAGAAAGAGGAAGGCGAACTGGACTGGACATTACCTGAGATGATTAAAGAAGTGCTGAAAGGAAAACTGGATGAAAAAAGAGAAAGAGGTAGGAAAAGGTTTCAGCTGATAGACGACTTGAAAGGGAAAGAGAGCTATCAAGACATGAAGAAGACTGCGGAAAATAGGAGTTTATGGAGAACCAAGTTTAACCATGAATAATCACGGACCTGTCTACGGACAGATCACTTATGATGATGATGATGACGATACGCTCTAAAAGATATAATTTAAATCGCGTTCGACCGTTCCAAAATACACTGTAAAAATTACTCGTTTCCCGAACAAACTTGGCGTGTCTTTTCGAACGCCCTGATTTTCGTCTCGGAAAATTTAGCGGTTATTCGAATGTCCATGTTAGATCGTGTACGGATTAATCGCGCCATCATATATCGCCTTAAAATATGATTAAGGCAATCTGATCTCCATCCTCGACGATTTTCGGATCCCGTCACGTCCTGCCGTGTAAGTGGATCGTACGCTTCTATTCAGCACTATCCCGGGTAGTCGTTTTACGGACGTGTATATTCGGAAGCACGGAAATCCGCCGAAGGTTTGTTTTCCGTGTTTCGAGGCTTAAATGAGAGCCAGGAAGGATCCCGTATGGCGATGTACAAGCTTAAAACCTCTCTCCCAGGCCCCTCGACACCACACACATACACACACACAGATGCAAGTGTCAACTTCAAATGGACGTAGTGCATTAGTCCAGTCTCATCATGCTCAATATCCCTCGCGCCATTCGGAGACCATCGGAGCCTGTTTGCCCACCGAGATTTCCGGGAGATTTGTTTTTATTGTTGATTATACAAGTTTGCCATAAATGAGAAGGTTGATTTTTTTGACGAGAATAAGAATCCCCGAAAGGACTTTAAACAAAACTAAAAGTTTTCGCGGGTCGCGAATTATTATATTTTTGCGTGAAATGTTAAGGTTAGGTTAAGGTTAGAATGGCTACTATGAGTAAAATTAGAGGGGTTCAGTGTGGTTTCATGCCAGATAGGGGGTGTTCTGATCAGACTTTTGCTCTCCAACAAGTAATCGAGAAGTGTATGAATGTGAGAAAGAAAGTGTATTGTGCATTTGTGGATTTGGAGAAGGCCTATGCCAGAGTCAATAGAAATGACCTGTGGAATGTTCTGGCTGAGTATGGAGTGAATGACTGGTTAGTGAATGCAGTGAGAGCAGTCTACTCAGGAAGTAAGGCTCGCGTAAGAATAAATGGTGTGCTGAGTGACAGGTTTAAGATTGAAAGTGGTGTTCGGTCGGCAAGGGTGTGTGATGTCTCCTTGGTTGTTTAATGTGTTTATGGATAAATGTGTGAGGGAAGCCTTTGCAAATACGAATGGTCTGAGGATTGGAGAAGTGAATGTGTAGGTGCTGTTGTATGCTGATGATGCTGTGTTGATATCAACGTGTCAAAAACAAAGGTTGTTTTGTTTGATAAAATGAATGAATTGAATGACTGTAGGCTGCGCATAAATGGTGAAGTTGTTGAACAGGTGGATGAGTTTGTCTACTTGGGAAGAATGTTTTCTAAGAATGGAAGAATAGATGGAGAGATAGAAAGGTGTGTGAATGCGGGTAGAAAAGTGATGGGTAGCATGTGGTCAGTACTAAATCGTGGAGAAGTGTCTAAGGAAGCAAAATTGGCTGTGTATAGAAGTGTGCTTGTACCCACCTTGTTGTATGGTAGCGAAACTTGAGTGTGTTAGGAGAAACCCATGAGTAAGGTGAATGCAGTTGGAGTGGGTTATATGAGGAGCATGTGTGGGAAAACCAGGAGAGACAGAGTCAGGAATACTTGAATGAATGTGGAATGAAGGAGACTTTAAAAGGTCAGTATGCAAGGGGTGTGCTGCGATGGTTTGGGCATGTGGAGAGAATGGATGGGAACCGGGTGACTAAATTGATATATGATGGTAGCGTATGCGGATCAAAAGGGAGGGGAAGACCAAGAAAAAGCTGGCTGAATGTGGTGGAGAAGACTCTCAAGAAAAGAGAGACCAGAAGTTTAAGGAATGGAAGACGATATATGAAACAATGTATGGATGTGTTTGAAGCGAAAGAAAGGATAGAAAGGTGTGGAGAAATACTGCGAATGGTAGAGGCAATTAGCTTGCTTACCCCGTAAGGGAACAGCATGATTGGTATGTATATATGTAAATAATTTTTTACCTCCGTCGCTGGAATGATACAGTAATTTAGTTTGAGGATATTTTATCCGATTGAGGTCGTTATTACGTTCCGCTCCGTTAAATACTTGTCATAGAACACGTCAGTAAAATTAAGATGTTTTCGCAGAGATTTGAAGTGAATATTACATTTTTAGAGCCCACTTTACGAATAAAACTGGGGAAATTGGTGTAATTTGAACAAATTCCACACTCTGTTTTAAATTTTGTATTTTTTCCCGCATAAATACGATGCACGACCGGTTTCGCCGAATGTTCGTGATTTTCTGTGGTATCTACATCAACATCGAATAACTTAAATGAGTTAATATAGCCATGTTACGTTTATTGAAAGATTTAACATACCCTGCACTTTCCTTTATATTTATAATTGTTCTATAAATTAAATATCTTCTTTGCTAACATTTTCGCATAGTTTGACATTTACGACTTCAATTTAATACAATTAAAAGTTTTTAAATGTTGACGTTGATAAAGGCGAAGTTTTCCATGCGGTCTAATTCAGATCATGTAAAACATTACTCAGTAAGCATAATCCGATTAAAATTTTTTAGGCGAAGCTTTTGATTTACAAAATATTTTGAATGGTTACATTTAGTGAAATGGCGTTCTCTCCTACGTCATTCTCTCTTTGACCCATTAATCTTACATTCATTTTCTATTAAGTATAATGGGCACATTTTAAAAGAACGCAGTATATACGTACATGCATACGCACACACATATAATAAATAAATAAATAAATATAGTCAGTACAAGTTAATAAACGTTTGTCTGCGCGAATTTACGACGAAAACGTTTGTCAATATGATGTTTAAAAAATTCGTTAAAATTCCGCGATTGCGTCAATATCGTATCTAAAAAGGATGACTATAGCCAAAACGATTCGCCGCATCCAATTTTTATCGGCGGCGACAAAATTTTACGGTCCCTCTAGCCAAACTTTGAACCGCATATTAAAAAAAACATCCCTCCGTTCCACCAAAATGGCGAAAGGATGTTTGAGTTATGTCAGAATCAATACGTAGAAAAATGGAAGAGGAAATAGTTCTCCGTATTCATTCGCATTCGCTCGACAAATAATAAAAAAAGCCTTTGGCGTCCCCTCCCATTCTTTTACTCCCTTATGGAGAAATTTATTAGTAGTAAAGGAAAGCGACCGTATGAAAAACGTCCCGTTCCGTGAAGTCTCTCTCTCTATATATATAATATACCAAAGCGTATCTGTAAGTAGACAGGGGGAGAAGGATGTCGTGAAAGCCCACACGGTTAGAGGAAGGAAGAGAGGCTTAAAAGCGATATATTACGTCATCCGCCGTTGGTTCCGAAAAGATAAGACTAGGAAAAAAAGAGATGATGCGACGCTTGTGATTATTCAATCGAGAGCCATGTAATAGGGATGCCGAATAATTTTTTTTAGCGTAGACGAGGACATAAATAATACCGCTCGAGATTTTTCGATGTTGGTTTAATTTAGTTTTTAACTATCTGAGATGACTTGAATTAAAGTAACTTTCAGAATAAGCAGTTAAGCATAAAAAATCATCCGTAACTAGGAAATACCTAAGGCGAGTACCTAATTTTTCATTTTTAAAAATACTTTCGCGCTTTTGTAATTCCCTTTAAGCCACAATACGGACTCAATAATTAACTTGTGAATGTACTGAAGCAGTACATACGAGAATTGGCAACCTCTGTTAAAGTAAGAATTCGTCATTACTTCTATCAACAAATTGGTCGGTAAAATATATATATATATATATATATATATATATATATATATATATATATATATATATATATATATATATATATAATGCCCATGTCTACCCCTAACATCTTTCATTCAAAATACTGCCGTAAGAAAACTAATTTTGCTAGAGCATGATTGCTTTTACTGGTATTTTTGTCATTTATCCACTAACTCGTTCTGAATCGATTCGTGAAAAAATGGATGATCTGTTGAAGCCTGTAAGCGTTAATGACGCTGTGGACAAATGGTTCGGTAAAATAATATCTACGTTCGCTTCGTCTGTCTTCGTTGCAAAACACTGCGGTAAGAAAATTTATCTCTCGGGAGTATGATCGATTTTATTGACGTTTTCGTCGGATTTTCCATGTACTGATTCTTTTTTACGTTTATTGACCTACGAGGACAGTTTTATGGGTGAAAGGGAAACCCCACGAAAACCATTTTAAAATGTATTACCCCTATTCCCGGAATTTTGCTCGTCCCCCACCGGTTTTTCCATTTATCCCGTACTTTCACACGGAAATGAATTGCGTCACTGCCCAAATACATTACGGAAAACATGCGAAATGCCAAACACGGCCCAACGCAATTTTTTTTTCTCTGTGAATTTTTTCGATATGAAACTACGTACACGGCTATAATGCGAGATATTCCAAAAATGGAATTCCGAGTGCCGTGAGCCCGCTTAGAGTTGGCACCACACTGTCAACCAGCAGGTAGTTAACTTTAAAAATAAATTCAAATTTTATAACTAAACGTGTGTCTGGAATGGGCTGTTTAAAAACAATTACTTTAAATAAAGAAAAACAACATCTATCATTTTATTTTTATTTTCATATTATGTTATCAATATAAATTTTCCATCCTATAGTAATTAATGTCATGTGTAATGACAAGTAAATAATAAAAATATTGTTAGTCCCATTTTAACGCGTTAAAATTCTTTTTATTATCTTCTCACAGCCTCGAATTATTTTTACATCTAGCTGGAGACTCACGATCACTAATTTACCTGTCAATTCGAAGTTCTTTTATCCCAAGCTCTCTTTTAAGGATAGAAACAATTTCCACACAATTGAATAGTTTGCCGAAATTTGCTGTAGAATGCCTCGATGCTTTTCAAAGAAACATTTTTTGAAGGATTGTTTTTAGAAGAATTTTTAGTTATCTAGTTTATACTGACTGTTAATTATAAAAACAAAAAATATAACCATTTACCTTACCTTGGAAAGCGCCACGAGAAATAATTTAGCGTGGAACTATCACAATCGGCAAATATTCCCGTTAGACGGAGTATAGGATTTGCCAATTTTGATCGAATCAGTATCATAATATCTTAAAATTTCGAGCAGCAAACCCCTTTTACAAAAAATACATTAATGTCCCGCGACAGAGCGCAGAAAACTATCTGAAATTTAAATCGTCTCGATGATGGCGCCGAAAATAACTTAAAAAATAAAATAAAAATCCGTCACTTCGCAGTCGACGAATGAATAGTCCATCCTCAAAACACAGTTGTCGCATAAATCTGAAATAACACGAGGAATAAAAAGACATACGAAAACCTTTCCGTTCATTAGCGCCTTTCGCGCCGGGGAGGACAGGCAGACCGCTTTTACACGGAGCGGTCTGTATGGATTCTCTTGGGTGGAAATCTCTTTCTTCCCCGGAGGCGACGCGCCGGAGACTGATGGGCGAAAATAAATGCGCGCATCTCCTCCGAAAACGCTTCGAACGGAAGGACGGGATAAAAAAGAACGAGAAGAAAGCTTCGAGGCGAGGAGAGGAGGCGAGATTTTTCATAAAAAAAAAGATGAATCCTTCGTTAGAGGTCTTATCCGTGACAGAGATTAACGACTCGCTAAGACCCGCCAACGCCAACGTCAGTTGTCTGTTCCAAAATTCGCCATCCTTCTCTACTTTTTTTCCCCCTCACTTTTCAATTGTCTCTACGTCCTTAATACTTCGAACGGTCCTAAGACGTTATTAATCGTCTCTTCGCTGTTAGAGCGATCCTTCTCGTCGCGGATGGAGTGCAAGGCGTTACTCCGGGTGTCTAATTTTGTAATTCCCCCCCCCCCCCCCCCCCCCCTCCACATCCGCCGAAATCGCGTCTAAAAATAAAGGAGAGCGAAAGAGCTTTATTTTTCGTATTTAATAACGAACAATTTTGCTTGATTAGATTTTTGCACGCAATTTCCAGCGTTCGGAAGTGGAAGAATGGTGTTTTATTTTTTTTTAAATCTCAAGGCGTCTATTACAATTTTGGGATGAATCGTTGCAATGATGATAAATGTGCCCATTTAATTTAGCAGGGGCATTATTAACCGATCGATGTCATCTTTAAATCAACGGCCTTATTTTTATTTGACATATATTTTCAAATTTATGAAAGAGTTTGGATTGATTGGCATAGAAGCTCTCATTATCATTTGCTAAATTCAAAGGAAAAAGTATTACACTAGATTTGCTTCAAATATATTTGTGAAGTAAGTTAAAATACAAAAAATATAAACAAAATTAAGACGACGGGCATAAAAAAGGAATACCGAGCATTAAATCCATTAAGTAATATGACGCAAAATTCGAGAAATTTAAAAATTTAAATTAACATCATATCAAACGTTTTGTTTCTCGAGCTGCGGGTATCGTTTCGAAATTGCCTTCCAAACACGATTGGTGAGGTGTATCATTTCATTAACTTTAACCATTGTTTGGTTCCGACAAATCTGCTATTAATAGATCGCGTTTTTTGTTCGTATTTACGAGACCCATCCGTAACGTTCCGCAATTTCAGGCTCCTGCCTCTAATCCGCGGGTGTGAACGCTTCTGCAACCTTTTGTCATCATCCATCATTTCGCGATTCAGCACTTGGAGAGGCTTTCGTAAAAAAAATTGTTTAACCAAATTTTTAATTCAAAAATTAACTCAAGACAACGGAAAGTTCGTTTCAGTTGTCTGTTGAACGAAGCTTGTTTTTCGAGAAAAGCGTAATATATATAGTTAAACAAGGAAAAAATACTAGGAGAACATGACCGATTAGTTATTGAAAGAGGGAGTGAAGCAGGTAGAAAATGTAAATAACCTTATTATTTCGCCTAAAAAAGCAACAGATAAATCATGCCTTCTTTCTGGCCGATGGAGAAGGGAAAAAACGTCATATGGCACCGAAACGCTATGACGGTGCTCCAGAGAAGGGACTTCACCGCCGCAGGATCGATGTGCAAATGGGAGAACTTTACTTATCCGGTAAAAGGATGATGCAACCTAAAGAAGATTTCCGAGCGATTTGAGATGTTCTCGATTTATACCAAGGCAAGGAGCTTAATGTACAAGGATAGTATGCAGGGAAGTATGAAGGAAAAATAAATCAAGGAAGTTTCTATTCCTGTTGGATTGAGCGCCTCACTTCTCGTCCTAAATCCACCGAGAAGATCATCCCTAAGTTATTGATCTCAATGATTCTGTCTCAAAATCTCCTCTCCATACTTCTCTTAGGTTCCCTTCTTTTACCCTTCTCTTGCGTGTTAGATCCGTCCCTTTGTGCACTCATTCAAACATCGTTCTTTCAAATTTTCTATTTGATATCACTTTCTTTCGTACTTTTTTTTGCGCTTCAACCTCTGAAGAAATAAATATTTCTCGCCCAATTCCAATTCATGTACATGTCGTGATAAGGTTTTCAAACATACAACTATACGAGTCAATACAAATGTCATACTACTCTACTGTTTCCTTTCCTTATTATGACGGACAGGAAATGTATTACAACATAAGTTACTGGAACAGGAATGAAATTTCATTTTTGAATTCGACAACATTAAAAATGCGTCATAAAATTGAAAACAACCTTTTAAACCGAAAATGGCTTTAATAACCTTTCATAATTTATTCTTAGAATCCATATAATTTTTATCAATTATATTTCTTAAAAAATCTTTTCGAAATTTATATAGATGTGACATCGTTACTGCGTTCATTGTGTTGCTGTAAAATTTATAAGTTTGGACTTTTTTATTCCGTCTTCTCGTATTAGACTCCCATTTATTAGTGTCTGTCATTCAAGTATTATAAGATACTCACTAAAGCACAAATGTTACAGATTAAAAACCTCCCATGGATCAAATTACATTTGACTAATGGTGCTCTCCGAAATATTATCTAATATATGTTATGGATAAATTTTAAGAGAACAGAGGAGAATAAAAATAGTTTATTATTACATTTAAATTTGTCATCATTCGTTCTTTTATCTTGATTTGTACGAAAGGATTATTAATGTTATGGCTTTGATGGAAAAATTGAACGCGGAGGTAGGGTCTCACCAATTTCAATTTATCCTGTTCTCCTTTTAATGTCTCCTGCCATTCATTTTAGATCTAGGCCTTAATACTAGTAAAATCCTTTCTCATACCACCGAATTAAAGGCTTGATTTATGATAACCGACGAAGCTCCATGAGAGTCTTATTTTATTATTTTAAAGCTCGACTCGCACTGAACATGTTAAAGTTTTTATTCATCAGTGAAATATGCTTTTCTGCGCTGTTGGTTTTGACTCAAAGACTTGATTCCGAATCCTGCCTTACTCCTTCCGCTCTTGTAGGCGTTGTAGAGGTGGGGAATTCTTCACTCGCACATGCCTATCCGCAGGAAGGAGAACCTCACGCCTTATTTTCTTCTCCTTTTGTGGGGAGGCTGGTCTTCCAGTTCGCCTGTGACTGCTCTGGGAAGTTTGTGGACATCCCACGGACACGTCTTCCTACTCCCAGTCACTCAAAGGAACACTTTATTCTTGGCCTCGAGACGACTGAAAAATCCTTGCGCTAGATCTCTCAGTTTCTTCTTCAGGGGAGGAACCTCGGTGAGATAATAGAGCCTCGTTCGGTATTTTCCAGCCAAGGTTGAGGATGGAACGGAGGCAGTTGCGCTCGAAGACTTCTATGCAATGTAGATCTGCTGCTGATAGTCTCCCACTCCATGATGGTGAGGCATAAACAATCCCTGGGCGGATTATTGTTGTGTAGATAGCTTTCTTCCATTTCTGCGCCACGTTATCGGAGCGCAGAATTGGGGAGAGTTGAATCTTCATCCCTGTGGCTCTGGCAGCTGCTCGGCGTGCGTGGGAATTGAAGAGGAGTAGAGGGTCTAAGTCAGGGATGGCAAATGATTTTCCAGTCGCGTGCCAAGAACCATCAATTTTTTTTCGCGTGCCACTAGTTTACTCTTTCCTTAAGAAACTTCATATTGTACATGGAAAATACAAGCTTACGCGTGCCAAGTAAAATCGCACGTGCGCTACATATTTGCCATCCCTGGTCTAGGCAAACCCCCAGGTATTTTACCTCTGATGACCACTTCACCTCTACTGCGTCGACGATGATGGGGTCCGGCTCCACAGCTTGGTCCGAGAACAGGATCGTCTGAGTCTTGAAGGCGTTGATCTCGATCCTCCAAATCGCATACCATTCCATTGGTATGTCGCCGCCTGAAGGTATTTTGCCGCCAATCATGGTCTACAGGTTCTGGCCAGGATCGTCGCATCATCCGCATACTGGACAATGGTCGAATTCCACCCAAGGGCCGTGGGGATATCTGCTGTATAGATGTTAAAAAGCCAATGCCCCAGGACCGACCCTTGTGGTACACCTGCTTTCATCCGTCAAAGTGTAGAGGATAGCCGCTGTCAGGAGACTCGGAAGGTCCTCTCTTCCAAGTAAGAGCAGATGAATCGCCGTTGCCATCTTGGGAAGCGGTGTCGACGTATTTTCTCCAAGAGACCTACATGCCACACTCTGTCGAAGGTCTTGGTTATGTCAAAGAAGGTGCCTGCGGCACACCACTTCCTGTTGAATGCTTCTGTAACAAAATTAACAACTCGGACGAGTTGCTGAGTTGTTTCATGGTCTACCCGGAATCCGAACTGCTGTTTCGGAAGAGTAGAATGTTCTTCTGTGTGCCGCAGGTGTGGCATGGCGACCCTCTCCGGAAGTTTCCCCAGGCCATCAAGGCGGGACTTTTATGCGCTGTGATAATGAGAAATTGTATTTAAAGTACTATCGTCATAGTCGATCTCGTTTGCTAAGTTATCAACGGTTCCTCTAGTGTTGCATATCGTCTTTTGCTCGCGGATACGTCAATTACGGTAATCCTCTTAGATGGCACTCAGCCACCCAATAATAATAAGGGGCGTTTCCAGAAGCAGAGCTCAAAATGTAAAAAAACCTCCATAAATCTTTGCGAGTATCTTTATTTATAACCCTCCAAGGGTTTCATTCCTTCATAATAATTTTTTGTCGTATATCCCTTGTTTTTTACTCCATCCCACAGCATAAATTGTTCTTTTTCACTTTCCACGTCAATTTATCTCAGCCCGTGGGATCATGTGGCTTGCCAAACTTTTCCTATCAATGTGGTTCGTGTGTGTTTCATACAACTTTTCTTTTATCGTTTCATTTCCTTCGCATCGACTTCCTATTCGCGCCCCATCCATTCGGCTTCTTTATATCGATGACGCAAATTGCCGGGAAACATTTCTCATCCCGTTGCCAAAACTAATGTAGTTATGTGCTTTTCAAGCCATCTCACGTCGCCATTTCATAAAGTATGACCCCGAATTTCGGGAGGAAAAAATTATAGACAATACTTTTCGGTAATCTAAAAGGTGTGTTCCATTTGATATGTTTTTTATTTCTTTGCATAGTGCTCGGTTCCCGTAAAAGGGTTTTGAGTTTCTCTGCCATGCTTGCATCATGCCCATTTATAGTGATTTATTGTAAAGTATGTTCAGGGTTTATGTTCATTTAACTCCGATCGCCAAAGAGGTTTTTCAATTTTTGTTTTCACTACTGCTCATTAAACATGACTATTTTCGTTATAAGTCTTCACTTTTTTGTTAGTGTTCCTAACAAATGCCTAATAATCAATATTTTCCTTATCGACTGAAATATCTTCAGATATAAACTTGATAGTTTATTGAATTGTGTAGCAAAAATTATGGGAGAGAAACGATTCGAAAATAAAAGTGCTCCAAAATATTATATTCAGTAATATACACATTAAAATAAAGCTTATAAATTGGAAGTCTTGCTTTAATTTTGGGTCACTCTGTGGTTGGTATAGGTTAAAATTCAACCCAATCTTTGAACAAAGAGGAAAGATATGTTGCTTTATTGCCTCCAATCTATAGAATTACACCATAATCCTGGAGCTATTAACTAGTTAACGACCATGCTTGTATAACAACAGCTATTATAAGAAGTAAATCGGATATATTGAATTCCTTTTTCCTAGTTTATTAAGTTTCTTTTTTTAGCGAACTCAGTCATATTTATTTGTTTTTCACGAGTCTTTCTTTATCTTGGTAAAAACATTTTTATATGAACCCTAAAACAAAGAAAAAACGAAACGGTCGATTTTCTGACATTTCTTTTTTTCTCTCGTTAAACTTTCACAAAATTCATCAACTTTTTCTGCTACCCCATTTCTTTATATCTCTAGGTACTATAATTTCCATCGCTAGTGTTACCAAATATTTTACTGCATTATTGTTTCAATAATTTTTACTCGACCTTACGTTCACTGAATCCGGAATTTATTCCTCAAATTGTCATTTTTCATATTTTTTAAATAAAGGTATCGCCCATAGTCATAAAGTGGCTGATTAAAGCATATACGTATGTTAGAGGTAAATTATACGTCCCTCATGGCAATTAAGTTAATTCTAACCACGCAAGAATAATCTCTCATTACGACTATTTTGCAATTAAAACGCATGTAGCTTACTTGAGCCTCATTAGCTGTAATATTTAACTTGTAATTAATTTGATGAATAACATTGGCAGATATCGTCAATCTACATTCAGATATTTAACGCACACGCGATAATATTTTTACCATAATTTTCGACAAAAACCACAATTCAACCTAATTTATGATTATTTACATTTTCAATAGACGCCATTCTTGCCGTTAAGTTTAGTTGTTAGAGGGTATCTTTCGAACATTACCATATAAATAAAAATGCCTGCCCATTTCTACGATTCGAATTTACTTTTTATACTTTATCGCTAGAAGCAACGCAGATGAAAGAAATTCTTTAGTCGAAATGAACACATACTGCAGGTATATCTATGGTTTTATGGAACATAAATTCGTCATTATTTGGGCAACTTTCCTGACTCGTTCGGAGTTGGCATAAAGCGGGATTATATTATCCTATTATCTTCTCTCTCGCTCTCAGCACTCATAAATGTGTAGGTGTGAATTACGAATCGTACTAAGTTAAATGAGTTTATTTTGGCCTTGACCATCGCTTAATCGACTTGCGCATCCAGTATTTCTCTTACTCAGAGATGTTTCATCTGCTTGTCTTATTTCAGTTTGGCGCTTGACATAGTATGTGAGCTAACGACAATTTTGATAATTTTTTCCATAGTAAAGATGATGAAATAAATGTATTTAGGGAAAAGAAAACCTCATCAGCCATGCTAAGGGGAAAGTCAAACCATATTCGATCTTTTTGTTTTTTTAACTATGGAAGTTAACTACAGTATCATCATCATCATAGGTAGTCTGTTCGTAGACAGGTCCGTGATTATTCATGGTTAAACTTGGTTCTCCATATACTCCTATTTACCGCAGTCTTCTTCATGACTTGATAGCTCTCTTTCCCTTTCAAGTCGTCTATCAGCTGAAACCTTTTCCTACCTCTTTCTCTTTTTCCATCCAGTTTTCCTTCTAGCATTTCTTTAATCATGCTGTCTCTTCTCAGGTAATGTCCAATCCAGTTCGCCTTCCTGCATAATAATTCTCTTCTCTCCTATTGTTCGTAATACTTCCTCATTTTTCACCCTATCTGTCTATTTTAACTTCAGCATTCTTCTCCATGTCCACATTTCGAAGCTTTCCAAATATTTAATATTATTTTTCCTTAGCTACCATGTTTCTGCCCCATATAAAGCTATACTCCATACATAGCATTTAATCAACTTCTTGCGTATATCTTCCTTTTTATTCCCTGTTAGTAGGAGTTTCTTTCCTCGGAAAGCGGCTTTTGCTTTCGTTATTCTAGTCCTGATTTCATCGGTACATTTTGCTTCTCTCGTTATGATGCTTCCAAGTTATTTATAATCTGAAACTTGTTCAAATGGCTTTCCTCCAATATTATGTTCAGATTTTCTTCTTCTGGACTTGATATTCGCATAACCTTGGATTTTTCTGTATTAGTTTCCATACCGTATTTTCTACCTGATATCACTAATCTATTTATCATAATCTGGAGTTCCTTTTCCTTTCTTGCTAGAAATACTTGATCATCCGCGTATTTCACTGTTCTTATAATCCTTCCTTTAATTTTTAAAACTCCCTTGCCTTCTAACGCTTCCTGCATTAGCCTCTCTACCTACCTACAGTATATAAATCCTTAATATTCCGTTGCAGTTTTAATGGTGATAAATTTTCAGGTGAACCAGAATGACTTCCAAACTCAAATATTTTCAAGGATGTCTTGAATTTTAAAATTTTGAGTCTTTAAGTCAAAATGAGATTGTTTCATTAACCCATTAATTGACTAAAATTGTATTTCTACCATTTAATTTGACTGATTTATACGAAGATTTGATATTGATAAGCCGTCATCATTGCCATATCTTTATTATGAATGTTATTTACCTCTTACCCTAGCTATTTTGTCAGCAATTATAATTTGTGATATTAATTTGGGGTCAAAAATAGAAAAAGGTTTAAAGAATCCGATTTTCTTTTTAAATTAGCTCTCCAGTTTAATTTATTTATAAAATATTTATTCTTGATGATATTCGAAATGAAATTAAAAATTCACATCTCAGTGTCGACTAACTCAAGCAACTTTCCGATAGAGAAACTAGTGCGGAGGACATAGTATGACTCCCTGTAGCACCACATAACCGCCCTTGTTTTATTCTAGAACTCCTCCATTTATGGTCCCCATGTTCTATCAACCTCCTTCCCTCTCTTTCTTCCTTCCATATCTCCTTATTCCAAAAACCCTAACCTCCCTCGCGAGAATCAATACCACCCTTTGAATCATCTATCTCATTCTCTCTCTCTCTCTCACTTCCTCTTCACACTCTCGAAAAAACCCCCTTTCGTCTTTTCTCTCCTTTTCCGCCGTCTCCTCTTTCGCATTTCCTTCCCTTAACACGCTTCGCTAACTCTCTTCTCCCAGTCTTCATTTCTCTTCCTCATTCTCTCTCTCTCTCTCACTTCATTTCATACACACACACACACACATGAACGAGATGCCGATGGGGGTTTCGTCTTTCGAGGATGTGATGTTCTCCCTTTCTTATCTATCATCTTAGAGCCTGCGTTTTCCCCCTCTCCTATCTTTTTACAACTCTGTTATACAAACACACTTTAAAACACACATGCGCAGGAATAATATTCAACACTTTCAACGTGGGGAACATGGGTTCGATCTACTTTAAGCGTTTTTCTTTATTTTCGATATTTTCCAATAAAATGGCTGAATATTACATTATATATCGAATGAATTTTAAAGTATATTTTCATCAATTAGAGAGTAGTATTCAGCGAGAGGAAAACTTTGCAAAGTGAAATTGATTTTAGTCATTATGGATTTACGGTTACTAAAAAGTGAAAAAATAACGTAGTAAACTCATCGCTTTCGCCATAATGTTTAAAATAAATTTAAAATCAAACATTTTTGTTTCCGTGCTCGTAAAAGAAGCTTCGCTTTTATCTGAGAGAAGTGTAATATTTTTTTAATTGCCAGAAGACGCATTATCTCCTGTCTTTAAAAGTGTTTTATAATGGATGCGATATTTTCATTTTAAATTTACTTCAATCCTTTTTCTGCTACACATATATAATAGTTGTGAACTAGAGTATTTAAAAATGCAATCTTACCTTCCTCTCGCAGTGACAAAAGGACGCTCCCCATGCATTTATACGCTTAGGACAAATTATCGTGGCATGGATGCTATCGAAAACATTTATAATTCCTTTTTAAACCTTAACGTTCGAGATTTCTGTTTTTTCTATGTTCTAGAATAGGCCAGGTCATTGTTGATTTTATTGTGACGTTTTTTTTTAAAAGTAGATGTTTAAGATGAAGTAAACCGTTCCGCGGAACGACGTTAGGACTTTAAAGGGATAGAGAAGAGAGCGAGCCGCTAGGTGTATTTTTCTCTAAAAACCGCTGAAGTTTTTGATGTATCATTTACTAATAGCTCTCTATAATTTTTACAGAAAATTCATCGCAGAAATGTTAAAGAAAGCAAACCGTAAACAGTTTAGCCTAAGTAAATAATATTGAGTATTTTTAATACATTAGTTTTGTGTGCAAAGGTAAAAATTCTATTGGAAATGTATAGTAAGTAATGCTGTTTGACTTGTTCCTTACATCCGATTATTTTGCCATTCTCACTTTTTTATAAGCTTAGTGCTGCTAAAATTAAATAATTAACTTTTTGATCGCCACCAGAATTAATTCAGTCGGTGCCGGATATAATTTTATTTTTGGAATCTGTGTATAAGATAATTGTTTCACTTTCACATATATTAATTAAAAATTTCTCTTCGAAATCCTTACAATTTTACAATACAAATGTGGAGTTTTGTTTTATTAATCGATGAGACCGAGACATACCTTAACTATTTCATTGACTATTTTCGACTGTGAAATTTAACATTATGCAATGTTATGGGAGTTCGTTATTTTTTAAATAAGATTCCGCAGATTAATGACACCGATAACATTCGTTCGATAAGCGCTTTGATGCAGAAAACTTTGCACAATTATTTAATGTGGCAAAAAAATGGAAGGATCCCATAACTTCATCATTTTCTCCTCTTTATCGCGGAAGTCTGCTTTTAACGCTTTCGAACTTTGATGGACTTGGTCTGACTTATGAAACGATAATTCTTCAGAATAAAGGATATCATTTACGATCAGGGGAGCTCGCTTCGATTCCGGTTAAGGTATGGAAAAAATTTTATAGACGAGGCCATCATTCACAAAATTCCAACAAAAAAGGGAAATCCACCCCTCTATTATAACTTGACCTTGGCTATCAGAAATCGGCACATTCAACTCCTAAGCAAAAAATATTTACCTCCGCCCACCCAGAAAAGCCTTAGAAATGTACTTAGAAACGGAAAAGTCACTCCGTCTTAAGTCAACGTAGAGGTTTTATAAAGACAATTTTATTGGGGTCATTTGTTTTTGGTTGATAGACTTTACACGTATATTTTTATCTATAATACCATAGCCGTATTTGATTACCATGTTATTATTCATTTTTCGAGTAATATAAAAAGCCATCTTTCCTCAAGAAAATAATAGTGTTGAATATCAGTGTTAACTTTAACAATGGACTGTTATATATGAATCTGGATGAAATCAGCGCGTTTCTTCAGTTATTAAATTCCGTAATATTTTGTTTTATTCTACATTTGGAAATAAACACCATATAACGTAACGCCATAAGAAAATATTCTCTGAGAAAGACCTCTCATTCATACAAAATCAGTCTTTTTTCGCAATTGTAGTGAGTATTTTCCTCTCATGTCACGAACGGGTTGACGAAAACTACACGGACGCAATTACGACGACACGTAGGTTTACCTTAATCGACTTTTCGGCCGAGTGTACGTAACCCAGATTATTAGTACGTGGGCGTGTCCAACAATGGAGAAGCGAGCAATGGACCGTAAAGATAAGGAATTTCGGTGGCCTCATTATGTCCCACCATATCTGAAACCGTTCTATAGACGGAAGCCACTCCTAACGGACAATCGGGCGATCGAACGTGTCGAAAAGCTACCTTTTGTTTGGCTATACCGACCCATCGATTCGAACCAAAGTTCGCTTTATTTGTCGTACATCATTTTTTTTAAAGAAGTCTTTTTTTACTTTATCTGTGATGTCGAATCGTGGGCTAAAAAGGGGCGTTATCACCACTTTTAAACAATTAGCCGCGATTCGTCTTTAGTGTGTCTAACGAAGGGAGATAGTCCCGTAATGGGAAAGTATTGTGTTCACGAAAAAAATCGAGTTCGAGATTTCAACGGAAATACACGTTTTGAGGTCCCTAGAACACGTTTAGACGATTTTCGGAATGATGTCTGTGTGTGTGGATGTGTGTGCGTGTGTATGTGATTGTGGGCGCTCTAACTCAAAAAGTACTTGCCATATAGTTACCAAATTTCATATATAACACTTTAGCATGAGCACAAAGAACTCCTTAGTTTTTGGACAATAACGTTTAACCGGAAGTCTAGGTTTATTCGAAACCCGATTCGGATTTTGCGATATTTCTCCGTTAAAACTTCATTATTGTATATACAATTCTATACAAAGATTATAGAGAATGTAATTTTCTACAACTTTCATTTGAAAGAATTTTCCATAGCAGTTATTGTTTAGGAATTATTTATAAATAATCGGTTTTTTCGGTTTCCGTCAAATATCTCCTTAAAAACGTCGTTATTGGTAATCTTCGTGAGGACCAAAGTTGTAGAGAATAATATTTCTTCCAGGTTTTGTTTGAAACAAATTTTCGTAGAACCATCCATTTCGGAGATATTTTGCTATTTACTTTCTCCATACGTAGTAATGGGAAAGTATTGTTCACGAAAAAAATCGACTTCGATATTTCAACGAAAATACAAGTTTTGAGGTCCCTAGAACACGTTTAGACGATTTTCGGAATGATGTCTGTGTGTGTGGATGTGTGTGCGTGTGTATGTGATTGTGGGCGCTCTAACTCAAAAAGTACTTGCCATATCGTTACCAAATTTCATATATAACACTTTAGCATAAGCACAAAGAACTGATTAGTTTTTGGACAATAACGGTTAACCGGAAGTCGAAGGTTTATTCGAAACCCGATTCGGTTTTTGCGATATTTCTCTGATAATACGTCATTATTGTATACATTGATCATTACAAAAAATGTAGAAAATATAATTTCCTACAACATTTATTTCAAATAATTTTCCATAGCAGTTATTGTTTAGGAATTATTTATAAATAATCGGTTTTTTCGGTTTCCGTCAAATATTTCCTTAAAAACGTCGTTATTGGTAATCTTCGTGAGGACCAAAGTTGTAGAGAATAATATTTCTTCCAGGTTTTGTTTGAAACAAATTTTCGGAGATATTTTGCTTTTTCTTAATTTGCAGTATACAGCGCCACCACCATGTAGCGATGAATTCTGTAAACATATTAAAAATATATGTAATTTACGGCAATAAGGACCACTGTATACTTTTACGATATGAAATAATAATTTTGTCTCATAATGCTATTCATAATAATTTAAATATCTATACCCCAAATATGGAGAAAGTCATGTGTTGACCACATCAGATTTTTTATTATTAAAACAGCTAAGTGACGATGTTTAAGATTCTTCGGTGATCATTTTTGTGCCGAGTCCCCTCTTTATTATACGAGTGTCATTGTAATGGCGTGCGATAGAGAAAAAATACTCGTCAAATTTACGTACTCATAAACTTGATAGCTATGAATACAGTTTTTACTAGCTTTCGGTACCACTCTGTTGACGAGATTAAATAAATCGTTTGCAGTAATACTATCTTCGTTTAAACACTTTCGGGAAAGAATATTAAATGGTACAAACAATAAAAATTACAAGATATATTCAGTTTATTAACAACTTTTTATAAACTTATCGGGTTATATGCGTATGTATTTTGTAGAACTATTCAACTCAAGGACGTAGACTAACTCGAAAACTGCTAAATCTATTCCTACAATTCTTTCAGGTTTAAAGATACCGACACCTAAATAGATTGTCATATAATCTTGGAAAGCTTCGAAATGTGGACATGGAGAAGAATGCTGAAGATAAAATGGACAGATAGGGTGAAAAATGAGGAAGTACTACGAAGAATAGGAGGGAAGCGAACGATTATACAGACTATCAGAAAGAGGAAGGCGAACTGGATTGGGCATTACCTGAGGAGAGAGTGCATGATTAAAGAAGTGCTAGAAGGAAAACTGGATGGAAAAAGAGAAAGAGGTAGGAAAAACTGCGGAAAATAGGAGTATATGGAGAACCAAGTTTAACCTAGAATAATCACGGACCCGTCAACGGACAGACTACCTATGATGATAATCTCCGTATAATATAACGGCCCGAGTTCGACTCCAGGACCGGTTTGTTACTCCGTTCGAATAACATGAGAATGGCTGCAGCGTATTTTTTATTTGAATTTTAAAATCGTTTAAAACCTTGAGACTTGAATCAAAGCACTCCTAAAAGAATGGAAATCCATTTTCCTAACAACAATTTTCAAATGGGCTTCGATGTGAAGCATGCATTTGATTTAAGCACGAAAATTTTTAGGTTTTTTTACGTTAAAAACTCTCGCTTTCAATGGATAATCGATTTTTGCTGATTTTGTGCAATTACGGACAGTGCATTGCATCGGAAAATTCATACACTATATAGGTGTTATTCATATAAAAGCTCTTAATAAATATTGATTTTGACGTTGGAACTTGTTGCTAATTACTTTTATTTGTTTATTTTAATGAAGGAATGTTATATTTTATATGCCATCAAAATATATACGCTTTATCCTTTTTATGACACTCCTATGCGTACGCACATATCCCCTCACTTCTGTCTCCGCTTAAACTATAAAGCTATCGATTTATATGAATTCCATTAACATTCCCCCAGCCTTCCGCTAAAACTCTCTAATTCCTTTCTGCAAAATATTCACTTAACCGACTGTTTTTGGTGCCAAGCAGATTTTGGGATGGTAAGCGCCATAGCCGCAAAACACAAAGGAATTTCCACCCTCTACAAACACATTCACACGTCCTTTCGCTTGTAGGTGGACGGGAGCTGACCCAATTAATAGAGGCACAAAATGCATTATGGGTGTGCTTTCGCACGACCACTCACATTCTCGCCTATTTTGTGTATTTACCCGTATATTATCCGCAATTTAGTTCCCCCGGATTTTAGGTTTCCAAAATGGAGACGCGGCTTACACGAGAGGATAAAATTGGAAAGTTATGATATGTGAGGAAAATGCTGTTTTACTAGCAGTCCGCTAATGGTGCTCACAATACGTAAAACTCTAGATAAACATTGCAACGAATAAACAAATAAAAATAAAACTTTTGTGGCACACTCCAAATAAATCACGGAAATGAAGTGAAGACGACTTCAAACTTTTTTTATTACTTTCCATCATTAGGGAACCCTAAAATTGAAACTGCCTCCCCCCAAGGTTCGAATTATGGAGAATGTGATGATTGAGCAATGAGATACAAAACTTGTGCTGTTCCAAGTTGTTAACTCTATCCAAACTCGCGTTTTTCATCCAGTTTATGTCGTGTTAATCCCCATTCCCTTTTCATATTTTTCCGTATTCTTGACATCTAACTCCCGCCTAATTTTATTCTTTTACTATCCCCTACGCTGTGTATACGCTGATCAACGTTTAGTATCATCTTTATTAAGGTGGGGGGGGTTTCATAATTTGTTTAGAAACATCAAATCTAAAGTAACGCCATAGCTTCAATTTATAAACTTCATTTTTAATGTATATATTACCGATGCTTGTTTTATCTCAGATTATTGTCCCTTTGTGGATTTTTTGATCTCAGCATAACTTAAGTCATCAGATAAAATGTTTATGAATGAAATTTTGTGTAAATAAAACTTCATTATTTATCAGAATTAGTTTTTAGCAACAGGAGACCTGGGTACTTAACTAAGGAAGAGCGAGTCATCAAAATAAAAATTAACTCAAAAGTCAGAATACTGTCAGAAAACATCAAGAATTTAAATGCAAGCTCCTGCAGCTTCTAGAATTCTAAGATTAGAACTAGTTTGAAAAAAACTGGATCTATTTATGTCAAAATACGGTCGGGGTAATTCGTTAAAAGTAATACTCCCAACGTGTCTTGTTTGAACTACTTTACCAAAATAGCATCGCTATGTCCGCTCGAAGAATTTCAGGTCTATCAAGTGATGGCGATGAACCTGAATATAAAGTTGGCCACCTAGATGTACTTACATAATTGAATTTAACACTGTTGCGTTACATTAGGAACATGTGATAGACGAATCCCATAATATGCTATCGATAATTTAGATTTCTCCAATAGCTATAACCTGTTTGGGTAAATCGGAGGAATGATTCGGCCAAAAAGTAGCCGTCCTCATTAGCTTAAAGGAATAGTTAAGTAATAGTTTGTCAAAAGAACGTTCTTTCAAGAGTTTTACGGTGTGCTATCAGCAAGTCTCCTCTGATGATGGCTGATCATGTTTTCGCGAACGTTTTGTGGCCGTCGGAGCTATTTCTCAAATTGAAACCAACGATAACAAGAGATCGAGGTCTCTTTTTAATTAATTAATCTATATTTGCTTCTAAAGAATTAATTTTGAGACAAAGATCGGTTGGTTATCACTGTGGATGACTCCTTAGTAAATACTATGTCTACACAGTTTACTCAACAATTAAGGTTTACGAAATTGCATGTCATATCCAGCCGTTAGATGAGCTCGAAAATTCAGTTTTCAACTGTTTATTCGATATTTCCTACCTTTTGGGACGTAGAGTGAATCTGATACAATTCGAACTTTTAGAGCAGAAAAAACTATACGAGTTGGAAAAAATTGGAGTTATTTGTCTCAAAAAAAAAAGAAGGCGAACTGTGGATCCGGATTTTCCTGACTAGAGATTCCATCGTTAAAGATGCGATTCAAGTTTGATATAAGGCTTGAAATCGGATGATAATTTCCAAAAATTGAATTATATTGCGATGAATAAGTGAGTTTGAAGTTCAAGATTAAGCACATAGTCATGGACCTGTCTTAGGATAGGTTATTATTTAGGTCGATGATACTGGCATATCACGTCTCTTCAATTGCCATTAAAATTATAGTAACCAGAAACTGGTTTAGGCTACAAATCAGCCATCCTCAGCACCGATTCGCCGATAATTGATTCTAAAATTAATTCTTAAGCGGAATATACTGTCGATGAATCGCTGATGACGGCGGCTGATTTCTAGCAAAAACGCTCACCCGGCTTTCCTAACAATCTATCGGAGAAACATTCTGTCAGTTTGTCCATAAATTCAGTTTCACAATTCTTTTTCAAGCGATTATATGTCAATGATCTAAAATCAAACGTGTATGAATAAATGGCTTCTCCTAAGTGTCAAATGTATTAGTAACAGATTTTCGAGTCGTAGAAGCGGGAAAATATGCCCATCCTTCCATTTTCAGTTTCTGAGACACCTTTTGACCCTTATCCTTTTCTCGATCATCTTCTTCCCTATAATTTCCCCTCGGTTTCATTTTCTCTTTTCAGACCCTTCTCCCGTTCCATCGCTTCCTTCTTTTCCCTCTTTCTTTCTCTCCCTCTCCGCTTATTACCGTCTTCATTAAAATTACCTCCCATTAACTATCTCCTAAATCTTCCACCTCTTAACCGATTACCTAACATCTTTTACTTCTCAACTCTTTGCCAGTAGTTGGCTCCCATTTTATGTTATTATCCTCTCTTTCTCTCTCTCCTAATCTCTCCGTCCCTTTACCCTTTTTTCTTTTTTTTATTTTCTCATCCTTCTTTCCCTTTCTTTTTACCTCTCTCTCATTAAGCCTCACTCTATCCTCTCCTTTCTCTTTTTTTTCTTCTATCTTCATCTTTTTTTATCTCCAGTTCCTTTCTGTTTTACTTTCGTTCCTTCCTCTTCTTTCCCTATCTTCTTTCGTCATCTTACCCCTTCCTTCTTTTTATAAAATCTTCCTTTCTCACCAAATTTTCTCTCTTTTTCTTCCACTTCGTGTTAACTTGTTTATAAATTTTCAACCCATTTGAATTGTTACGCAGTTTCTTTCGCAAACCCCTCCCTCGAATGTTGTTTTCCTTCGGCACTGTTTTCCCCGGTGACTAAACGTGGTTATTTCGTTTCTTAAACCAACGAACTTCTGAATTTATTTTGTCTTTTGTATACTCTCTCCTCTTCTATATGTAAATACGTTTAAATATTGAAATTCAATTTTAATGCGTTACGGTGGATTAAATACGAGATGGGACTTTGTATCATCTCCCGAATAAAGATGTTTGAGTCTAACTTTTTCTTGTCCTCTTCTCTCATATCTCTCTCGCTTCTAAAAGGAACACTCAAGCTCGTATTATAGGTGAAAACAAACTGAAGAATAAGCACAATTAGCAATTTTCTTAGGCATCTTCAATAGCCATAAAAAATTATGAAAATCACGCGCATCTTTCAGCTACATTGCAGACGTCTTCAGTGGCGACTCACCGAAAGTAAAATGTAAAAGAATCCCCACTGGCGACGGCTGCATTTTTTCCAAAATCCGCATACGGTTATATAATCTTGTTATGGTTATTGGAGTTACGTAAGTTTATTACTATTTTCAAATGATTCCTCTCGAATAAAAAGGTTATGGAAACCAGATGCACTTTTCGGCTATCACTTATCCGTCAGCTGCTGTATTCCTTGGAATATACCATGGTTGAATATAATTCCTGCTGCTGTTTCTTTCACGTAATGCTAAAGTTTTTCATATCCTTTATTGTTTATAGGTTTATCCTTTTTCCCTTTTGGTTTTCATGGTAGAAGGGTAGTTAGAGCATCTGCCGCCGAATACTAAGGTCGCGGGTTTGAATCCCGCCGAGGGCATGGATGTTTGTGTTCGCCGTAATGGATTGTATGTAAGAGTGGACTATATAGTCTGAATATCGCCCTCTAAAATAAAGTCGAATTATTATTATTATGAGTTCAAAATATCTTGGTGTATTTTTCTAGATAAGTATGACAGCCAAAAATGTTTGTAATAAATTATTATTATTATTATTCTTTCCTTATCCCTCTTTTCCTTTCTCTCTGCATCTCTTTCTTCACTTTCCTTAAGCGCATCTCTCTAATTTCCTTTATCGTTAATTTCTTTTCCCGCTCTTTTTCTTTATATGCACACTTCGTATCATCTAAACGGTTACCTATTTGCGAAATAAACCGTTGTCTAAGAGGAAAAAACTCTCAATTCTCCGTCTAATTTCGTTCTCCGTTCGACTCCGATGTCCCTCTACTCAGCTCTCATTAACTCCAATTCTTTTTTTTTTTGCCGTTCCGACCTTCCATCTAACGTCTCTAGGCGTTCCCCAAATCCCTTAACCTATCTATATACATCTCTCCTACTTTCTCTCTCCACGAACACACCACTCACCAAGGGTGGTCCAAATGTTCTTGAACAAATTGAAAGTTGAATAGAAAACAACCACGCACGTCGAAGCGTACCGATATTCTGCAACTAAGCGCCTGAATTGATTTAAAAATTCACCAATTTTTTAAAACGAACTTTAAACGACCTATTAAATTTCTCGAAACACGTGTCCCCTCTATGTGTAGTTATTTTACAAATTTTACGCTGAATTTATTCGAAAACTTTTTTCAGCATCTCCCCATCCCATTCGCTATTTCCCTCCTATTCTTGGGGAACATCCCTCGGCCCATCATCCCCTCGGAAATCGCCTCTCTCTCTCTTTCTCTCCCGACTCCCATGCGCCCTTTCCTTCCTTCACTCCGTCCTCCGCCAGGCGAGGCGTTATTGCTTTTAACTCCGCCATAGTGCCTTGGGCATTGTTTGGTTGGAAGGCGATCTCCTCAGGCGTTGTCCCCACCCTTCCTAGGAGGAGGGTCTGTTAGGAGGGGGAGCAGGAGGCTGGGTAAAGGGGAGGAATAAGGCGTGGGAGGAGGAATAGGAGGAGGAGGGAGGAATTTGCTGTTAGGCGGACTTTACAGCCTCTTGCTATGGGTATTCTCTACTCCCACAAGCGGCTGCCCTATAGGCGAGATGGATAGTACATAAAAGAAATAAATAGGGTTTGGTTTCCCGCTCAGTTCCTTCTTCTCGTCTATCTCCTTCTATATCACCCTTTCTCTCTGCCTTCCTCTTTATCCTCCCCCGTCTCTTCTCCGGCGACGCCCTTCCATCTTTGAAAGAGATGTCCGTTGTTAGCAGGTACTTATCCTTTGAGTGGTTTTTGCGGGAGTAGGTGGGGTGTAGAGTAAGGTTTAGAGATGGAGGTGGTGGAGGAGAAGGATTGGGGAGGAATACGTTTTGGAATTCCGCGGGCGACAATAATGGATTTCAATTAAGCCGAGGGTCGTTTTACACCGCACGTTTTTTTTTTGTAAAGTTTTTTCCTCTTCGGCGAAGGTGTGCGGATGAAGGTTTATTTTTTGTTTGTTTTTATTTTTAAATTTGTCGGCGGCTACGGATTTTATTTCGCGGAAAATTTTCTCGATTTGGTTGATTTTTTTACGGCTTAATTCCTTTTCTCTTCATGCGGAGCGATTTTCTGAGGTGAGCTGTAAAGTAAATTTTGTTGTTTCAATTTTTTCTATGCGTCAGCAGTGTTATAGCTACGTCTTATTTCACGGAAATTCTTCCATTCATCTTTGTATTTAATGTTGCTGCGGAAATTTTATTTTAAAATACAAATTGTGGGGTGAAACAGCAGCTCACATAATTAATGTGACGACTTCAAGTGTTATTTAGATTATGAATTGCTTTTGGACCAACATATAACGGTGTTTTTTTAAAGTATAATTTTAATTGGACGTTTTTTTTGTACATTTTACTTTTTTCTTTTATATTTAAAAGATAGCAAACAATTTTTATAAAGAAACCGGCAAACAAAAACCAGTTATTTCTATGATGACGTCTCGATTAAATCGTGAAAGTATTTGCTCATTTATTTCAAAATAAACGTATCTAAGTATTATTATGAAATGTCGCATTGAATCTTTTCCTCGCTCTCTAAACTTGAAAAATATGTAGGTCGTTGTGGGAAATGTCGCATGTTTCACATCAGAGCAAAACTTGGAATGTAATTTATTTCATCAATTGAAAGCACGTCTTTACGCACCGAGAAATTATTGTAATTCTAGCTAAGACTGCCCATTAAATCTCTAATCGTCTCCACTCAATTTTCCCCGAGTTGTACTTAGAATGACATACGATTCAAGTGATAGATGCATCCTACTCTACGTAATGTCGAAATATAACGATTCCAATCAAATCAAATACTCCCTAGAGAGGTATATATCATGCCTGCTTCCCAAAACTAGGATCTAGGGTTCGCATTTTAATGTTTATATGGCAATTCATTCGGGTATGTAAGTATCTGGTATATAAATTAATGTGGAAGTCACTCACAATCTATACGATTATGAATAAGAAGTAGCAAGGAGAATAATAATTATAAATGCACCCAAACTACAAGATTCGCCAAAAGAATAACAAATAGTGCACTCAACAATAGTGTTGTTTGATTTCATATAATACAAATCAAATGAAATGTATATTTCTTGTGCTATAATTCTTCTTCGGATTATGATGGAGCAAATTGCAATGATCGCCGGGGTCACAATCACCACGGTGCCAGAGAATGATGGGAAATAGAAGACCATCTCGGTCGTAGCACGTCACCTTCTTGTCGACAGTTGGCTGGAGTCCCAGGAGCGACTTAAATGTTATTATAGAGTGGTTCTGCTGTGAAGGATGGACGAGTGATGCACCCACTTGCAGCTCTGGTCCTTGGCTGACGAACAGACATGCAGGTAGCACGAGCCGGTAAACAGTACAAACTTTAGGCGCAAGGGGGCATCACTGACTGGACGCTTGGCACTATGCTAGGCACTGGTTCTATTGGCGATTAATTGTTAAATTAACTCGCTCAACTTGTTAATATTAATATTAGACCAAAACAGAATTATTGATCGAAAATTCAAAGATGATATTTTCGTGTTAACATTCGCACGCGTTCGAGTTCCATAAGTCTAATATTCTGTCGATCGATTTTTTTTTGTCCTTCCTCGATACTTGATTTGTAATGGTTTTACTGTAATCTTGCGTCCGAAAATTATCAGGAATATCCTTTTTCAATTGGGAGATTTTTGTAGGAAAAGTAATAAATAAGAGATTAATGAATTTCATCACACGCATTGAATTTGAATTAATGCAGAAACTTTTTTCATGATGAAAGCTTCTCATTTTACCGTGGAATACTACGTTACGAAAAACATATTACCTGAATTAATATGTACTTGAAAAGCAATGACGCATAGGTTTCGAAGTAGGGGGGAAAGAAGACGGATCTTTATCACAAAAGAAAGCCCTATTTTTGATGGATTATTACGCGTTGAAAGGAATCGGGAGCCATTAATGGGACATGGAAACGAACGACGGAAATGAGGGCGTGAGTCCATCATAAGGAATTGCACCATCGTCTCTCTTAAAAAAAATAAAGAAGTCTTTTAATTTTTTCCTCTTTCGTGGGAATTATTTGAACAAGGGATCAACTCCGCTGGTTCTTCGCTGCATCGTTATCCGTTTTACGGACAAGGGCGTCGATAGTGTGTTTTCTCTCGCTCTCGCTCGCTCTCCCTCCCCCTCCCTCCCTCTCCCTCTCCCTCCCTCTCTCCCCCTCTCTCTCCATCCCTCTCTTCCTCCGTCTCTCCCTCCCTCTCTCCCTCCTTCCCTCTCTATTTTATTCTCTTCTGTAACTGTTGACGAAGGGTTAAATGTAAGAAGGGACTATATAGTCTCAATTTCGCCCTAATAAAGTCGTTTGTCTGTATGTATGTCTGTCTGTCCGTCCGTCTGTCTGTCTGTCCGTCTGTCCGTCTGTCTGTCCCTCCCTCCCTCTCCCCCTCCCTCCCTCCCACTCTCTCTCCCTCTCCTTCGATTTCTCTAATCCTCTCTTCAAGGAATATAAATCACGGAATATCACTCAGAGATAGATGGGTCCCTTAAAAGTAGAATTAAATTCTGTTGCGAATCCAAACACAATCGAACGATGTCGGCCGTTTATTTGTGGAAATCTTTTTTTATATCGTTAAAATTTACCGTCCTTTCGCTTTTCTCGAAGCGGCAGTATTATAATTGGGAGATCTTTTGCTGTCTCTTTCTCCCGCTCTTTTCTTCTTCCATTTATGCGGCCGAAATTTCGTGAAAGTAATCAAAAACTTTTTTCATAAAAGAAAAAAATTATCGTTTTCGCCCCTTCCCCCTTTACTCATTTCCACTCAAATGAGGAATCCGTTTTAAAAAGTCGGTTTTTCGAACGAATCCTCTTCTTATTTTAGAAACGATTTTTGGGCCGTGAAGTGAGCAAAACTCGTATGTTCGAGAGACCTTAGGAAATGGTCGGTTCCTAATTTTCGAAAAATTCGGAAATCGGCAGAAAATTACTCTCATATTGCTCCTATTAGTGATTTCATTTAAGGGAGACAAATATTAGCAAAATTTGCATTATGTAAATTTTAATATATACTGTTTTTGCGTTTGATCGAATGGTCATTGTTTACAGGAAATATTTGCAAAAATGATATGGTAGATTCGGATTATGTGAAAATACGTTACTTGGTTGATATGTGTAGATACAAATGTCAATGTGTCTGATCAAATCTCCAAGAACAATAAGAAAAATACTTGTCTCAGGTATCTCCAATAGCCACAACTAGGTTATAATAAAACAGGTGCGCATTTCGTCTACAAGGCAGCCGTCTTCAGTGGTCATTCACCGAAAATAGATATCACAATATATTCACGAGAATAAGATGGTCGTAATAATTTTGGATGCCTTAATAGGAGGGTCGCGGATGCGTAGATATCAATTACCCCTGATTCTTGGCAACCCAACTCACACCTTTTTGCCCCTTTAAACTTATACCACCGAATTCACACCAAATGACTTCTTGCTCTTATGCCGTACATCTTACAGATATTTGCCCAGTCTCCTGTCGTTCCAATGTACACCTATACTCTTTAATATCCTAATAATCAGTACCAAATTTATTTTAGCAAAGGCCTTCTGCCAGTCGATGAAACATGCAGAAATCTTGGCTGTACTCTATTGACCTTTCTAATATGATTCCCACTGCGTATGTTGCATCTCAAGTTTTTCAGGTTTTTATATACAGTTAACCAAACTTTAAAATTTTCAATGTTTTTGCGGCCAACCTCAAATCTTTTTGCGGTCGACTAATCGAGAAACACTGGGTTAGGGAATGAAATTCGAAGAAGGAAACGATTTTCTTCTTATAAACGTGAATAATGTAATGCCGAAGCAAGAAAAGATTGAGGTCGGAATAGTATTCGTCAAAACATTTTTGATACAAAATGGATAAATCGTCCTCAATAAACTTCCCATCTTGAAGTAGAAATTACGCGTTTTCGCGAAATTGTCTTTTAATCGAAAGCACTATTACGATAGACGTGGGACCCTTACTTTCTCACCCTGAAACCTAAGTGGTTTCGATTCCCGGCCTCGGAGGGTTTTTTTTTTTCAAAATCGTTTTTTGCCGTAGCTCGAGGTGATTTCGGAGGCGACCGTCTCTGACGTCACTTTTCTACGGATGGCATTATAGCAGCGCCACCGCCGATCTGCACTTACGTATCGCGCATCGGGATGCCGTCTCGTCTTTCCTCCTCGGGCGGCAGATTTCCACACATCGGTCCCGAATGCGTCCATTTCGCCTCCAAGCCCCTCTCCCTTCCATTTCCATCCGAGTCTAAGACATAATCTCCTTCGGAGTGAATTTAGAAATAACAACGCAATGAAATCCGTTCGATGACATCCATCTTCGTCGTCGCGCGCGGAAGACTTTTTTTCTTCGGCGAACCGAGTGGTATGGAAGCGAGAGGTGACGCGTGTCGATGAGAAACGATTTGTCAAATGTCCCTTTTCCCCTCCTACCCCGTCTTCTTCTTATCCGCTGCCTGGTCTCTATCGAACACAGAGTTTTCCCTCTCAGAGAGAGAGAGAAAGAGAGAAGAAGAGATAGAAGGGGAGAAAGAAGAAGAAGAGAGAGAGAGAGAATGCGAGGGAGGAAAAGGAATAAATCTTTTATTTTTATTTTTTCGTTTTCCAATTTCTCAGGAGGATCAAAAATTTCCTTTTTTTTATTTTTCGTTTTATCTCCCCTTCTCCGTCTCTCGCCCTCCTCCACCCAAGCCTTCCCTCCCATCCATTCTCCTGTTTCCTTCCCCTTCTCATACCTATCTCTCTTCCTCCGTCTCTAAACATATTAAAGGCGTCACTACGTGGTTTTTCATTTTATGAAAAGTTTGCTTTTTTTATCGAGCTAGGGTGATGTTTAAGGAGGTAAACATTTTTTTTTGCGTATTTTCGCCTTTCTCTGGAGTGTGTGTCTGTAAGGAGCCATGGTGCTCGTATTGTCTTCGCGGCTAAGCTGTGTTTCTCTCGACACCATTCGTGAGAATTACGCCGGCATATTCAAACAATTTATAAATCTGTACAGTTGAGTTATGAAAATAACGGGTGCTGGCCTATATTGAAGCATTTAGGCATATGTCTTTTACATTACGTCTTCATTAATTGAATTTTTGATGTAGTTTATCTATTCGTTCGTCGAATGGCGATACTTTAGTAAATACAGCTTTTGTAATGCTGTAATATATATTTACCTTTCTTCATTAAATTGTTAAATGTACTTGGCACTATATACTTTTATTTTCCACCAAATTTAATATTGTTAATTACTATGTTCATTAATTTTAAAAAAATTATAGTTACATGAATGCGGTTCTGTTACGGCATTCAGTCCGCGTTACAGTAACCTCCCGGTTCAGCGGAAGTATCGTGACCACGCCTAATCGGGTTAGTCGGATATTTCGGTTGATCGATATGCCTATTTAGACGTAGTGCACATAAATGAAGAAATATGAAAATATTAGCTCGGTAAGGAAGTTATTTTAAGAAAATGAAGGATGTAATGCCATATTATTTATTACACATCTATCGGGTAGATGACAAGTAAACTCCTTGAGTTATGCAGCGTAAATATTTACCGCTAATACTTATTAAATTTCCGGTTAAAAAGTATAAAAAAAACATTCTTGTCAAAACCTTATAAAGTTACGGTTAATCGAAATTCCGGTTCGTCAAAATTCCTCTCATTCGATATCCGGCTAATCGGGAATTTATTATATAAATTATTCCGTGAATATCGGAGACGAAGCACGCGTTCAACCCCGCATTAAACGTTTTCCATTCGGGTGCTCCGTCAAAATGCCTCGCACCGCGTCAACCAATAACCCCGGAATTGTTAATCTCAATCTCGGAGGTCTCTCAGTTTCTCCTAAAAATCTCTCCCTCTTCTCCTCTCGTCCCATATCGTTCCGACTCAATCGCGGTGTAAACCCTTCTTCTTCCTCACCTCCGAATTCCTTCCGCTTCGAAAGGGATGAGGGACATTGCAGAATAGATGGCGAACTTCGCGAATCTCTCTCTTTCTCCAATTTCTCAAAACGCCAAAACTGCTTCCTTGTGGCTTTGAGAGGTCATCCCTACTTTCGAATAAAACCGAACTCTCTTTCTGTCTGCTTGGTGGAGAAAGTTAGACTTCCTTTCATCCTTGGCAGGATGAGGAAGAGAAAAACTATGTCGGCTATCGCGAAAAGTCGAAAGGAAAAAAAAAAACAAAAACCGTCCGAATTTCACGGAAGTTAGGACACGGATTGCGGAACTAGTCTACTTTTCCCTGAGTCGATAAGAAATTATTGCGCGTGCGCAAGGGGCCCTGTAAAGGTAAAAAAAACTTTCAGAAGATGAGATAGAATGCTTTTTGGTCATCCTTGAAAGGACTGCTCTATCGGTGGGCAATGTAGACGTAATTGTCGATGGAAAAAAAATGTCGTCATAAATAGAGTAAAGTGAATTGATTCGTACGTTTTCCTTTCATATATTCACGAAATATCACCGCTAAAAATTATTGAATGGGCGATAATATTAAATGTAAAAACTGCCGTCGATCCAAGAATAACAACAAACCGACCCAACGCTTATCTCAACAACAAAGGATTATTACTATACGAAAACTTTATAAAATTCATTTTAATTTGCCCTTGCGCTTCCTAAATTGAAATAGATGAAATTTTCGGGGTAGATGTGTGTAGGAATTCCATTCGACAAATCGTACGTTTTTATAATTTACGCATTAATCAAATTATACAACCCATCTCTTTTCTTTCACTGTTAAGATCTACTCGTTTTTTTAAATTCAATCTGTAAATCGTATTGCGGGAAATGTTCTTAATCCGTGAAATAATACACTTTTGGAATGCATGAAGATATTGTCAGTCACCATATATAAAGGACTGTAGTCGTTAGCGTGTATTATTTTTCTCACAATTAATATTTAGTTTAGAAACTCCTATTTAAATTACAAGGCGGCCCTCCGATAGATTTATATCTACCAATGAGGCCAGCCATGAAGAAAAGGTCGCTCACCTCTTTCACAGTTAAACGATTTCAGCTTACAAAGAAAAGTAGAAAATGCTCCAATATATTCGCGCAGATAGCAGTAAACGGTACTTGGACGAAACCCCTCGATAAGGCCATAATGCGAATCTAAACGCTAGAGTTATCCAGGGTGGAGGCAAACATTTACGTCCGGTTTGATTAATGTTTTAAAGAATCCATGGCTTTTAAATATTCCCTCGAAACGGAAGCAATTTCCAGGCCGGATTCTCTTTTCTATCCGATGTGTTTCCAATTACCCTTAAGTCAATATTCAATTCTCTCGAATCGCTTAAACGAGAGAAAAAAAGAAAGGGCTCGCGAGGTTTTATCACGAGAGACTTCCACTCGATTACCGGTCGTTCAACTATTCTTTCGGATGATTATTTCCATCTTCCGACGGAGGGATAGCCGAATGAAAGAAAAAGAAGAGGAAAACATTCGGTGAAAGGAATTTTATTTGGACTGTTTCCTGGCCAGGGCTCGGGTTTCCTCTTTCGGCTTCACGACTCCTTAAAGCTCCGTCTTTCCACAAAACCCTTCGCAAGACGGAGTGGGTTATCTTCGGTAGGCGGAGAAGGGAGAATTCCGAACCGCTACTTATATTTTTCCTCTCTTCTCTTTACTCTCTTCTTCGCTCTGCTATCGTTCTACTCTATCTCTCTCTCTATTTATTTATTTCATTCGTATTTTTCGCGTGTACTTTCACTTCGGCATCTTCCCGTCTGTCCGTTCACTTGCTTGCATTGAAACTGTGGCGGAAACGTGAATGAAAGAGAGAGAGAGAGAGAGATATAACTTGGAGTGTAGATTTCTATATTGCTGTCATTTGTTTTTCTTCATTTTTTTTTTTTGGGTTTTCAAAATATACAGGGTCAGATAGTGGGCCATTATTTTTTTTTTTACATCTCCGAAGATGTAAAAGACGGAAAGCTGAAAATTTGAGTCCACAGTTCCGCGTTGATGCTACATATCCTTGATAAGTTTGAGTTTTGAGAAATTTACAGAGGCGGATAAGGAACGGTTCAATAATTTTTATTCAAAATTGAACTGTGATCAAAACTTAAATGTCATTTTGGACGAAATTTTTATTCATGAGAAGATTCAATGCATTCACAAAAATTGAATACGTACTCCCCTTTATAGAACAAACGAGGTTCTAGTTGACCGAATATTTTGCGGTATAACCACAGGAAAAATAAAAAAATGCTCTAATTTTATCCATAACACTCGAGCTCTTTCTAGGTGATGATTATTTTAATAATCCCGCAGACGTCTGTCAAACTTTTCACGGGCGCTTTGTTACTCACGACTATAAGGCCACTTAAGAGAAAGAAGAGTGCTTGAAAATTAGCGAGCAATGAGAAAGGTAGAATGAATGATAAATTAAGAACGGTGATAAGATAGTGATGAAGGGCGAGCATGAAAAGGAAGAACGACATATAGATATGTAGCGTATTTGGACTAGTTTCAGGCTACATAGTCTCTCCTTTCATGTAACCCTGGCATGTCAAACTCGTGGAAGCATAAGGGCCCCAAAGAAGCGACGGATGTTACAGAAGGGCCGCATTAGGATTACAATTGTTTAATGAGACAGACTTGGCAAAATATACTATCTAGAGCAGCGTTGTCCAACAGGATTCCGAGATTGGCCACACTTGTGTCTAATGGATCACCAAATTCGCCAAAGAATACCAAATAAACGAAAAATTAATAAGAAAATGATTAAACCTTTGAATAGGTTTCAAATTGCATTATTTAGTACACATTTATTACTATTTATTTATGTATTATTTATACAGAAAAAGCATTAATGTACTGGACAAATAGACATTATTAACACAAGTTTAAACTTTCACTTTGACATTGGCAATCCTTTTCTTTCAGCGACCTCTTGAATGTCGACAGAATTTTTTCAGAAATATAATCAATCCCGAAGAAGTCATCATTAGTTGACTGCCTTTAAACAGTTCAGTGATTATACTTGATTAAACCTTCACATACTCCTGCTTGTAATTTTCTGATTGCTCTCTTTTTTCCCTTTGAAGTCACCTATCACCTGAAATCGGTTCTTTCTTCCCTTTTCGCCTTTCCCTTCAAGTTTCCTTTCTAGCACGTGTTTAATCATGTTCTCTCTCTCTCTCTCTCTCTCTCTCCTCAGATAAAGCCCGATCAAGTTCTCCTTCCTCTTTTTTATTACCTGAATAATTGTCCGCTTTCTGAATCTGAATAAATAAAATTCAAGCCACCTAAATTGGTGTGGGGTGGATCCTATCATATTATTCTCCTGTTATTTTTTCTTCTTAGTATTTCCACGTTTTTCATCCTATCTGTATTTTATTTTCAACATTGTTTTCCATGCCAACATTACGAAGCTATTCTAGCAATTTAGATAGTTTCCCCCAAGTATCAATGATTCTGCTCTGTACAAGGCAATACTCCATGCGTAGCGTTTTATCAATTCCTTACATTCGCTTTCGATATGTATTGCAGTTCTTATTTCTTCCGCAAATTTGTGTCTAATCCGGCGGAGATAGGATGTTTCAACTTGTGTGGTTTGAGGATAAAACACGTAAGCATTTGGCCCCCTTGGCGCTCTTCGTAAAAAATAGGCTAATGCCGGCACTGGGTTTCCATCCTCACTTTTGCGTAGAATCGTGTAAGAAAAGTTACGGCATTAATAGCCCAAGATATCGATTTGCCATAAAAACACTCGCATCTCTCGTTATGATGCTCACAAGTTATTATGGTTGTACACGAGTATTGGGTTGCTAATCTAATAGGTTTTTATTTCTCTTTGCTGTAATTGTATTTTAACGCTGTGTGGGACCATTTATTCTGTTGTTTGTGAAAATTGGATTTAGGTGTAAGAGGAGACTTGCAAGCCTCAAACTCGCCCTATTAAAGGCATTTATCTATATCTACCTTTGAATTCTTTCGCTTTTCTTCTATCTCTACTCTTCATACTTTGGTGATCGCCTCTCTCCCCCAAATCCTTCGATCTATCATGTCTCCCTTTGTACAATTTCATCTTCTTTGTTTCTGTACCTTTCCAGTCTCTCTCAATCCATAAATTTGTCCTTTATCTGCTTTCTTTTTTGCACACTTTCTTCTTCTCTATATAGCTCAATTTCTATTCACCCTTTTTACTTTTATTTTCTACATATTTCTCCCTACTTTCTGTGAATACTCTTTTACACTCTTTATTTTTCCACTTTCTGCCATCCTCTCCCTCTCTCTCTCTCTCTCTCTCTCTCTCTCTTTTGTCTCCGCCTTTCTATACTATATATCTTTCTCCTTACTTCTTTCTCTCGTTCTGCGTCATTTAATGCTTCCCTTTCTCTCTGACCTTCCCTCGTATTTTTCTACCCTCTCACTCTTCATCTCTCGTCCGTTGAACTTCCTCTCTCGGTCCTGCTTCTCTTTCCATTTTCTTCTACATCTCTCTTTACCGTTTCTCTGTACTTCCTACTCTTTGTGTTCCTTGTCCTCTACTCTTTACCTAATTTCTCAGGCTTTTTCCTGATCTGTCTCTCTTTCCTTCTCAGAGTCTCATTCTCTGCCGAGTAGCTCGATCTCTCCTTCCCTCTCCTTCCTTTCTGTTTGCCTCTCTGTCTTCTCTAATCTCTTTCCCAGTCCTCTCACCCCCCCCCCACCCCCCCTCCCCGGCTTCTCTCAATCGCTCTACACTCTCCCCTCCCTCAATCTCCCCTCCAACCCACTCTCTTGTCTCCCTCATACCCTCTCTCTCTCTCTCTCCCCCTCTCATTGTCGGATTTACGTCCGTCAAGACGAGGTTTCTATCTACAGTGGTTGGTTTCAAAAGGACGCGAGGGCCATTCGAAAACGGCGTTCCTCTTCTCGTTCCTTTTTTTCGTTATTTTTATTTATCTCTGATCCGACTCCTTGCTCGCTTTTCTCACTCTCTCTCTCTCCCCTCTTTGTCTGTTTCGATTCTTCCCCAATTCTCTTTAATGTTCATTTCTGACCTTCCGGCAGGAATTCCGAAAGGTACAATACAAACACACACACACATGTGGGGAGGTATCTCTTCCGTCTACTGGATCCCATAGAATAGAAAATCGAGCATGTCGTCTGTCTTTGCTCAACGTAGCAGGATTTTTTCTTCGGACGTTTAGGTTTATTAGAATACATTGAGATAGACGTGATGCTTAGAAAGAAATGAGTTTTTTCGGGTTTGAAGGACAGAGAGAGAGAGAGAGACAGACAGACAGACAGACAAACGACTTTATTCAGGGCGAAATTGAGACTGTGAAGTCCCTTCTTACATTTAACCCTTCATCAACAGTTACAAATGATAATGATAGAATGAGAACCATAAAAAAAAAAGAAAATAGAAAAACACCAGTAAAACACCAGATTACAACTTTGGGAAGTTTCTATATAAAGACAGTAATTGTGGTAAAAACCTAGGAAAGACCAGACTTGGCCATCCTAGTAAAAGAAGAGAGAGAGGGAGGGAGGGGTGGGGGTGGAGGGAGCGAGAGAGACGTTTTATGTGTGGGCTGAACCAGATTTCCTATAGGCTTACGGACTCTTTCTTATTTCATTCAGATCTGTTTACACGAAAACTCATTAGGGATTACAACTGAGGCTTATTTTTTCAATGCATGTTTCGTTGATCCGAAAATAAGATTTTGGCTGTTTTAAAAAAATATGTAAGGAAAATATAATATAGGAACTTTATAACCTTGTCTTATGTCTTATTACGTCATTCCTTATATGTACCTTTATCTTAAAAGGATAGATTATTAAATCATGTGCTAAAATGCACTATTAGCTGTCGTAGCTCACTCCTAAATAATTCAAGGGATTTTTGGAATGCATTAAGTAGTAAAGGAAAATGCAATGAATTCGATCGTTGATTTGGCAAAGCACGTTACCAACGCGATGCGTCCCGTATTGCTTTATAAGAAATAACCAGATATCCAGTACATATAGATATAAGCAAAATTTCGGAAACAATATTTAGCAATTTTAACTTTTAAATTCACCAATAGTGGTAATTTTTGCCTGTAAAATGTCAGTTATTGAAAAAGTAGTTTTTCACTGATAAACATAAGCTCCTTCAAAGAACCATTGATTTGTTATTATTTTATGGTCAGTTCCATAACGTTAAAATAATTATATTAGCGGCTTTCAATCCTCAATATTGCCACTACTTGCCAAATTTAGCACGAAGTAGTACGCTGCTGCCGATATAGGCGTTCTAGGAACTCGCACCTGAGGATGAGATAAGAAACCTCGAAGTTCTCGCGAGTGTTGCAAAAGTGCAATCCAACTTTACAGATCAAGGTCAAAGGTTCAAGCGTTGCAGATACGAATTTTGCCATAGTTCAGCAAGTCTTTTAAAAACTCATTATAAATTCACAAATAGTCAGGTTTAACACAGTTATTACGGTGAATCTGGAACCTTGTTTCATGAGTTGTATGTTTAACGTTGAAATTTGACCGTTGTTTTGCGATCGATAGGAATTATTGGAAAGAATTATTAGAAAAGTATCTGTATTTTAACTTAGTGGCTCCTTCAATACCTTTTCTATCTCACTTATTGACGTGTATAGCAAAATATCTTCCCAAATAAAAAATGTGTATTATAGAATTAAATTAAAAATTTGGCAGCAGTTCAGTTATCTTAATTAGTATGAAATATCTAACACATTTAAAATCGAGACGCAAATACTCGATTGCACACAAACGAACGGACAGACAATCCCAATACATAAGCGATATATTTTAGAAAAAAGCGATAAAAACATACTAACTATTTTTAAAAACTTTGTGAAATGTTGCTCCCTGGCGAAGAATAATTTTCCGTAAACTTTGATAGAATCAGTTTGAATGAGAGAGAGTACCTAATAAGTCCTTGTTCCTACCGAAAGATTCGAAAACACCTAGTTACGAGTTAGAGGTTAGAAAACCAGATCGCTGTGGAGGAATAACCTACACGTCTTTTAAAAATTATTATTCAATTATATTTCCTTCTTTTATCTCTTAAAGATTTTTTGATATTGTTCACCCTTTGTGCGCCTATTTTTATCTCTATTATTCTACAGCCTTTCTCCTCCTTTATAAACCTATTTTCGTAAACGTTGTAATTCTCGGGTACAGAGAAATTTTTTCGTCCAACCATAGAAAGACGACATAACATTTCGCCGGAGCGCATATAGTCACGACATACTCTTCCTAAGTAATCGCTCGCCGAAAAAACGAAAATAAGACGTCATTTCCACAAAGGTCGACGGGCTTATTATTATCCCAGAACCAACTCCCGAGCTGAGTAAAAGTTTCCGCGGACTTTACCCGGTCTCTTGTATCACAAAAGGTAACCGCGATTAAAAAGAAAACCGAAAGGGAAAGAAAAGGGACGAATGCACCTGAATATTCCATCTGCTATATTGGAGGTGAATATTCAGGAGATGGAGGGAGGAAAATTCCTTGGCCTCGGATCCGTTGTAGATGGGCTGTTATTTTGAGGACTGCTTTTGAAGGAGGAGAGGGGTATCCCCTTTAAGAGAGAGAGGAATCGAGTACCCTTGTGTGGTGCGCGACGAGAATCAGGGATTCCTCTTGACCCAAATATTCCCTACGCCCACTAAACTCCCTTTGCTGCTTGCCGCCTTCTACTTACAAGCTCCTACTCCGCTGCCACCTTCTCTTCTATTATAATTTCTTCCCGTCTCTTACTCTCCTCCATTCCCCCCCCCTTCTCTCTACCTTTCTCAACATCAAACTCCTCCTCCATACTCCTCTTTAGTTATAAGTGGGGTTCACAGGTTTTTCATAGGTACCTCCATTCTCGTGGGTTTTTTTCACCATGGTATGGTGAGATAATTTTCCTTATTTTTTTCATCGCAAATATGCTTCTCTTTTCATTCCCACATGCGTTAATTTTGTCCCATCGTGAGCATTATTTTGTATTTTTTGTAACTCGACAGTGAGTTGGTGAGTTAGTATTTAAGTAGGTGGTTTCCAAGGTGGATTGCGCAAAGAGGTCTCTGGGATCCCGCTTCTCTTTTCATTCCCACATGCGTTAATTTTGTCCCATCGTGAGCATTATTTTGTATTTTTTGTAACTCGACAGCGAGTTGGTGAGTTAGTATTTAAGTAGGTGGTTTCCAAGGTGGATTGCGCAAAGAGGTCTCTGGGATCCCGCAATGTTTGTTAAAGTTTTCGATATTTGTATGATTTTGTAACTATATTTTAATATTTCATATAAAAGAATTGAGTTTGCGTAAGTCGAGTAACAGCAACACCGATTTAATTTTTACGCATGTGTATATCTATTAAATAATGTAATATTTATTAATATGTAATATTAAATAATGTAATATTAAATAATGTAATATTACATTATACAATTTCCGCGATCTGTTGGTTGGATTGTTTGTCAGTTTGTCTGATGTAACGCTGCACCCGATAGCTAGAAAAAATGCAAATAATAATATTTATTTCACATTCCATCGGCAGGATTCGAACCCGCGACCCTAGTATTACGAGCTAGACACGCTAACCACCCCTCTCCCGTTAACTCAAGAAGTATTCGAAATAGACACTCTAAATTTGGCAGGAATACTCGATTCACATATTTTAAGGTGATAACAAAAAAAATCTCGAAAAAATCTTGGGTTTTACTCCAAGGAAGACATTTCTATTTTCTATAAAATCACACTTAAAATCAACTTTTCGACGTGCAGGCTTTCATTCTTTTTATTAAAATTAAAAAGAATTAACCTACCATCGTCGGATCTGAACCATTTTGAAGAAAAAATTATAAAGTTTCTTATACTGTTTATCTTGTTCCGCCTACACTTCGAAATCGCTCATGTTAATCGTTTAATTCACATATTTTGAGGAAATCTTGCCATTTTAACAGGATGTTGCCTTGACTTCCAATTACATTCTTAGACCTCGAAATCCTATAGTAATTTCAATCTTTTATGGATGTAGGCGTGCTTAGAATGCTTTTAGTACCAGAGATATCGAGGGAGAGAAGGAAGAAGAAATTTTCTTTTGAACAGAATAAAAGTTATCTTTTGAAATTTCCATATTTGATGTATAATTTCCACGCGTCACATTGACGGGCTATTACCTAGTCCTATATATAGTTTCCACGATCTGTTGGTTGGTTTGTTTATCTGATGTAACGCTATACTCACTCGCTAGAAAAAAATGCAGATAATGATATTGATTTTTACATGCCCTAGTCAGGTTTCGAACCAGCGGTCCTAGCATCACGAGCTAGACACGCAAACCGCCCTTCTCTCGTTAACTCGAGAAAAATTCGAGATAGAAACTCTATATTTGGCAGAAATGCTCGATTCACATATTTTAAGGTGATAACGAAAACAAAATCTCGGAAGAAGTCCTGGGTTCGACTTCACGGAAGACATTTCCATTTCTCATAAAATCACACGTACAAATCGACTTTTCGCCGTGCAGGATTTCATTCTTATTTAGATTAAAATTAGAAAGAATTAACCTAGGATCTTCGGATTTTTTAAGGAAAATTATAGTTTCTTATACTGTTCATCTTTTTCCGCCTATATTTCTAAATCACTCATGTTACACGTTTATAATTCACATATTTAGGGAAAATCTTTCCATTTTAACGGGATGTTGTCTTGCCTACCAATGGAATTGTTATACCTCGAAATCCTATTGTTTTTTCCAATCCTTATGGGTGTAAGCGCGCTTTGAATGCTTTTAATAGGAGAGGAAGGAAAGAGAAAATTCCTTTTGAACGGAATAAAAATTATCTTTTGAAATTTCCATTTTTGATATATTTTTTCGATCCGTCATATGACTATATTACTATTACTATTTTTAAATTTTGTTCTTCGGCCGAAAAGGTTTAAAAATCACTGAAACAATCACTTGTCTCCTCCTTACCTTTATCTCCCTCCACCACTCTCCTATCCCCTCTCTCTCACTTGTTTTCTCTCTCTTTACCCACTAACATTCCTTGATCTCCACCTTTCTCTATTTTTCTCATTTTATTACACATCTCTTACGTTAAAAGGAAAACCATCACAATTTTCGCTTCCACCTCTTCAGTTCTCCCTCCTTTCCTCCCACCCCTCCCATTCCCTGCTTTTCCTACTCCTCCGCCCCCTTACGAACGTTAAACGAACGATCCCACAGGGACAGGAACTTTCCGTTCTTCCTTTTCAGTGCGCTCCGCACGGATTATGCTTCCTCGGACCTTAACGACGCTTTCGGGGTCCGAGCAATGCATTATCCCGTTGCATGCACTCGTTCCGCTCCCCTACTGGTTTGTCCGTCGCGTTTCTGGCGATGCAAGCGTGCATGCATGCATGAAAGTCTCTTGTCTGAAAGGGAGAAAGAGATAAAGAGATTTACATACGCGTCACGAGGCGGAGATTTGTCCCAAAACGGACCTTCACGATCGTTAAAAAAGTATAGCCGGCGGATTCAGAGCATGTGACGTTCTCCGGCAAATTTCTTCTCGCGGAGAGTCCATCCTTTTATAAAAAGAATACGATATCGCTCACCCAAGATGTGTAGTTATCTTTAACCTAGATTTATCGACGAATTTATGGGTGTCGGCGATTTTGTCTTTCCATTTATATTCTCAGCAATCTCGTGATATATATAGCGGTCAAAATTTCGGCCATTTTTCCGTTTATATGTATCGAATAAAAATCGCGATTTTTGTTTATCCCAGTACTGCATTTTTCCGTGTCTTCGCGAATAAATCCACTGTCTTTATGAGATGGAGGCAGAGTATTAATTATTTGAGTTAGCATAAGTATGGACCGTTTTTGCAAAGCAAAGTGTTACTTTTGCGAAAGAGAGAAATCCTGAAATTTTATTTGCGTGTTGATAATTTTTATCTTAGAAGTAATTCGCCTCATCGAACGGTTGCTAACAATGGAATCGGTGCTGTTTACGTATGTCACGATTTCTCGTGTTTATTTTTGTATTTCGAAAGTCATTTCCTCCGTAAGTTATGCCAGTTATCAATCAACCCAGAGTTTTTTATATCTTGAATTCAAAAAGGATTTACTATCGATAAATTTTATCGTGATTTTTTATGAGAATATTATGATAAATTTTGCACCCGGCGAAGGGATGGGATAAAATTGTGTGGACACACATATTCGAAGCCTTGCGAAGCCGATCGCCAAATGAGATTTTCCAGTTATCTCGCGAATTCATGCACGCTCCATCGGAAAAACAAGAACCTTTAGAGAGGGGAAAACTAAAAGGATGAAACCGAGTCCACTATCCGCGCGCAGGTTCCTCGTCCTTGACCCAAATGAGGACGTGGAAACGCATTGTCACCACGGGTCCACCGGTTACAAAGAGAGTGCATTTTTTTTAATAAAAATATTTCGTTATCACGCAACCATAACATCCTCTCAAAACTTCCGGAAATTAGAGATTAAATAAGTATTTTTAAAAAAACAACGCCGTAGTGGACTTATGATATACGAGAGTAGCATCATCTCTCGTTCTCTTCTGCTTACGTACAAATGTCCGCGCCGTCTGAGAACGGTTCGCCACGTGCGGTCGGGTAAAATAAAAACATACGACTCCGCCTGCCCTCTGACGCATTTATCGTGGCTCGGCTAAAAAAAAAAGGAAAATCTGCCAAACTTTTTTTCCACGAAATAATTTATTTCGCATCCCTTCTTCCTTCGGTGATATATTTATATCTAACGGCTCTCCAGACAGGATATTTTACGTATGTGGATGCGTGTTATTTTTTTACGGACGAATTCGGGCGTGAAGAGCGGATCCATTGAAGCGAGGTTTATCCCAGACGTGATTTACTGTACCTACAGCTTTGCGGGCGAATAATAAAGTTGCCGAGGTCGGTGCAGGAGCATAACGTCGGTTATCTCATAAATTCATGCGTATTACCCGTCTGCGACGGGAGTTGACGGGGGTGAAAACATCTCTATTTAAAACAGCCACGTGTGAGAAAAAAAAAACAGAAAAATTTAAAAAATCAATAAACATTGGCTATTTTTCTTTACTTCGTTAGGACTATGCATAAATTATAAAATATAAAAGGCTCATGAAAAAGGCAAGAGATAAATACGAAGACCGATTAAAAATGCTGCAACTTATGCCCTAGAAGACTTAAATGTAAAATGATTAGGTATTCGTTTTATTAAATAATTAATGTTTTCCGATAATGAAACGTCTAGGTGTATTCTTTGCGAAATTTATTAATCGATGGAATGAATTGATCATAAGATCCTTAATCGACAAGCATAAGCTGTAATTTTGAGAAATTTGGAAACAGGAAAAAAAAATTTTTCTGTCACCGAGAACCGAACCAGGGCCTTGCACTTGTTGGGCGGATGTTCTGCCACTGAACTACTGTAGCAGATAAATTATTCCTTTTCAGAACGGAAATTTACGACGCACAAGTCTTATTTAACTTTGCGACACACTTCCAATCTCTGCACAATAACTGACATCCATAAATTTGAAAGAATATTACCTACGGCAAAACTTTACCCATACGCCTGTGTTGATTTTCCATAATTAAATTATTTGACTCTCATTTACCCAACGTAAGTAAAATTGAATTATACGTGGTCTTGAATTGGGCGCACACCGAATTTTTTATCTTTATGTGACGTGAGAAAGCTCGTAGCCTATACGAACACCTGTTCCTTCCCATGAGGCATTAAATTTGTGCAACACGGTTTTTTATCCAGCAGGGCCTTTTCCAAGAGTTTAACCTCCGCGTTGCCATATAAATTGTTTATACGAGAGACCCGTAATTAAGGCTTTTGAAACCCGATCTCAGAGTGAATTATTTACATGAATACGCCTGTGCACATGCATGACTTCGCGTGAAAATGCATTAGTATCATAAGTGTAATGTAACGTAGCAAGAGGGAACATTAAGAAATGTAGCTTTTATACGTTCATAAGACTGATCATAAATGTGACTGTGAGAAGGTGAAAAATTCTGAATGTGGAGTTAGAATTGCTTAATATGTAACCGCTCCGCAGGTTCGGAGCCCCGTTCGGGGTGAGGGGGGATCTGGCAGGGATTCAACAATGAAAGGGTATTACTTCTGACAGAAGGCTACTCTTTATTGCTAACCGTCGTTACATTCTCGTCGTCTACCGACTCCGACTCACAACCTCCGAGTGACGACTCTTTCACCGTACCTAAACATCACATCCGCGGCGTCTCTCAGTGGCGTCCCCATGTTACCCCCCGTGGGTTCGTTCCACTGGTTAATAATGACGCCATTAATGTTCAAAGTTCGGTGCATACTCTGCTACTGGGAGGTGTACAAAGGCTGGTAGGGTGGGTGGGTAAGCATAGCTACCGATAGCAGGATATGAAGCATGGTAATGTAACTTCCTGGCACCGGAATGGAAGGTAGGACAGGGGAAGGATTGCGAAAAGTAAATCATGCACGTTTGCACCTTTACAAATCAGGGGTGGGCAATACGTCGATCGCGATCGACCGGTCGATCGCGAGCATATTTTCGGTCGATCGTCGATGCATGGAAGAATATTTATATATTTGTTTCTTTTCAGTTTGAAATCTACCCTATTTTTTTGTTGTTGTGGGGATCTTTGGCCATGATATAGTTCTTACACGCGTGTGGCAGCACTTTACTCCCACTATGTCTCTAATTAGTTCCCTTTTACGCCGCAAAGTGTTGTTGAGATCTAAAGTTTTCCCAGCTTTGACAGTTGTTTGATATTATATTTAAATTATATTTATTTCTTTTTAAACCCGTAGAAAGTTTGCCGAAATTAAAAGCAATCATGAGTGCAGGAACAAGCATAAAGAAAAAAAATCTGATGTTGCCAACGCATGACTTTCTCCATATTTGGGGTATAGATAATTAAATTCTTTTTATGAATAGCATTATAAGGCAAAATTACTATTTCGTATCGTAAAAGTATACAGTGGTCCTTATTGCCGTAAATTACGTATATTTTGAATATGTTTACAGAATCCACCGCTGCATGGTGGTGGCGCTGTATACTGCAAATTAAGAAAAATCAAAATATCTCCGAAATGGATGGTTCTACGAAAATTTGTTTCAAACAAAACCTGGAAGAAATATTATTCTCTACAACTTTGGTCCTCACGAAGATTACCAATAACGACGTTTTTAAGGAGATATTTGACGGAAACCGAAAAAACCGATTATTTATAAATAATTTCTAAACAATAACTGCTATGGAAAATTGTTTCAAATGGAAGTTGTAGAAAATTACATTCTCTATAACCTTTGTATCGAATTGTATGTAAAATAATGATGTTTTAACGGAGGTATTTCGTTTCATATGCCGTACATCCATATCGATGCCTAAGAGAGGAAACTTAGGAAGGCATTTTAAAAGTATGCATAGAAGTTTTGATACCGATTATCCCTTGAAAAGTGAACTTCGCAAAACAAAACTGAAAGAACTGGTGGCCAGATTAGCAAGTGAATAATCTTGTTTTGTGAAACCTGTTATTAAATCGAAGGCAGTATCTGTGCCATCATTTCGCGTGAGTCATTTGTTAGCGAAGCATAAGAAGCCATTCGAGGACGGAGAAATGTTGAAAGAAGCGTTCCTGGTGGAGGGCGATTCATTCTTTGATTCCTTTAAAAATATAGGTGAAATGATTTCTGCAATTCAAGATCTACAGCTTTCACGCAGGACTGTTACACGCCGCACTGAAGTAAAAAATTGTGATTTGGTTAACCAATTGAAACAGGGCATCAATGACTGTGTTTGATTTTCACTGAAATTTGATGACTCGACGGACATAGTTGATACCTCTCAGCTTTGCGTTTTTATCAGAATGGTTTCTCAGGACATGAGTGCAAAGGAAGAACTTCTTAAACTAATACCTCTTAAGGGAAAAACTCGGGGTGAAGACATTTACCACGTTTTTAAGGAGTACATAGGAAATAACGAATTTCCGATGCATAAACTTGTGTCAATGACAACAGACGGAGCAGTTTCGATGAAGGGTAAAATAAATGGATTTCTTGCTTTGTGCAGAAATGATGATGACTTACCCGATTTCTTATCATACCATTGTATCATTCATCAACAAGCACTTTGTTGCAAAATCTTGAATACGCAACATATTGTGGATATCTGCATGAAAATTTTGAACTCAGTTCGATTTAATTTAATTTTTTGTACTTCTAATGAAACCTGTATTTCTGGCAATATGAGTTTCACTTAACTTGATTGAAGCCTCAAATCCATCCTTCCATCTAAGAATTCGAGGGTAAATTAAATGTATTATCTCTACACCTATCACCCCGAGGTTAAACCAGTTTTTGTATGAGAAAGTATAGGTACTAAAATTTAAAAAATATTTTTCTTTTCTTTTTACGAAATATTTATTAAGAAAAATTAATATACAAAATTAAATAAATAAGTAGATCTTGGGGCTCTGGAAAAATTGGAAGTAGCTCTTACCAGGCCTGACTTAATAGATTACTTGGTTAAAGTTTCAACCCGATAAGTTGGAGAACCGGTTTCGATCCCGATCAAGTTAAAAAAATTTCTTCTCCTCCAATGTTCTATTTTTAGTGTTACGTTTTCGTTGTTCCTAAAAGTCCCTCAACATAAATTTTTATTAATCGAAGAATGACATTTTACAAACACCCGCTCAATGACACGTCGTTTTCTCAAGCCCTGGAATGTCGTTTTAAGGGAATACTTCTGTACATTATTCCGTCTGGATTCCGGTGCGCTCATATTTTAACTTTTAACGACGCACATCTCTCACTCCGTCCTACTAATCCCAAGTCTTTCATGCAATTACCTTCGCGGGACGTAGCACCCGACGTTTAACAACGCCACATCCGAGGTAAACGGGTCAAAACAAAAACCTTAAAAAAAAGATATATCTCTCTTTTCCCCAACCGCACCCTATACTCCCCGCCACTGTTTCGCCATTTTTGCGAGGGCGCGCATTTCCCAGAGTTCAACATTTTTTTCCCTCCGGGCTCCATATATTTCATCCGAAACGTTTTCCAGTCCTGTTTATCTTTCATGCGGAAGAGGTCGCCATTATCATTGCCGTCCTCCTCCAGAAATAAAAATTGACCTAGACTCACTCTTTTTCCCGTTGCGCCTCCAACATCCCTGATCATCTCCGCGGAGAACTTTTCATCATCCGCCACGAAAAGTTTTCGATCTTTTCCGTCTTTAACAATCGTTATTTCGGATTTCGAGCGGTGTGCTTTTTTTCGTTCCTTCGACTTTTATTTTTAGGTCGGATGAATCCGTGACGTGATCAGCAATGTTGTTTATTTTCAGGGATCTTTTTGTGGAATTTTTCATGCTAAGGAGGAGAGAAATTTATTCCTACTTAGATGGGATTTGAAAAAAAATGTTTGGAGTACACGTGCAGAGCATTTTTACCACTTATTCTTCTTATCGTCGAAGAGAACTTGAAATTATCCCGGTTTTATTGTTGTTTGCCTATCAAAGAAACCAATGCCCAGTAAGGATTCAATGCTAATTCGTCAAGCTTTAGAGGTTTAAAGAAGTTTTCTGAGAGCATTTGTGATGCTTTTCGGCTGCGCCATTCCAGTAGACGTATATATCAAAAGCATCGTAAAACTGCCGATGTTAATTAATTCGTTTCACGATTTATGCGCAGTTCCTTGGCAGCAAAAGTTATAATTGGAGAGCTTAATCGTAAAGGCCTTATCTTCATTCAAACTCATAAGTATTTTATTATTAAATAACTCTGTAAAGTTTTTCTGAATAAATATGGAGTTCTATTTCATTTAATTATAATTTTTAATTCCAAAAAGCGCTTTATCGCAAATTAAAATATTGCATTCAGAAATTAATAATAGGATTTTTCACAGACTTTTATAAATTAACTAATATAGACTACTTGTCTCATTTATCATCCGCAATATATCCCTATGTCAAGACTCTTTCGATATAATTTGTATAGAATGTCCAACTACCTATGCTCGCTTGTAAGAACATAAAGCGTTAAATTTCTCATTTAGCTGACACTGATGTTCAATTTGCAAGAACTCATCTTTCGGCTAAAGTGAAATATTTAACAAAGAAGATTTCTGGGAAAGTTTTAAGATCGAGAGAATTAGATATTAATGGTGTGAACAAGTTACACAGTGAAGTGAACCATGCGTGATAATGCACGCAACACACATCTTCTTAATTCACTACCACTCAGCCGCAAGAATTGGTTACTGACACAACGAAAATGTTTTAATTTCCTTTGGAAACTCCGTCATTAGTGGAGATCCACCGCAATACTGAGTATTAATTACCCGTTGCTCCACAATTATTATAATCGAGACTATAAAATCATTCATATTTGGCGGAAGCTTCCTCAAGACTAAATACAGTATGTGCATCCCAAAAAAACCTGCTCGTGGTTTGAAAAGAATTCAACAACAAAAAATTGGAGGAAAACGTATGGGATGGCCATTCGTTTTCTGGACGATTGGGCAGTTTTGCTGGATAATGTATTCAGAATTATCTCGTTCCTCATACTGGAATATGAGGTCCTTACCCGCCAACATATTCAAGTACATATACAAACGAATTCAAAGGTCTGCCACCAGTGGCACCACCATCTAATTAAAGCATGAGGTGGCGAGAACCAATCACAGCTCGAACCTTCAACTCTGACCATACTTATCGGCAGTCAGCGTTTACACCTCCATTGGAACGGATAAGTGTGGTGAGGTTTGGCTTGAATAAATGGAGCTCAGATGATCTTTGGCAACCATCCGCTGTAAAATCTCACATCGAGGTAAAGTTTTCCGAAATATTACTAAATTTATTGAACTACGGCTGGAAATACGAGTGGCACTTCATTCGACAACAATCATTTGTTTACAGGTACCTATCCTCAATAAATAAATATAGATGTTATTAACCCACTCATTAGCTTATCTATCACTAATCCGTAACGGCATTGGGGAGGCATTGCCTCGTTTACCCTTAGTTCTTAATAAATGGTAAAAGTCAATAGTAATAACATTTGAAATATTAAATATAATATTAAAACGACTTTACGTAAGCATTTAAAATGGATATCGTTCTACGTAAATGAGAGGAGTGTCAGAGAAAATTGAATGTCGCGAAATTGTAGCAGGATTTAGAGAAGGGACGAAAGAAGTTGCAACCTCGGCTAGAGAGAGATAGAGAGCAAATATTACATAAGTCGAGGGCTCTGTTTTTTTGTTACCTCTCTGTGGAAAGGAAAAAAGGAAGAGAAGTTGATGGTATCTCGAAAATCCCTTTTGAATGGGATAAAGAAGGGTTTGGTTGTTGGTCAGAGCGTACAACCGGGGAGGAGGAGGCGGCATCGGAATCCTGTAACAAATGATTCAACCGAACGCTGAGGGAGTGAGCCTGGTTGCCAATCTACGGCGATAGATTAGATCTCGAGACAAGTGGCGGCATGGTTGTATAACGGAGAGGTTTCTTCGGTCAAGGCTTAACTGATCGAGGGGAGGTGAGTTGCCAGTCGCTGGAGGGGTAAGCGTCTCCATTTGTAAGAAAATGGCAACTGATTTTTTGACGCGAATAATCGGCATCGAGGACAGTTAGGTTTTCGTAGCGAGCTGATTTGTACAAGAATTCACGGCTCGATCCCCTTTGCGCACTGTTTCTCAACTTTTTTGCTGACATCCATCCCTCTAAGAGAAAATGGATAAGTAGTCCATTCTCTAGACATATATTTCTTGAAATTAAATTTTAATTATAATATATTTAGAAAATAGTATGCGTAAATATCCTGATCAAAATTTTAAAATTCCCTCAAACAACCGTATATTTTGCCGTGAAATAATTTGAGGTTTACTAAAAGATAAAGGCTTGAATATACGAATAAAATAAAATTTTACAGTTATAGAGTTAACTTCTGATTGGCAGAATAATGGTATCAATGAAGCTCTTACATCCTCTTTTGTTGAGCAGTGGCAGATTGAGAATTTCAGAAATTCTTGGATGAGTTCCGCATATGTCCCGTCCGATGGTGATTCATCGTACGATCTAGGGACCGAATTCGTTCAATCTGGAACCTTTCATATTTACAATAAGTAAATCCGTTTAGTATCTCAGTTCATTTATTACACATTGACACACCTCTAGCTTACACAAACTATTGCCGCTTTCGTTCTCAATTTGCCGTCTTTACTCAGTAAAAATTTCTATCAAATTTCAATATTATATTTTAGATTTCGAGTGAAGTTTTACGATAAAATTATTTTTTCCAGCTTCTCGTTTGAAAGTACTTCGCGATATTCCGGAAAGTTTATACGTGACCCACTGGTCAGGAAACATTATCATAATGGAACTGTTTCCCTAGTTTTTTTTTTAGATGTTTCGATAAGAGTTAGATTCTTAATACAAAAAATTAATTTGAGATTATAATAGTTTATGGAAGGAGATGTTGGAGGTTTGGATCTTTCACATAAGTGACATGCGTCATTTTTCTGTCAATTTCTTTAAATAGTATTCACAAAATTTTAACTTGATCAATGCAAAGTATTTTCTAGTTGAAATCAAAAGTGTACGAGACGGCAGCGGTACGCAGTCCTTGACTCATCGCTCGTGTCTTCGCGAATATTTATTTTCGTTGTCTAAAATTTCAACTCTTCAGAGAAATGTAGTAAAAAAGTACGGTAATTTTTATTGATTTTTTACTTTATTTATTTTAATTTAATATCAATAAATGCATACGTTACGTTTGCGTTAAACTCGAGTAACATACCATCGATGCCGTCGCCTAAATCAATATTTTGGCGCTGGTGATTTCTATGGCTGCAGGCACGAGGATGTGGTGGAAGTACTTCAAACTTCAATTTCTGATTCCTGTTTATCAGTGTTTTGTAGTTGTTATGTGGTCAGAGAAGAGATTCACTTTAGAATCAAGTCGAGGAGTTGGATCATTTTGTTCTTACATAGGGAATCACAGGCAGGTTTTCACTTTATTTTTAGTTTTTTATTCTTTCATATTGATACTATTTTTTTAGCATTAATATAGTAAACTGCATAGCTTCACCAATGTAAAATATGATTTTATTAATGAGTAGAACTAGTTGAATATCCATGCTAGCAATGGAGGACAAGCATATTAAACTAGCAGAATTAAATGTTAATGTGCATTTGCTCAATTTAGATTGACGATTATTCACAAATGTTATCTTGAGTGTTTTGAATAACATAACATTTAAAGCAAAATGTGTTCATTAAAAAAATCAATTCTCTTATAAATAATAAATTTACTGTTAAATATTTTTGAATTTAAACAATTCCAGTAAAGATCTTGTGATCTGGTTGCTATCTGAAGATTTTGTATTTCTTGTGTGTTATATAACCACGTGTCTCTTACAGTGAGAAAATGCTAAATAATAAACGTCCTTTGTTTTTTTTCTCTTCCAAAGGTTGATGAGGAAGCTGTATTGCTACTTTACATATTTGCAGAAAAACTAGAGAAGTCTTCCAAAGGAACAGTTAACTGGAATGTTGTATTTGCAGCTACTCCATCTCCAGACATAGAGTACATTTTCATAGTAAAACTATAAACATATGGCTTTATTATACTAATTTATTTTGTCATTACAAGTCTACAGTAAATATGTCTGGGATGTGGCAAAGGTTAATTAATAATTATCTTGAAGCATAACATATACTATTTTTGGAAATATGTAGTTTTTTAATCATCCCTATTAATATGAAGAATTCATTTTAATTTTTGTGGAAATTTTCAACTTAGAAAATAGTTAAATCTCAAAGCAAGAAAGATCATCCAGTGATAACAGTGCCTACTAAGGAATATTATGTTCAGAAATTTGATTTCTGTATCACTAAATTTTTAGTTATGTACTCTTATCATTAGGAATTGATTATCATTATTGCAAAGTAATATTTGGACAATTCTATTGTTTATGGAAGAAATAATGCAAAAAATTGTCCTTTAAACATTATGTAGTTGAAATGTCTAAAGAATTTTCATAGACTAGTCCCTTCAAAGAGGAATTATAATGAATGAAAAATATTTGAAGTGGTTTCGAAAGACATACCTATATATAAAATTTTAATAGTCTAAATCTTATGGTAGAGATGAAGTACACAGCAGATCATGCTGAAAAGATGTGAACTTGTCATTTTTCAGAATAAAGGCCTGAGTCCCAACTTTATTATGAATGTTTCTCCATAAAAAGTGGCCTGTTAAACAAGAGATCCTAGATGTGAATATAATAGTTGATGATATAATACTATGTAAGTCTAATCAATAAAGTAAAGGAACTGTAGCTTTCCTATTCCAAAATTAAGAAAACCAAATAAGGTCATCTTTGTTTTGTGTCCCAGATCCAGTCCTTTATTCTGTATGACTCATACTCTATAACTAATGGAACCCATCCAGATAACTACCTCTTATGCTTTCTATTTTTGCAGAGTAGCAGCATGTGGATGTTCAACACCCTTTTACATGCTCTTGGTATTCAACATCCAACTATCAGGAGGCACTAGCTAAGTCAACAGTTATGGGTATAATGTCCGGGTATCTCATTCCTCTGTTAGGTGATGGCAGCCAGGCTTTAGTGAGACCACTGATATCATTGTAGTGTTAACTTCATCTCAGCACAATCTCCGTTGAGGACCTGTAAGAAAAGGGACAGAGCAGGTAAATTTAGAGTGGCAGTAACAAAATAACTATACCTCAAAGTGCTTATAAAGAGCATTTAGATTCTTGTTCCTAATGACAATTCTGCTTTTTAACATGTACATTCATGAAGTCAAACCCCCACTTCTCCGTTTCAGCCATACCTCCAAACCCTACTTTTTAACATATTTGAAGTTGAAGTTAGTAAACTTTGCAATTTCTATCTAGCTCTTATGTCTCTGGAAGGAGCTACCTCAAAATTTACAAGCTTTGCATACTGTTGAAGAAAAATTATATTCGTTGAGGAACTGCTGGAATAATTAAAAAATTTTAAGGTAATGATGCTGATCAACTTGTCTTAGTCTTACCTGTATCCATAGCAAAATTCTCGTTAGCAGAAGCTGTGTTGCTATCTCAATCAAATGAGCTCTAATTATTGTTTACATTGAGAGAAATGTGTGGTCTCACATACCTTAAACTTTTTGACTCTAATTAATGGCTAAATTAGTAAATTTATGTCCAACACATGACTTTCTCTATACGTAAGTTTTCAACTAAAATCAAGTAAATACGGTGATAGGAACAGTTCAACTTACATGCATCAGTGCTAGCGATTCAATTGTTGTCACTACCACACGCATGAGCTGCCCACTAACTGTCAATTTTGAAGAAAATTGAATATCTCTTGAAATATTCCTCATATGAAAATTTAGTTCAAACAAGAGTTGTAGAAAAAAATAATATCTACAACTTTTACATATATGTATGTTAACAAAAATTCAGTTTTAAGCGAAATATTTAAGAAAAACTAAAATTTTACAAGTAAACCTCTTCTTTCGGTTGACCGACTGTTATGAAAATCTTCTCAAACCTTAATAATATACTGTAAATACCAGCGTACAACGCTCACTTTTTTCCCGATATTTTGGAGCTGGAAAGCGGCGTACGTGTTATACGAGGGTACATATTTATCGCAGTATTTAAAAAAATGAATTACTTGCGCAGATAATGAGAAGAAAGGTTGATTTAATATACATATTGGCTATAATAAGCACGTTAAGTTAAATCAAATTTGATTATTAATCAGTGGCGCATTATGGTTCTTAGGGGCCCTAAGCAAAATAAATTTGGGACCCTACTCCCTACCTAAATGATGTTTAAAAAACTCAGGAATGATTTTTTTTCTTAAAACAAATTTTGTTTCAGTAATACTCAGACATACTTGTAATTAAAAAAGTCACAATTAGTATCAGATTTTAATTTTATTTCGATTCAATCAACAATAGGTATATTCATGCTTACAAAAAATATATTAAAAAATTAAAAATTACATTTAAAATATGAACATTTACATAGGTACCTACAATATATTGTATATTAACTTTCCTTGCCTTCTGAGCTGAAAAGCTGTCTATTATACTATCATAATTAATTTGTTCTGTTATTACATTTTCAATACAAAATATTGCTAAATTATTTAATTTTTCTTTCACAAGTGAATTTCTCATATAATTCTTTACTCTTTTTAACACGGAAAATGACCTTTCTGCAGATGCATTCATGATCGGCATTGACAAAAATATTTTTAAAATTATGTAAACATTTGGGAAAGTTGAAATTAGCCCTCCCTGAATCGCTGTATACATATCCATTGGTGTATTTAATTTCTCAATCATTACAAAATGAAGAAATTGGGCTACTTCATCTCTAAACAAAATTCCATCATTGTCATCTTTATAATTACAAATTAAATTTGCAATACAATTGTCATAATCATTCAGTGATGTATCACGTAAATTTAAATTTATAAATATTGCATATTGCTGTAAGACGTCTTCGTACACCTGAATGCGTCTTTTAATTTCTGATAGTAGACTATCACATATTACATTAAGGCAACTCACAATAAATAATTTTTTGCTAGTTAAAATTGCTTCGTTATCCCTGTTTTTGCCAAATTGTAGTTTCATTTTTTGGGGTCTTCCTTTATCAGATTTGTATTCTTTATTACCTGTCAATGATTGTGCTTCTGTTTCCATACTTTCAAACGCATTACTGTTTCGAACTTTTAAAATAGATGAGGACAATGATTTAAGAAGATTTAAATCTTGTTGTAGATTGCAATCTTTGCTTTGCAGATTTTTATTAGTAGCATTTATTCATTGTAGAAGTGTATTCCATAAAATCAACAAAAGTGCTGTTTCATAATCTTCAAAACAGTTGTATTGTTTTTTGCTTCTAATTTCGTTATAGGTTTTTCATTTGGTTCATTAGAAAGTTCAAATAATGCTTCTTTTATGGCTACAAAATTTACCTTAACAGCTAATATTGCATCTGCCCTTGCGGACCATCTGGTATCACTGATTCGTTTTAATGTAAAATCTGATTTTGTGCTTGTCTTAATTAGAAGATCCCACCTCTTTGTTGACAACAAAAAGAAGACAAATTTTGAATGAAATAAAAAAAATGAATAGCCTTGGAACAAGATTCTGCAGCTGCATTTCCAATTAGATTTAAAGAATGTCCTGCACATGGTATAAAACTTGCATTTTATTGTGGTTTTTTATTTTTACCTGTAACTCATTGTATAAACCTGACATATTCACCGCATTATTGTACATTTGGCCCCAGCAATTTTTAATATCTAGAGATAATTCAGCTAACGTCAATACTATAATATTTTCCAAATTACTTGCATCATGTTTTTCTATCTGTATGAAACCCAAGAAACTTTCTTGTATTTGATGTTTATCTATATATCTTATGATAAATGCTAGTTGGTCATTATGACTTACATCAGGAGTAGAATCAACAATGATCGAAAAATATTTAGCTTCCTTTATGTCATTAATAATTGTGTTCCTTACATATGTGGCCATTAACCCAATGAACTCGTCACATGTAATATTTGAAAGATAATTTACATTTCCTTTACCACAATGGTTATAATTTCCCAGATGGATCTTTAGGAAACTATCAAATTCTGCTAAATACTCAATGCAACTCATAAAATTTCTTTTTTTGGAACTGTCATGTCCTTTAAACCCCAATCCTAATGTTGCTAAAAGCTTCAACGTAGCAGCCACTCTTCTCAAAACTTCACGCCAATAAATAGTTTGCTTTTTATATTCTTTTACCATTTCAGAATCAATTCTTCCACTGGTACTAGTACACCATACATAAACACACATGCAATATTTATGTTCTTTGGATTCATCATGCCTCTTTAAGATTTGGCCAATATTTTTCCAATCACAACATCCTGTAATTAGTGTGTTAGGTTTTGTTGAAAATAATTTACAGATGAAACAATACACTGATTTCGTTGTCTTGGAAAATATTAGCCATTCTCTTTTTAGGCACGTATCACTTACAGCGTGAGTGCCTATTATCCTCGGTCGGTCGGTCCATCTGTCTGTCCGTCGGTCCACATGTTCGTTCTCGGCTTCTACTAAACGGAGTTTCATGAAATTTGATATTAAGAACTTTCAATCAAACATAATAAGAAAATCGCAAAAATGAATCACGTATGCCAATCAGGGGCACCACTTTACTGGGGACAAAAAATTTTTCGTCATATCTCATAAAGTATTGCTCATATCAAAATATTTTTCAAATAAAAGTTGTAGAACTGGTAGAGTATTTCCTTTCCCATACATTTTTATCGTAGGAGTAGCCGTTATCGAGAAAATCAAATAAGAAAGTCTTATATCGAATTGAACTTGGAAAATTTCTTGCTAACATAATCTCCCAAACAAACGTTTAATTTCCTTACGTGTGCATGTAATATTATTAAATAGGAAGAAAATGGATTATTTATGATGAAGAAAAGAACTTTAAAACGCTATTTCCCTTACGTACAGGTATATAATTGCTTTCTAATACTCCATTGCACGAAACGCGCCCATTTGTGATACGTTGTACACTTTCCTAACTTGTTTTGTTTAGTTCCATTAGCCATAATGAAATAGAAATGAGACTCAGTCTTCTGGAGATCATTTGGCCACCTTCAATAAAATCGGCTTTCGAATATTTTATAAATGAACAACTCGAAACCTGAATCAAACTACCTGAAAACATTTCTGTGAGAAATTTTCTTTCGACCTTTCACAGATTAAAATTCTACTTCATGATAAAAGAAGTACAAAACATAAGCTTACCGTCCGCGTCTCACGGGTTTAGCTTTACGGAGGGACTTTCTTGAGAAAAACGTTATCATTATGCAGTACGACTTCGATATTTCCGGCTTTGACAGGTTTCCGCCTTATACAGATTCCGCCTCTCACAGATTTTACTGTTTTAATAATAATATTTTAGTCCCTTTAAAAACAAAAAAAATTAATTTGGAATTAATTTGGGGCCCCTTGGAATCGGGGACCCTAGGCAAATGTCTTTTTTGCCTATAGTATAACGCGCCACTGTTATTAGTGATATTAACTTTAATTTACGCGAATAAAATATATGGCGCGATTGAGGTCCCGCACTTAAAGAGGCCTCACGCTCTCTAAGAAATATTTATTGTACTTATAAAGGACGAGCATTTATGAAAAAATATCGATGTGTCATAGTGAGAGATGTTGGTTTAGTTGTTATAATTTACTATTAAAAATTTTTGACGCGTAAGATGCCCTGCGCGCACACTTTGCACCGGACCCCGCGATTTTCCTAGCCGTCTCTGACGTCAGTTTTAATTCATTTTTTTATCATATCACAATGATACTGACCATTTAACGCATAATAATAATAATAGAGTTAAAGCAGTGGTTCTCAACCGGTGTGCCGCGGCACATTAGTGTTCCGCGAGGAAGGAACTAGTGTGCCGCGCACACTCCGAAGAAATTTAATTTTTAAATTAGGAATGTATTTAACGTACAAGAAAATGATACAATTATTGCTCTACCAATCGTAACAATCTAATATAACTGCGACTTTCACTTGTTACGGTAGTTTTTATCTTTAAAAATGAGTATTCACGCAGTGAAATTAATTAGGGGTGGTTTGGTGTGCCGCGATGTTCTTAAGCATGCATGAAGGTGTGCCGTGGGGCAAAAAAGGTTGAGAAGTACGGAGTTAAATGATAAATTTGTGACTGAGACGAAAATTTTAGGTAAATGTGCGCGCTATACGCGGGTATATAAAAAATCGCCAAATACGAGACCGAAAACCTACCTGCGCGTTATACGCGGGTGCGCATTATTTACGGTATATATAATCACAAGTACAGAACTTAATGCTGATCTGATGAATAGTTTTTGATTTAGAGCACAAGCAAAATTTCGGTCACACATACGGACACACACAGGGACATCATCGAGAAAACGGTCAAAACGTGTTCAGGGGACTCCAAAACGTGTATTTCCGTTGAAATCTCGAATTCGATTTTTTCATGAAAACAATACCTACTTTATACTATGTATTTGGAGAAAGTAAAAATGAAACGTCAATTATTGACTTCATTTATGCATTCCAACAGAAAAGATGTCCAAAATAGATCCTGTAGCCTTAAATTTGCTGAGTAAATCAGATATAAGATTTATCTATATGATTTGAAATTATAAGATCAACTTAATAGCTAAAGTGCACATCTGATTTACTTAACCATGTTATGGAAATTGAAATTACCTTATTAGATATATGGTAGGTTTATTCCCCTCAGTCAAGTCCATTTTAAGGCAGAGTATCTCTAAACTGAAATAAATTTCAAAATTATTATAACATCTTAAATGTTCATATAAAATCTTTAATTGAATCAACCAAGATTACTTTTAAGACTTGTAGCAAAATATTAGTATGCACTGATATTACAATAAAAACAAACGGAGGTCTTTAAATATTGCCAGGTACATAGGTAAAAATATCTTTTTAACTTTTAATGTAGCTTAGTTTTGTCACATTTTGTATGTCATTTGTTTCTTCATTTAATATAGTTATTTCTTTGTTATTTTCAGAACACACACATAAATGGCCCCCAAGTCATCAACATCACTCAGTTTAGTATTGACATGTTTTTTCTGCCTGTTTCATCGTATCCAAGATACATGAATATGTAGAAGCAGGAGAGATACTGGAGTAATTCGCAAGCTGTCCTTCCATGCATTGTTGCCAGGTTCAAATTGGAGAGGAGAAAACTTGCCTTATCTGCTAGTTTTGCATTGTAAGGAGATCAGGAAAGTTATCACTGTCTTTTGGTGTGGACAAGAAGTACTTCAAGAGTAGATTGATTCTAGCAATGGACTTACCTGCTTCTGCATTTGTGTGTGATTATAAAATCCGGTGTTACAACAAGTTGGTGACATATCAGTTGAGGAAAATCAGCTAAAAATTAAGTTTACTCCTTGTTTGCAAAAGCGATGATGATGATGTTGGAATATCTTAGAGAGGTTGTGTATTTCTAAGTTTTTGTGTAAATGTTTTGGTGCTTTCCTCATTCAATTTAGATTTAATATCACCGAATTTAAAAATAGGAAGTGGTAAAAATATTGGTGTATTTACTAAAAATCTGAATTAAATACTGTTTCACGGCGGAATGATGACTCGCAACTTTAAACTATCCCCTACTTACAAACTGTGTTAATCGAAAAAGATGGTTATTTTTATGGCCAGGTAGACTCCACAGGTTTTCTCACACAGCCTATACAGCTATCCTCATCCTTCGCGGTTTTGCTATCTTTCTAGTTTGTTTTTGTGCATTTAAATCCGGTTCTAGAGTTTTGAAATTGACGAAAATCGCAATTCGTAGCTTCTACAACACCCTAACATCCTTTCGTAGAGATGTGTGCTGAAAAATTTTGGGAAAACGCCATCCTATGGTTGAAGCTGAAATTCAGACCTTATAAATGAACAGTTAAAATTGCGATTGATTCTTAACATAGCTAACATAACGCGAAGTAAAACTACGATAGGCTAAAGTGAACAATATGAGAGCTAAAGGTGACGCGACTTAACTGATGACTTGACGTATTTCGCTTTTAGATTCATTGCCGATTTTGTTCGCGCCTTTGCTTCAGTGTAGCTCTGTTTATCTTGGTTATAATGTAATGAATTCTGAGTCAATTTTCACTCCCGTTAGTTTAAGCTTGCTTAACATATTATTTTGTTTCGATAAATAGACGAATATTTCAACACGGTTTGTTCGCGTTCGATCTCCAACTTATCTATAGCTAATACAATATTTCCTTTGAAAACTATAAGCTCGAAATGTTTATCCTCGCCGTCATTGAAAACGGCGAGGGCATACAGCAACCGCCTCTGAAATATGCTCGCTACTTTGGATGTGAAAACATTCTACAGTGACATCTCTTTCGAATTCAAGAGACGTCAATTAGTTTCTAAACGAAACCTCATATATTTAATATAGGGAAAATTGTTACCTATCATTAGGTTAATTGCTGCTCAAAATTAAAAGAGAAAAGATATTTTTACGTCGTTTAAGTGTATTGTATTATTAAACATTGCTATAAATAGTTTCGCAATTATTAGTGATTTTTCGTAACATTACAGCGTTTTTTTACGTAAATGTATGTCTCAAATTTAATAACACTCTTGTTATGCTGAAATTAGGTTTTTTCGGGTTATCCCGCCTAATTTTTTTGCGTTAACCGCCAACGTTTCCTCTTCTTTGCCGGAGACTTACTCAGGGTGATCACCATGAAGAAGTCTCCGGCAAAGGAGAGGAAACGTTGGCGGTTAACGCAAAAAAAATACGCGGGATAACCCGAAAAAACCTAATTTCAGCATGACAAGCACCCGCAAAAGCTTCAACCAATGAACAACTCTTTTGTTCTTGTTTTAAAAGGATAGAGTAAACTGCATGTTTTGCATGTTTAAAAAAAGATTTTGGGTAATGTTGTAATATCGAAACCAACTACACTGTATTGCAATCATACTTTTAAGATGTATAATTGTTGTATTGGGAAGATATTATTTCGAAATAAAAACATTGTGCATGAAATATGTTACATTTATTGGAATGATATATAATTAAGTTTGAATGAGTGTAAGTAAAACGAAATTGTTAAAATAAAGCAATAAAACCTCAAATATTACGTGATTTATTTTTAAAAATATAATAAAGAAATCGTACCCTCGTAAAAATATTTTATTTTCAGAAAAATAGATACATTCTCCTATGAAAAGATACACAGAAAAAGTAAAGTACATAAAGATGGCTTAAAAAAATACCTTTTATTAAAAATATGTATTATTGATATATGAACTAAGAAAAAATAGGTATGAGATGAAGAAATTTGTAAAAACAGGTCAAATAAAGAAAAAACTTCAATCCATGAAAAAATCTCGAAATCAAAAAATATAATAAAAAGCGGGATTCGAACCCTAGTAAATAGAACCATGAGACAAGGGGGAATGAGGTAAAGAGGGGAAGTGCAAGGCGCAAGAGGGGAGAGTGACCTTGAAGGCCGCTTTCACTTTCAAAAAGCTAACTTTTCTGAGCAAAACGCGAAAAACGCGGATTTGACCCCCAAAACGACCAAAAACTCACACCCAACCGTTTTTGACCCCAAAGTGGCCTTCAGGGACTCGAGATTCTCACTTTCTACTAGAAATCAGCCTTGAATTAGGGCAGAATTCCACCACCGCAACCTTATGGCGCTGCAAGTGGACATTCCCCTCCGCAACCACCCCCCCAGCGCCTAGCATAGCATTATCGCTCTCCGCTTCCTTTACGTTTATCGCTATTCCTCACATTTCCCAGTATTTATAATCTCTAATTCTGGGCCCAACGAAACATAAAGTTCACCCTTCCGTTTTATACCTCTTCGTTCTATGCTACGCTATATATTCTAACTTCGCTCTCTTACTTTCTCGCCTCTCCCGCCAATCCTTTGTTTCCTCTTTCATTAGTAACTAGCTATTCTTCTCCCTCCCGCTTTAAACCTCTTCCTTCACGCCATATACACAGCTATCTATTCAACGTCCTCTCCCTTATCCTTCTCGCTTCTCCCGCTATTCCTATGACTCCTCTTTCATTAGTAACTAGATATTCTTCTCCCTCTCGCTTAAGACCTCTTCCTTAAAACCGCATACATATAGCTAACTATTCAACGTTCTCTCCCTTATCCTTCACGCTTCTCCCGCTCTTCCTATGACTCATCTTTAATTAGTAACTAGGTATTCTTCTCCCTTCCGCTTCAGACCTCTTCCTTCACGCCGTATATACACAACTTTCTATTCAACGTCCTCTCCCTTATCCTTCTCGCTTCTCCCGCTCTTCCTATAACTCCTCTTTCATTAGTAACTAGCTATTCTTCTCCCTCCCGCTTTAGACCTCTTCCTTCGCGCCGTATATACATAGCTATCTATTCAACGTCCTCTCCCTTATCCTTCTCGCTTCTCCCGCTCTTCCTATAACTCCTCTTTCATTAGTAAATAGTTATTCTTCACCCTCCCGCTTTAGACCTCTTCCTTCACGCCGTATATACAAAGCTATCTATTCAAAGGCCTCTCCCTTATACTTCTCGCTTCTCCCGCTGTTCCTATGTAACCTCTTTCATTAGTAACTAGCTATTCTTCTCCCTCTCGCTTTAGACCTCTTCCTTAAAGCCGCATACATATAGCTAACTATTCAACGTCCTCTCCCTTATCCTTCTCGCTTATCCCGCTCTTCCTATGACTCCTCTTTCATTAGTAACTAGCTGTTCTTCTCCCACCCGCTTTAGACCTCTTCCTTCGCGCCGTATATACATAGCTATCTATTCAACGTCCTCTCCCTTATCCTTCTCGCTTCTCCCGCTCTTCCTATGACTCTTCTTTCATTAGTAACTAGCTGTTCTTCTCCCTCCCGCTTTAGACCTCTTACTTCACGCCGTATATACATAGCTATCTATTCAAAAGCCTCTCCCTTAAACTACTCGCTTCTCCCGCTCTTCCGATGACTCTTCTTTCATTAGTAACTAGCTGTTCTTCTCCCTCCCGCTTTAGACCTATTCCTTCACGCCGTATATACATAGCTATCTATTGAAAGGCCTCTCCATTATACTTCTCGCTTCTCCCGCTCTTCCTATGACTCCTCTTTCATTAGTAACTAGCTGTTCTTCTCCCTCCCGCTTTAGACCTCTTCCTTCACGCCGTATATACATAGCTATCTATTCAAAGGCCTCTCCCTTATACTTCTCGCTTCTCCCGCTCTTCCTATGACTCTTCTTTCATTAGTAACTAGCTGTTCTTCTCCCTCCCGCTTTAGACCTCTTCCTTCACGCCGTATATACATAGCTATCTATTCAAAGGCCTCTCCCTTATACTTCTCGCTTCTCCCGCTCTTCCTATAACTCTTCTATCATTAGTAACTAGCTGTTCTTCTCCCTCCCGCTTTAGACCTCTTCCTTCACGCCGTATATACATAGCTATCTATTCAAAGGCCTCTCCCTTATACTTCTCGCTTCTCCCGCTCTTCCTATGACTCTTCTTTCATTAGTAACTAGCTGTTCTTCTCCCTCTCGCTTTAGACCTCTTCCTTCGCGCCGTATATACATAGCTATCTATTGAAAGGCCTCTCCATTATACTTCTCGCTTCTCCCGCTCTTCCTATGACTCCTCTTTCATTAGTAACTAGCTGTTCTTCTCCCTCCCGCTTTAGACCTCTTCCTTCGCGCCGTATATACATAGCTATCTATTCAACGTCCTCTCCCTTATCCTTCTCGCTTCTCCCGCTCTTCCTATGACTCTTCTTTCATTAGTAACTAGCTGTTCTTCTCCCTCCCGCTTTAGACCTCTTCCTTCGCGCCGTATATACATAGCTATCTATTCAACGTCCTCTCCCTTATCCTTCTCGCTTCTCCCGCTCTTCCTATGACTCTTCTTTCAATAGTAACTAGCTGTTCTTCTCCCTCCCGCTTTAGACCTCTTCCTTCGCGCCGTATATACATAGCTATCTATTCAACGTCCTCTCCCTTATCCTTCTCGCTTCTCCCGCTCTTCCTATGACTCTTCTTTCATTAGTAACTAGCTGTTCTTCTCCCTCCCGCTTTAGACCTCTTCCTTCGCGCCGTATATACATAGCTATCTATTCAACGTCCTCTCCCTTATCCTTCTCGCTTCTCCCGCTCTTCCTATGACTCTTCTTTCATTAGTAACTAGCTGTTCTTCTCCCTCTCGCTTTAGACCTCTTCCTTCGCGCCGTATATACATAGCTATCTATTGAAAGGCCTCTCCATTATACTTCTCGCTTCTCCCGCTCTTCCTATGACTCCTCTTTCATTAGTAACTAGCTGTTCTTCTCCCTCCCGCTTTAGACCTCTTCCTTCGCGCCGTATATACATAGCTATCTATTCAACGTCCTCTCCCTTATCCTTCTCGCTTCTCCCGCTCTTCCTATGACTCTTCTTTCATTAGTAACTAGTTGTTCTTCTCCCTCCCGCTTTAGACCTCTTCCTTCGCGCCGTATATACATAGCTATCTATTCAACGTCCTCTCCCTTATCCTTCTCGCTTCTCCCGCTCTTCCTATGACTCTTCTTTCATTAGTAACTAGCTGTTCTTCTCCCTCCCGCTTTAGACCTCTTCCTTCGCGCCGTATATACATAGCTATCTATTCAACGTCCTCTCCCTTAACCTTCTCGCTTCTCCCGCTCATCCTATGACTCTTCTTTCATTAGTAACTAGCTGTTCTTCTCCCTCCCGCTTTAGACCTCTTCCTTCGCGCCGTATATACATAGCTATCTATTCAACGTCCTCTCCCTTATCCTTCTCGCTTCTCCCGCTCTTCCTATGACTCTTCTTTCATTAGTAACTAGCTGTTCTTCTCCCTCCCGCTTTAGACCTCTTCCTTCACGCCGTATATACATAGCTATCTATTCAAAGGCCTCTCCCTTATACTTATCGCTTCTCCCGCTCTTCCTATAACTCTTCTTTCATTAGTAACTAGCTGTTCTTCTCCCTCCCGCTTTAGACCTCTTCCTTCACGCCGTATATACATAGCTATCTATTCAAAGGCCTCTCCCTTATACTTCTCGCTTCTCCCGCTCTTCCTATGACTCTTCTTTCATTAGTAACTAGCTGTTCTTCTCCCTCTCGCTTTAGACCTCTTCCTTCGCGCCGTATATACATAGCTTTCTATTGAAAGGCTTCTCCATTATACTTCTCGCTTCTCCCGCTCTTCCTATGACTCCTCTTTCATTAGTAACTAGCTGTTCTTCTCCCTCCCGCTTTAGACCTCTTCCTTCGCGCCGTATATACATAGCTATCTATTCAACGTCCTCTCCCTTATCCTTCTCGCTTCTCCCGCTCTTCCTATGACTCTTCTTTCATTAGTAACTAGCTGTTCTTCTCCCTCCCGCTTTAGACCTCTTCCTTCGCGCCCTATATACATAGCTATCTATTCAACGTCCTCTCCCTTAACCTTCTCGCTTCTCCCGCTCTTCCTATGACTCTTCTTTCATTAGTAACTAGCTGTTCTTCTCCCTCCCGCTTTAGACCTCTTCCTTCACGCCGTATATACATAGCTATCTATTCAAAGGCCTCTCCCTTATACTTCTCGCTTCTCCCGCTCTTCCTATGACTCTTCTTTCATTAGTAACTAGCTGTTCTTCTCCCTCCCGCTTTAGACCTCTTCCTTCGCGCCGTATATACATAGCTATCTATTCAACGTCCTCTCCCTTATCCTTCTCGCTTCTCCCGCTCTTCCTATGACTCTTCTTTCATTAGTAACTAGCTGTTCTTCTCCCTCCCGCTTTAGACCTCTTCCTTCACGCCGTATATACATAGCTATCTATTCAAAGGCCTCTCCCTTAAACTACTCGCTTCTCCCGCTCTTCCTATGACTCTTCTTTCATTAGTAACTAGCTGTTCTTCACCCTCCCGCTTTAGACCTATTCCTTCACGCCGTATATACATAGCTATCTATTGAAAGGCCTCTCCATTATACTTCTCGCTTCTCCCGCTCTTCCTATGACTCCTCTTTCATTTGTAACTAGCTGTTCTTCTCCCTCCCGCTTTAGACCTCTTCCTTCGCGCCCTATATACATAGCTATCTATTCAACGTCCTCTCCCTTAACTTTCTCGCTTCTCCCGCTCTTCCTATGACTCTTCTTTCATTAGTAACTAGCTGTTCTTCTCCCTCCCGCTTTAGACCTCTTCCTTCACGCCGTATATACATAGCTATCTATTCAAAGGCCTCTCCCTTATACTTCTCGCTTCTCCCGCTCTTCCTATAACTCTTCTTTCATTAGTAACTAGCTGTTCTTCTCCCTCCCGCTTTAGACCTCTTCCTTCACGCCGTATATACATAGCTATCTATTCAAAGGCCTCTCCCTTATACTTCTCGCTTCTCCCGCTCTTCCTATGACTCTTCTTTCATTAGTAACTAGCTGTTCTTCTCCCTCTCGCTTTAGACCTCTTCCTTCGCGCCGTATATACATAGCTATCTATTGAAAGGCCTCTCCGTTATACTTCTCGCTTCTCCCGCTCTTCCTATGACTCCTCTTTCATTAGTAACTAGCTGTTCTTCTCCCTCCCGCTTTAGACCTCTTCCTTCGCGCCGTATATACATAGCTATCTATTCAACGTCCTCTCCCTTATCCTTCTCGCTTCTCCCGCTCTTCCTATGACTCTTCTTTCATTAGTAACTAGCTGTTCTTCTCCCTCCCGCTTTAGACCTCTTCCTTCGCGCCGTATATACATAGCTATCTATTCAACGTCCTCTCCCTTATCCTTCTCGCTTCTCCCGCTCTTCCTATGACTCTTCTTTCATTAGTAACTAGCTGTTCTTCTCCCTCCCGCTTTAGACCTCTTCCTTCGCGCCGTATATACATAGCTATCTATTCAACGTCCTCTCCCTTATCCTTCTCGCTTCTCCCGCTCTTCCTATGACTCTTCTTTCATTAGTAACTAGCTCTTCTTCTCCCTCCCGCTTTAGACCTCTTCCTTCGCGCCGTATATACATAGCTATCTATTCAACGTCCTCTCCCTTATCCTTCTCGCTTCTCCCGCTCTTCCTATGACTCTTCTTTCATTAGTAACTAGCTGTTCTTCTCCCTCTCGCTTTAGACCTCTTCCTTCGCACCGTATATACATAGCTATCTATTGAAAGGCCTCTCCATTATACTTCTCGCTTCTCCCGCTCTTCCTATGACTCCTCTTTCATTAGTAACTAGCTGTTCTTCTCCCTCCCGCTTTAGACCTCTTCCTTCGCGCCGTATATACATAGCTATCTATTCAACGTCCTCTCCCTTATCCTTCTCGCTTCTCCCGCTCTTCCTATGACTCTTCTTTCATTAGTAACTAGTTGTTCTTCTCCCTCCCGCTTTAGACCTCTTCCTTCGCGCCGTATATACATAGCTATCTATTCAACGTCCTCTCCCTTATCCTTCTCGCTTCTCCCGCTCTTCCTATGACTCTTCTTTCATTAGTAACTAGCTGTTCTTCTCCCTCCCGCTTTAGACCTCTTCCTTCGCGCCGTATATACATAGCTATCTATTCAACGTCCTCTCCCTTAACCTTCTCGCTTCTCCCGCTCTTCCTATGACTCTTCTTTCTATAGTAACTAGCTGTTCTTCTCCCTCCCGCTTTAGACCTCTTCCTTCGCGCCGTAAATACATAGCTATCTATTCAACGTCCTCTCCCTTATCCTTCTCGCTTCTCCCGCTCTTCCTATGACTCTTCTTTCATTAGTAACTAGCTGTTCTTCTCCCTCCCGCTTTAGACCTCTTCCTTCACGCCGTATATACATAGCTATCTATTCAAAGGCCTCTCCCTTATACTTCTCGCTTCTCCCGCTCTTCCTATAACTCTTCTTTCATTAGTAACTAGCTGTTCTTCTCCCTCCCGCTTTAGACCTCTTCCTTCACGCCGTATATACATAGCTATCTATTCAAAGGCCTCTCCATTATACTTCTCGCTTCTCCCGCTCTTCCTATGACTCCTCTTTCATTAGTAACTAGCTGTTCTTCTCCCTCCCGCTTTAGACCTCTTCCTTCGCGCCGTATATACATAGCTATCTATTCAACGTCCTCTCCCTTATCCTTCTCGCTTCTCCCGCTCTTCCTATGACTCTTCTTTCATTAGTAACTAGCTGTTCTTCTCCCTCCCGCTTTAGACCTCTTCCTTCGCGCCCTATATACATAGCTATCTATTCAACGTCCTCTCCCTTAACCTTCTCGCTTCTCCCGCTCTTCCTATGACTCTTCTTTCATTAGTAACTAGCAGTTCTTCTCCCTCCCGCTTTAGACCTCTTCCTTCACGCCGTATATACATAGCTATCTATTCAACGTCCTCTCCCTTATCCTTCTCGCTTCTCCCGCTCTTCCTATGACTCTTCTTTCATTAGTAACTAGCTGTTCTTCTCCCTCCCGCTTTAGACCTCTTCCTTCGCGCCGTATATACATAGCTATCTATTCAACGTCCTCTCCCTTATCCTTCTCGCTTCTCCCGCTCTTCCTATGACTCTTCTTTCATTAGTAACTAGCTGTTCTTCTCCCTCCCGCTTTAGACCTCTTCCTTCGCGCCGTATATACATAGCTATCTATTCAACGTCCTCTCCCTTAACCTTCTCGCTTCTCCCGCTCTTCCTATGACTCTTCTTTCATTAGTAACTAGCTGTTCTTCTCCCTCCCGCTTTAGACCTCTTCCTTCGCGCCGTATATACATAGCTATCTATTCAACGTCCTCTCCCTTATCCTTCTCGCTTCTCCCGCTCTTCCTATGACTCTTCTTTCATTAGTAACTAGCTGTTCTTCTCCCTCCCGCTTTAGACCTCTTCCTTCACGCCGTATATACATAGCTATCTATTCAAAGGCCTCTCCCTTATACTTCTCGCTTCTCCCGCTCTTCCTATGACTCTTCTTTCATTAGTAACTAGCTGTTCTTCTCCCTCCCGCTTTAGACCTCTTCCTTCACGCCGTATATACATAGCTATCTATTCAAAGGCCTCTCCCTTATACTTCTCGCTTCTCCCGCTCTTCCTATGACTGTTCTTTCATTAGTAACTAGCTGTTCTTCTCCCTCCCGCTTTAGACCTCTTCCTTCGCGCCGTATATACATAGCTATCTATTCAACGTCCTCTCCCTTATCCTTCTCGCTTCTCCCGCTCTTCCTATGACTCTTCTTTCATTAGTAACTAGCTGTTCTTCTCCCTCCCGCTTTAGACCTCTTCCTTCGCGCCGTATATACATAGCTATCTATTCAACGTCCTCTCCCTTATCCTTCTCGCTTCTCCCGCTCTTCCTATGACTCTTCTTTCATTAGTAACTAGCTGTTCTTCTCCCTCCCGCTTTAGACCTCTTCCTTCGCGCCGTATATACATAGCTATCTATTCAACGTCCTCTCCCTTAACCTTCTCGCTTCTCCCGCTCTTCCTATGACTCTTCTTTCATTAGTAACTAGCTGTTCTTCTCCCTCCCGCTTTAGACCTCTTCCTTCGCGCCGTATATACATAGCTATCTATTCAACGTCCTCTCCCTTATCCTTCTCGCTTCTCCCGCTCTTCCTATGACTCTTCTTTCATTAGTAACTAACTGTTCTTCTCCCTCCCGCTTTAGACCTCTTCCTTCACGCCGTATATACATAGCTATCTATTCAAAGGCCTCTCCCTTATACTTCTCGCTTCTCCCGCTCTTCCTATAACTCTTCTTTCATTAGTAACTAGCTGTTCTTCTCCCTCCCGCTTTAGACCTCTTCCTTCACGCCGTATATACATAGCTATCTATTCAAAGGCCTCTCCCTTATACTTCTCGCATCTCCCGCTCTTCCTATGACTCTTCTTTCATTAGTAACTAGCTGTTCTTCTCCCTCTCGCTTTAGACCTCTTCCTTCGCGCCGTATATACATAGCTATCTATTGAAAGGCCTCTCCATTATACTTCTCGCTTCTCCCGCTCTTCCTATGACTCCTCTTTCATTAGTAACTAGCTGTTCTTCTCCCTCCCGCTTTAGACCTCTTCCTTCGCGCCGTATATACATAGCTATCTATTCAACGTCCTCTCCCTTATCCTTCTCGCTTCTCCCGCTCTTCCTATGACTCTTCTTTCATTAGTAACTAGCTGTTCTTCTCCCTCCCGCTTTAGACCTCTTCCTTCTCGCCCTATATACATAGCTATCTATTCAACGTCCTCTCCCTTATCCTTCTCGCTTCTCCCGCTCTTCCTATGACTCTTCTTTCATTAGTAACTAGCTGTTCTTCTCCCTCCCGCTTTAGACCTCTTCCTTCACGCCGTATATACATAGCTATCTATTCAAAGGCCTCTCCCTTATACTTCTCGCTTCTCCCGCTCTTCCTATGACTCTTCTTTCATTAGTAACTAGCTGTTCTTCTCCCTCCCGCTTTAGACCTCTTCCTTCACGCCGTATATACATAGCTATCTATTCAAAGGCCTCTCCCTTATACTTCTCGCTTCTCCCGCTCTTCCTATGACTGTTCTTTCATTAGTAACTAGCTGTTCTTCTCCCTCCCGCTTTAGACCTCTTCCTTCGCGCCGTATATACATAGCTATCTATTCAACGTCCTCTCCCTTATCCTTCTCGCTTCTCCCGCTCTTCCTATGACTCTTCTTTCATTAGTAACTAGCTGTTCTTCTCCCTCCCGCTTTAGACCTCTTCCTTCGCGCCGTATATACATAGCTATCTATTCAACGTCCTCTCCCTTATCCTTCTCGCTTCTCCCGCTCTTCCTATGACTCTTCTTTCATTAGTAACTAGCTGTTCTTCTCCCTCCCGCTTTAGACCTCTTCCTTCGCGCCGTATATACATAGCTATCTATTCAACGTCCTCTCCCTTAACCTTCTCGCTTCTCCCGCTCTTCCTATGACTCTTCTTTCATTAGTAACTAGCTGTTCTTCTCCCTCCCGCTTTAGACCTCTTCCTTCGCGCCGTATATACATAGCTATCTATTCAACGTCCTCTCCCTTATCCTTCTCGCTTCTCCCGCTCTTCCTATGACTCTTCTTTCATTAGTAACTAACTGTTCTTCTCCCTCCCGCTTTAGACCTCTTCCTTCACGCCGTATATACATAGCTATCTATTCAAAGGCCTCTCCCTTATACTTCTCGCTTCTCCCGCTCTTCCTATAACTCTTCTTTCATTAGTAACTAGCTGTTCTTCTCCCTCCCGCTTTAGACCTCTTCCTTCACGCCGTATATACATAGCTATCTATTCAAAGGCCTCTCCCTTATACTTCTCGCATCTCCCGCTCTTCCTATGACTCTTCTTTCATTAGTAACTAGCTGTTCTTCTCCCTCTCGCTTTAGACCTCTTCCTTCGCGCCGTATATACATAGCTATCTATTGAAAGGCCTCTCCATTATACTTCTCGCTTCTCCCGCTCTTCCTATGACTCCTCTTTCATTAGTAACTAGCTGTTCTTCTCCCTCCCGCTTTAGACCTCTTCCTTCGCGCCGTATATACATAGCTATCTATTCAACGTCCTCTCCCTTATCCTTCTCGCTTCTCCCGCTCTTCCTATGACTCTTCTTTCATTAGTAACTAGCTGTTCTTCTCCCTCCCGCTTTAGACCTCTTCCTTCTCGCCCTATATACATAGCTATCTATTCAACGTCCTCTCCCTTAACCTTCTCGCTTCTCCCGCTCTTCCTATGACTCTTCTTTCATTAGTAACTAGCTGTTCTTCTCCCTCCCGCTTTAGACCTCTTCCTTCACGCCGTATATACATAGCTATCTATTCAACGTCCTCTCCCTTATCCTTCTCGCTTCTCCCGCTCTTCCTATGACTCTTCTTTCATTAGTAACTAGCTGTTCTTCTCCCTCCCGCTTTAGACCTCTTCCTTCGCGCCGTATATACATAGCTATCTATTCAACGTCCTCTCCCTTATCCTTCTCGCTTCTCCCGCTCTTCCTATGACTCTTCTTTCATTAGTAACAAGCTGTTCTTCTCCCTCCCGCTTTAGACCTCTTCCTTCGCGCCGTATATACATAGCTATCTATTCAACGTCCTCTCCCTTAACCTTCTCGCTTCTCCCGCTCTTCCTATGACTCTTCTTTCATTAGTAACTAGCTGTTCTTCTCCCTCCCGCTTTAGACCTCTTCCTTCGCGCCGTATATACATAGCTATCTATTCAACGTCCTCTCCCTTATCCTTCTCGCTTCTCCCGCTCTTCCTATGACTCTTCTTTCATTAGTAACTAGCTGTTCTTCTCCCTCCCGCTTTAGACCTCTTCCTTCACGCCGTATATACATAGCTATCTATTCAAAGGCCTCTCCCTTATACTTCTCGCTTCTCCCGCTCTTCCTATGACTCTTCTTTCATTAGTAACTAGCTGTTCTTCTCCCTCCCGCTTTAGACCTCTTCCTTCACGCCGTATATACATAGCTATCTATTCAAAGGCCTCTCCCTTATACTTCTCGCTTCTCCCGCTCTTCCTATGACTTTTCTTTCATTAGTAACTAGCTGTTCTTCTCCCTCCCGCTTTAGACCTCTTCCTTCGCGCCGTATATACATAGCTATCTATTCAACGTCCTCTCCCTTAACTTCTCGCTTCTCCCGCTGTTCCTATGTATCCTCTTTCATTACTAAATAGCAATTCTTCTCCCTCCCGCTGTAGTCCTCTTCCCACACGTCGTATATACATAACTATCAACTCAACGTCCTGTCCCTTATACTTCTCGCTTCTCCCGCTCTTCCTATGACTCCTCTTTCATTAGTAACTAGCTATTCTTCCCTCTCCCGCGTTCGCCCATTTCCTTCAGGTCGTATATACATAGCTATCTATGCAACGTCCTCTTTCTTAAATTCTCGCTTCTCCCGCTCTTCCTATAACTCCTCTTTCATTAGTAAATAGCTATTCTTCCCTCTCCCGCGTTCGTCCTCTTCCTTCAGGTCGTATATACATAGCTATCTATTCAACGTCTTCTCCCTTATCCCTCTCGCTTCTCCTGCTCTTCCTATAACACCTCTCTCATTAGTGAATAGCTATTCTTCTCCCTCTCGCTTTAGTCCTCTTCCTTCACGTAGTATATATATAGCTATCTATTCAAAGTCCTGTACCTTATTCTTCCAGCTTCTCCCGCTCTTCTTATATCTTCTCTTTCATTATTAAGTAGCTATTCTTCCCTCTCCCGCTTTCGTCCTCTTCCTTCACGCCGTATATACGTAGCTATCTCTTCCAAGTCCTCTTCCTTATCTTTTCGCCTATTCCGCTATTACTATGTCTCTTCTTTCATTATTAAGTAGCTATTCTTCCCTCTCCCTTGTTCATCCTCTTCCTTCAGGTCGTATATACATAGCTATCTCATTCACGTTCTTCCTCTTACCCTTTTCGCTTCTCCCGCTCTTCCTATGTCTCCTCCTTCAGTAGTAAATGACTCTTCTTACCCCTCCCGCTTTCGTCCTCGTCCTTCACGCCGTATATACTTAGTTATCTATTCAATGTCCTCTCCCTTATCCTTCTTGCTTCTCCCGCTCTTCCTATGTCTTCTCTTTCATTATTAAATAGCTATTCTTCGCTCTCCCGCGTTCGTCCTATTCTTCACGTCCTATATGCATAGCTATCTATTCAATGTCCTGTCCCTTATCCTTCTCGCTTCTCCCGCTCTTCCTATGACTTCTCTTTCTTTAGTAAGTGGCTATTCTTCCCCCTCCCGCTTTCCCCTCCTTCTTTCACGCGTGTACAGTTCGCTATCTGTTGAACGTCCTCTCCCATATCTTTTCGCCTATCCCGCTATTCCTATGTCTCCTCTTTCATTAGCAAATAGCTACTCTTCCCTCTCCCGCGTTCGTCCTCTTCCTTCAGGTCGTATATACATAGCTATCTCTTTCACGTTCTTCCTCTTACCCTTTTCGCTTCTCCCGCTCTTCCTATGTCTCCTCCTTCAGTAGTAAATAGCAATTCTTCCCCATCCCGCTTTAGACCTTTTCCTTCAAGCCGTATATACATAGCTCTCTATTCAACGTCCTCTCCCTTATTCTTCTCGCTTCTTCCGCTCTTCCTATAACACCTCTTTCATTATTAAATAGCTATTCTTCCCTCTCCAGCGTTCGTTCCCTTCCTTCAGGTCCTATATACATAGCTATCTATTCAACGTCTTCTCCCTTATTCTTCTAGATTCTCCCGCTCTTCCTATAACTCCACTTATAATAGGAAATATCTATTCGTCTCCCTCCCGCTTTAGTACTCTTCCTTCAAGCCGTATATACACAGCTATCTATTCAATGTCCTGTCCCTTATCCTTCTCGCTTCTCCCGCTCTTCGTATGTCTCCTCTTGTAATAGTAAATAGCCATTCTTCCCACTCACGCTTTAGACCTCTTCCTTCACGCCGTATATACATAGTTATCTATTAAACGTCCTCTCCCTTATTCTTCTCGCCTCTCCCGCTCTTCGTATGTCTCCTCTTCCATTAGTAAATAGCTATTCTTCCCCCTCCCGCTTTAGTCCTCTTCCTGCAGGTCGTATATACATAGCTATCTATTCAACGTCCTCTCCTTATTATTCTCGCTTCTCCCGCTCTTCCTATAGCTCCTCTTTCATTAATAAATGGCTATCTTTCCTCCTTCCGCTTTCGTCCTCTTCCTTCACGCCGTATATACATGGCTATCTTTTGAACGTCCTCTCCGTTATCCTTTTCGCCTATCCCGCTCTTCCTATGTCTCCTCTTTCACTAGTAAAAAGCTATTCTTCGCCCTCACACTTTCGCGTCGTATAGTCTTTGCTATCTATTCACCGTCCTCTCCCTTATCCATTTCGCCTCTCCAGCTATTCCTATCTCTCCTCTTTCATTAGTGAATAGCTATTCTTCCCCCTCCCGCTTTCGTCCTCTTCGTACGCGTCCTGTACTCTTCGCTATCTATTTCTCGTTTTCCCTCTTATTCTTCTGTTCTCTCCCGCTATTCCTTTTGTTTCCTCTTTCACAATATAAATAGCTATTCTTCCGCCTCTCACTTTCGCCCTCTTCCTTCGTGCCGTATATACTTCGCTCCCTGTTGCACGTTCTCCCTCAATCTTATCGCCTCTCCCGCTATTCTTCTCTTTTTTCTTTCATTCATTAACACTTATAATCCGTTCTCCCTCTTTCGCCCTTTTCCTTCGCGCTATCTATGCTTTGCTATCTATTCCTCCTTCTCTTTGTTATTCTCATCGCCTCTCCCGCTATTCTTCTTTCATCTTTCATTCTTTATCACTAATTCTTCTCTGTCCCGCTGTCGTCCGCTTCCTTCCCCGCTATTCTTCGCTATCTGTACTTTGTCGCTTCTTTATTCGTATAGCTTATCCTGCCCTTCAATTCGTCCTGCTTTTTAGCGTTTAGCGTTCTTTGCTCTCTCCCGCCCTATTTTTTCTCGTAACCTTATATTCCTTGATCCCCCATTAGACTCTTCTCCCGTTAAATTTTTCTTTTTTTTCATGCTTTTACACTCATTCTTTTCTCACTCACTCTTTCCCTCTTCTTTCGACGTCCTTATGTCTTTCCTTCTATTTATTATTTTCTCCATTATATTCGCCTGGATTCTCCCGCTAACTCTTTCCTCCAGCTACTTTTCATTCCTTTTTCATTCGTTCTCACTTATTCGTTGAACACTCTCCTGCCGTCTTCCTTTGGGCTTCCTATAACTAGCCTTCTATTCCTTTCAACCCTTTTTCACGCTTCTAAAAACTAGCCTTCTATTTCTCGTTCAATCTCTTATTCGGCCGGCCTCTCCCGTTTTCCATTTCCTGCCCGCTTTCCTGCGTGACCCTTATTCTCTCCTATCTTTCTCTTCCTCACTTGTTAGTGCTGCCTAAGACTATCCTTCTATTCCTCATTCACATTCTTGTTCCCCTGGCCTATCCCGCTATACTTTTCTTCCCGCTCTCCTCTCTCTTCTCTTTCTTCGCGCTGCTTATGATTAGAGATCTATTCCTAGTACCTTCTCTTATTCGCTTGGCCTATCCCTTTATCCTTTTATTCTCGATTTCCTACGTTAATACTTATTATTTGCTCTCTCTCTTATTCTCTTCAGTCTGAGACTAGCCTTCTATTCCCCGTTCACTCTCTTATTCGCCTGGTTTTTCCCGCTATGGTTTTCTTACAGCATTCGTTCGTTAACACTTATTCTTCCCTCTCTCTTTTCCCCTTTTCCTAAGTCTAGCCTTCGATTCCTTGTTCACTCCCTTATTCGCCTGGCATCACCCGCTATACTTTTATTCCCGATTTCCTGCGTTATCACTTATACTTCCCTCTCTTTCTCATCCCCTATTCCTTCGCGCTGCCAGGGATGGCAGCTTTTGGGGGAAGAACAAATAAGTGTCAAATGAAATGCACAGAAAATATTTTGGATAAGCATTTCGCTCCGGATTTCGAATAAAACCGAAGGATCTGTGACTTCGTTGTTTGGATCTTTCTCTGCTTTTTTTTTAAAGCTTTCCAAATTAAAATGAGTATCGGCCAGAATGGGTCAAAAATTACTTATGTCAAAAATCATTAGTTAAGTATAGAACATTCCCTTCATCATTTATTTTGACCCTCACATGATGCTATGATTTTATATTTGTCCTTTTATCAACTACTCCATATAACTCTTTATTGTTTCATGAATTATTCCTATCATTAATTTTAATTAAAAGAAACAGCTTTAGAGATAAGGCAGACGCATGCATTGTTTATGATTTCTGTAAAAGTGCCGAGAAGGAAAGTTGGCCATAGTTTCACTTTAAGGGTAACACCACTTCCTCACAATTCGTTAATATTTTAAATGTACCATCTGCAATGATGTCTATTTCTTCATTGATAAAAGGAAAATATTACTTTACATTGAGTACATGTACTCCTAAAAAAAATTCCAAAAACTATATTCTTTAAAAAAAAAATTCAGTCTATAGTCTTTTAAAATATCTCATGGACTATAGTCTTTGAACATGTGTAAATAAAAAACAACTTTTTTAATGAACAAAATTTATTATTGTGTACAGAGTAAAGATGAAACACCAACCCAATGCAATGGTTTGATTCAATGATTTTACTCTAACTTAAAAATTTACAGTCTCTTCTTCGTCTCATAATTTTTTTAAATTAAATTTTACAAGCTCACAAAAAGCACATTACGGCCGTTATAAAGATAGTAATAACAAAAAACAACGACGAACAAATACGACCATGCCCTCGCCAGGAATCGAATTCGCGACCGTACCAATAGGATACGCTAACCAACCCCCTACCAATAATTTTTAAGGGACTATAGTGAAATTAGTTGGATATGTGGCCGCTGCTATTTTTGGAGCTAAGTAAAGGAAATCATTACCGTCATTGCAAAATATATGATATCCATATTTTACTCTCCCTTGAGATTATCTGATCTATAAGTTCTTGATTAATAAATAGAGTACTATGGAGAACAATATTAAAAATTTGTAACAAAAAAGTACTCGAGAGCATATAATTACGAAACTTGTGACTAAAGTCTTTGAAAAACTTACAAAGTCTTTGAAAAGAAATTTTAAGGCAAAATTCTTTGAAAAAATTTCAACGGCTATAGACTTGGAAATAACTTGAAAGACTACAGTTGTTGAAAATATATGAAAAAATATGCAAGAGTAGTCTTTGAAAAAAAAATATAATATAATAGACATAAAAATTGAAATAATATAGTCTAAGAAAAATTTGAGAGATTAGTCTTTGAAAAAATTTCGGAACTATACGCATTGAAAAAATGCAAAGGCTATAGACTTGGAGAAAAGGATGGGTGTCCATAAGGACCTTTTCTGGCCCCACCTAGATTCCTCTATTTTTTCTAACAATTAACAGATTGGTACTAGTAGAAGTAGTAATCACAAGTTGTTTTCTGAAATCAATAGTAATAGGTATTGTATAGGGCTTAGAACTTTTCAGTGCAGGAACCAATTTTAAATATTTATTAGCACTTTGGATGAAAAAGGTAATAAAAATGAGCTTGTAATATTGCAAAATATTGTTTAATAAGACAGGAATGAATTTGTTACAAAGATAAATATACAAATATTCAGCAAAAAACATTCATATACATGGTTAATCTAAATCTTCCTATGCCTCAGCACAAATACAAAAGTCTTTGAAAAAATTTAAGGAAAATTTTTTTGAAAAAAATTGAGACTATAGTCTTTGAAATATTTGAAAAATTTAGAATGACTATAGCCTTTGAAAAACCTGGAACATTATTCTGAAAGACATTCAAAAGCTATAGTCTTTGCAAGAATTTGAAAGACTATACTCTGAAAAAATTTTTAAAGCAAATATTTTTGAAAAAATTTGAGTCTTAGAAAATTTCCAAATTTTTTTTGAAAAATATGAAAATTTTAAGAGGCTACTGTCTGGAAAATTTTGTGAGGTTACAGCCTTTGAAAAATTTTGAAAGACTGTAGTCTGAATAATTTTGAAAGACTATAGGCTTAGAAATATTTGAAAATTAGTCTTTGAAAAATTTCAAAGGATACTGTCATCGAAAAATTTAAAAGGGCTTCAGCCTTTGAAAAATTGAAAGAATAATATGATAAAAATTCAGAGATTATAAGTCTTTGAAAAAATTTGAAAGACTGTGTTTGCCCTAGAGCTTGATAAATTCATTGTTTATGTCAATGCCACTCTGTGGCAGCTGGTCTGCCTGCTGCCAGAAAAAAATTAAACCAAAATCATGCCTCTGGCCCAACAAAGCCTTACTTTATTTTGCATAGGTAGATGCAGCACTCAGGACAGCAACGGTTGCTGCAATACACCTACCAGCAAAGACGGTACTTTAGGTGTATTGAGACAACTAGGCTGTGTTTCTTGCCCTAACTAAGTGAAGAAGTCTAATTTGTGTAAGGAATGATTTGAAAATTTTTTATCTTGAATTAATAAAAGAACTGTCACAGCAAGTGATGGGGGAGTATGTCACAACCATGGCCTATCCCACCAATAGTCCCTCTCTGATGGTATTGCCAGCCATATGCTAGACCAGTTTTCTTTGGTGTAAGCCAGAATCTAATGGTATATAGCTGGCACTGGACTGGGTTCTGCCAAGAAATGCCTTTCGTTGCCGATATCCTTCCGGACCCTGAGCTTCTTCAATTGGCACAACTGGTCCTTGCTGCTGTTTGTGAAGGAAAATATAGGAGTCACGTTCTTCATGAGGCTTCTACCTTAATTAACATGGCCTCCTACTGGGACCAACTTCCTCAACTGGCTAAGGCCTTTTTATATCACCGACTTCACACCTTAGTGGTTGCAGCTCATCACGGCTGGGAAGTAGGGGCGAGGATCACGGGACTACCTGTTGCTGATATCCTTTGGTTGACGACAAATGTCCATCTTCTACCTAAGCCACAAGGGCTAGTAATGGCACAGCAGGAACATTTGAAAATTTGAAACATTTTTCTGAAAAAAATTCAATGGATATAAGTCTTTGAAAAAATTCGAAACACTATGGTCTTTGAAAAGATTGAAAGGCAAAATTCTTTGAAATAATATAAAAGTCCTTGGAAAAAATTCAAAGGCAAAGTTCAATGAAAATATCTGATATACCATAGCCTTTCACAAAATTTGAAAATTTTCATAAACTAATCTTTGAAAAAGTTATTAAGACTATAGTCTGGAGAAATTTCAAAGTCTACAGTCTTTGGAAAATTTGGAAAGATTGGCCTGAAAAAATTTCAAAGGCTATTATAGTCTTTGAAAGAATTTGAAATAATATAAGTCCTTGGAAAAAATTCAAAGGCAAAGTTCAATGAAAAAATTTGAAATACCATAGTCTCAGAAAATGTTGAAAGATTGTACACTTAGAAAAATTTTCAATGCCAAAGTCCCTTAAAAAATTTGAAAGGATATAATCTTTGAAAAAATGTGAAAGGCTGTAGTCTTTTAATTAAACTTTGAAAATATAAAAGGGCTATAGTCTTTGATAAAAATTTGAGACTATGGTCTCTGAGAAAATTTTAAAGGTAAATTCTTTTGAAAAAATATGATTGAGAATTTTGTAAGGAACAACGTACAAAACATTTGAAAGATTATATTCTTAAAAAGTTTGAAAGACTAGTCATAGAAATATTTGAATGATTAGTCTTTGAAAAATTTTGATTTGAAATTATAGGAAAAATAATAGTATTTGAAAAACCTTGAAAGAGTTATAGTCTTTGAAATTTTTTGAATTTTTGAAAAAAGTTTTATGGCAAGTTTATTTGAAAAAATTTGAAAGGGCAAAATCTATGAAAAGGTTTGAAAACATTTGGAAGACTATAGTCTTTGGAAAAATTTCAAAACCAAAGTTCTTTGAAAAAATTTGAATGATCTATTTTTTGAAAATTCGAAAAACTTGTCTTAAAAATTGGCAAGACGTTAGAAAAATTTTAAAGATACCTAAAAAAATTTCAAATGCTATAGTCCTTCAAAAAAATTTGAAAGTGGTAGTCATTGAAAAATTGGAGAAACTAGTCTAAAAATATTTTTGAAAACTAGTCTTTGAAACAAACTGAAAGGCTATAATCTTTGAAAAAATATAAAAGAATAAACTTGAAGAGTATAGTCTTTGATATAATTTGAATGGTAAATTTTTTTGAAAAAATATGATTGAGTATGGATCTTTGAAAATTTTAAAATAATAATGTCTGGAAAATTTTGTAAGGAACAGTGCTTCAAACATTTTGAAAGACTATATGCTTAAAAATATTGAAGGACTAAAGGCTTTAAAAAATTCGAAAGTTTATTCTGAAAAAAATGCAAATGTTATGTCTTTGAAAAAATATAAAAGGCTAGAGTCTATGATAAAATTTGGAAGAATTTGGAAAAATTTCAAAGGCAAAGATCATTGAAAAAACTTGGAATACTATAGCCTTAAAAAAAATTTGAAAGGTCTATTCCTTGAAAATTTTGAAAAACTAGTCTGAAAAAATTTGAAAGTCTATAGACTTTGAGAATTGTGAAAAAAATTCAAATGTAATGTCTTAGAAAAAATATAAAATTCTATAAACCTTGAAAAAATTAAAAGAAATAGTCTTGGAAAATTTTGAAAGACTATAGTCTGGAAACATTTCAAAGGCTACAGTTTATGCAAAATCTTGAAAATCTTTGACCCAAAAAAATTTAAAAGTATAGTCAAAAAAATTTTTAATCCTAAAATCTTTGAAAAAACATGAAAGGCTTTAAGTCTGAAAAAATTTAAGGCAAATTTTTTTGAAAAAATTTGAGACAAAATTCCTAATAAATTTTATAAACTATACTCTATAGCCTTGGAAAAATTTTGAAAGGCTATAGTCTTTCAAAGTCTTTGAAAATATTTGAAAGGAAAAATTCTTTGAAAAATATGAAAAGATAACCAACCCTATAATCTTTGAAAAAATTTCATAGTGTAAAGACTTGGCAAAATTTCAAAGAATATAGTCTGCAGAAATTTCAAATTTTTTTGAAAAAATTTTAATGGTAAATTATTTTGGAAAGATTTGTAATGCAATAATCTGAAACAATTTTTAAGGCAAATTATTTGCAAAATTTGTAGGACTATACTCTATGATAAATTTGAAAGACTGCACTCTTTGAAAAAATTTAGAAGACTATAGTCTTTCAAAAAATAACTAAGACTGTAATCGATTGAATAAATTTCAAATGCTGTAGATTTTGAAAAAAATTGGAAGACTACAGTCTTAGAAAAATTTGAAGGTCTATAGCCAATGAATATTTTGAAGATTAGTCTCTGATAAAATTTCAAAGGCTATATTATATAACCTTTGAAAAATTTGAATTTTTATTCAGAAAAAATTTTATACTATAATTTTTAAAAAATATATGAAAGACTATAGTCTCAAATTTTTTTAAAGATTTCAAAGGCAAAGTTCTTTGAAAAAATTGATATACTATAGCTTTTGAGTTCTATTGTTTGAAAATTTTTAAAAACGATTCTTTGAAAAAATTTGAAATGCTATAGTCTTAGAAAAATTTGAAAGATTCATCTGAAAAAATTTCAAAGTGTAAAGCCTTTGAGAAAATTTTAATGACCATGTTCTGAAAAAAATTTTAAGACAAATTTTGTTGAAAATTTTGAATTTTGAAAAATTCAAAAAACTTGTCTGAATAATTTGAAAGACTATAGTCTGGATAAATTTCAAAGGCTATTATAAATTTTGAAAAAATTTAAAGACTATATATAGTCTTGGAAAAATTTGAAATTTGAAATTTCAGGGGAAAGTATTACTTCGAAGAAATTTGAATGTTCAATTTTAGAAAAATTTGAAAAACTAGCCTTTGAAAAAATTTGAATGATTTGTCTGAAAAAATTTCAAATGCTAGAGTCTTTGAGAAAATTTTAAAGATTATAGTCTGAAAAAGTTTTAAAACAAATATTAAAAAAAGTGAAAAAATTTTAAATGTCTACTCATTGAAAAATTTGAAAAACTAGTCTTTAAAAAAATATGACAGGATAGTCTTTGAAATGATAAAAAGGCTATAGTCTTTGTTAAATTTGAAAAAATTTGAAAGGTAAATTTTTTTGAAAAATATGAAAATTTTAAGAGGCTATTGTCTGGAAAATTTTATAAGGTTACAGTCTTTGAAAAAGTTTGAAAGACTATAGTCTGAATACTTTTGAAAGACTATAGGCATAGAAATATTTTATAAATTAGTCTTTGAAAATATTTCAAAGGATACAGTCATTGAAAATTTTACAAGGACTTTAGCCTTTGAAAATTTGAAAGATTATTCTGACAAAAATTTGAAAGACTGTGTGTGGTCTTTGAAAAAATTGAAAGGCTTTTGAAAAAATTTGAAAGGCTACAGTCCTTGAAAATATTTAAAAGTCTTTATTCTTTGAAAAATGTGGAACCACGATATATTGAAGAAAAGGCGGAGCTTTGCCCTAGTGCTTGATGAATTCATTGTTTATGTCGATGCCACCCTGTGGCAGCTGACCTGGCTGCTGCCAGAGAAAAATTTAACCAAAATCATGCCTCTGGCCCAACAAAACCTTACTTTATTTTGCAGAGGTAAAGGCAGCACTCAGGACAGCAACTGTTGCTGCTATACACCTACCAGCAAATAGGGCATGGTAGGTGTATCGAGACAACTAGGCTGTGTTTATTGCCCTAACTAAGTGAAGAAATCTAATTTGTGTAAGGAATGATTTGAAAATTTTTTAACTTGAATTAATAAAAGAACTGTCACAGCAAGTGACGGGGGAGTATGTCCCGACCACGGCCTATCCTGCCAATAGTCCCTCTCTGATGATACAACCAGCCATATGCTAGACCAGCTTTCTATTGGTGTAAGCCGGAATCTAATGGTATATAGCTGGGAGTGCCAGAAGAGAGAAGGAAGTTGGAAAGATTGGACCAATGCAGACGGTGCATGCACCCATCATCATCTTTAGTCGTTGCCACGGAAAACTACATTGAATCCTGTTACTCCAGTCATTGAACCCACAACCATGCCATCATCATGACCCAGGAGCAGGAGCAACTCAATCTCATTTACCCATATCTTGTCCAATCTCTTTTTAGATGATCCTCGTATCACCGCTATTTTGGAAAACGTGGAAAACCTAGCTCAGCATGACCAGGTGCTAAAATGGACGCATTCAGCCAGCAGCCACAATACCTCCACATCTTTGCATTGACTGCCACCCCCTCCATCCTGGACTGGGTTCCGCCAAGAAATGCCTTCCGTTGCCGATTTCCTGCTGGACCCTGAGCTTCTTCAATTGACACAACTGGTCCTTGCTGCTGTTCGTGGAGGGTAATATAGGAGGCACAACCTTCATGAGGCTACTACCTTAATTACCATGGCCTCCTGCTGGGACCAGCTTCCTCAACTGGCTAAGGTCTTTTTATATCACCGACTTCGTACCTTAGTGGTTGCAGCTCGTCACGGCTGGGAAGTAGCGGCGAGGATCACGGGACTACCTGTTGTGGATATCCTTTGGTTGACGACAAACGTCCATCTTCTACCTAGACCACAAGGGCTGGTAATGGCACCGCAGGGACATTTGAAATTTTGAAACATTTTTCTGAAAAAAATTCAAAAATTCATTGAAAAAATTTGAAACACTATGGTATTTGAAGAAATTGAAAGGAACAATTCTTTGAAAAATTAGAAAAAGTTATAGTCTTTGAAAAAATATGGAAGGCTATAGTGTTTAAAAAATTTGCAAGACTTTAGCCTTCAAAAAAATTAGAAATGTCTATTATTTGAAAAGTCGAAAGACTAGTCTTTGAAAGAATTTGAAATAATATAGTCTCAGAAAATGTTGAAAGATTATACTCTTAGTAAAACTTTCAATGCCAAAGTCCCTTAATAACTTTGAGAGGCTATAATCTTTGAAAAAGTGTGAAAGACTATAGTCTGAGAATATTTTGAAAGATTATACTTTTGAAAAAATGAGGGTGGGTGGATGGGGCATGTAAGGCAACGAGGTTTGCTGCAGGGTTGAGATCCTGCAGCGAATGGAGGGTTGGGAGTTGGTAGTTCTTTCTTACACAAGATACTTCTCAATTTGGGAGGCCGGTGCTAGGAAAGAATAGGAGAATTAGTGAAGGGGGATTGGTAGGAGGTGGAAGCTGGGCCGCCGCAACCAATATGGCCGCCGGTGTGCAAAACAAAATTTGCCGCCCCCTCTACCGCTCAACGTGGTAGTATATATTGCAGGATACTTTTTTAAATGAAAAAACTATAAGACAGCGAAAATTATTTATTACAGCTCTGAAAAGTCCTTCTAGACATGGGAAAGAGAAAAGAACAATATAGTTTATCACCAAAAATTGCTTTTACATAGTTTAAACGGTTCACAAGGATGAAAAACATTTTACTCTTAGAAGAAATTAAAAATAATCTACACTAATATTCTTTATACTAAAATTGTCTAAACAGAATTAACGATTATAATATTAAATGAACACTCATTAACAAATAAATTACATGTTATTTAAGAGATTTTACTTTCCTGGCATTATAAGTAGAAATTTTTTAAAAATGATGTACATTCAACTTATCAGACAGTTCGTGTTCTATGGATATCATTGCTAAATTTGATAGTCTCTCTTGCGACATTGTCAACCTTCAAATAATAATTTTGAGTTTTGAAAAACTTCTTTCTCCCGAAGCTACAGACACAGGTAATGTCAGATAAATGCTGATGCCAATGGCAAAATTTGGAAATGAAGAGATTAAATTATTTTCAAGAATATAGTCCAATACTTCAAATGTATCCATTTCACGCTTTATGTACAGCTTCAACATTTGAATCTCTCAAAATAAATACTCTCCATCTAAATCTGATTCACTTAGGTTTGCATCAGTCAGCTTATTATCCAATTCCTTACATTTAGCCAATAGCTCGCCGCCCTTCGAATCATTTACTTCTGATGTATCATGAAACATGCTGAACAACTCACAGTGATCATTTAAAGTTTAAAATATTTCTCTCAATGAAAATATAGTCCTGTCCAAAATAGTGAAGAAAAAATTTATTTTAAATCAGTTGTCATCTGCCTTAAAGGCGAGTACACACTTGCTGCATATCCTCGTATCATATCGCCGTAGCGTTGCAAGTGACTGATACGCTATGGTGCCACGAGCTAAACTTGCATCCCATTGCCTCACGGCGTTACCGTATCCTCCAAGCGCTGCACCATGGGGTTCCCAGTTTGATACGGGAGCCCGAATGAGAAACATGTCTTTGCAGCTAGCAGCAGCTTCGTACATTTATATACATTATGCTCTGAAGAAAAAGAAAAAACAGCGACGGTGGTGGCAAACGCAACTCTACTCAAGAAGGGAAGTGTACAGTTGTTCAAATTTATTAGCGGACTTGAAGTTTCAGTCAGTCAGTGGGTTGTATAAAAATTTCACCAGAATGTCTCCCAGTGAATTTCAATTTTTAATTCAGTTGATCGGGAAAAACATACTTGTCGGTGAGGATCTACTCATAAGGGGCCATGTTAAATATGCCATTTTTAAGGACGATTTACAGAAAATTTAGCTCGGTAAGATCAGGTTTTTTTAAATGCAGTGAATACACCGAGCGTTCAGGAATGCATAAAGTGATTTTCAGAATTTTCTTGGATAATTTACTTTATGGAGGAACCACGGTGGCGTACGTGACACAGTGAACGTCCACACTCGTTCAAGCCGTTACCGTATCATCTCTTTGATGCGACGGCCAAATACCGACTTCGCACCGGACCAGCCCGTTGCGTATCCGCGTGACCAACTCTTGATACGCGACACTGCAACGCGTCCTGTCCACACTGCCATGATACGGTGATACGATACGAGGATACGCAACAAGTGTGTACCCGCCTTTAAACTTAACAGAAATATTATCACCCTCCCTGCAGACAAGGGCACCACCATGGTAGTGTTGAATCGTGCCCAATACAACGAAGGAGCTGAGCGCCAGCTCTCCGACGGAACCTTTTATCTCCCCCTCACCTCCAACGGCACAAGCCTCCACTCCTCCTATCTTCATTCCGCAGGAAAACAGGAAGGCCTCACCGACTCTGCCATCGCCCTGATGATCCCCAAGAATCCCCATAACCCCACCTTCTACCTTCTTCCTAAAATTCATAAACCCAACACCCCTGGCCGCCCCATTGTTGCTAGTTTTAACTCCCCCACGGAGCGCATATCCGCATTCGTGGACTCTCACCTACAGCCTCTCGTCCGTCTACTCGCATCCTTTATCCAAGACACCAACCACTTCCTCCAACGCCTTAAGCACCTCCCTTCTCCCCTCCCACCCAACACCATTTTGGCAACCATTGTCGTCTGCTCCCTCTACACAAATATTCCCCATGATGACGGACTTTCTGCCCTCAGAAAACTACTTGACACAAGACCTGACAAAAGACCCTCCTCCCATTCCCTATTGTACTTAGCAGAAATGGTGCTGAAAAAGAACAACTTCTCTTTCGGAGGGCACCATTATCTCCAAATTAATGGTACAGCAATGGGCACTCGAACGCGCCTCTTATGCCAATTGCTACCTAGGGAAATGGGAGACTCATTTCCTCAACACACCTCTCAAACCACTATTGTGGCTGAGATTCATTGACGACACCTTTCTCATCTGGACCAATGGACCTGACTCCCTCCAATCCTTTTTGTCACGCCTCTCCTCTCATCCCGCGCTTTCCTTCACGTACAATACTTCCACCACTAACATCAACTTTCTGGACGTCGACCTCTCCATCCAAGACGGAAAAATCCGCACCGGCGCGCCGCGTCCACAATAAACCAAGCAATAGCCTTCAATACCTTCATTTTGAAAGCTTCCATCCCCTACACACCAAAACCTCGACTCCATATGCCCTAGCCCGCCGAGGATGGAGGATTTGCTCAGACAGGAGGTCTCTCTCACTATATTACTACATCCTCGAAGATGCCCTTCTAAAACACGGTTACCCATCGGGCCTGATCCGTAACATTTACATTTACATTTACATAAATACCCTGCAAGCCGCTAGAAGCGTTTGGCAGGGGGTGTCACAACACCAAGTGAAGTCTAGCTAATTCCTCTGTTGGATTGTCTTATCGCGTCTGGGAAAAAGGATCGGTAGTATTTCTCTGTTCTAGCGGTAATTTCGAGATATTTTCTCCTGCACTGTGATCTAACATTACGTTCACTAACACCGATGGGGACGACTATGCCGCGTACGTCTTCAACGAATTCGGAACTTTCAAATTTTTCAAATAGTTTCCTCTTGTATTCAATTCTTCTACTCTTCAACGTCTGCCATTTCAGATCTCTCAATAACTCTGATACACTCGCATCATACCGATATTCTCCTTTTACAAATCTAGCCGCTCTACGCTGAACCATTTCGAGCTCTCTAGTTAGGCCCTCCTCGAAGGGGTCCCAGACGGCGCAACAGTATTCCACGATGGGTCGTATTAGGGAAAAGTATGCGATTTGAACCAGGTCCGGAGGGCAATTACACCCGCAACCATTAAACTCCACCCATTCCTGATTCTACCCCTTCCCTTACCCTTACTACCCTCTTCCACCCCGGGATCCACGAGGTCCTCAAGGAAATTCTCCATGCTGCTCACCCAATTCTTACTTCCATCTTCCACCAATCCCCCTTCACTAATTCTCCTTCCGCCGGCCTCCCAATTTGGAAGAAAGGATTACAAACTGCCAACCCTCCATCCGCTGCAGGATCTCAACCCTGCGGAAAACCCCGTTGCCTCACATGCCCCATCCACCCACCCTCATTTTCTTTCACCAGCCTCTCCTCCAACATCACCTACCCCATCTCCTCCAGAAGTCCGTCCCCCCTCCCCGCCTCCTCCTATCTCCGAAATCCTCTCATTACCCTTCCCCCCATATCCTCCTCAGTGTGTCACTTCAAACAGTACATGTCTCTCCGTCGCTGAAGAAGGGCGTCAGTCCGAAAGCTCCACATTTGTGTTGTTTTTGTATTTTTAGTGTGTCCTCAGCACCCCCAGTGGCTCTCCAATCTAGGTAAGTGTCCACTGGGCTCCCTCCAACACATTGTTGCCACCTTTATTATTACCTTTCCTTTTCTTTAATCTTTTATGTGTGTGTGTGTATATATATATATACACACATATATATATGTGTGTGTGTGTGTGTATGTATATGTACACACACACACGCGCACGCACGCACGCACGCACGCACGCACGCACGCACACACACACACACACACACACACACACACACACACACACACACATATATATATATATATATATATATATATAAACTTACAGAGGAGGAAAGGTAAATGAGGATATTTAGGGCAACTAGGTTTTGAAGGCAACCCAGTGAGCACTTACCGGAAGGGGAGCCGCTGGGGTGTTGGAGAGAAACATTTGCAGGTGTTATTGGAGCGTTCGGGATGATCCCTTCGTCAGCACAAGAGAGACACAATTGATTCGGCACTGACACTCCTACAAATGTGTCTCTCCAAACCCCAGCGGCTCTCCTTGCGGTAAGTGCTCACTGAGTTTCCGCCCTATATATATATATATATATATATATATATATATATATATATATATATATATATATATATATATATATATATATATATATATATATATATATATATAAATGCTTAAAGAAAAGGAAAGGTAATAATAAAGGTGGCAACAAGGTGTTGGAGGAAGCCCAGTGGACACTTACCTATATTGAAGAGCCACTGGGGGTGCTGAGGACACACGAAAAACACAAAAAACACAATAACGACACAAATATTGAGCTTTCGGGCTGACACACACACACACACACACACACACACACACACATATATATATAAATTTATGTTGTATTTGTGTTTTTCATGTCTTCAGCACTTCCAGCGGCTCTCCAATTTAGGTGTGTCCACTGGGCTCCCTCCAACACCTTGTTGCCACCTTTATATATATATATATATAAGGAGTTTTACTAAATACAATAAGTTCATTTCATATTTAGCTTTTTCCAATTAAATCAACTTACATTTTTACCTCTTTTAACTTTGTATTCAAATGGTGTTCATTTATTGACTTGTTATAGTCCTTTTTCGACCTTTGCTAATGTTTTACTCCCTGAAAATGTATTAATATTTTATATTTTAAAATATCTGACAACTGGGTTTAGATGCTAACGAACTTCAACCACACCATAATGAAGGCAGTTGTCTGTCTCTCTCTCTCATTATTTTCCGTGCAATAGGGGGATGATCATCCCCCTATTGGAGGAACATCGATGTTCCTTTTTTCGTCCTCCTCCTTCTCTGACTTCTTTATTATCTAGCCTATCACCTTCTCTCTATACCTCTCGCTCGTCCTTCCTCCCTTAAAAGTTTAACGTCCAGATAACTCAATTGTTTGAATCGTCCGGATTCGATTATGGCAACGACAATTTCCTTCCCTCGCCGCCGAAACTACTCCGCCTAACCCAATTTCTGCATCATTGGCACCATCGATCTTCTTAAGCGTGCGAATCTCCGTCTCTTCAAAAGCAAAGGGAAAAGAAATTGTCGATCCGCAAATTCGTGCGCGTAATTGGCGGAGAACGTCGCGCATTCGAAAAGCGAGAGTTTCGCACCTGCCCTCCTGCTTCCTTAGTTGAGCCGTTAATTTGGCGGCGTCGCAGATTTGTATCGCTCGTTATATTCGTTTTCTAAACCGATGTTTATGGGATTTATACGCCTAATATTATATTTACGAGTTATACATCGAAATAGGATAGTTTAATTTTGAGTTAAAATTATTAACTACTTTTTTGTTTTTAGGAGATCATCATCATTAGTGACGGAATGTATATTATGAATAGGATAACACTGGCACATCTATCGAAGAAGTTAAGGTCTTGAGATAAAGGAAATACTATGGGTTACTAAGTTCAAATAGCAATTTATTTTCTAATACAGAGTTAATATTTTAATTAAAATGTTTGGCGGTCTTATTTATTATATTGAATTCCTCGAAAGCATAATCTATGAACTCTACTGAACTACGTATTATTAATTGAAAACTTTCTATTATATGCGAGATAATAATTCTTCGGCATATAACAGATTTATAATTTGTGTCATTTTATTATAATAAACTGTTCTAGGTGTGACGTTTTACAACTGACCCACGATAAAACGCATAAATTAGGAATATTCAAGTTTTCACTAATTATAAATATAATATACCTATATTAATTAATAACTACACATCCTTTATGCGTTCATTATAACCCTATCGTCTGCCGCACGAAACCTTTCACGCAAATTACCCTCACTCCCATGAATATATTCCTTTTCGGCAATTCGCGTAAACGCGTGCACGATCAAATTATTTTTTTGTTTTTCCAACATCACCACGCTTATCTACGCTTAAAAGGGCCGTTTACCATATAAAACAACACAGGGGAAGCTTAACCCTGCCACGTGCCTCTTGAGACATATTTTTTCCAGTCATTACTCCACATTTTTTCTTCGTCAGTTTTTTCCCCCTTCATAATCGATCTCCGCCCCCCCCCCTTTCGCGTTCCTTCGTTAATCCACTTATTCTGGACAGTTGATCAAGTCAAATTCAATCTTCCCACGGTAATAAAGTTTTCCACTGCGCTCTCCTCCTCCCCATTACGCTCTTCATGCTTCGCTTCCGTGACACAGAAAGAGAAATAGAGAGAGAGAGAGTCCTCTTCCCCTTAACATTTCGACGCCATTCCCTCATTCGCAGAGATGTAAACGAATTTCTTCAATTTTACCGAGCGTAACTCAACACACTCGCGGGAACCTGGCGCGTGTTTATCTCTTTTTCACTGAAATTCTTCCTCTCTCCCATCCCCTTACGTCGTTTTATGGTTATGAATATTTTCTCCTTATACTTCCTCACGTAATGTATCTCTTCCCGTTATTTCGCTTAATATTGGATCCCTTCTGCTCTCACAGAGTCGTTTCTTTATAATATTCTTACTAGTTATTTGTAACCTTTCGCTTTCACCCTCTACTTCGCCTCTCTTCCTCTCATTTCTTCGTTTTCCTATTCAAATTTTATACGTCTTATTTCGATCTTTGTTCGTTGCTTTTTCTCCACCTCGCACTATCCAAATGGCTTATTGCTGACAGAATATTTCTTTCTTTCACTCAATGTTCCCTTCTCTACCTTTCCATGTCTTCTTCCCTCTTTAAACATTTTTAAAATTTTATTATTCAATCTATTTATTTATCACGGAAGGCTCAAGAAATGAACTTTGACGGAGCGAAATAACCTTTGATGTCGAATCACCTAATAAAAAATACACTACTACCTCCCCTTAACATCCCTTTCAATCTGTTCGTCTCCATCACCGTTCCTTGTCCACTCTTTTTCGCTGTACCATCTTAACCTTCCCGTTCTCGCACCTCGCCTCTCGAGTCGACCTTGTTAGACACGTTGTTTGAGTATCTGCCGCCGGATATTAAGGGTCGCGGGTTCGAATCTCACTCTAGAACATGGATGTTCTCCAGTCTCTCTCTCGCTATTTAAACGTTTCCTTATTACGTTCTCTCATCTTTTCACGTAATTCTCTGCTCTCTTCCTACCTTTCTACATTACTTTTAATATTTTTTGGTAAAATTTTTACCCCTTTCTGGTTATGGTTACTTTCCTGCAGTGAGATTATTCCTACGATAAACAAGTCGCACAACTCGCACTTTTGTTAACCCACAAGCACATTAACCTATAAGCATAATTTTTTAATATTTTTACACGTAAACTTTATATCACATTTTTAATAATATTAAATTTATTTTATTTAGATGCAAATACGTTGCCCTGTTTTATATGAATAATTGCTAATTGTAATAAAAAAGACTTTTTTGTCTTTCTCATCATCTCCCCTTAAAGCGTACGCACTCCATTTCTCGACCTCTATATTCTCCTTCTTCCTACTCCTATCTCGATCTCTCCCCCTCCCCCCCTCTCCCTCACTCTCCCCTCCCTCCCTCCCTCCCTCCCTCCCCCCCTCCCCATCTCCCTCTCTTTCTCTAACCATACAATTTTCCTCTTCCCTTCTCCATTTTTATTTTTCAACCCCTCGTCATCACCATTCTCGACTCTTATTACGTTTCCTTGGGCATCCCTAATTCATATAAGGCGCCAACGTTTACTTCCCAAATATCTTTTCTTTTCTATCTTTTCCCGCCATTCCCTTTCGCCACACTATTCGTCCCAACATTCAGTTGTTTACGGATGGATCGAATGCGTAAAATTCGCCATATGCAGCCGCTAGAACACACTCATACAAATTTCCCACTCTCTTACTAGCCTCTCCCTCTCTCTCTCTCTCCCAAAACAAGAAATCTATCCGCATAAACTCCTCAGAAAATCACCATCCACCCTCTCCTGGGCCTCCGCTTTTTCATCCTCTATCTATCGTGCGCCAAATCTTCCTTCCCTCGTGCAGCAGGAGCAAGTAGCTCGCGCCATTAGCAGGAGAAAAAAAACCTCTCCCTCTCTCCCTTTCAGTATCTATGGCGACTTTTCCCTTTCTCTATTATCTTTCATCGTTCCTATCCCCTCGCTCCCACTCCATCCCTTTCTCTCTCTCTCTCTGCGGATACTCTTTGAGTGCCTTGGGAAATCGCTATCGTTGTTTGAATCCGTCAGGATAAATATCCTTGGGAATCGTTTTGTGAAGGAATGGTGGCGATAAGAAGGGAGGTGGGAAGAAGTGGGGATGAAAGCGACGATGGAGGATAAAAGGCCATTTCTCTCGTCTCTTTTCGCGGTTTCGCTTCGAAGAGTTCGCAGTCTTGTCGAATTTCCGCGACGGAGTGGAGATACTCTCAGAAAGGGGAGCACGCTATATATCGTATAATTTGGTTTGAAAGGATTGGCGAACATACTCGTTCAAGATTTGGATTCGGTACAAATGCATATCGTAGATAATAAGCACTAGACTAATTTAAATTATAGTCAATGTACATTAGTTAAACGTCAATAGAAATAATCCTTTTTAATTGAAAATGTTTAAAACTCACTTGTAGGAGATAAAATCCAATGTTTATATCATGCCCATTTACAATTCGAACTTTCACAGAGATGTATTTTAATATACAAAACGATGAATTTAGTCAACCTTGGTAAAGTACGAGGAGTGTTTTTGACTTCAGATGCTAATTTCGCGGCTCAAATCCTGCTACGAGAATAGAATTTTCCATGGGCGCATTAGTCGTAGCAAATTTGCTATTAGTAAGGGGCCAAGCTACGGCACTGTTTAAGAACCAGTAAAAACCGTAAAAGAATACGAAACAATTAAATGTTCAAAAAATCCTTTCGAAACGACATATTTTAATATTTTTAAGCCCCCCAAAATTTAGAACGGTTCATCTGAAGGAAAAATTTACCTAAAATATTTCAAAATCAAAGTTTGATTTCGAATTCACGGGGCGGATCACGCTAAACCTATCCCAAAGCCAATAAATGACAGCCCACTGGTAATCTATCAACTACTGGCATTAAGGTAGTGTGCAGCAGCAAAAAAAAAGATGTAAGATTAATTACGAAATCGTAAATTTTCCTGTGGGTACGAAGGTCTTTCCTCGAGAAAAGTCTAAAGTAACAACCAAGGCGGAGTGAGATATCCGATGATGATCCTTCGCGACACGTAACCAGTTGGGCCAAAAGGGAGAAAGATCACGCCGTCTTTCCTTCCGCCTAGCAACGCTTCTCCTTCGCCACGTTCGCCACTGAAACACTTAGCGCGGAGAAACGGGGCTTGAGAAGATTCGCATTACTCATCCGGCGAGATAAATGGCATCTCGAAAGGCTTAATCTCTCTTCGCACTTCCTCACTCAACGGTCTCTCACTCTCTACTCACAAGCACACTCGCATACATACATACACATATACATTTAGTGACAAACAAACACACACGCAGATATAAACGCATGCGTATATATATTTATATATTAAAAAACACACACACATACATATGTATAGATATACACTAACACACATATATATACACGCAATGTGAGACTTTTTTTACCCAACACGAAAACGCATGAACTTTTAATCTTATTCGTTCTGAATTTGGCGCGCACCGCATACGTCTGTATTTCACGTGAGGTAGCACGTCGCTAATTGGGGCCTGTATAAACTATACTTACCTATATGTGTTTTTGTATGAATAAATATTTATGGGAAAAATAAATATACAGGTCAACAATAGTAAGGATGATTTTGTTCTATTTGGGATAATTAAAAGCTACTGATTTTTAAAACTCCTCTCAGAGAGACAACCCCGTACGCACGTATTAATTTTACATTTATTTCTCTCCGCCTATCTTTCGCGCAAATTTTACGGTGAATTCTAAAAATACTCACTGGAGACAAAAGGATGTTTTCCCGGATATAATTTAATTTTTACCGGGATTTATTAGCTTAAACCGTATGATTCAATTTCTGCTAATCGTTAAAAAATAATTCAGCAGAGAATTATCGAGCTCGTATTATAGCTGAAAAAATTCAAGAACAAGCACTTTGATAAAATACTTGCCTCAGGTATCTTCAATAACCAACCACAAGATTAAAACTTTTTTTTAGAGTTTGTTCTTTAATTAAAAACAATGTAAAAAATATTTAAAAATAATTAGATGCCCACTGATGTTGATAACATTTTCGAAAAGGATAATTTTTATTTTGGACTAGCTCATCAACTGCAATTAAGAACCTTTTAATAATGAGCTCAACAAAGATAAGAAATACGAACACGCTAACGACCTTGTCCTCGGCAGAACTTGAAGCTAGACACGCTAACCAACCCGCTCTACCTATCCCTACAAGGCACGATTAATAAAATTTCAACGCAACGCATTCACCGATATTTATCCTGTATTATCTATTCTTGAAAGCTTCACTTCCTCGCCTGTTCTCGATGGACAATCGTGGGTCACCGCAAATGGTTCAAGCCGTTGCCATTGTAAAGCTCGACCGACGCGTAGGAACTCTAAAAAATTTCGTTCGAATAGTTTCCGACCGGTAATTATTTCATTCCCTCCGTTTTTCTCCCGCTATTTTCACCGCCAAATGTTTCGCGCGCCGGGCAATTAACCCCGCCTTCCCTCCCTCCACTGCCGCCTCATTATTCGCAGAAGCAGGCAGGAATGGAAAACTCCACGTGGGCTTTATTCTTTCTTAAAATGTCTTTAAATGTTTTTTCTTCCTCTCCTCTCTTTATTCAAGGGACTGAAAGGATCTCAAGGTTGGGGATAAGGAGAGATTAGAGTGGAAGAGATTGAAAGTAGAGCGAGAGAGAGAAAGAGAAATTTATTTTAGCGCGGGAGGGAGATGGTAAGCAGAGGGAGAGAGGAGAGCGCCATGTGTTTCGGCATCAAGCGATTAAGACGAAGCCTACTTTCTTAAGAAAATAAAAGATGGAGGATTATGAGATCGATTTAATGAGGGTTTTTAGTCTCTCATTCTGGCGATGGCATTAAAAAGGTCTCTCCTCTCTGGCGGGACATGCGCAACGCGCGAAAAGGTTTTATAAAAATTTATCTAATGGGCTGATAGGAAGTGTTATTTCCTTCCATTCAGCGTGTTTTATGAACAGGTGCCTGTTAGGAAAATATATCCCGCGTCGGATCAATATGGTGGGTTTGATCCTGTTGGATAATGCTTGCGGATTACGGCTTTCGTGACAAAATTTGCAAGTGCGTTAATTTATGCAAAGAATACAACAATTCTTTGCTATCGGTCTATTTAGAGAAGCGCATTTCCTTAAGTTTTCGGCGAAACGATTTGCGTAGATGGTTCACTAGTGAAAGACGTCACACGTTATTTTAAGGGTTTAGGACAGTTCGGCACGACCGGTTAGGCGACGGATTATTCGTCACCGGACAGTTCGGCGCCAACCGTGTTCAGCACGGCACAATTCCAATATATTTGGGAGGGAATGGCGTCATGATAATATTAATATTGCAACTATTAAGTTACTGAATCTATTACGTAGAAATAAAAATTACTATATTTAAAGGAAAATAGATTTAAATTCTTAAAAAATATAATCATTTTTATTTAATCAGTATTGGTTCGATGAAATCAAGCCTGCTAATTTAACTTAACAGTAACATTGGTATTAAATTAACATTAATATATTAATTTATTGTGCAAATCATTATGCATATCATCCGGTGATTTCTCGTCGTATAAATTTTATGGTGTACTTATTCTTACAAAAGTTAATTTAAATATATTTTCCTTTAAATATAACAATTTTTATTTCTACGTAATAGATTCGGTAACTTAATAGTTGCAATATTAATATTATCACGACGCCATTCCCTCCACAATATGTTGGAATTGTTCCGTGCGGAACATGGCTGGCGCCGAAATGTCCGGTGCCGAGTAATCCCATCGCCGAATGGTCCCGTGGCCGAACCGGTCCTGCCAAATCGGTCGTGCCGAACTGTCCCTTTCCGTTATTTTTACACGTTAAAACCTTCCCTGTAGAAAGCAAATATTTAAAAACTGAAACACATTAATTCATTACTTAACGCAGCAGCAGTGCAGCGAGTGATGAGAAAACAGGACATTCTAGGAAAAAAGTTTAAAGGTGAGCGGCTATGAAAAAGTTAGGCTAGCAGAAAGGGTTGGCGTCCTTACGCAATATTTACAAAAATCCTTTGTCAGAAAATTTTTGTCAAATACCAACTTATTTGAATATTAAATTCATGGAAACTACAGGTAGTGCAATGCATGAGGAATTCTTCCTCATCTGCAATTTGTGACGCATAGAGAACCAGTCAACAATTACATTAAAAAAGAACTTACGAAAAAGTTTTTGAAAGGGACTGAAATAACCTACGTTTATGGAAGGTAATACCGCGCCGGAGACCTGGCACGCAGAACGCACGGAAGAGTAGCGGGCGTCAGAAACTTTTCTAATTATGCGGCCAATTTATAGTTAAAGGCATTTTCCCCGCCCTATCGAAATAATCCACAAAAAAACTATAACTTATTTTAAGCAAATATCTAAACTTTTTTACTGAATTTCAGTGACGTTCGCTTTCTGCCAGATATTACGGTTTTTTCCCGATACATTTTACCGCTCCAAAAAAAACAACTTTAGCCAATCTGAATCCTATTCATGTCCCAATTCAAATCCCTTCAGGGTCTATCGGTGGGTCACTCTTCCCATCGTTTAAGTAACGCGGATCTAAAGGTTTTTTTTGTGCCTTTCGACCTTAATGTGACGACACATACCCAAACGCGCTCATACGCTTCGCACCAGAGACACTGTTAAACTCACGACTGCATCTACAAGCTCTCTATGTCATTCGAACGCGAAAGAGAATCCCGCGCTCAATAGCACACTTTAACATGTTAATAAGTAGCCCAGTTTACAGAATCTCCATTCAATCACAGAGGCCAATTTTATTTTGCGTTCTCACCACGTGGCACATTCTTCCGGGACTAGGTCAATCATGCTTGAGTTTTTTTTGTAGAATACGGCGAAGACATCGTTAACAACTCTGAAATGTATAAGGAATTCAACGTCTTCAGTATTTACGGTCTAATACGTCGAGAGCTTTATGCACAGGTCTTCAAATTGCGATGACTTAATATTAAGTCATGGACACTTCCGGAGACAAAACTGTCATGACGTAATATCACGTACTGACCACCTAACAGGTTAAGCATATAAAAAGGAAGGGACATTCTTATTTTCATTTACGTGAAATAATTCCGCAAAAGTACCCAGAATCACTTTTCCTGCAATATTTTATTAGGATTTTCCACCACCTCTTTTTTATTACATGGAAAGATGGAGAGAGGAGACAGGGAGAGAGAGGGGGAGAGAGTGGGGGGGGAGGGAGTGGGGGGGAGGGGGAGAGGGGGAGAGGGGGGGGGGAGAGGGGGAGAGAGGGGGGGGAGGGGGAGAGAGGGGGGGAGGGGGAGAGAGAGGGGGGAGAGGGGGAGAGAGAGGGGGGGAGAGGGGTGGGAGAGAGGGTGGGAGAGGGGGGAGAGAGGGGGGGAGAGGGTGGGAGAGAGGGGGGAGAGAGAGAGCGGTAGAGAGAGACATAAAGGGAGAGAAAGAGATAAAGGGAATGAAGGAAAGAGAAATAGGAAGTGAAGAATAGGGAAAATGTGAGAGGGAGAGTGATGGAGAGATGGAAAGAGAGAACCTTAATGAGGTTGTACGAAAACATAGTATGTAAAAATGTATCCCTTTTTCATCCTCACTCCCATATCTTCTCTTCCCTTCTTCTCTCCCTCCCTCCCCTCCTTATATCACCCTCTTTACAACCCAATTCCAATTTGCGGGAGATAAAATTGAGACCCTCTCTGCCTCCGAGTGTGAGGTGTGGAAGGGTTGGAAGTTAGAGTCATTAAAAAAAGGGATGCTAAGTGGGGGAGAGAGGCATGTGATAAGGAGGGGGTGGAACAGGCGGAGATGAAGCAAGGTGGACAGTTGAGGCGCGGGCAGCGGGGGGAGGGAGAGAGAGAGGGGAGTAGAGAGACAGACAGACAGACAAACGAATTTATTAGGGCGAAATTGAGACTATATAATCCCTTCTTACATTTAACCCTGCGTCAACAATTACAAATGAGAATAAAATAGTAATAATAATTTAACAGAAAAGAACCAGAAAAAATAAATAAACAGAAAAACATACGCAATTCACCAAATTACAAATTCGGAAAATTTCTATAAAAAGACAGAGTAATTGCGGTAAAAACCTAGGAAAGACCTGACTTGTCCATCCAAGTAAAAGACCATGCAGGAAGAGGGGGAGGGAGAGATAGACAGATAGATAGATGACTTTATTTTCATGGTGAAATTGAGACCATACGGTCCCCTCTTCCATTTAACCCTACGTTATTGATTACAAAATAATAACATGAATAAATGTATATACAAACCGAACTAGAGCAATAAAAGGTGCGTCAAATAAATACAACAAGAACAGAACAATAAATATCACATTACACATTAGAGAAGCTTATAAGAAAGATATAATTTTTGTGGTAAAAATCCAGGTAGAGTCAGGTATGGCCAAAACCCAGTAAAAACCACGCAGGAAAACACCCATGGAGAGAAGGGGGGTGGAAAAAACCTGCGAAAACCCTAGATAGTAGAAATACAATAATGACTGCTTTTGGAAAGAGATAAGATATATAATATACGTATATGTTAATGTACAAAAAGTTTATCTGAAAATACAGAAGTAATTATACATATTAAACAAAGAAGAGAGAGATGGAGAGAGGGATGGAGAGGGAGGGAGAGAGAGAGGGAGGAAGAGAGGGGGGAGAGAGGGTGGGGAGAGAGGGTGGGGAGAGAGGGTGGGAGAGATGGAGAGGGAGAGAGGGGGAGAGAGAGAGAGCCATATTTCCGCAAAGAGCGTTGGGAATATGGGCTGTTTGAGAGGGTGCGCGGAACGAGGTAAAAATAGGTTGAGTCGAGCGGACGTGGCGAGTGAGGTAGAGTTTTGATACTTACGGGAATGGAGAGAGGAGGATCGGAGAAGACAAAGGGCCGTAGATGACACCAAAGAAGAGAGAAATGGATAGGCGGTAAAAAAACTGAGCGGGAGAAATGGAAGAGAGAGGGAGGGAGGAACAGAGAGAAAGAGGAGAACAAGAGGAAGAGTGAGGAATATAAAAGGAAGGGAGAAAGGGAGGGGGATGAAAATAGGAGGGAGGGTGGGAGAGACAGGGAAGAGAAAGGAGAAAGAAAGATGAGGGAGAGAAAGAGGGGATGAAGAAGGGAGAGTGAGGTAGGAGTGAGAGAGAAAGGATGGGAGGGAGACAGACAAACGACTTTATTGAGGGCGAAATTGAGATTATATAGTCCCTTCTTATATTTAACCCTACGTTATTAATTACAAATGAGAATAAATAATAATAACATATAAACACATTGGCAGAAATCAAAAATCTGAAACCAAACAAAAGAAAAAACAATTAAGAGATCCAATTACAGATTCGGAATCTTCTAAAAGAGAAAAAAAGACGAGGTATTTGCGGTAAAAACCTAGGAAAGACCTGACATGGCTAACCTAGTAAAAAAATCATGCAGGAAAACACCGACGAAAGGTTGGGGGGTGGATAAAACCTGCGAAAACCCTACATCAATAAAAGAACAATTGTGGAATTACAATAGTACGTACAAGTTTTAAAATATAGGAAACACAAAATATATTTTAATGTACTGAAGAATGAACATGAAAATTAATAAAATTAAGTGATGAATGAAAGAATAAAAATTTCAAATAACTAGACATATGTAAATAATAATAATAAATATACAGATACATACATATATATATACAAAAGGAAAAAAAGCTTATTTAGATTAAGTTATTTCATCTTAGCGGCGAGTTTCTGTAGGAATAACAATCCGTTTTGGTAAGTGCGAGTTTTTCTGTGCTTTTTTGTGTCTCGTTGATCTCGGACGGTTTGGGAGAAAAGCAGAGAATTAATAGGCCGTTATTTCGGTGTTGTTATTCCTCGTTTAAATGAATTTAAAGATGGCGAGTTTATAAGAAAATCTGGAAGTTCATTCCATAATCTGCAAGCCGTTACCCTGAACGATTTATTACATATTTCGGTTCTGTGATGCGGAATGAAAAGAGAGGAAGGGAGAGAGAGGGGGAGGGAGAGGAAGGAGGAGAGAGGGGGCGGGAGAGGGAGGGAGACAGCCAGACAAACGACTTTATTTAGGGAGAAATTGAGACTGTGAAGAGAGGGAGAGAGTGCGAGAGATTAAAAGGGAGAGGAATGTAAGAGAGAGAAAGGGGAAGAGGGTGAATGTGAGAATATGAAAGACGAGGTGGTCAAAGAAAGGAATTAATAGGGAAAGATAGCTGTGAGAAAGACGGAGAGAGGGAGAGAGGGAAAGAGGAAGAAGAGACAGGATAGAGAGAGAAAATGAGGCAGAGAGAATTAGGTGAGAGAGAGAGAGAGTACTCAAGAGAGAGAGGGGGGGGAGAGATATTCAAGCTGCAAGAGAGAAAAAAAGCCGTCGTAATCCAGGTTCCAGTTTCTGAATGACCCGAAAACCCTTTAACTCCATTTCACTGACATACACCGTCCATTTATTTGCCCGAAAGGTGCGGCAATTACGTTACGGCCTTGGCTCGGATCTTTTTTCTCTCCTTTGGTACGTTACAGGAGAGGAATACCGCCAAGCCGGTATAAATGTAGTAGTTCTGCCGCGCGGACTCCCCCTCCAACCATCTTCACACCTCCCACCGCCGTGATCCCTGCCGAATTTACGTTAAGGGTGTATGCATGTGTGTGTGTGTGTGTCCCCTCGCTCTGAGCACCGGCGCTTGAAACTGGATGCGGTATTTGTGAGGAGAAATGGGAAGGACTGTTAGAGAGAGAGAGAGGGAGTGAGAGAAAAGGAGAGAGAGAATGAGAGACAGAGAGAGAGATACCTCAATTTGCGTCAATGATTCAGTGGGATTAACCGATTCCCTTGCGAAGGTTTCGGGAGTCCCGGACGGACGAGCGGTTTGTCCTATTCGTGCATCGGCGTGAAAGTTTCCATTTTAGCGCGTTATTGAATCAGCGAACTCGGGCCAAAGTTATTTTCCTCTTCTCTTTTAACTGCCTTGACTGCTGAATTCTACGTTTATTTCGCTGGATTTGATTTTCGGACGTTTTTCGCGTCGAAGATTTTATACCTTGTGGCTGAGGCGCTTAAAAGAATTAAACTAAAACGAGTAATTCGAAGCTTTTTATTGTATATTGAAACGATAGGATGTATTTTACTAAAACTTCAGTGGCTTAAAATCGTAAGCGTGCCACTTCTGGCACGAATGCGATTTTAATTGGCACGCGTATAAATATGGAGTTCCTTAGAGAAGGAGTGAATTAGTGGCACGCGTAAAAGTTCTGATGATTCTCACAATGCTTTCTTGGAACGCGACTCAAAAACCATTTGCCATCCCCGGGATAGTGCAAGGGAAGCTAAATTCTTCCTTTTTTTTGCTCGCGCGGCAATGTTGCAAGAATTGACTTTCCTTTTTCATCTCGTGCGCAAATTCAAAATAAATAAAAAAAGACAATTTTACGGATTAACTATGGTAATTTGTTCTCAGACTTAAAGATAAGAAATTTCTTTAATCATGTATAAAGACACTTTGTTTCAATTCATTTATGGCCAAACGACAGTCGTCGAGTCATCTCGTTCTCGGACTAAAAGTTATGTATTTTATTAACATATTTGAAACCTCCCGAGAAATAGTCTTCTATATTTGGTCAGAAATATTAAGGAGATAGCCAATAAACAATTTTTCCTGTTGCGTGCCAAGCAAAATCGTCTCGCGTTCCAAAAGCGGCACGCGTGACAAATAAGAGCTTTTCCTGAGGAAAAACTCCACCTTTAGAGATTAAGTCTTGTTCACATGAATTAATATGTACAAATTGAAATTAGCATAGAATTGCATTCATTTATTTTTACCGCCTAATAAAAATCCGTCATCGGTCTTTTACAATGAACGTTATAACGATAAAAACGACGACCACGTGCAAGACTTTTTTTTCCTTTAAGCTTTCGTATCAGTCCAAAATTTTGGATGGGATTTTTGTGAGGTCAAAATGTCACGGTAGAAATGCGGCAGCACATCTCACGTTATTGGTCTCCTATCAATGCATTATAGTGTGGTAAAAAGCATCATAAACGAGCGTTTAGTACGTAATAGCAGGCTGGGAATTATTATACGAACCCTTTCCACATAACGCGGTCTTTTTAATACAATTTCAAATGATATTTTACCTATAAGGAAATTTTTAATATTTGCTGGATCGTAATTTTCACAAATTCGAAATAAAAGACTGAAGAAAAAAATATTTATGGCAATTGATATTACACAGATCACGACCATCACATCAGGAATCGCTTTAAGTACAGAAACCCCTTAAGTTAATCAAGCCATATTTCTTCTATACTGTTTAGCGTTTTACTGCTTAAATGTCCTCGACTGCGCCATAATTCACGTGAGATTAAATTATCAATTGTTATTTTCTGTCGGTATTTAGGTGTTAAAAAACTAATAAGTCCACCTGAAAATAATTCGTTTTCGTCGTAAGACATTCTAAGTTAATAAAAAGAATGATGAATCGTCGCGCTAAAGAGCTTCCGCAAACGCAGAAGAAAAAAATGCACGAATGCTTTCGGAAATTATGCGGCAAAACATTTAATGGGAAGAAATGGAGTTGGTCGTAAATCGTGCCAATTTTTCATCTAACCGCGCAGCGAGCTAACACGTTCTTTTATTTCACGCCTTCCTTCCACGCGGCACGCGAGGATCCCTTATCACGATGGTCGTGTCCGTGAACTTGTTTTTCCTGTTAGCGAAAAATTCTTCTACCCTCCCACTCTCTCTCTCTCCAAGATAATATCTCTCATTGCCTACGGCTCTAACAGTATACAATGTCAAACTGTCTCATTGCCTCGTTTTCTTAAATTAAACGCGACAAAATTTCGGGAAAGTTACTCCGTATGCAGACAATTCCGATTATATACTCTCGAAACAATTAAAACCGAAGTTAATTAAATTCTCGCTCGCCGCAGCATATACACGATTGTACGAGGCACGTTCAACTAATCTTTCATCGTTACCTATCACATCAACGGTCGCTTAGCTTTCTGAAATACGTTTCATGGAGATAGATTACGGGATTTTCAGTTCCGCGTCTTCGACTGCCTGCATTTGTTCGCATTCAGTAAATCGGTGGTTATTAAAAGGTTAGTAGCTGAAACGTTTACGGCATGCCAAACGATTCCGACATCTCTAATGTGTATAAAAATGGAATCCCACCATTTCCTTCCGCTTGCACGAGCACACATTCGCGTTTGCACACCGCCATTTAGCGAAATCATTAGCGGTCTATTATTCATTTTGGTGTCTACCTGGTCGAAATAGTGTTTACGCGAGAGAATCTTAAGTTGGAAACAGCTGAAGAGAGTGGCAATTTAAACATTCAAACTTGTTCTATTTGATGTGGCAGAGAGTAAAAGAGAGAGAAACAGAGCAGAGAAAAGGGAGAGAAAAGTGAAAGATAGGAAGAGGAAAAATGGAAGGAGAGAAGAGAGGAGAGAGAGAGGAAGAGAGAGGGGAAGAGAGAGAGGGGAAGAGAGAGGGGGGAAGAGAGGAGAGAGAGGTAGAGGAGAGGGGGGAAGAGGGGAGAGAGGGGTATAAGAGAGAGGGGGGGAAGAGGGGAGAGAGGTGTATAAGAGAGAGGGGGGGAAGAGGAGAGATGGGGGAAGAGGAGAGATGGGGGAAGAGGAGAGAGTGGGGGAAGAGGAGAGAGTGGGGGAAGAGGAGAGAGCGGGGAAGAGGAGAGAGGGGGGAAGAGGAGAGATGGGGGAAGAGGAGAGGGTGGAAGAGAAGAGAGAGGGAAGAGGAGAGGAGGGGAAGAAGGAAGAGGAAAGGAGGGAGAAGAGGGAACAGAAAAGAGGGGAAGAGAAGAGAGGGGGAAGAGGGTAGAAAGAGAAGGAAGTAGGGGATGGTGGAAGAGGAGAGGAAAGAGGGAGGTGTGAAATGTGAGAGGAAAATCGGACGGAGGCGTCACTTTGCTTGTATTAACACCCTGGAGGACAACAAGTCAGACTGGGTCATGAACGCCGCCCTCATCTGCGTGTGGAGGAGTGTGGGGGCAAGCGATGTGAAGGGTAAGAAGAGGAAAAGGAGGTTGAATTAACCCAGGAGTGGTGGGAGGAGAGCGTTTTGGGTTGGAGAGGAAGTGGGTAGAGTTTAGGCAAGGAAGTCCTCCCTCCATCACACGCTCTGCGCGGTGTGACGACCTTGTTGCGCTTCCTTTTGGTAAGGGCTCCCTATCTTTTCCACCTTCTCCTCCCCCTTCGACTCTCCCTCCTTTCAGGATGACGTAAGATCGACCCGAGCCCAGCCAACTCGACCTCATCCGCCACCTCTCCACCCACCCCATGGCTGACTTTCATTACAGGGTCATCCTTATCACACGCGCGCGCAAGTAAAAAAATGAGTCATGCTGTGAAAACTTTAAAAGGTATTCTTCGCAAGAGAACAGGAGTCATGCGGGAAGGTTGTTTTTCCAACTCTTTTGTCGAGGAGGGTTCTTTTTTACGTGCCAGCTAGAGCAAAATTTAAACCGGACGAGACAAAAAACTATATCATTATTAAAGTTTTGTGACATACACATAATTTACACCCTAGCTTAGTCTCTTTCACATGCTATTCGAAGAAACGAGGAAAGAATGACGGATGGGAGTTTAAAGAAAAATATTTTCTTCCTCTAAATACGCAGACATGGATTAAGGTATTGTCCACTAGGCTTGCGATTTTTAAATTTTCTGTCTCTTGATCCAGTGAAAGGCTTGATAATAAAAACAAAATACGATTTTCTGACCATTACTTTTAATAAAATTCAATATACTGCAATTAAACCATTTATTCAACATTTCGTTCTCTGTCTTTTTCCTCTAGATTTCAGACGATTATGCCTTGACTGCTCGTATTTCCTTATGAGCCTTGAGGTACAATACACATGCCCTGAAAAGCTCCGAATCTAAGAAACCATATCAAACAGTAACAAAAAACGGCAAGCATTGAGAGCAAAGCAGCTAGATCGCTAGTTCTATTAGATTTACTAAAACCATTGAAAAGGGAAGACGGGAATATTTTCTGAAAAAACATTGCTATCGTTATGAAATAATTTTAAAGTTATCCTTAAGACCGTGCGGAAGAGAATAACAAACATAAAAAGATAAGATAATACTCCTATGCAAAACAATATCTATAATTAAACACTAATTATTTTCTTTAAAATCTTGTACAAAAAACCCTTTAAATGGTTAAAATTATTCCCGAGAAATAAAATAATGAAATAGAACGTTTACAATAACCCATAGCTTTTATCCGAAGGATACAAAGAAGAAAAGTCTGCCTAGTAACGAATCGAATCTTTAACGAACATAAAAATATAATTTGCACCGATGCAGCGAATTCATACCCTTGTGATGGTGTTGTTTTCTTTGCTGGTTAAGCCGCTTTTACTGGAGCAACTTGTGGCTGGTCTTTCGCGATTTGGCAGTGGGAAATCTTATGCAGCATGTTTAAGGTGGAGGGCGACCTGAACCGGCGATGAATCAGCTGTGATCTAATACTTGAAAATGGTAGCTTGTTTTTAAAAACACTTAGTATATATATCCCTCGGAGTCCACAGTGTTCATTTGATTTCCAAAATCTAGCCCTTAACCCCTCAACGCGGTTGGCCATAAATATACGACCCAAGTTATATGCCCATTCTCGCGGTAGGCCGTTTCTTTACGTCATCGTGCGCGCTCTAATTCAAGCTCATTTTGCATGGGCATCTCATAGCTGTAAAAGAAAATTTTTAGTTCTGCATTTTTCAGATTAATGCGACCTTGCTTCCTCGGGTTTCCGAGGCCCAAACCATTGCAATCGACACTTTTTACTTTCTCATATACGAAATACATTGAGAAAGAATCGTAATCGCGGAAAAATTCGACCTCGAGATTTTTAGGGAAATATACGTTTTAGGTGTCGCCGAGTCCGAAAAAGTGGTTTTCGCAATGCCGTCTGTCTGTCTGTTACTGGCTCTAGAGCCTAAACGGTAGAGCGAAAATGAATGAAATCTCGTACTTAGGCATTTTATCATACTGAGCAGAAGATATTAAGTAATGGCTGACATTGGTCAATAATTTAAAAAAATTAATCTACGCATTTTTAAGAATTTGATTTCCTCAAAAACGGCTCTAACGATTTGATCAAATTTCGTACAGTTACTTGAATTTGTCTTCAATAATACCAAATAGCTCATATTTCTCGAAAAAATGAATATAAGTATAGTTTATTCTAGGCAACTTTAACAATAATTAGATTTTCTAAAAACAGGCTGATACGATTTTCATTTTCTAAAGATAACTAAACGACGCATTAGTATATGAGAAAGTTTGTGCAATGTATGTTGTACCGATGTTTTAAAATTAGCGCGAAGGAAGATGTAAAACACTTGGGAGTCTCCCGTTTAGATTTCGTAATAAATGGAGGCTGGACAGAGTGGTATTGAATATTTGGGTGAGAAAGATATATCTGAAATATTATATGAAGTACTAAGTTTATAGCGTGCACCAGACATAGCAGGAGAAGAGATGCCGTTTTTTTGGTGCCCTGTCTGTGTGGTAAGACCGTTTGTATATGCTTCTTACAGGACAATTAGCAAGTATTTTGGTAATTATAAACACGAATATCATTTTTAAAATATGTACCAACCAAATCAGCAGGTTATTCGACAAATTCATTTCACGGGCTCAAAAAGTATTACATTTAACTGAGATTTTGCGGAATGTTACCGACCGGCTAGAGGGATTAATGCAAGCGCTACTGAATACCAATTTTACGCGATCAAATAAGTGCGTATCCGAATACGTAAAATAAATTGCGTACAAGAAATAATACGTGATAATATTTTTCATTCGAGAATAATTATTATATCCTACGCGTAATGCCTTGCAACGCTTTCTTAATGCGTTTTTAAATCATCACCTTCTTTGTCACGGCAAAAGAAATCATTCTCAAGCGCTTTGCCTCTTTTCCTTAAAAAATCTGATGTGGCCAACAGATGACATTCTCCATATTTGGAGTATAGATATTTAAATTATTATGAATAGCATTATAAGGCAAAATTATTATTTCCTATCGTAAAAGAATATATTGCCGTAAATTATATTTTGAATATGTTTACAGAATTCACCGCTACATGGTGGTGGCGCTGTATACTGGAAATTACGAACAATTACGAAAGTTAAATATCTCCGAAATGGATGGTTCTACGAAAATTTGTTTCAAACAAAACTTGGAAGAAATATTATTCTCTATAACTTTGGTCCTCACAAAGATTACCAATAACGAAGATTTTAGGGAGATATTTGACGGAAACCGAAAAAACCGATTATTTTTTATAATTCCTAAACAATAACTGCTATGGAAAATTGTTTCAAATAAAAGTTGTAGGAAATTACATTCTCTATAATCTTTTTATAGAATTGCATATAAAATAATGATGTTTTAACGGAGAAATATCGCAAAATCCGAATCGTGTTTCGAATAAACCTCGACTTCCGGTTAACCGTTATTATCCAAAAACTAATCAGTTCTTTGTGCTCATGATAAAGTGTTATATATGAAATTTGGTAACTATATGGTAAGTACTTTTTGAGTTAGAGTGCCCACAATCACATACACACAGACATCATTCCGAAAATAGTCTAAACGTGTTCTAGGGACCTAAAAACGTGTATTTCCGTTGAAATCTCGAAGTTGATTTTTTTCGTGATCACAATACTTTCCCATTACAACGTATGAAGAAATTAAAAAAAGGCCGAGTTACGCGAGACGTTCGTGTACCACATGAAGTTAATTCGAGTTACCATTTAATCCCCTTGCTTCATATAAGAACTCAAAATAACTTATGGCCAACCCCAATAATCCGAGAGCTGTTGGAAATACGTGTGGAGAAAATGACAGCGAGAGAGAGAGAAATAGAAGAGGTTGCAGCGAAGGGTTAGGGTGGTCCATAGCAGGTAGCCGAGATGTATGGATGTGAGAGAGGGTGAGATTGAGAGTGGTTGAAAGCGGTAGGGCCTCAATTGAAAGGTGAAAGGAGATTTTGGCGCCTCATCTCAGGGAGAGTGGGCTAAGGGTTTCGGGGCAGATAGAGAAAAGTGGAAGAGGGAATGATGAAAAGGGCGAGGCAATTAATGTACGGTTGAAAAGGAAAGAGAAGGAGCATAAGAGAGAGAGATAGATAAGAGGAGAATAGAACGAGGAGAAGGGATGTAGAGAAGGCATGGCGACAAGGGACGGAAAGAGGTGTCAAGAGTGTCTGGTAGGGTGTTCTAAGGCAATTGGGGAGATTTGGAAAATTGTGAAAGGAATGAAAGAAGATGGAGAAAAGAGGTAGAAAAGAGGAGGATAGAGGAGCGAAGAGAATATGGCGAGGAGAGGAGGGAGAACAAGAGGTTGGAGAACAAGAGGTTGGAGAACAAGATGAGGGAGAGGAGGGAGAACAGAAGAGGGAGAAGAGAGGAGGGAGAAGAGAGGAGGGAGAAGAGAGGAGGGAGAAGAGAGGAGGGAGAAGAGAAGAGGGAGAAGAGAGGAGGGAGAAGAGAGGAGGGAGAAGAGAGGAGGGAGAACAAGAGGAGGGAGAACAAGAGGAGGGAGAACAAGAGGAGGGAGAACAAGAGAGGGGAGAGGAGAGAAGAGAGGGGAGAAGAGAGGAAGAAAGAGTCGAAGAGGAAAACAGAGATAGGCGAAGAGAAGGAGGGGGACAAAGAAAGAAAAGGAAACTAGAAGGGGAAACTAGACGGACAGACAGACAGACGACTTTATTTAGGGCGAAATTGAGACTACATAGTCCCTTCTTACATTTAACCCTACGTTATGAATTACAAATGACAAAAATAATAACATATAAACATACAAACAAAAGACAAATACCTGAAACTAAACAAATGAAAAAAGAACAAAACAAAAAAACAATTAAGAGATTGAATTACAAATTCGGAATCCTCTAAAAAGAGAAGACTAAGTATTTGTGGTAAAAACCTAGGAAGGACCTGACATGGCCAACCTAGTAAAAAAAACCACGCAGGAAAACACCCACGAAGGGAAGGGGGTGGAAAAAAACGTGCGAAAATCCTACATACATGAAAGAAAAATTGTGGAATTACAAATAGTACGTATAATTTTGAGATATAAAAAATCGCAAGATATATTTTAAAGTGTTAAAAATGAACATGAAGTTTGATAAAATTGAGTGAGATTACATGAAAACATAAATATTAAAAATCAGTAGAAATATGTAAATAATAAATCTACACATTTAGATTAACTTATTTCATCTTAGCGGCGAGTTTCTCTAAGATTAACAATCCGTTTTGATAAGTGTGAGTTGTTCTGTGCTTTCTTGTGTCATTGTTCTCGGAGGGTTTGGAAGAGAAGCAGAGAATTAGTAGGCTGTTCTTTCAGCGTTGTTATTTCTTTGTAACGCAAGTAGGCGTTTATGATAGGCTCGTTTAAATGAACTTAAAGGTGGTGAGTTTATAAGAAAATCTGGAAGTTCGTTCCATAATCTGCAAGCCGTTACCCTGAGCAATTTATTATATATTTCAGTTCTGTGATGAGGAATGAGAAGTTCGTGGTTCCCCTCTTGTATGTAGATTGTGAACTGTGTTGATACAATTGAACTGCGAAGAGAGGTAAGAAAGGCTTGTTACTTTAACGAATATGAAATAATAACGAAAGTAAGTGCAGGCGTCTTCTAGGTTCAGTCATGATAGTTTAAGTAGAGGTTCCGAGATGTGATCTGATTTTTTTAGATTGTGTATGTATCTAACACAGGCATTCTGCGCCCTCTGAAGCTTTATAGAGAGTTCTTGGATTAGATCTTGATAGACTATACCGCCGTAGTCGAACTGAGAAATTATGAGCGCGTTCACTAGTTGCTTTTTGAGTGAGAAGGAAATTCTGTTGTTTAAACGCTTAAGAGAGTGAAGGGAGGAGTTAACTTTCTTACAGATTTCAATAATATGGTGATTCCAAGTAAGAGTTTCATTTATAGTTATTCCAAGATCACCAACAGAGTTTGAGAACGGGACGATATTACTAGAGATTGAGAGAAGAGATGGAAGCAAGGATTTTAGGATATCCTATTAGTACTGCCTGAGATTTTTGCGGGTTGAGGCTTAGAAAGTTATCTTTATTCCAGTCAGCGGGCAGAGATAGGTCACTGTTGACTTTCTCTAATGATGTCTGTGAGGAACGGTGGTGCTTAGAAAATTTTGCAGATCGTCGGCATACAAGTGACGTAGCTTAGCAAGCAGTATATCTTGATCTAAAGAGTCAAATGCTTTGGTAAAGTCAAGAAGGACTAGAATAGTCAATTCCCTCTTGTCCATGGAGCGCCGAATGTTGTCCGTGACATTCAGTAAAGCTGTATTTGTGCTATGTGATTCACGAAATCCTGACTGCGTGAGATCGATTAAACCTTCAGACTCAAGAAATGATGTTATTTGCTCATGTACCAGCCTTTCAAAAAACTTGGATAGAATAGGTAAGAAACTAATCGGGAGGAAATCTTTGACGTCGGGCGATTTTGTTTTCTTGGGGATAGGGCGCACTAAGGCATGCTTCCACTGTGAGGGAAACTTTCCTTGTTGAGTAGAAGTATTGTATATATTCGTAATATATGGTAGCATTACTGGGATCAATTTTCTTATCATTATGAGAGGGATTCCATCAGAACCCTGTGCCTTAGATGTTATTTTTCGTATGGCGTTAAGGACGTAATTGTGAGACTGCAGTAAAGTTTAATTTTTCACTAGAGTAGCTATGTTTTTCAGCATCTAAAGAAAATTAATGGATTACAACACGCTTCAGCACATCATTAGTAACGGTAGGCGGTGATGAGAAACTTACGTTTAGTTTATCAAGTGAAATATATGATGGGACGGACCTGAATATCCTTACTTTTATCAATGCCAAGTTGCCGTAGGTTATTCCAAACAGTTGAAGGGGATTGTTTTGAATTTGAGTGTGAATGAACAAACTTATTTTTGGCGTTCCTTAGAACCTGTTTAGTTTTGTTTCTAATTGATTTATACTTCTTAAAAGTTTCATTGTCCTTTGTTTTTCTGAAAGCGCGAAAAATTGCGTCACGGTGACTCATCATTTGTTTAATTTCTGAAGAGAGCCACGGAGCTCGAGGTTTTGATACGCGAATATTTTTTTCTGGGGCAAATTTATCAGGAAGGTGCAGTAATACAGAGTAGAGGGTATCTAACATTTCATCGATGTCATTGGTGAAGTCAATGGTATGCCATGGCAAAGAAGTTGCTTCTGCGAAAAAGTTGTCGTCATTGATGGATTTAAAGTCACTAGAAGGGAAAACTAAAAGGGGAAACTTGAAGAGGGGACTAGGAGGAGAAAATGGGAAAGATAGAAATAGGAGGGAGAATGGGAGAGGGAGAATGGGAGAGGGAGGATGGGAGAGGGAGAATGGGAGAGGGAGAATGGGAGAGGGAGAATGGGAGAGGGAGGATGGGAGAGGGAGAATGGGAGAGGGAGAATGGGAGAGAGAGAATGGGAGAGGGAGAATGAGAAAGGGAGAATGGGAGAGGGAGAATGGGAGAGGGAGAATGGGAGAGGGAGAATGGGAGAGGGAGAATGGGAGAGGGAGAATGGGAGAGGGAGAATGGGAGAGGGAGAATGGGAGAGGGAGAATGGGAGAGGGAGAATGGGAGAGGGAGAATGGGAGAGGGAGAATGGGAGAGGGAGAATGGGAGAGGGAGAATGGGAGAGGGAGAATGGGAGAGGGAGGATGGGAGAGGGAGAATGGGAGAGGGAGAATGGGAGAGGGAGAATGGAAGTGGAATGGGAGAGAACGTATAGATTAGGTGTGAAGTGTTTGGAACTGATCTAATTAGATGGGCTCGCTCTTCGAAGAGGAGAATATCGCTGGGGAATAATCAATGGAAGTGGGTGGAATATTACGACAGTAAAGAAGAGATCTCGCCTGATAGAGGGTCTCTGGGAGGGTTTAAGAGGAGCAAATTCCATGACATTAAGAGGTGGTAGAGTGGAAAAATGTACATTACATTCAAAAAGGTCAATAGCTGATGAAGTTATGCTATAAGTAAGGTGACCATATGTCCCGGTTTCGCCGGGACAGTCCCGGTGTCTCAAAAGACTGATCGAAATAGCTCTTTTGTCCCGGTTTTGAGCTTTTTCTGCAAAGGTTTCGTTAATTCCAGCAAACTAGATATGCGAACGCAAGGAACAAATTAGAAAAGAAATACGTACATATACTTAGCCACAGTAAAACGGTGAATTTTCTATTTATGTATAATTAGCCGAAATCGTTTTTTATCCTTGGTTTGCAAAATTGAGGTGGTAACACTGATCGCAGAGCTGAGCTGCGCGTACCTACTGTAGTCATATTTATTTGAGAGTGGTAGCACTGCATGCGTATGGAAATACCGGCAAGAGGCGGAGATTTTTCATTCTTCGTTCCTGAGAATTGACTGCCACGGTGTAATACAGTTTAACTCTTCGGGTTATCTTTAAGTCGTGCTGATTAGACTCACAAGGGGAGTCCAGCACATTCATATAGCCGATTTCCTTCAAATTTGCACAGTTGGTAGCAGGCAGTGAATAATGGAAGTTTGTGAAGTAAGAAAACGCAACTCTTTCTCGTTCTCGAGAAAAACGATCTTAAAAATTCTTATGGCTTGATATTAACGATAGATACGAGTACCAGCTTACACAAAGTATCTACGGTAGACTAGTTGCATACGAGTCGAACTACGGACGCAGACGTTATATCTATCTGTCGTGGTTCGAATCCCATTTATTGCAATTTTTTCGAGGTATTTTTCCTTTTTTATTAACTTCACCCTGATTTTTCAAAAGAACATTAACCATTTTAATTATTGCCTTCTTCGGAAATAATTACCAAATAAGGCAATAATTAAAACATACTACAACTAACTTATGTGGCCATCATTACGGGTTAGGGTAGGAATGGTATTCAGGAGTGAGAAAAGTACAGGAAAACATATGTGCGGCTATGACTTGGGTTTTATATATAGAAGGGGATTTATAAGATAAAGGTTTGAGGTTGGGAAATGGTAAAAGACCAGGTTTAACGTGAAGAGGAGCAGCTCCTTGGATGATACCTGTCGTAAAAGTAGGCAAAACAGAAAGATTGCCGACTGGAGGAAAAACGGTATACAGCGTCACGAGAAGTCACTATTAAAATTCATGCGTTCGTCCATCACCAAATGGTTACGCCGATTTTCCATGACATGATTAAATATGCTTGGTACGCCTCAAAATTGAGTGATGGAAGAAAATACTTTTAAATTTAATTACCGAAAAAGGCTATAGTTAAAATGTTTAATGTTCCTTAGAAAAATCAGGGTGAAGTTAATAAAAATATCCGCCGTTCGTTCCCTCGGCAATGCTATGCTCACGGCCATTACGAGAATCACAAGTAGTACTATTTTGAGGGACAGCAGAATGCCCCAATACCCCACCGACTATCTCAAGAAAACTTGTATAAATATTCTCATCGACAGTCTCCCCCATCGCTCTTAAGCGATAATCTAGCGCCAGATGCGCGTCGATTAACAATTCAGGAGTTGTATAGACTCCCGATGTAAAACCTTTCTGGAGTTGTCCCGCCGGAACAAATTTCAGCAGAGACTCCATTTGGCAAAAATATTACTAGTGAACGTCTTGAAAGTCAAAGACAGAATGATGTGCTGCTAAAAATATACACCTGCTTGTTGCGTTGAGAGGAGCTTGGGAGACATTGCGCCAATGACGTTTGCCCTCCCTGACGTATTATGAGGGTGCTTAGCGTCACTGGGAGGTCAGGATCCGCCAGGAGCGGTCCTGAGTCAGGCTGCCAGCTCTCTGCTATAAGCCTGTCAGGGTATGTGTGCGAGTCAGGAAGTTTTCGAACAGGGAGGGTATGGCAGTGATCTTGGATTGATTACCGAGCCAAATGACGCAATAGCGGATCCAGAAAATGTCTTGGGGGGGGAGCGGCGATATTACATACATGTTTTCACAGTAATTTGAATTTTATTCATAGAAACCTTTTCTTTAATTGATGAAAAACAATCAAATAAAATTAGAATTTAATGAAATTACAATTGGCGCTTATAAAATATAAATTTCAAATATTGCTAATTTAACATTAATTAATAATTAGCAGAAATTCCCGGCGATTAATAATTCATCTTCCTATCCAAAAGTTCTATCGGAACACATCACTCAATTCAGCATCAACACAGAAAATGTACTTCCTCAAAAACATAAGTAAGCAATTTAGTGAATAAAATTTACATACATATCACATTAAAATATCTAATTTTCGATTTCCACTCTTAGCAAAACGCTCAATCACTTTGTTTACATCTATTTCAATTTCACGATGAGTGTATAGAAGAGCTAAGCTTGTTAACCTTTCTTGGCTCACTTGGTTTCTTAAATAGGTGTTTAAACGTCGCAATGAAAAAACTTCTTTCGGTAGACGCAACACTTATTGGCAATGTCAGAAGATGACACTTAGGAGAGGACCGTGCGTCGGTAGGATTTGGGCTGAAGTTCGGGGCGTGCGCTCCATCATCTTTGGTTGCCGTATGCCGCGCCATTACGTGACTCGACAGCATCCAGTTTCTACCACCGAACCAGCCACGGCTTCACTCCCACGTCGATCCCCGTCCCCTAAACGGGCCCCATCACCATCTCTCTTTTCAGACGATCCTCGTCTAGGCGCAGTCATGGAGCGGATCGAGCCCTTTAGCCAACAGGTCTTGGAAGGTCGAACCACCACTTCACACAACACTTCAGCGTCCCGGCAGCTCCGCTGACCTGGGCCAGTCTCCGGACATTCCACCGGACGCTGAAGTCCTGCAACTAGCGAACCTTCTCAAGTCAGCTAAGACATCAGGCCGGCTCCGCTCCCGTGACCTCCATGAAGTTAACATGCTCCTGAACTTAACCTCTACATGGGAGGCCCTACCCATACCAGCCAAAGGCTATCTCTACCAGCGCCTGCGTACGCTGAGCATCGTGGCACGCCCCGGATGAGTAGTCGCCTCCCGAGCAGCAGAGCCGGCGGACGAGGATTTGCTGCGCTTACCGCCATCTGCCTTACCACCAGCGCAGCCTCAGGTGGTCATAGTTCAGCAACAACAGCCTTCCCGCTCCCGGCAGCAGTTCCGGTCTCGGCCCCCCAGAGGACGCGGACGAGGAGGCCGGGGCTTCTCCCGTTCGCGCTATCCGTATTAGCTCGCCGCGTCTACACCTCCCCGGAACTACGGCGCCTAGTCCTGATTCGCACTTGGACCCGGAGATTGAGGGCCTGTTCCTTGATTGGCACGAGTCCGGAGAGCCTGACGATCCGGTCCCGTGGGAGAACGAGCCCTCAGAGTCCGACTCCGAATCCGATTCCGGGGTCCCCGAACCGCTACCCAACACAGAAGAGGAAACTACCGAAGAACCAGCCAGCGGCTTCCCATTTGATTGGGCAGACCGAGAGGAGCACCGACAAATTGGGACGGTAACAGCCTTACCTCCAGCGGATTGGCTCCCAGTCCCCGTTCCATTTCCCTACGATGATCCATCGGTCTACCACCTCTTTCGAGACGGCGCCAACCTTCCGCGGCCCGCATCAATGACCAATGACTTTCCACAAGTCGGTAACGGATCCAGAATTAGCAAAGTATTTGCAGAATTACGTACAACGCGGGATCATCTCCGAACAGCTCCCGACAACAGTCTTTAGAACGAGACTGATCCCCAAGGCCAAAGGCGGACATCGGCTCATCTTGGACCTTTCCCCGCGGACGGAGCACTACCGGAAACCAACATTCTCACTACGGGACGCGGGAAAGGCCATGCTGCTGATTCCTTACAACGCACTGATGGCAAAACTAGACCTACAAGATGCCTTTTACCAGGTTCCCATTCAGCAGGAGCACCGGCCCTTTTATGGAATTTTTCACAATAACAGGTATTTTGTTTTTAACCGGCTCCCAATGGGACACGCCTTGGCGCCCGCCATTATGCAGCACTGGGCCCAGGCAGTGGCTAGAGAAGTGAAATTTCGATTCCAAATAGACATGTTGTGTTACTTAGACGATTGGTTGGTATTTAAGATCGGGCTTACGGCGGACGAAGTAAGTGTATTGTACAGTTTCTAACGGATGATTTCGGTATTACAATTAATAAACGCAAAAGTGTTCTTGTGCCAGTGAAGGAATTGAATTATCTAGGCGTGTGTATTAATACGTATCGCATGGATCTGGCCTTGACGCCAGGATCCCTCGCGAAATTACACCACGGTATAATATGTGCACCGAGAGTGACGTCAGCCGATATCCCTAAGATCGCGGGATTCATCGCCTGGATAGTGTACATATTGGCTTTACCGTATTTTCTAATTACAGACGTCTACATGAGAGAATTCTGGCAGGACAAATCTTTAGCAAATATCGCCAATTTGCAAATGTTATTGGACAAAAGTTCATAGTGTATACGGTCGCCACTCCGTGGCAATTGGCGTGGGTAATCCCAGAAAAGCGGTTAACAGAGATCTTCCCACTTCCAGAAGAGAAGGCAATTTATTTAGCAGAAGCGGAAGCGGCGCTACATGGAGCCCTGGCAGCAGCACAAGACCTTCCAGCGGACAGACCGTTACGGGTATATCTAGATAATCAGGCCGTTGTTTGGGCTCTGACAAAGGGAAAAGGAATCCTGTTTCATTATGTATACCTCAAACGATTGCACATAAGTTTAATAAAGAATTTGTCACTGCCGGTGACGTGGGCGTACGTCCCGACGGACGCCAATCTCGCCGATCGTCCTTCCCGGACGGTCCTCTCCTAAGTCCTACCGATCACTAAAAAATATATGCCCTCATCACAATTTTTAAGAGCTTCTTCAACGGATAAAGGAATTTCCATAGATCCCGCTGACCTAACCCACTTTTCTCGCCAGAGCTGAACTTCCGCTGAAAGTTGGAATTCAAGTGCGAGTTTATAATCATCTAGATTCTAGGAGCTAGAAGATCGCCATAGTATTTGCAGATATCCTTAATCTTCAATGATAATGAGTTATCATTTAAATCCACTTTTTTAGGCAACAGACAAGTTAGTTCGGATGAAGTCAATGTTTCGATAGAAAACCTTGTTTCCAAATCATTTATCACTGAATCTAACACTGGAATATATATTGATCTTTTGTAGTATTCTTTGGGAGTCAAACATGGAATGTTTGATCTGTACATTTGCTTTTTGCATATAAGAGGAAGATCGATCTTTAAATCTAACCTCGACAAAATCTCGGAAGCTTTGGAGAATATGGCTGAAAATTTATCAATACAGTTGACGCGTTGGTTTTTTAAATTTGAGAGAAGATCGTTAACAAGATTAGAGGCAAAAGTTAAGTCAACAATTTTCTCTTAGAATAATTGACTTAATGGTAAACACAAGTAAAACACTGACACCATTACCCTCCCGTCGGATCCAAAACTGTTGAACTTACTTTCGTCTGTAAAGATTATGTCATACTACAAGCAAAACAAACAATGTATACAAATACTTTTGTGAAAATGAAATCGTTTAATTCATTATATTTAGACGTAATTTATCAGAAACACATGATTATTGGAGTTCCTTCCCATATTTATTGCGTTACTTTGTGTTTTACTTTAACACATTGTATAGAACATGAATATACATTGTATACTTTTTCATAAAATCGAGTAACCTCCATAAATGTTTCAATGTACGACTACTTTTGACAGCCACTGCATAAAAATTACATGTACATATATGCAATTACGATGCCTCAATGAGAATCGTTGTTTCATTCATACTAATATGGATGCTAAATGAAAATTTCGAACGAATAAGTACGTACATATAAGGGATTTTATGTAACAAAAAGTATTAATTTAGCTGAAAGATTATAGGGTCAAGTGGGTAATTGGAGACAAATTTTGTACTTTCCAAAGTAAGTTCTTATCTTTTTTATATATCCCCTTTATCGAGCTTATATTTTCTTACCAGCCATTTTTCTGATCTCTATCATTATATATGGAAGACAATTACGTCTTTTATCCTTAATTTACTATCAAAATAAGTGCGCAGTTTTGCGTTTACAATTACCCCACTATGAAAAGAGGAGTGAGGGTGAATCGATCATTTTTGGGGGTAATTGTGAACAGTTATTTCTAACACTGGATGAGCTAACTGAGTTCTGACTGGGGCAAATGTGAACGACGGGAAGTACTGAACATGGTATGTTGTTAAATGCTCTTTTAAGCTATGTTCACATTTACCCCAATGTTGTGGTTTACATTTGCCCCACATGAAACCCACACGTCATGACATAGGAAACCCCCCAATTAAATACATTTTGAGATGAAGTAGATAACTAGGGACAAAGAATAGTAAAAAATCACAATGTACGAGGTGTTAAATCATTTTTAACCACAAACAAAAATATAATTAGGCTGGTAACATATCTAATAGGTACAACCTATAGTCTTGTATAGCGGCTGTAGTTTATCTGTTAGGGGGCTAGGCAGCCTCAGCAGCGAGATATTGTTCTGAACGGCTGCCTCCACTGTCCGAAAACTTATATGGCTCGCGTGCCCGTCAAAAAGCAGCAATGCTGCATGCCCAGACAATTCTAGTATCTCTCGAGCTCTCTTCACGTGCGGGAGAAATCCGTCAACGAACCAGTTGTATAAGATGGGAAAATCCATTCTCGTCAGAGTCGAATATAAAAGCCTCTTTCCCCAAACTGAGATCTAAATCTTGGGAGTCTTGGCCAACGTTTGATAAAATGAATTATAACATCTGGCTTTATCAAGCCGTAATACCAATCACTGCCAGGCTTTTTTAAAAACTTATTAGGTAGATTGTTTGCAACGATATACTCTTGTATGATTTATAGTAGCTCTGCCTTGTCGCACGGGCAGCCGATTTTCGCTCTAGCAGCCAAACATTCAGCGAGCTGGTCTTCCACCGCTGCTGACAAGGTAGTGGGAGCTCCCGCCTCCATTTTTTCCACTGAAGTGTTCCTACCTTTTATTCGATGGTAGATAACTGCCTTCGGTATATTATAACACTCCTCTGCCTCCCTGAATGTTTTGTTTTTATTGACAAAATCGCTAATTACTCGTAAAAGTTCTTCGATCGTATACCCGGACCACTTCTCTTCCGTTTATATGTACGCTGCATTTCAACACTACAACAACCCAAAGATCATTAGTTAACAACTAAATTGACAGCCCAGAGAGGAAATTTAACTAACTGTTAGAAAACTAAGTATGTTTACATTTACCCCAAAACATAGTTTACAATTACCCCTCTTCTAAAAAAGGGATGGAGGAAATGTAAACTATCTATAACACCCTGAAAACTTGTAAAAACTTATAAAGACACTAAATAATGAAAAGAGGATTAAAAATTATTTAAATAGTGAGTTTGTACGAATTAACTTGCAAATATGAATGGTGAAAATAAAAGAAATGTAAAAAGCACACAATGTAGATCGACCACTTGACGGGAACCGATGAGAGAAATAAGCGGAATTTTTCGTAACCTCACTGATCTGTTACAAACAAAGCGGTGCCGCCACATCTGAAGAAGCCAAGAATCATAAGTTTAATATAATTAGGCACCAAATGCTAACACTGTTTTTTCAGGAAACACCGTTTACGATCACCCCTTGTTCACATTTACCCTATTTGACTTTTGTCAAAGAACTTACCTAACTCGATTAATAAACTTTTCGCCGCAATTGAGGACACAGCACCTCGGGCTCACCACGATCACTTCCAATGGCTTCCAATTTACAACGAAAACGGTGAAAACGGTTAAAACGTGCGAATATGATTTGAATCGCGACGTCAACGAACCACGTGACATTTGGATCGCTTCCCATTGACTCCTCAGACGGTCCTCACTCCGCTATATCAGTGCGGCCCCTGTGCGGAATGCTATGAAGGGACGCCGACGCCACAACGTCACTTGTCCGCCAGGCTGCACGCCATTGGCCCGTTTTGGTTCGGGATGGGGAGGTTCCAATGGGTGTTCCGAGCTTAAACTTTGAGAAGCCTACAGCCGAGGGTCGCTTGCATCTCGCCCCCTGACGACTGTTTCTGGAACTAAACATTTGCGCGCTCGCTCTCTGCGCGTGAAGATCGATTCTCGTCGACTCTCTGGAGGAGGGAAGTTTTTCTAAGCCGTTTCGCCCCTCTAAAAGGAAATTAATTCTTTTTAACTTAAAGTCGGATTGTATTTTCAGATATACTTCCAAAATGTTACCTGCGGAGAATTTATTGGAATTGGAAGTATTAGAGGGAAGAGAATGTTTCCTGTAAATATTTATTTATTTATTTATTCAATCATGTCCAAAAACAGCACAAGGCCTATCACAATGGACGCATAACAAGAAACCAAAGAGTAATTCTAACCACAAACATAACAATGAAACATCTTCACAATATACAGCTACATCTACATAATACCCTGCAAATCACCATACTGGTGGGTGGCAGTGGGTGCAGCTCACCAAAACCTACATAATAACGTCCCTCGTGGAGATCACTCTCCTATTATGATGCCGTATGGTCCCTGGGGAAAACGAGCCCTGATATCTCTCGGGTCTACAGTCGATCTCTCGTATTTTATCCTCGTGATCGTGCCTAACCATGTAAAAAACGCGATCAGAAACAAAATGCTATATCAACCAATTGGCGGAATAATAGTATGAAGAACGCATATATTCCTAAAACGATTACGAATGGTAAGGCTGAGGTTTATCTGAGAAGAGATAGTGAGAAATTAAATGTCGTCGTATTGAACTGCCGCAGCATCCGTAAGAAAATTGCCGATTTTGAGCATATTATTCGTAGTCTAGAAGCCGATGTCGTGATCGGTATAGAGAGTTGGCTCACTGACGAGATTGCAAGTCAGGAGGTATTCCCTCAAGACTATAGAATTTTTAGAAAGGATCGTAGTATCCGGACGGGAGGTGGAGTATTTATAGCAGTCAGCAAGGCATACGAAAGTTTTCCACTACCGGTTAATGACGCCGAAATAGAAAGTGTTTGGTGTGGAGTTAGAGGAAGCGATTACACTATAGCAAATATATGCGCATTTTATAGGCCTCCCAATGCAAGTTTAGAAATTATTCATAATCTCGAGAAACAAGTAGCAACGCTAATATCGAAAAATAAAGAGAGGGCCATTATAATAGGAGGAGACTTCAACTTACCTTCAGTAGACTGAAATCATAATTGCTTTGATCCCGGTGGTAGAGAGCGTAAATCATGCGAAGCACTTATAGAAACCTTCGTTAAAAACTCGTTGTGTCAGCTAGTAAGAAGTCCCACGAGATCGAACAATATATTAGATTTACTCGTAACGAACTACCCCGAGCGTATGAACAAGCTTTCCATAGAGGAAGGAATAAGAGATCATAATGCTGTGTACGTAGAATTTAAGCTAAAAGTGGAGAAACAGGTTAAGGCTAGAAGACGCGTATATATGTACGCCAAAGGAGATTTCTCGAAATTTAGGTGTTTTTTACAGACACAATTCTCTAATTTCTGCGGGGCATCTATAGACGCTAGTAAAGAGGAATTATGGTGCGTGTTCAGGGATATGATGCGAGAGGGTACGGATAATTTCATTCCACATAAGCTTAAACGTGATGGTGCGGAACCAAGATGGTACAACCAGAAAGTTAGATGCGCTCTTAGACGGCAAAGAAAACTTCATGCTCGCTTAAATACCAATTCTTCAAAAGTCACAGAGGTCAGTGATACGGCATCAATACGGAGAGTAACAATGCGAGAAGCATTTAATCATTACAAACACAAAGTTTTGCATAATAATTTGAAAGAAAATCCGAAAGCATTATGGTTGTACGTTAGGGAGGTTCATGGTAGAGGCCCCACCATAGCGTCACTGAGAATGGAGGCACGTGATGTAGTACATGATAGCGCGGAAAAAGCGAATTTGTTAAATGAACACTTTCAGAAAGCGTTTACTTCAGTGAGCAACAAATTTGAGGAACCAGCTTTGAATGATGAGGGAAATTCGATGGAAGATTTGATATTCTCGGAAACAGGTATCGCGCACCAGCTAGAGTCGATTAAGCAAAATAAGTCTCCCGGGCCGGAGGGCATACCCGAGCGTGTGTTGAAAGATCTAGCCTCGGTAATCGCTCCTTACTTGAAAATAATATTCGAAAAATCCGTTGCACATGGTACCGTTCCAAAAGACTGGAAGCTAGCATACGTAACGCCCATCCACAAAGGCGGTGATAAAGAGAACCCCGAAAATTATAGACCGATTTCCTTGACATCATTATCGTTTAACATTCTAGAACATATATTCGTTAGCTCTGTTTTGCGTTATTTAGACGGTCGTTCTTCGCTAAGCAAAAACCAACACCGGTTTCGGAAAGGTAGGTCATGCGACACGCAGCTCGCCCTGTTCGTAAACGATTTGTTACAATGCGGAGAGAAAAACACTCAGGTTGATGCCATTTCCATTGATTGTAAAAAAGCGTTTGACAAAGTACTCCATAATAACTTAATAGGAAAACTAGGAATGTACGGCATAAACCCTCATATCGTGAGTTGGGTAAAAGACTTCCTCTCAAACAGGAAACAGATAGTAGTTATTGATGGGAAATCTTCATACCCGGTAAAAGTCGCATCAGGTGTTCCACAGGAAAGTGTCATAGGTCCACTACTATTCCTGATATATATAAACGATATCTGCTCGGTAGTTCGCTGCAAAATAAGACTTTTCGCAGATGGCACCGTTTTATATAATGAGATAACGAGTCAGGATGACCAAAAATCGCTCCAGGAAGATTTAAACGCCCTTTCTGCATGGTGTCAAGATTGGAAAATCGAAGTTAATCACAGCAAATGTTCCCTATTGAGTTTCTGGAAGAGTAAGAACAATGAATTAGACTCGGAGTACAGAATTGATAGATTGAATATCCAATCTGCAGAGTACGTTAAATATTTAGGAGTCAACATTTGTCGTGATCTATCATGGAATATGCATATTCGAAGGATCGTAGGCGCAGCTAATAAGAAATTGGGCTTCGTAGGCAGAATAGTAAGAAGTAGCACAGAACAGGTAGGAGAAACGTGTTATTTATCATTGGTCAGATCTCAGGTCGAATACGCTTCCAGCATATGGGATCCGTACGAAAACGGACAAATACCTGAGTTAGAAAGAATCCAACGCAGAGCAGCCAGATTCGTAAAGCAAAAATATGAGCAAAAATTAAGCGTCACATCACTCTTGAAGGAGTTGAATTGGATATCGCTAGAGGATCGCAGAATTAGCGCTAGGTTAAGGCTTCTGGAGAAATTTAGGTCGGAAGTTCTCTTAGAGGAGGTCTCAGGAATATTAGAGGCACCTATGTACATGGGCAGGCACGATCACGAGAATAAAATACGTGAGATCGACTGTAGGACCTAGCGATATCGGAGCTCTTTTTTCCCAAGGACCATACGGGATCATAACAGGAGAGTGATTCCCACGAGAGACGTTATTAGGTAGGATTTGGTGTGCTGCACGCCCTGCCACCCACCAGTCTGGTGATTTGCAGGGTATCATGTAGATATAAAAGTAAATAAATATATCTCTCAATATTATAAAATCGTGATGTCAGCATCTAATTTTGTGAATAAGTCGATTAGAAATGAACTTAGAAGCCTGAAATTTCTCAGGATTTCAGTGTTGATGAATCTTTACGTTATGGTTTAAAAAATTTCGAAAAACCTCTTGGGTTCGATTCCAGAGGATGAATGTCGTTTCCCATAAGTTAACACGTAAAAATCAACTTTTTGGTGTGAAGACTCATTCTTTTACTCTTTAAAATATCTTAAAATTACGTTATCGTCACGAAATTTACGCTGAAACTCGCCAAAATGAATGAGGATTCTTATTATTACCGTCGAATACTCAGTCTCATTCTAATTCGCTCATATTTTGAATTCATACTCAAGTTTTGGTATTTTTTTTACCTTTTCCATAATAAGATTCTATGTTACCGGTATTGTTGTCGTCGGTAATTATCGTACATATGCACTTAAATAAAGGCTTCAAGATCGAAAATAAGATTAAAACTTGCTCGAAATGACCGAAGATATGAATTTAATGCAAATAAATCAAGCGTAGTATTCATGTTATTTATATTTTTTATCTATACATATTACTAAAATCATATTTCTGGTTCTCTCTCTCTATCTCTCTCTCTCTCTCTCTCTCTTTAATGGTCTATAACTCAGCCATTTTTAATTCCCGGAAATTTCAGGCCTCAAAGTTTATTTTTTATCGAGTTATTCATCTATTTTTTTAATGTGTTAAAAACCAAACATACACCCTTATAAAACATATTCATTAAACTCACATTCAAAACATATTCCCGTTAAAGTAATCTAAATCGAATATGTACATGGTAGGAATGAAGAAACAGTGAGCAAAGGGGGTGGGGGGTTGACGAGCGCCAGCGAGCAGGGGGACGTGACCCCTAGTATTATTATACATAGTAGTGTAATGCAGGGGTGTCAAACACACGGCCCGCTTACTGGGTAAATCCGGCACGCGTAAGATTCTGAAAATACTTGTAAAATTAAACTATAGTAAATTTTATATTAAATTTTGCAACAAATTAATATTTTCATATTTTTACATTGTCACTTGATTGATGCAACAATCGGCAGTTAGCCGACTACAGCAGTCAAATGTATACGGAACTGTCCGAGCTAAACCGCTTTATTCATATTGATCAACTGATTTCAGTATTCCCTTTTACTTCTTTCAGTATTGTTGAACTAAACAATATCAGTAAAATAAAATTTTATTGTATGATAAATGTTATAATTACATACTACTCATGTCGCTTAAAAGAAAAGTAGATGTTGAATGCCGGGCGTTCTCCGATAAATGGCAACTATCGTATTTTTTCATCGAATCGAACAGAAAGTCATTATGCTTAATTTGTCGGCAAACTGTTGCAGTTATGAAAGAATTCAACATTAAAAGGCATTATGACTCGTGTCATAAATATATCTCAATATTCAAAATATGCGGGAAAACTGCGTGAAGAGAAGTTTGCGGAATTAGAAAAGGCATTGAAATCACACTGCGTTCAAAACTCACGGAAAATAATTTGAATTCGATTCTGAGAATAGCAACCAAACAATCACTGGAACCAAATATTGATAGGCTGGTTGCCGAAAAACGTCAACAAGTTTCCGGGGCAACGATAAATAAATAATTTATTATATTTGCATTTATGTAATTTCTTTTTTATATTTTATATAATTTATTTGGTAAAGATTTGGTTAAACGTGTAATTATGTTTTTGAACGGATGTTGAAGTAAAATTACTTTGATAATATATAAACCATATAAAATGATTAAATAATAATCATTTTTTCATCATATCTAATCCGGCCGCCATGGATGCAATGGTAAGAATTTGGCCCGGATGTCGACCTGAGTTTGACATCCCTGGTGTAATGCCCGTTGAAATATCAACGGAAGAGTTATAGATAGATAAATAGATACGTAGATTATTATTATTTTCATTTAAAATAATTAATATCACACTTTTACATATGAAATATTTTGTCATATACTACATTTCTAGTGAATATTCTGTTGTTGTTGTTGTCTTTAGTTAAACTTAAAATAGTTGCCTCTTTCCCTCCCTCTCCCCCTCCCTCCCTATCACATCCTCTCTCCTACTCCCCCCTCTCTTCTCCTGTACTACCCTCTCACCCCCTCCCTCTCTCCCCCTCCCTCTCGCTCCCCCCTCTACCTCTTCCCCCCCTCTCTCTCGTATTAAAAGCATTCAAACACGTTTATACCTATAAAGATTGAATTAACAATATGATATACAGGTCTAACAATGGAATTGGTAGGCAAGGCAACATCCCGTTAAAATGGCTAAATTTCCTCAAACTGTGTGAATTAAACGCTTTCATTGAGAAATTTCCAACTGTAAGTGGAAAAGGATGAATAAAATAAGAAACTTTATAATTTTTTCTTGAAAACGATTCATATCCGAACATTGTAGGCCAAATATTTCTAATTTTAATCTAAATAAGAATGAAAGCCCGCACGTCGTAAAGCCGATTTTACGTGTTAACTTCTTGTAAATGAAAATTATCCCCTGAAATCGAACCCGGGTCTTTGATCTCGAGTTTGATTAAATAAAACGCTTTGTTATTATATCATAATGCTATCCAGAAAATTTCATCAAATTCGGCTCTGTCATTTGCGAGATATTAAGCCTCAAAAAGCATTACATGACAAAGGGAAAAGTGGCACTTTCTTTTATATTAGTATTATGATTTTACATTTACATTTACATTTACATAAATACCCTGCAAGCCGCTAGAAGCGTTTGGCAGGGGGTGTCACAACACCAAGTGAAGTCTAGCTAATTCCTCTGTTGGATTGTCTTATCGCGTCTGGGAAAAAGGATCGGTAGTATTTCTCTGTTCTAGCGGTAATTTCGAGATATTTTCTCCTGCGCTGTGATCTAACATTACGTTCACTAACACCGATGGGGACGACTATGCCGCGTACGTCTTCAACGAATTCGGAACTTTCAAATTTTTCAAATAGTTTCCTCTTGTATTCAATTCTTCTACTCTTCAACGTCTGCCATTTCAGATCTCTCAATAACTCTGATACACTCGCATCATACCGATATTCTCCTTTTACAAATCTAGCCGCTCTACGCTGAACCATTTCGAGCTCTCTAGTTAGGCCCTCCTCGAAAGGGTCCCAGACGGCGCAACAGTATTCCACGATGGGTCGTATTAGGGAAAAGTATGCGATTTCCTTCACGTTCGAGGGGCATCCCCGCAGGACTCTAGAGGAAAGCCCTTGAATTCTGTTTGCCGATGCTATAACGGATTTGATATGCTCTCTACTAGACAAATTGCTACTGAGAATTACTCCTAGGTATTTGTAGCTATTGACGTATTTTAGCTTTAGTTCAGATATTTGGTACGGGTAACGGTTGAAATTCGTGGAGCGCGTGAAGTTCATTGCGGCGCATTTCTTTATATTCAGATCGAGTTGCCAATCTTTACACCATTTCGTGATAGCCTGAAGGTCCTTTTGCAAATTCTCCTGATCGTGTATGATGATTCACGAGACTCTCAGATATCTTAACAGGAGAGTCAAGCCTGCGAGTAGAAATTGACGGAGACGTTTTGGTGCGTCGCACGCCATGCCGTCTACCAATTAGCCGAAAATATATATTTAATATATTTACAGCAATTATACATGTACGTGATACCCCGGAAGTAAACATATCGGTTGATGGCAAAATGTGCAGTGCTCTACAAAGTTCCTAGTTTTCTTACGTCACGTTATCATATTTTTTATATACTTTTATTGACTTTCATTTGGATCTTGTTTGTCACCAACATTTAGGGTTGCCAACTCACTTCTTTCTAAATTGAAAAATTTCAAAACAAATCGAATTTTGGCTATATATGTATTAGATAATTTTAATAAAAAGACTAAAAAGTATAAAATAAAATAAATAAAAAATTTTTTTTTGGGAATACACTTTTATGTGAATTAAAATGCGCTCAAAAGCAAAAAATAATTTTTTTCTAAATAAATATTGTTATTGAAAATTTTGTATGCTTCATAAAAGTGGATAGCTTTTTTAATCAACCAACTAATTTCTTCTATTATACCAGTATCATTTTCCACAATAAGCCATCCACTTTTATGAAGCATACAAATTTTTCAATAACAGTATTTATCTAGAAAAAAAAATATTATTTGCTTTTGAGTGCATTTTAATTCACATAAAAGTGTATTCCCTAAAAAAATTTTTTTTAATTTGTTTTATTTCTCTTATCGTCCTAGGGCAAAGTTTCACAACCTGGTGCTCAGGAGCGCTCTTTGGCAGTCTGGCCGTGCTCTTATAAGATTCTTCTCAAAGTTTCAAATAACGTAATTGATAACATTTACGTCGATTTGCCTTTATTTATAATCATATCCACTTTTGTAAAAGTGCGGTTGTGCTCGCAAGACGTTCTAAAAGAAAAACATCATGGCGCTCGCCACACGCAAAAAGTTTGGGGACTCCTATCCTAAAGTAATACGCTATATTGCTCCGTCCTACAATCGATCTCGCTGATTAGCGTGATCATGAACATACATTTACATTTACATCAATACCCTGCAAGTCGCTAGAAGCGTTTGGCAGGGGGTGTCACAACACCAAGTGAACTCTAACTGTTGGACCGTCTTATCGCTTCTGGGAAAAAGGATCTGTAGTATTTCTCTGTTCTAGCGATTGTTTCGACATATTTTCTCCTGTACTCTGATCTAACATTACGTTCACTAACACCGATGGGGACGACTATGCCGCGTACGTCTTCAACATAAAGTTCAATTCTTTTACAACTCACCCAATTCTAATGCGTATAGTTTGGGTGAGAGGTTCTCCGCGCTCTCCCTGAATGACGCAATGAAAAATCGACGCGTATACCACGACGAAAATTTATGGACATTTTCAAATGAATTCCTTTGCATGGTTTTCCCCAAGTTCTCCTCTCTTACGACCGATAATTCTCGTCAGTACCAGGCATTTCTAGAGTTCTTCCCAAAATCCCCTCCCTCCCCTCCCTGTCTTGACCTTTCGTAATGCTTTACCTCCATTAGCGACGCTCGGCAGGGAAGGGGTTTTCCTAAAGGACAGGGTAGGAAAGGCTTCGGTCATATTATCGCCGGTTTTAATCGGGGAGGAATTTCTAAATATTCATTCGAAAGGCAAGAGACGCCGAGGAAAAACCCGGAGGTTCATATCGCTTACGCCTTAGGTCATATGTTGTACGAAACTGACGTCGTTCGTATCTTACGTTTCCGAACGACGCATCGCGATATTCTTTCGTTATAAAAGTGCGAACTTCCAAATATCGGGATTTCCATTCCATTTTTCTCATTCCAATGGCGTTTAATATTTTGACTGCTGTGAACGCGTGAAACGTTGTCGTGCCTTCAAAGATACTGACGCGTTAAAACACAACAGAAAACATTTTAAATAATGAACAACAAAGGAAAATATATCGTTTTGTATGAAATAAACTTAAATGTGTTGTAAAAATGTGAATTTTGTATTTAAAAAAGAACAAAGCACCTGCGAGAGAAGATGCCGTCGTACAAGGAAAATACACTAATACATAAGTCCTCAAAACCTGTTTATGATTAAATTGGATTATTAGATTCAACACTAAATTGAAAATACATGCACATGTTTTGATTGCACAAAAATATTTATTTTTCATACTTTGTGTCTTGTAGTTACACAATTAAGTCCTTTAATAGCAATGAAAATACAAATTATACATAGCTCTATTTAACATAAACTTGGACATAGTGGATTTTCATTGTACGTCCATGATATTAGGTAGACTTTGGTGCGCTGCACCCTCTGCTACCCACCAATCTGGTGATTTGCAGGGTAATATGTAGATTTCCTAAACTTAGCGGGTAAAAGTTTAAGAAGAGTGCCTTTTACGGACCGCTTTTAAAAGCCACGTTTCTATTTCATTCGATAAACGTTTATGTATAACCTTTACATATGGAGGGCCACATTCGTTGTTGTGAATGCTTCGGAGGGCCGCATTGGAAATCACGCTAATTCTGGTGGGTCGGATGGGCGTTTAAACCAGAAGTTACCTAGAGATTTTGTTGCCTCATGTTAGTGAAAATCAATTCTAATTTGTCAACTAGCGTTAAAACTCCACCAGAAAAGGTTTTGAGATGATAATACTCACTGAAAAAATATTTAGTTGACTTTGTTAAATTATACCGATCACTTTTTCACCATGGCTTAGCGGGCCGCATAAAACTCTCTCGGAGGCCGCATGAGGCCCGCGGTCCGTAGGTTGCCGACCCCTTATGCATAAAATCCCGTCGGAGGAATCGGAGAAAAAGGTTAATTTCGGATCGGCGATCCGCTCGGGGCCGTCGCGATTCCAGGAAAAAAACGGGATAACTAATTCTCGGAAAAACAATACGAAGCTGTGAACTTTGACGCGGTGTCACTTCATCGACGATTCTCTCGGAAGTTTAATACCACGCGTGTGGTACGACTTTTCAAATAATTTTGCATCTCGAGAAAACTAGCTCCATAGCGAGTTGGATCCTACCGATTAGAAAAAGAAATGAGTTTGCTTTACCATCCAACTTGGGTGTTTTTAAAATTTACATTAATACCCAGAAGGGCGCCAGAATAATATATATTAAAGTGAATTAAATGGAAAACGAGACAAAAATCGTTAATTATTTGTCAAAACAAAAATATTTAGCTTACTTTTAAAGTCCATGTTGATAGATTAGGCTGGATGGATTTTAAATAACTTCATTAGAAATAGAAATGATTGGGTAATTGTTCGGCCATGGAAAATTAAACTTTTAATAAATTATTATATAAATCTTTGCTTAAATTTATTGTGGCATACAATCACGCAATTTTCTATTTTAAAATAAACGCTTCCATGTTGAAAGTCGAGCAGAATTTAGCAGTTCAGCTCAGAGAGTAGAATGAAAATATGCCACCTCCATTTTCGTTCCAAGACAGTCTCTTGAACGACGAGTCGCATTTTTCAAACGGACAAAAATTTTAACCTCTCCATTCCATCGGGAATCCACATCGCCACCTGTCTTTCTCTGAAAGATGGATGAAGATAATGGACAGGATAAGGATGTATGGTGAAACTTGGGGGGGAAAAATGGAAGCAGACCTCTAGGATATTACGTCAAGTAGGAGGATTATAAATGGGGGTGGGTATAGAGCAGGGCCGGCGCTAAGAGTTTCGCCGCACTGTGCAAATGCTGATTTTGCCGCCTCCATCCCAACCCCCTTGCTTCTATAGAACTACATATTTAAATTATATTAATAATGAAGGACTCAATACAAAGTAATATTTTAAATTTTACCTTTTATCAATGAAAAAACAGGCATCACTGCGGGTTACATCTTACAATTAAATGTGAGCAAAGTGAAACGATGGCCAACCTTTCTTCTTGGCACTTTTACAGAAAACATAAACCACATCTCTAAAGCTGTTTCTTTTAATTAAAAATTAACGAAAGAAATCATTCACGAAACACTTGTGAGTTGTACGGAGTAGTTGATGAAAGGACAATATACATATCATAGCATCATGTGAGACGTCAATGTAAAATCAAAGGAAAGTCCTATACTTAACAGATAATGTTTGACAGAAGTTATTTATGACCCCCTCTGATTTTAATTTGGAGAGTTTTTTAAAAGAGCAGAAAAAGATCCAAACTACGGAGCCACAGATCGTTCGGTTTTATTCGAATTCTGTAGCGTAGTGCTTATCAAACAATTTTTCTATGCATTGCATTTGACACTTATTTTTGCCGCCCTGGGCCATGGCATCTTTTGCACCCGCCGGCCCTGGACGGGAGTGGAAATGATTCGAAACAGCAAATAGTCAACTCGGAACGAAGGGAAGAAATTAAATGCCAAAAACCCTGTCGAGTCAAAACTTTTTACTTGTTTATCGAGACGGGTTATTTTTTTTTTTTAGAGTTGAACTAATTTACTGAAGAGTCGAAGTAGACGCGCGTTTGTGCCCACGTCTGCGTGTGTGCCTGTCATGGAGAAAAGGAGAAAGAAAAGGGGTCGGAAAAAGGTAGGGGGTGAAAAATTCCTCGAGGAGGGGCTGCATAGAGGGAGAAAAACGAACCCTATATATTAGGCAGAAAAATTTCTTACTCTCTTATATCTCCGTTGTCGGGCGTGTTAAGAAGGTCGCAGTTTTCGTTATTTTTATTAGAAAATATCTAGTTTTTTTTATCCTACATATAAAGAACTATGGGTCATTTGGCGAATTTTTTCATCGCATCCTTGATCGTGTTCGTCGGAATCGTCAGCATGTCTCAATCGTTGGGTGCGTATTCCGTCCGAATAGCTACGTCTAATATGATTTGGCTTTGATAAATATTTTATTCTGTAAATCGTCTCGTTAATCGGTACAAGCGACACAATGGTATCGGATAAAAATATCGTATTTTCTGCGAGTTCCGGTGGAATAATATTCGGCAGATGTTTACATTTACATCAATACCCTGCAAGCCGCTAGAAGTGTTTGGCAGGGGGTGTCACAACACCAAGTGAAGTCTAGCTAATTCCTCTGTTGGATTGTCTTATCGCGTCTGGGAAAAGGATCGATAGTATTTCTCTGTTCTAGCGGTAATTTCGACATATTTTCTCCTGCACTCTGATCTAACATTACGTTCACTAACACCGATGGGGACGACTATGCCGCGTAGGTCTTCAACGAATTCGGAGCTTTCAAATTTTTCAAATAGTTTCCTTTTGTATTCAATTCTTCTACTCTTCAACGTTTGCCATTTCAGATCTCTCAATAACTCTGATACACTCGCATCATACCGATATTCTTCTTTTACAAATCTAGCTGCTCTACGCTGAACCATTTCGCGCTCTCTAGTTAGGCCCTCCTCGAAAGGGTCCCAGACGGCGCAACAGTATTCCACGATGGGTCGTATTAGGTGCGTTCGTGCGGTGTAGTTGAATATCTTATCACGGCGACCTTCGGTTGTTACTTTTTTTTTAATTTCGCCGAGAGTTGTTCTCGTTTTCCATGTTGGTATTGGTTTTTTTTCTTTCGACGAAAAATGGTTAACGATTCCATAGGAATTGAAAATCGAGACTAGTTTTTTCAAACTCGAAAAATGTCGGTGATAAGGTATGTGTGCAATTGCCTTAACATATTTAAAAGCCCAAAGTGGAAAATGTAAGTTTTATATCAGAAATGGGCAACCTTTTCTGCGTGGCGAGCCACATTGAAAGCTATCACTGGCAGGTCAGATTAGACTTTCAACCTGAATTTAACTACGAGAATCTGAGGTATCATATCGGTGAAAAATCGAGTCTTAAATTAAAAGTTTTCAGGGTTAAAAATTCCAATTTCAAGCGTTAATTGTCGTAATTTGAGTGCATATAAGATTTTTGTGTGTTAAATATAATGGATCTCTTTTTAATAATATCTTACAATTAGTGGATTGCAGGCTTCTCGCTACCGGTGTAGATGATTACGCATTCGAAACGGATCATCTATACCTACTTCCGTGTTTACATTTACATTTACATCAATACCCTGCAAGCCGCTAGAAGCGTTTGGCAGGGGGTGTCACAACACCAAGTGAAGTCTAGCTAGTTCCTCTGTTGGATTGTCTTATAGCATCTGGGAAAAATCGGTAGTATTTCTCTGTTCTAGCGGTAATTTCGACATATTTTCTCCTGCACTGTGTTTACGCCCTGATACATACGCCTATATCCCACTAACTATAGACATTTCATAATCTAAATTATCATTATAAAAGTAAATTTTGATTGGATTTTTATTTCTGGTCGTTAATCGTGAAACTTTTTCTCTTTTCGGAGCTCCCATTCACTAACAAGAGCTAACCCAGCATCCGCAGAAACCGATCCATTCCTCTCTAATAACGATTAATAAATTCTTCTCCAGACGATAAGGACGCCCCGCTTGCAGACTCTTATCGGCTGCTGAACAACGACGACATCGCACACCCGCATTCTTATCTCTACGGGAAACGCTTCAGAAGGTCCGGTGCAAACGCCACGAAAGGGAAAGAAGCGGGTCCGAAGACCGAATCGGACCATACTGCTGAATCGGACCATACTGCTGAAGCACGATCCGACGAGGAAGATGACATTTACGCACGAGTGTCGCCTGTTGAAAACGAAGTGTCTTACGGCGCAAGAAGGGAGATCCTTAAGGTGAGGAGAGGCGTTTTTTTTTCTTCGTAACTTTTTATTTAAAATTTTCAAAAGCAGAATTGTTTTTCACTTTTGCGCTAATCTATTTTTTTTTCTCTCTCCAAAAGGCACCTTGGAGGGACTAAGTGTGAGCGTACCGGATGAAGAATACATCGCAACCGATTTGATTTTTTTTTTAAACGTCGGGTGCAAGACGTCGGGAGGACTGGCCTGGAAGAGGTCGTGTGGAGATACCGCTCGCGTTGAAACGGAAGCCGGTTGTTTTTTTTTAAACGATTTATTGTGTAACTTTGTTCGTTTTTATGCGATACATTTTTTTAATTTAAGCAACAATTTTAGAAATAAAAATCTGAATTTTTAAAAGAAATTTGTCTTAAATTTATTTTGCTCGTTGAGCAAAGGATATACTTTGTCCAAAAGCAAGCTGAAAGATAACCAGGAATGAGAAAGTTAAAAGTCGTAAGCAGAATTGCTGGAGTGTTTTCGAGATGGCTTTAAAAATGTGGTAAATCGGTAAAATCGTGTTATGCATTAGACTCGAGATGTTCAACGGGTTTCTAGCGCTGTATGAAATTGATATGAGGGATGTGAGGCAAAAACATGGTAACACACAAACTTATCTATTTGGAGCTAGGTTGCGTACAGAAAAGAAAAAAAACTTCAATTATGATTTTGTAAATTTATTTGTCATTTGTTGTAGTTCATATTTTGTAACTTGCGTTTATTTCTGATGAAAATATAATTTTGAACGAATAAAATGTCAATTTTCTCAAAACTGCGTGTAGATTACCGCATTTTTGCCTCATAGCCCTCGTATGTATTGTTACATATGCTCACGCTATTATAATTTCGGCACTATTTTTTAAAGACAAATTGATCGGTTGACGGTTTTTTAAACTCAAATTTGCTCTTAATTTAAAGTTTATGTCATCAAGAGCTGATATTAAAAATTAATTTTCTAGTAAAATCAGAACCCTGTTGGAACGCAGCTTTTTAACGTAAAAATAAAAAAACTATTAAAACAAAGCAGGACTTGAATGAAAACTTTCTACTTTCGTATATGCATCCATAATTGTCTTCTAATGTTATTTGGGAGGTCAAAAATTTCTTTTGTGGTCTTATTCAGAAATCCGGGGCTGAAATAGGAGCTACAAAATTGTAAGAAAAGGTCTCCGAATCATATTAGTATCACTTCCTCTGTTTGAGATGGTTGAATTAATGGCTTCATCCAAGTCTTATAATGGAGCTGGTGGATTATTTTAGGAGTTCGTAAAATTACACTGCAGCGAGCGTTTTTTTTTATAACTACTACTAAATCTACTTTCGTTGGAATTAGCAGATTATAAAAGACTAATACTAGTGAACCTCGTGACGATCTTCGCATGATTAACCAAAAAATATACGATGAGCCAGTGAACAAGACTTCAGTTGCGAAGGTCACTTCGTAAAGCAGGAGAGGCATGAAATTAAAGCAAAATTTCGACTCTCCTTGTTCTTGAGCTATTTTCTTCGTTTCCAAGCCTTATCGCGGAGTGAGATCCTAGGTTACGTCACGTGTCGATATGCTTGTTTGTTGTGGCATTTACTCCCCCGAATGCATTCGGTACGCGCAGTTGTTAAGACGACTAGTTTATCTCTTGTTTATTTGCAAGGCACACCACTCTTCTTATCCTTTCTAATGCCATTGAGAAATTTCCTATTTTGCTTCTTTATTCATGACTCGTGTCGTATGGCGCCTGTTTTAGGAATTCGTTTAATCACAATTACCCTGTCTTTTGTAAGATATCAATATAAACAAGTAGAAAATAAATTATATATATATACCTACGATGTACATATTGGATTTAGATTAGTTTAACGGGAATATGTTTTGAGTATGAGTTTAATGAATATATTTTATGAGGGATGTATGTTTGGTTTTTAATAACAAATTAAAAAATTGTTGAATATTTCGATACAAAATAAACTTAAGAGGGCTGAAATTCCCGGAAATTAAAAATGGACGAGTTATAAACCGTTAAAGAGAGAGAGAGAGACAACCAGAAATAGGATTTTAGTACAGTGTGTTGCGATTTTTAGAATCAAGTCGGGAATCCGTTATTTGATTCAATTAAACGGCTGATTCAATAATCCGGAGTCTTTGAGTATTTTAGTTATGGCAAATAAGGAAATGTTAGAATAAGGTTCATATCTATTTCATATATAAAAATTTCATGGTTATGCTAATTTTTGAGAGATATAATGGTATAAGAAAGTTTATAACAAATAAAATTTCAAACATGAATTTCACTTTTCGTGTTATTTTAAAAATAGTTATATAAAATCGTTTGAATTGTGACCTCCTTAAGACGAGGAATCGAGTCATCTTCCATCGGTGTACGTATACTAAGTGGCCGAACTTTCCACCCGTTCTCTCAATTCTAGGTTTTTTTCTTAAGGACAGCTAAAACACGTCTGACTTCTTAAGCAGTAAACACTATACTTCATGGTAATATTCCTCCAATTCTTCATCAACACTTAAATAGTAATTTCGAATGTCAACTACAATGACATCTTCTGTCAATAGGAGCTACAACAATGTCATCTATCGAATTCAATCTACCGAACTCTTCCTCAACTTCCTTCGATTCGGTTTTCATTTCTGGTCGATGTGATGAAAATTCGCTTTTCTGTAACATTTAGCAAGTTTAGGTATACAGCCCTGAATTCATTCATTGCCGCGCGATTCAATAAACCGAAATAAGTGATTCCAATAAGGGGATGTTTTTTAAAACGTTAGATACAAAATGGTTTTGGTTTTCCGGTTTTGATTCAATAAAGCGGCTGATTCAATTAACCACTGATTCTAATAAGCGGAACCCACTGTAATATAGATAAAAAATATAACTAACATGGATACTGCGTTCGATTTATTTGCATGAAATTCATGTCTTCGGTCATTTCGAGCAAGTTTTAGTGTTATTTTCGAACTTTAAGCCTTTAAGTGCATATGTACGGAAATTACCGACGACTACAATACCGGTAACCTTAGAATCTTATTATGGAAAAGGTAAAAAAAAAATACCAAAACTCGAGTATAAATTCAAAATATGAGCGAATTCGAATGAGATTGAGTATTCGACGGTAATAATAAGAATCCTTATTCATTTTGGCGTGTTTCAGCGTAAAATGTCAATAATATAATTTGAAGATATTTTAAAGACTTCAAACCAAAAAGGTGATTTTTTTGTGTTAACTTATGGGAAACGACATTGATCCTCTGGAGTCGACCCCTTACCTTCGAATTTTTTTTAGCCATAACCTAAAGATTCATCAACACCGAAATCCTGAGAAATTTCAGGGTTCTAAGTTTGTTTCAAATCGAGTTAGTTACAAAATTAGAGCGTTACTCGTGACCATGATGGTGACCATTACGATTGTATTATATACTGGGGGTAAGCCCTCTGCTCGCTGGCGCTCGCCAACCCCCCCCCCCCTCCCCCTTTACTCGCTGTTTCTTCGTTCCTTTGTGGATTTACCCACACTAAAGCCCCATATATGAAACATATACTGTCAATATATGTAGATATATGGGTTTATGATATATGAGCGGCCAATATATGTCAAATGTATGAAATAATATATGGAATTACCATATATTTTGTATACATATATTTTACATATATGGGAAATATGAGGATTTAAAATATAATTTTCATCCAGATATGGCTAAATATATGGATTTAAAATATATGAAGATATATTTAGTATTTTATATATTTTTCATGTATGGGGAAATATGTGGGAAAAAAAACATTCCAGATAAGCTAATCTACCCACACTTAAATCCCATATATGGCCAATATATGGGAAGTAATATATTTATACATATATTTTAAAATATATGGATTCTATTAGAAATTGGCCCATTTCATATATATTCACATATATTGAGCCATATATGGGCAATATATGGAAAATAAGTGGAGCCAAGAAAGTACATATATACGTTAAATATATGGATCCATATATGGAGACTATATTATGATGATGGAACCAAGTTAGGATTCTTTGTACTGACTGTGAGACATATTGAAAGTTTATTTTCATTCCCGATATCATGCATAAATAGTTATATACTGTAAGATATATAGTTTACGTTTTGAAGGCATATATTTAGCTATGCGTTAACGAAAAAGTCATTTTTCATATATGGAGAATGTATGAAATATTTCCAAAATTCACATATATTATTCATTATATAAGGGTAAATATACGGATTTCAAATATATATTTATTCAACATGTTTCCCATATATGAAACCAATATGAAATATATTTACATATATTTTTAATCCGTATATGTATCCATATATGGAAGGAAAATATATTTTTTTCCCACATATTTCCCATACATGAAAAATATATAAAATACTAAATATATCTTCATATATTTTAAATCCATATATTTAGCCATATCTGGATGAAAATTATATTTTAAATCCTCATATTTCCCATATATGTAAAATATATGCATACAAAATATATGGTAATTCCATATATTGTTGCATATCATTGATGAAAATGAACGATTTTTCTTACATCGTAGAATTTAAACGTAAAATTTGCTCAAGTTTTAACTTTAGGTGAGAAAAGACGAACAAAATTAAACGGCCCGTTTATTTTCCTTTAAAATGGTCCTAATTTGAACGTCGTAGGTCAATTATTTCCAATTTTAATTTCCAAATGGGTAAAACTCTGCACGTTGAAAATTAAATTTTAGCGTGTAAACTTACAGGCCGAGATATGAGATTCATATGGAATGTAAAACAATCTCCTGGCGTCGAACCCGGAACTTTTTTGAAATTTTTTTATAGCATTCGCTTTTTGAACGTATTCATAGCAATCCTACCGAATTTGGCTGGACTGGCTGAAGAAATGGCCGAGATATGTTGAGATATTTAGCGTTACGAAAAAATGATGACCAAGAGATTTAGCCTTTTATATTATAAGATATAGTCAAATACCCGTTACTACGTAACTTTAAATCAAAAGGCATTTAAAAAATCATGAATTTTCTTTATTAATTTTCAAATATTTCTTTATAAACTACATTGTTTTGTATGTCAGAATGTTTTGTTTTTATTTTGATATTTCTATCATCTCAAAAGTTTTAAATATCGAAAGTATCTACCATTTAAATTTTTAATCAAAATAAAAGAATTTTGATATCGTGCTTACCGGCATTACTATTATAATTATTAGAAATAAAATGTTTTATTATACCTGTGTGTATCTTGAATACTCTTTTCCAAATCGCACTCTTAAATAATTTGACTGAACCAATAACAATCATGTAATCTGTTACATGTGTCCACTTTGATATGTTGTTTTGTTTTACCTATTTGTTATTCAATGTTGCTAGTGACTTGTTTATTTATTTATATGTATGGCACGCCATTGTTTAGTTCACCTATGTGACAAAATTTGTATGATTAGGAAAAGTTTGAAGGCGGACAATGCCTAGGTTGCGGAAGTTAGACATCGCACAAGAGAATTGCTGGCGCGTGTGAGATGTTTTTAGAAATGCAACAAAATCATGACTCACGTTACCTTTTAGCCTTCTAATTGCGCGTCCGAGCGTTATCGAGAAGTGACATTCGTACTAAATTCAGACCCGGATTCCGTGTTCATGTCTTTGTATCAATTTCCTTGGAATCTCGGGAAACCTATAGATTCTTAGGATGACTGCTAACTCAGTTTTAGCGCTTTTTAATTTATAGACGCGCTTATGATTTCGCTCTGTCTATCCGTCTGTGCAAGCAATTAAATCAAAATAGCAAGTAAACTGTAAGAGATATAATGTTTTCAGGGTGTATGCGATCTATGATCATGCCATTTGTTGCATTGCCTAAGAATTGTTTTGTAGAAATCGGTTGGCGGCGGGGGGTGCCTTAAAAATTCAGATTAAGAATATGAGCAAGTGGTTATAGATAGAAAGTTATAATTATTAATTAAGTACCGAAGATTTAGTCAAACAACTCGATGAGATTTTCCGTTGCCATATCAACTCACTCTTCTCCTCTCCTTTCATTTTTTACATCCGTATTCCGGAAACGGAACGGTTTTCACCGCCTCCCATTGTCTCGTTACTTTTATATTAAGAGAAGAGGAGGACTAATTAGACAAACAATGGAAAACAAAGGTTCGCCGGGGAAAGAATAATAACTTGCTAGCGGTGATTTCCAACGGGTTCTTTGGACAAATACGTAATTCACGAACTTCTCCGGTAAGAGAGTGCGTCTCCTTCGCTTTTTTTACATTGGGAACGGCTACGTTCAGCGGTTTGATGCTGTAAGATAGAGATGGAAAAATTAAAGTCCCACACGTGCCGCCGAATGAGTTGCACGTAACTCAGTTTCTACATTTTCTTCCGCCCTCGAAAGGAAATTCAATTATTAACGGCGAGTATTTCAGGCGGGCGTGTAAACTTATTTTCCATGTCACTGCCTTTAATTAAAAGTTTTGGGTTAAGATTTTTTTGCGCAGGCCAAGAATTTTTTCCATGACTGAATGGTTCCAGAGTCGTTTCCTTTCCTTCGCGTTCGTTCTGATAATATATTGTAATTATCTCAATTTATAATGACTTTTATAGTTAACTCTACGAATTAATTCGAAGAAACGTAACTAGATAAATATTGAATGCCTTCCTCGAAGATAAGGTTTACTACGTGTCAATTGAAAAGATTATAACTACATTGGTATAATCTGAGGTATCGAGAATCTAATATATAAAACTAGCTGAACCCGCGCAATGTTTGCGCGGTATATTTTCAATTGATTTATAAAGCAATGAATCCTTTGTGGGATCCTATCATAATAGGGGCTACATCTGTGCGAATTCCTAAGCATGAAATCCAAGATAAATTTAAATTTTTAAGTAGGTATCAATTACATTGCAAAGGTCCTGTCCTTTCGTACTTCCCTGAACTTCTCTGAAGCAAAGACATTGTTCTATTATATCAGTTTCTATTACAAAACGAATAAAAGCCAATCCATGACATTTACCGCTTTTGTCAGTAGACTTGTCAACTTGAATAGCAAAACGTCTATCACTTACCATTCCTGTGACATGTTTTTCTATGTCATTTGACATATCACTAATGTCTCCTAACCGTATCATTAGAAAGAGGTATATTCATTATTTCTTTGGCAGCATCGTCACCTAACATCATTCTAACAATTTCTTTACAGGCAGGAATTATTAAAGTCTCTCCGACTGTATGAGGTTTTTGTTGTTTCGCAATTAATTCTGAAGCAATATAACTTGCCTCTTGGGCCTTATCGAAAGTTGAAAATATTTTCATAAAACTTGTTGACCGTTTACTTTGATCATTCAAAATTCTTTTAAAATATTCTATGCTTTTGTCTGACAAGTGCTCATATTTTCATGTAAAATGACGCTTTAGTCTGCTAGGAACCATAGACATAACTTGTATCTGCAGATAATGCACGTAGGTATTGGATTATCCTCATCTCCGAACCAGGCAAAACCAAAACCTAGGTAAGAGTCACAGTATTGTCTACGTTTGATCTTACAATTAGAAGATATCTTCGGAGAAACATGTGAATGTATCGTCGTCATTGTTTCATCCGATTTCGTTTCATTCACTACAAATTTGTCCATCTTAATAAGGGTAAAAATCCCAGATTAAGAATTCTCGGAAAACTGCAAAAAAGAATGGAAAGAGATACTCAATGAATAAATCAATAAATTAAATAGTACCTCGAATTAATAAAATTTAACTATCGACAAAAAAACTTACTCTAATGTTCTCAAATAAATTCTGAGTTGGCGATTTCTTCCGGAAGGTGTAAGAAGGATTGAAAATCAAAAGTAGTGACGGAAAACCTTATCGTAACTGCATACCTACCAAAACATATGTTAAATAAGATACCACTAGGACTCGAGCAAGACAATGAAGCGCATTGGAAAAGGGAGCTAATTAAAGCATATGAGACGTACTTAGCGTTCCTTAAAGTAAAATTCGAGAACCCACGTTGATGGACGGCGAAATGGAGATCTTCTCTTTAGAACCGGATGTTCAGTAAGATAAACAAAGAAAGAAAGCCACTTATCGCTGAAATAAACCTGCAATTGTTTTGCACTGCAAAATTTAACACTTAGCTCAAATTTGCCAATGAAATCTATGGAGAACGTTCACACACGATGCTGGATAACACAACTCTACGCGCCGAAGTGAAACAAGAAAAATCCTGCGTATCGAAAAATTCAGAGAGTATTCTCGGCCGAAGAAGTCCTTACTTTGTTGAATGTAGAAACAGACTTATTGTGTTCACTTTGTTCAAATTCCACCAAATATTTTCTGGTGGTATTCGGACAAAGTGAACATAATAAGTCTGTTTCTACATAGCATTGTTCTTACTAACAATAAGCTCCAAAATCAGAGAAAATATCCCGCCAATAAATTCTTAGAAACGGGAATGGAAAAACCGAGGGAAATGAGAAACAAGACCTACAGCATAGAGGGAAGAGTATGCACCACTTGGGAGTATTGCGTCACCCCTACACAACCCCACCTCACTAAACTAGACAATTAATTTATTTTATTTACATGATTACATAATTCGCTAAGAACGCCAATGCCTTGCACGTATGCACACATGAAGCTTACATTACCATATTATTTAGTCGCAATCTCAACCACCGGCTGTGGTGTCCGAGTGGTTAAGGAGTTGGACTTGAAATCCAATGGGATTCGCTAAGAACGCCACTGCCTTGCACGTATGCACATATGAAGCTTAAATTACCATATTATTTAGTCGCAATCTCAATCGACAGCTGTGGTGTCCGAGTGTTTAAGGAGTTGGACTTGAAATCCAATGGGTTCTGCCCGCGCAGGTTCGAATCCTGTCCGCAGCGAAAAATTTTTATTTTTAAATTTATAATTAAATGGACAGAATTGTAATAATTGTCGATTTATACTGCCCTTTCGTTGAATTACAAAGTGGGCATTGTTAACAAGTGAACAAAGGTAAATATTATGAAAATTCAGCATTGGAACATCGTGCTGGAACTTCATCGATATCGCGCATAAAAAATACTGACTCGGTTCTTGATTTTTTCAGTTTCGGAAAAGGATGACGGAATATTAGTTCATGTATTTTAAATAAGCGTTCAAAATACACGTCTCCTTAACTGTATACAGGATTTTGAATTATTTTCCGATTATCCAGAACACCTTTGATCCCTATCGGGCAGGTTAATCGGAGTTCAACAATATTTAACAAAAAATGAAAGCTTATATTTATATATGTATATGTTATACGAAATCAAGATTGAAGAACAACGTTTTCCAATAGCCATAAAATGAAGTTAAGGAAATCAGACGCGCGTTTAAGCTGCAAAGCTGGCCTCATCAATGACCTTTCGCCGGTAATAGGTTATAAAAAAGAATATGTGATTATCGTGGCTTTTTGAAAGAAATGTATCAGGCAGAATATACGACCTGATAAGAGACGGTCATCTATGACATAGACGGTATAATCGAAAACTACACGAGGATAGATAGTAGATCTTATCAGAAGTCCGACATACATATATCGGAAGGCAGGACATCGAGGATAAGATCCGCGAGATCGATTGTATGACGGAGCGATACAGAGGATCGTTTTTCCCTAGGACGACAAGGGAACATAATAGAAAGAAGTAATAACGTAGGTAAACTAGGGAACCTTGGTGCCCTGCACCCCCTGCCATCCACCAATAAGGTGACTTGCAGGGTAATTATAGACGTAGATGAATAGTTTGTGGAGCCAAGGGTTTTAACCGAACTGAAATTCGAAAGGTCGCGGTGGGCAGGCAACGAAACGCCAAATGCCCGCGAGATATTTAAACTAGTCGCACACTCAGAAATTCGTATTTAATCTTATAAAAAATATATTTATATATCTGTACGTTTTTTTTAATTTGTTAATACGTACAACGGCCGTAATTTGATGTTTTGGAGAAGATGTCATTTCGTCTTCATCGCTCCTTTGGTCTCATGAATTAATATCGAGCAGGATGATCATTTAAAACTTATCCCAACGGTGTTTCACTCCACAAAGGTCAGTTGTCCCAATTAAAATCCTTTGAGAGTGACGTTTAACCCTTCGCCTTGAGTGTTGGATTTGCGTCGAGGGTTTAACTGGATTCTCATGTAAAATTTTCTGACTCATACGAATCATTTCTCACGCTATGCATGCGGGACTAATTTGGCTCGGTGGATCGAGTTTTAGACGTGTCAAATGTTCGCTTATCATCTGAATGTTTGTCGGAATAATCCCTTTTTAAATTACGAACAGTAAGTTCATATTCCTCAGATCTGCTTATATTGGCCATGTTCGTATTCTAAGTTAGAGCGGCTGGAATTGAATCTGACTTGACTTGGATTCTATGCGTCTGTAGAGAAATGAGACTTTTAGGCTGATGAAATAATGACGAACAGTAAAACTTTGAGAAATTAAATATAAAATACGAATATTCGAAATATCCCTTATTTTTTTTCCTTCGATCATGAAGCAAATACGTTTAGTTAAATCGATATTTAATCATTTAAATTCTGACCAGAGTTAAAAAAACAAAATATATTTGTTTATGGTATGATATAACAGTTTTCCTTCTGAGAGAGTGCTACAGTGCAGTCCTTACAATTCCCAAAAGAAAAATCATAAACTTACGTAAGATGCTTATAAAACTGTTTTCAGCCAACATAACTGGTTTGCTTACAAACTAAAAAAATGCTACGAACGAAGCATAATTCGTTTCATGAAAATACAAGACATTTCGATTATAACCGAACATCCATTTTAATGCAATCAAAAAGCAAATTACCATTTTATTTAGTCGCGAACTCAACCACCAGCTGTCATGTCCTAGTGCTTCAGGAGATGGACTTGAAATCTAATGGGCATTGCCCGCTCAGGTTCGAATTCTGTCCGCAGCGAAAATTTTTTATTTGAGCGGCTAACATTTTAAAATCTATAATTAAATGAACTGAATTGTCCTAACACCCGATTTCGACGCATTTTGTTGAAGATGAACAATCGCTCATTATCAACAACGGTAAAAGAATTTCATGTATTTTAAGTAACATATCTTGGTGAAGTCTTCATAAAATTTAAGATTACTGATCATTAACGGATTTGCAATAAGGCCAAAGTAGACAATGGCCTAGGGGCGGAGGGGTTTTGAAAGCGGCAGGACTCCGGAACGGCGGGATTTCGAGGCGGTCGGGCTTGGCATTGGCCAAATTACAAGACCGTCAATACAGTATATGAAGAAGCACTATAAAGAGGGCTTCCAGTGTGATTTTCAACATTATTGAGGTCGAAGAAGATTAGTTCGAAACCATGAAAGACCATTGGTACCCACCTAAGGAAGCTTGATGCGAGTGTATCAGAGATATTGAGGGATCTGAAATGGCAGACGTTGAAGAGTGGAAGAAATGAATACAAAAGGAAACTATTTGAAAAATTCGAAAGCTCCGAATTCTTTGAAGACGTTCGCGGCATAGTCGTCCCCATCGGTGTTAGTGAACGTAATGTTAGATAGGTGTACAGGAGAAAATATGTCGAAACAATCGCTAGAACAGAGAAATACTACAGATTCTTTTTCCCAGACACGATAAGACAGTCAAACAGAGGAATTAGTTAGAGTTCACTTGGTGTTGTGACACCCCCTGCCAAACGCTTCTGGCGACTTTCAGGGTATTGATGTAAATGTAATAACCATAAATACCAAGAAAAAGAACGGATTTTCCCTCTGGTGTAATATATAAATTAAATCAATTTTAATGAAGTTTTCTTAAGATGGCGGAAAATTAATTCGGCCTAGGGGCGGCAAATTTCCACGGCCAGGCTACTGATTCAAATTTTAATTAAGTGGCTCCTTCAACGTTAGACTCGCTTTAAATAATCTTTGTAAGCATTCGCAGCATTTATTTCAATGTAAACTTTACCGTTTTCGCTCCTAATCCATTGCCCGTTGACTTACATAAATGGAAGAATGGCCATGTCGGAGTTTCCTTATTGACAAAATAATGCAGTTAAAAATTATCACGCCGATTCTCTTTGGATGGCCAATTTTAGTAGAACGGAATCGGTTAACGTCAAACCCATAAGTCAATCCTCTACTTGAAAGGCAACCTACAAACCGGTCATTTATATGAGGCGACCAATTTAAGGCAGTGTTTGCATCGCAAGTTCGCTTTATAACCCAATTATTATTTCTCGAATTCGCAACTTCGCAAATGAATACAACCGGAATGACTTTATAATTCCTCATAATTTTATGCAAAAAATGATCTATTTTACAGCAAAAAATATATTTAACTGCATCAAGAGATTGAGACCAGCAAAATTAACGATTTTTTTTCTAAACGGTGGGAACATCCGTACATTTGGGCTCATGAGCGCCGTCAGAGAGGAATTGGACGGTTTTCCCCCTTTGTATTTTTAACATAAATGTAATTAGTAATGCAATACATGTAGATATTGATATAACTGGCATAAAACTTTTGTGCTTGCCAAATATTTCGCCCCCCCCCCCCTCCCCTTGAGAGAATCCTGTGTGCGTCACAGATCGGAATTTTATGCTTCTTAAATGATTTGGACATCATTTTCTATGGCTTATGAAATAATATCTAAAAGATCATAATTAATAATAATTTAGATTCATCGCCTGCAGTCACGAAGCCTGGTTTCATGACTTACTGTGACAAAATATTAAGCAAATAAGGAAGAGCTCTTTTGTGAGGTATATTTCCTATAAAATAAAATCAAGTAATTATCTTTTAATACTCGCCAATCTATGTAGAGTTACGTCGGGATAGAAATTCATATCCGTCGTCAGTTATTTTTTTTCGAGTTATTTTTTGTATATCCATAAATTAACGTTAGTGTATCGTCCTTCACGCTCTCTGTCAAATTTCAAGTAAACACCACAACAGCGATTATGATTTGTTCACTTATTGATGACGCAAAATAACGAACGATAAAATAGAGCAGCATTCTGCACCTACATCGTACTCTGTAAGTCACCTAAATGATGGATGGCAGGGGGTGCAATGCACCAAATATGCCCTAGCTATTCCCATTTAAGATATTCCTAGTGCAATTCCTACTTGACCTGGGAATGAACGATAATTTGCATCTTTCCGTTATGCAATAGATTCTCACTTGTTTTATAGGTCAATTTCCACTTACGCGGCGCCGCTTTTCTAGAGAATTATTGAGCTCGTCTTATGGCTGAAAACGATCCACTAATAAGCACTTGAGTATTAAGTGCGTATCTTATGGTATTACCAATATCCATAGCTACGTAATGAAACCCCATTTGGGATATATTTAAATTTATACCCTGCAAGCCGCCAGAAGCGTTGGGCAGAGGGTGTCACTGGACCCGCATAAACTCTGATGAAGGGGCGTGCAACCTGTTTACCTGGTGTTCATATATTTGAGTGTCACGAGTCGGCGGGCCGGATTAGAGATTACGTAGGAACTTACTCAAGGGATTATATGCGATTTAGTTCAGAGTGTACGAGAAAATATGTCGAAACAATCGCTAGAACCGAGAAATACTACAGATCTTTTTTCCCAGACGCGACAAGACAGTCCAACAAAGGCATTAGTTAGAGTTCATTTGGTGCTGTGACACCCCCTGACAAACGCTTCTGGCGGCTTGCAGGGTATTAATGTAAATGATTTTAAAATTGAAAAATAAATTTGTAACCATTTGTAGCGTAAAAACTTCGCCAGGCAATGTGTTATGGCAACAATCGAACTTAAAATGTACAAAATTATCTGTAATAAAATGCTCTCGCGGGGCCGTAGGTTGCACGCCACTGCCCTAATACCTCTATTGCCCTGTTTTATCCCGTGTGAGAAAAAAGAGCTGTAGTACTTCTCGGTTTTAGTGACTACACTCCAACCGTGTCCATTGGCGATTCGCCGCGAGTGGATCCTAAAACAAAGAACATTATTTTCAACTCATAACAATCGATTACTTATTGTTAAAACAGGATCTGCTTCCAAAATGCGCCAAACGACTCCCGTAAAAACGATGGAGAAAATATGTCGCCGTTTAGACAAAAATCCATTTCATATTCAAATGTTAAACTTAATTAATTAGCGAGAAAACCGAGAAAACTTCATCGCTAATATTCGCCGAGAAAGCCTAAAATCCTTTTTAAATTAATTATGGTAATTTGGAACTTTTCCGTAAAACTCCCTATTGCAAGCACGAGCAATATCGTTTAATGCAATCCAATCTTGAAAAATCATATGATAATGGGTTGAAGAAATAACAGGACCGACAGACAATTAGAACCGAGGGAGTATATCAAGCATGTTGGGGAAATTCGCGAGGAGAATGGCGTCTTCCCTACCTCCAGGGGAGAGGGTTAACAACGTTGGACTAGGGAATTTCTAGGTAAAAGTGGTTGGGGGGATTAGAGAGGCGGGTTTGAAAGCTATGCTGACGTCAGGGCTCAGTGTAGGCCAATCCTTGGGAGCGGTGGGGGAAGGAGGGAGGTAAAGGGGAAGAAATGCATATAAATATGCCAGCGCAAAGTTTTGCGTTCATTCGGTGACAATCGTTAACCAAGAAGGACTCTGGAAGATTTTGGACATGGCTGGTTACGTGTTTTTCTGCGCTTTGGCGGTCGCTCTCTTCTCTGTCGCATCCTGTGCTCCGGTAGACTCAGGTAAGTTGATTTTTTAAAATATCTTCTTTTTAATTTATTTTCGGCGCATCAATGAGTCGATTTTTTTGTAAATCGTGACTTCCGTGCAAAAAAAAAGTTCAGTTGTTTAGACACCTGTAATTTCATGTAGTTCTGAGTATCGATGGCTTTTTTTTTCAAACGGTTGATCTATGCTTCCCATACCTTGCTACGCGCCTTGGTGGACTGCAGGATATAAATGTTAAATTAATTCCTCTCGTATTTACCATGCGCAAAATTATCCCGTAGTCGGACGAATATCGTAGATTTCTTTCATAATTTTTTTAAAATGAGCGTCGGGTTTCTCAGTGGCATAATATGAATCCCTTGCCTGTTAAAGTGAACGTGGTGCACGTACTTTTTGAGTACTTAATACCTCTGCGAAGTTTAACTTAAAATTATCTTAATTTACAATTGTTTATACGACTTAAACTTCACTTCCACTTCAATTTGTGTTATCGGTTTTTTCCTCCTTAACATGAGTTCTGTTTCCGAAATCAGTTCGTATTTCGTTCCATTTATAACTTTAAAATATGTCTCTGTAAATCCGCATTCATATTTTCAATTTAAAGTTCTCTTTTCTTATAATCCTCATTCTTACATTGCCAATGAAAATTTCCATTTGTAATACATGGCCACTGTTTTCTCTGACGAAATGAGGTTCAGTGGTGCAACCTTTCACTGTTAAAAAGCCATTTGTTTTTGACTTTATTTCATACCAGGCAGGAGGGAAACGCGCTACCCTACCAACGTGTTCTTTTTATATTTTGAAGGACTTATACCAAGTACCGAGGTTTTTAGCAGAATTATTGTGCATAAGCAGGCAGTTGATCGATTTTTATGTAACGTAATGGTCGAAAATCTGTAGTCCGCGATCCGCACTGGGTTGTCGGGGGTGTTTTCTTTTGTTTACGTGGCCCGTGAGAATGAGATCAGTGAAATTTAACAAAACTACAATTTTATATAATTATAATTATTTATGGAAACTTTAAATCTCCGAATTTCTTTAGTTCGACATTTAGAAGATGACTAAAAAATGTTCCCTTCCGGTGTAAATTATTATTTCCCCCGCCTTAAGCATTTGCATTTCGGTATAAGACTAGTGCGGCTCGCAGTGTACAAGGGTGACCGACCCATGAAGTAACGGATCTTTATTTCTATTCACGTTTATGCTAGGCCAACATATGGACGATTTCCTGGTAGTTTGCGTATATTTTTTCCTGCTTCTGCTTGGCTGTACGCATTACTAGCAGTGCCCACTGAAATATGCTACCATGGGCTTTTAATGTGTAAACGAAACAGGCATACGAGCCCAGATAATCCCTTAGCACCCTGCTCTAAATTTTTCGTATCCCTGAAATAGTTTTACAATTTTTTCTTTCTGTGTATAACGCTCTCAGAATCTTTCAATATCTCAGCACTGGAAGGAGTTAGAGATATGAAATTTGGTGGGTTCTTAGATGAGCACATTAACTACTAGAAAATGTTATTACTTTTGCATTAAGTGTCCTAGGTTCGACTCCAGATATCCTTTCGTATTGCCATTTAAAAGCACGGGAAAAAACGATTTTGACCGTGCAGAAATTTTCTCTTTCTCATTAAAATACTTGAATATTAACTTGGAAACTTCAAGCAAAAACTAAAAGACGAATAAAATTCTAAATTATTTTATTGAAGCGGTATTTTATTGTATCTTGCCCTTTAAAATTTTAAAAATACGTAAATGTGGGTACCTTTTGTGATTTTTAACGTTTAATCTAGTATGAGTTGCTATGCAAGCTGTGTTGTTTTGTTATTAATTAATCAAGTCCCTACAATCTTCCAAGGCGTATTTTTCTTGAAAGAAGCAAGCAAGAAGTGTATTCAGTGTTATCAATTAGAATAACCTAGTTAAAGCATTTAACGAAAGGTAAAGTGCACAAAATGTCATCTATTATTACGATATTGACATAAATATTATATAAAAATTAATTTTAGTGTTTTCAGTGTGTTATAATTGTTAATGTTACCCGTCATACGACGGGTTATTATTCTAGTTATAAATAAACGTGATTCTGAATATTGCAATTAACAGTTAATTGATGCTCGTAGTTCTTGTAAATGTTCAGGTATTTCATTACTTTTACTTTCTCAGTTAACTATTTTGTCAATAGGACTGGGCGCGAATGCGACTATTAGCATTAAAACACCATTCCTGCGATACTACTGAATTTATCAGGTAACTTTTAGGAATATTCTTTGCACGTTTACATTAGTATGTACTACACTAGTTGTGCCAAAGAAAACGTATGCACAAACACTGAGGTTCAGTCGCAATTTCTTAAATTGTTCGCATATCCATACCAAAAGTTATTTCATGCACCATTTTTAAATGGTCTCTCATAAAGTACCACCACGAACGTTGTTTTTGTTCAATCGAGGATTTGAACTCGATACCTGTTACTACAGCTTATTAACGAAAACACAGTAAACAAATGGCTAGGCGATTATTATAATTTATGATTGAGTAATTATAAGCTACTGTTATCGGATTGGAAACAGTATTTTCGACCTACACCAGAGGTTCTCAAACTCATTTCACCTTGAGGCCACCTTGGTGTGAATAAAAATTTTTGAAGCCCTGCAAATTCTAAAATTGGCTTAAAATATGATTCAGGAATTTTAGAGGGTATAATAATACCAATGAACCTTAATGGTATCGATTGAGTTCCTTTTTTATTAGATAGCTTAAAATGATTTAGCAACTCGCCTATTGTTTAAATTTTAACTTTAAAACTGTTCTAACTTCGTTATCGTCCCGTTTTAGGCGGCCCGAGAGGGAGGGGAGGGGGGGGGGTGAAACTCATACTTAATGAACACTTATTGAGAGACGGTGGCTTCTCGATGCCGTATGAGGAGGGGCTATCCAGAGGTGGCAGTCGTCTGACAAGGGGAAACTCATTCGTCAAATTACTCGCGTGACTGTCGTTTCAGATGCCATCATAAATACGGAAGAGTTGACAATGCAAATTTCTTTGATTTTTTTAATATCGCATATGACGTTCCGAAAATTTCAAGGAAATGCCCTGCTCATTTACTCTTGTTTCAACTCTTTTCGCAAAAAGACAACCCTAGATGGGATTTGAGCCCATACAGGACATCAGACAACGCTGGCCCTTTCAAGAATTCTATCGTTCTGTTTTCAAATATCTTTCTGTTAAAAATACTTCATTTCCTCTCCATAACATATCACCAAAATCTCTTTCATTTGGTCTTTTGTAGTTAGTCTATCATGCTTCTATTTGCGGAATGTCTTTTGAATCTTTTTGCTAAAATTATATTCTCGCCGTTGAAACCGGTTACCGCGAAAGTGTAGGTCCTCCATAAGCCGAAACGCATAAAATGTTTTAATGATATCATTTTCGTAAGCTTCTTTTTACTTTTTTCATACGTAGTGTACGAGAGGTATTTGCTTGTGAAAGAATAGCATTCGAGATTTCAACGGAAATACACATTTTGAGGTCTCCTTAGTACGTTTAGGCTATTGTCTCGATGATGCGTAACATAATTTTTCATGCCCTCTAACTTCGTAATTTTACAAAATTTTTCGAAGTACATCCTTTAGAACTTCATTCATGCAAATATTTCTTTACTGCTATGGTTATAGCCTATGTGATTTCCTTTTTTTCAAACATTTTTTTCATAGCAGCGGTCGTTTGAGAACTGTTTTGATTTTTCGCCTGAATTTATGTTTAAATACTTCGCTAAGTGTTTATTCCTAAACTATATAAACGATATCAGCTCAATAGCTGGAAGTTTGATTAGGTCTTTCGCGGATGAAACAGACGTTTCTACAGATCATCGTTTTCTCCAAAATAATTTATAATGCTATTTCAACGTGGCGTAAGGAATGGCGGCTCGGAATCAACCAAGCGAATAATTGATTGCGCCGTCTATTTTTGAAAAACCAAAGCTCACTGCACTGTTCGACAGAGTAGGGATTCCCATTTCAGATTTGGTTAAATACTTAGGAAGAATTTTATAGTTGTTTATAGCGATACGTACGCTGCCAAGGGTGATTTAATTGCCCGTCAACATTTCAAAAATCATAGCAATAGCTAACAATTTCCTTTACTTTTTAGTTTTTCAATGAAAACATAGTTAAATGGTTTAAACATTATACAGGCTCATTGTGCATAACTGAGGCCACGTTCAAAACTGACCCTTCACGAAGTTAAAATTTCGTCACCCTACCCAACGCATAATATTATATTGCATGCCTAAATATAATGTCAACATTGCTTCCGTCCTTTCCGGTTCTTTTCAATTGTCTCGATAATGTACAAACATTGTATGCTAAGTTTTATTTGGCGGATGATTAAGGTAAAGTTTCATCTTGAAGATAGCATCTTGACGTTGGATTTATATTTTACTCTTCAAATTCATCATAAAGCTTTTCTTGAATCATAGTTTTTAAAATAAGGCTTGAATCGATCCAGCTTCAAATGGGTTTCTTTCTTTCGACTACAGGTGATCATATTATATTATTTACACGTCAAGAAACGATTAATCTTTCAGGCACAAAATTTCATTGTAGAGGATTTATTTTAATGCATAGAAACATGCCCAAGCCGATTAGAAATGAATCCCACAACCGCATGTCGTGAGGATCAATTACATATTCAGTGCCCGGGGCCCAATCGCCCTCGTGCCTCGCCTCTGATTGTTACTGGTTTTCATTCATTCATTACTTTTTGCGTTTACAGAGCCCAGGTCCACCACCGTCCCGAGGAGGTCCCCTCGCAAAGCCGACCACCATGACCACATCTCTTTGAATGACGCCAAGTCGGATTCCGACGCCGTCGCGAAGCACGGGGGCGGTGCCGCGGCATCCAGTTCGGCGCACGCTAGCGCTGTCTCAATCGAGGGCGACTCTCACAGCCTCCACGCCATAAAGGGCTTGATGAGGGCCACTCGCAGCGCAGACTCCCACGGGCACATCTCTTTGACCGACGCAAAGTCAGACTCCGAAGCCGGAGCGAAGCACGGCGTGGCTTCGGCTTCCAGCTCCGCTCACGCCACCGCAGTTGACGCCGACGGCGATTCCTATGACCTACATGCTGTGAAAGATCTACTGAGGGTCACCCGCAGCGCCGAAGGAAGCATCGATTTGACCGACGCTAAATCGATTTCCGATGCCGCAGCGAAAAAGGACGGCAGTGCAGTGGCCTCTAGCGCGGCGAAGGCAAGCGCGGTCTCTGCCGAGGTCGGACATCACCACTCCTACGACGCCCACCCGAAAGAACATCACGACGTCCACGAGCCTCATGAGGAGCACTACTTACACGAAGAGCATCTTCCTCACGAGAAGGAAGTACATCCTCTTGTGCATGCCGTGAAGGAGCTCATCGCCGTTAGAGATCTGTTGAGACCCACCCGCAGCGCTGATTCTTATAAGAAACTAGACTTCGCCGATGCCGGGTCCGCTTCTGACGCCGTGGCAAAAAAAGGCGTGGCTTCAGCATCCGGATTGGCCCAAGCCACTTCTATCTCTCAACTTGACGACTACAAGACCGTCAGCTTGAAGAACTTGCTCAGAGCTCCGAGGAGTGCCGCTCCTTCCCACGGGCGTCTCGATTTGACCGACGCTAAATCCACCTCCGATGCCGTATCGAAGAAAGGAGTTGCCGCAGCCTCAAGCGCCGCGCATGCCAGCGCCGTTTCCGTCGACGATGGACACCATCATTCCTACGACCACCACGATAAGGGGCATGGCATCCTCAAGCAAGACCCACATAAGAAACATGACGGCAAGAAAAGGCCGCTCGCTCTCCACGGCATGAGAGGCATGTTGAGGTTCATCCGCAGTGCAGACTCTCACAGAAGAATCGATCTGGCCGACGCTTCGTCCACTTCCGACGCCGTATCCAAGAAGGGAGTTGCTGCAGCCTCCAGTGCGGCTCACGCCAGCGCTGTCTCCGTGAATGTCGGCCATTCCTACGATCACCACGATAAAGAACATCACCTCGATAAAGAACATCACCTCGATAAAGAACATCACCACGATAAAGAACATCACCACGATAAAGAACATCACCACGATAAAGAACATCACCACGATAGAGAACATGGCTTCCACGACAAGAAAGAACACCACGACATCATCGAAGTTCTGAAGGAAAATCTAAGGTTCGCCCGGAGCGCAGGCCCTCACGGACACGTGGACTTGGCTGACGCCACATCCACTTCCGACGCCGTATCCAAGAAGGGAGTTGCTGCAGCCTCCAGTGCGGCTCACGCCAGCGCTGTCTCCGTGAATGTCGGCCATTCCTACGATCACCACGATAAAGAACATCACCTCGATAAAGAACATCACCTCGATAAAGAACATCACCACGATAAAGAACATCACCACGATAAAGAACATCACCACGATAAAGAACATCACCACGATAAAGAACATCACCACGATAAAGAACATCACCACGATAGAGAACATGGCTTCCACGACAAGAAAGAACACCACGACATCATCGAAGTTCTGAAGGATAATCTAAGGTTCGCCCGGAGCGCAGGCCCTCACGGACACGTGGACTTGGCTGACGCCACATCCACTTCCGACGCCGTATCCAAGAAGGGAGTTGCTGCAGCCTCCAGTGCGGCTCACGCCAGCGCTGTCTCCGTGAATGTCGGCCATTCCTACGATCACCACGATAAAGAACATCACCACGATAAAGAACATCACCTCGATAAAGAATATCACCACGATAAAGAATATCACCACGATAAAGAACATCACCACGATAAAGAACATCACCACGATAAAGAACATCACCACGATAAAGATCATCACCACGATAGAGAACATGGCTTCCACGACAAGAAAGAACACCACGACATCATCGAAGTTCTGAAGGATAATCTAAGGTTCGCCCGGAGCGCAGGCCCTCACGGACACGTGGACTTGGCTGACGCCACATCCACTTCCGACGCCATATCCGAGGAGGGAGTTGCCGCAGCCTCCAGTGCTGCTCATGCCAGCACCATCTCCGTCCAAGTTGATAACCATCATTCCTACGATAAGCATGACAAGGAACACGAGGAACACGGCAAAGAACACCACGCCCACGAGAAGCCGCACACCACCACAATCGATGTCGTGAAGGAGCTCGTAGGACATTCCTACGATCATCACGATAAGGAGCATGGCATGGACGACAAGGTGCCACATGAACACCGTCTCGAGATGGAGCACCACCAAGAGAAGAAAGGGCCACACAGCACCATCATCCACGTCGTAAAAGGGCTCGTCGCCGTTAAGGATCTGCTGAGGCCTACCCGCAGCGCCGATTCCGAAGAACACCTCTCCTTGACCGACGCTAAATCCACTTCAGACGCCGCATCGAAGAAAGGAGTGGCTGCAGCATCCAGTGCCGCACACGCCAGCGCCGTAAATGTGGATGTGGGGCACGGCCATCCCCACCATCACCACGATAAGGAGCACCATGCCCATGAGAAGAAACCGGAGTCTCTGATCCACGCCGTAAAAGATTTACTGAGAGTCGCCCGCAGTGCGGATTCCTACAAGAAAATCGATTTGGCCGATGCTAAATCGACTTCCGATGCGTTGGTCAAGAAGGGCGTTGCTGTGGCTTCGAGTTCGGCACACGCCAGCGCAGTTTCCGTCAAAGATCACCACTACGGAAAGAAACATCACGATTATAAGAGATGGTAAGGTCTACTCGCAGCGCAGACTCCCACGACGCTAAGTTCCAAAACTGGGGTTTGACTGACGCCGAGTTCCAGAACTTGGGCTAAGAAGGAAGGTTTCCAGAGCTGACCACGCCACCGTTATTTCCTACGAAGTTAGATACGGAAGTCACCATTATGACGACGAGGAAAAGCAGCACGAATAAGAGAAGATGCCGCGTCTAACCTCTCCAGTTAATGGATAATTCGAATTCTCAATTTGTACCTGCTTTTGTGACTTTTTGATATTTTTTTATACCTAATGTGGGCCATTTGTTTTTGTACGTCGATATTTTTATCCGAAGCAATTGTTTTTAATGTGACGCCGGAATTTGTAAGATTTATAAATAAAAGAGTCCTTACAAGATTAAGTTGGAAAGTTTCAATTTCTTGATCTTCCTTAATAGGCACTATCCGTCTGAGCGAATATTCTGATTAATAATGTTTTACGCTTGAATTTTTTGATTAAATTCCGAGAATTTTGCGATTCGATGCGACGCGTAATTTAAAATCCAGCAAATATGTATAAGTCATGAAATGTAACACAATGTAATTCAACTTGATGAAAGATTTTAAGCTATAAATTTTAAGTTCTAAAATATTCGTATTCAAAGTAGATTTGTCGATAAGTACGACGCATATACGAAAGTCGAAGGCTGGAAAAAAGTTCATTCATTTAGGCGTCCTGTGACAAGATTAATATAGTTATGATAACTAATTTAAGAACGTAAATGAAAAATATTCGTTCCCCCAGTACCCGTACTGTTGAAGTAGCAGATTGGAACGATTCTGGAATCGAACTTGGTCCGTTAATCTAGCTGGTGTTTATCCAAGAACCTAAGTACGGTCAACTTGAAAAATACGCTGAAGGATTGATCGAAAAATTTAGGTTCCGAGTATGGAAGGTTTATAAATTAAATTTACTAGTGGCTGCTAGAATAACAGCCATGCTTCTTTCTTCAGATTGCAGTAAAATTCTGTTATATTGAAACTTTTAAGATATAACGGTTGTTTAACGAAAAAATGGCATTTGGATTTTAGATTTTCAAATTTTATAAGAAAATGTTGAAAAACGTCCATAATTGCATATAGATGATAAATGAAATTTACTTTTACTGTTTAGATTTGCTAACTAAAAACATCAAGTAATGCATCCATAATAAAAGCCTTTGTGTTCGGTCACGCTGGGAAAATTTTTCGTCTTAGCTAGCAACCGTATTGCTGTTATCTAAGTGAGAACGTATGGGATCCGTACGAAAAGGGACAAATACTTGAGTTAGAAAGAATCCAACGCAGAGCAGCCAGATTCGTAGAGTTAGAAAGAATCCAACGCAGAGCAGCCAGATTCGTAAAGCAAAAATATGAGCAAAAATTAAGCGTCACGTCACTCTTGAAGGAGTTGAATTGGATACCGCTAGAGGATCGCAGAATTAGCGCTAGGTTAAGGCTTCTGGAGAAATTTAGGTCGGATGTTCTCTTAGAGGAGGTCTCAGGAATATTAGAGGCACCTACGTACATGGGCAGGCACGATCACGAGAATAAAATACGTGAGATCGACTGTAGGACCGAGCGATATCGGAGCTCGTTTTTCCCAAGGACCATACGGGATCATAACAGGAGAGTGATTCCCACGAGAGACGTTATTAGGTAGGTTTTGGTGTGCTGCACCCCCTGCCACCCACCAGTCTGGTGATTTGCAGGGTATCATGTAGATGTATGAGAGTATTACATATTACCTAAATAGCTTAGGTGTTGCATATAATGCTATTTATTTTGTAGTGTAGGTTAAAGTTAAGGCATAGCTAGTGTAGTGTTTATACGCGCGTCAAAAGTATAGTTATCAGCTAAAGTTTGTAGTTTGGAAATACCTATTTCATTTGATGTACACAATTACGCTTTTATTTTGACCATAAAACAACAAAATATTATAGATTGCCCTTTCAACTGTACTTTGCGCTAAGATTTTTTATAAAGATCTAACAATTCCTATCTTCATAACTGAATAATAATAGATCTAAGTGATGCATTAATAAGGATACATCACCTAGATGTATTTTCGATGAAATACAAATTTGTCTGTTTCCTTTTCATTTTCAGATCTACATGATACCCTGCAAATCATCAAACTGTTGGGTGGCAGGGGATGCAGCGCACCAAAACCTACCTAATAACGTCTCTCGTGGGAATCACTCCTATTATGATGCAATAGATGAAGCGCAGGAGTCATGATTCTTGGCGGATCGAATTCATAACGCTACACTTTTTCGTAATAATAAAGATAACAACAGTTAACCATACACTATAGAAACCAGCTACTCTTCTTAAAAGGAAGTTAAAAACGAGTTTAGTATATCGAGAAATTTTCTCGGGTTTCTAGCCGGTTAGAAACCCGAGAAAATTTCTTCATGATCATCCGCCGGGAAAGTTTGAAATCTTTTGAGTTTAGTATACAATGTAAGTATCTGAGAACTGAATAGAATTGATACATATTTGATCTAATAATTCTGAGCTCGAAAGTTTCACATACCATTTTGAGCTTTCCGATTTTACGGAAGTGGTAATCACGTTGGACTTATCCAAGAACATGGCGTGTGAACAATTTCAGATTCTTATGATAGTATGTCTTTATTCGAGTCGAAAACATTATAAAAATCGTTCGCAAGCGCAGGACTCGCTAAAAAAAATTGCAAATTTTTTTCTGCTGAAAATTGATTCCTGTGAAAATTCGTAAAACTGGAGCCATTTATGCCAGCAACTTTTTATAATAAAAAATAATTTTCGGATCGAATTACGGCCACAAATTAATCAATACGGCTCCAGCATAGAAGATCCACGGAGATAAGAGACTGGACCGAGTTACTTTTCGCCCTTCCTAGCAGACGTATTCTAAGGAACTAACAAGAATAAAATCACCGCCATTTAGAAGTAGGTAGGTGCCTGCCACGCACTTCGGCGGATTGTATGGTATACATTGTAAATTGATGCTTAGAATTTATTTTTAAGGTGACGATTACTTAGGATTATTTATACAAAATAATTTGCTTCATTCAGTTTGTGATTAATAAACATTAAAACTGATATTAATTTACTTAACTTATATACAAAGTCATCTTTATTTGTTTTTGTATTTCAAATTGATCTTTCATTGATTATAGCTGTGTAGGTTGCTTTGTATACGCCGAATAGTCAGACTCGAGGTTCTTTTCTCTTGATGATTATTATTATTTTTAGTTTCCCATGAATAGATTTTGCTTCGATAGAAAAGGCTTCACGCTTCTTTATTTTTTTAACACGTTACCTGCGTTAAATTTCTTTCGTGCAGGGAAACTTAAGTAGTAAGATTACTTTTTGGAAAGACTAATATTATACATCTACATAATACCCTAAAAATCATCAGATTGGTGTATGACGGGGAGTGGAGCGCTCCAAAGCCTACCTAGTAACTTCTCTCGCGGGAATTTAATGGCAGACATTGAAGAGTAGAAGAACTGATTACAAAAGGAAACTATTTGAAAAATTCGAAAGCTCCGAATTCGTTGAAGACGTATGCGGCATAGTCGTCCCCATCGGTGTTAGTGAACGTAATGTTAGATCAGAGTACAGGAGAAAATATGTCAGAACAATCGCTAGAACAGAGAAATACTACAGATCCTTTTTCCCATACGCGATAAGACAGTCCAACAGAGGAATTAGTAAGAGTTCACTCGGTGTTGTGACACCCCCTGCCAAACGCTTCTAGTGGTTTGCAGGGTATTGATTTAAATGTAATTGAATCACTCTCCTGTTATGATCCCGTATGGTCCTTGGGATAAACGAACCCTGATATCGCTCGGTCCTACAGTCGATCTCTCGTTCTTTATCCTCATGATCGTGGCTACCCATGTAAGTAGGTGCCTCTAATATTCCTGAGACCTCCTCTAATAGAACTTCCGACCTAAATTTTTCCAGAAGCCTTAACCTAGCGCTAAGTCTGCGGTCCTCTAGCGACAATATTAATAGTGGCTGTACATTTTTTCTCTTCTTATCATAATTCTTACCGATGTTTGGTTTATAATGCACCCCCTGCCATCCACCAATAAGGTGACTCGCAGGGTATTATGTGGATGTAGATAAGTCAAATTTTATAAGAGATTTATCGTCACCTCTCGGCGGCTTATCCATTCTGAATTTGCCACGTAGGGATGTTAATATAAAATGAACGAGACTATAAGATTTTGTTTTTCTTACATTATGATCGAGCCTAGGATATGCCAGCTTTATCAAGCGGATGTAATGATTTTCTGCAACGGAAAATTCGGGCACACTCCTATAGAAGATCTGCTTCGGACAGGAGGCTCCCCGAGTGCGTCATGCGAAGGGTGAGGCGTCGAGAATGGTAAAGGGGGAAAGGTCGATTCACGAATGAGAACGCTTCCTTCAGTCGTTCCTGCATCGACTGTTGTTTATCGGTTCAGGATCAAGTTGAAATATTTTGAGAGAGAGAGGAAGGGAGAGACGATGCACGTCAATCGCTCGCATTTCGCAAACCTAACGCTTGCATTTAGCTTTGGCGTAAATCGGACGGCGAGCCGTATCCTTGGAATCGTAGAACTTTTCAAAATGTACGCGGTGCATTTTCCGACGACTTCCGACCTACCTATTAGTAGTATTAAGGTGGTTGATGTTTTCATCGCCGGTCTGAACATCCTTTTCTCCATTTTATCCCACGTTTACTCGTGAGTTATCTATTTAAACTGGTATTTTCTATGGCTGTGTGTTTCATGTGAGACTGATACTGCCACTCTGTTAGTAGTTTTAATTAATATAACCGATCGATTTTATAACTGTTTTACACGCGAGAAGCTTCATTTCATATCTGTTTTACGAGAATTAATTTGGTAACATTAGAATAGATGTAGAATAGTGATATATGGCACGTATGTTCGCGAACGCAGTCGGAGAAATAGAAAATTAGCGTAGTTTTGAAATATATATTTTGATAGTTTTATCGGAATTCACATAACCCTTGTGACGCCTTCAGATTACTCACTTAACTACGTTTAATCTTCCACTGATTATATTTCTGCCATCTTCTTCAGTAGTAACAGTCGATTTATAATCGATATTCTAAGCCAGTGTTTCTCGAGCTGTTTACAGGCACGGTACCTTTCAGGTCGAATACGCTCCTAGCATATTCTACATCATATTATATGGGACATTAAAAGAAACAGCTAAGCGTGACATCACTGTTGAAGGAGTTGAATTGGATATCGATACTGGATCGCAGACTCACCGTTAGAATTAGGCTTTTTAAGAAATTTAGGACGGATGTTGTTTTCGAGGCCTCTGGAATAATAGAGGCACCTACTTTTACATGAATACCCTGCAAGTCGCCAGAAGCGTTTGGCAGGGGGTGTTAAAGCACCAAATGAGCTCTAACAAATGACTCCGTTGGACTGTCTTATCGCATCTGGGAAGAAAGATTGGCAAATCGACATGAATATAGAGAAATCCGCCGCAATAAATTTCACCCACTCCATGAATTTCAACCGTTACCCATACCAAATATCTGAATTAAAGCTAAAATACGTCAATAGCTACAAATACCTAGGAGTAACTCTCAGTAGCAATTTGTCTAGTAGAGAGCATATCAAAACCGTTATAGCATCGGCAGAGTTCAAGGGCTGTCATCTAGAGACTTGCGGGGATGCCTCTCGAATGTGAAGGAAATCGCATACTTTTCTCTAATCCGACCCCTAGTGGAATACTGTTGTGCCGTCTGGGACCCTTTCGAGGAGGGCCTAACTAGAGAGCTCGAAATGGTTCAGCGTAGAGCGGCTAGATTTGTAAAAGGAGAATATCGGTATGATGCGAGTGTATCAGAGATAATGAGGGATTTGAAATGGAAGACTTTGAAGAGTACAAGAATTGAATACAAAAGGAAACTATTTGAAAAATTCGAAAGTTCCGAATTCTTTGAAGACGTTCGCGGCATAGTCGTCCCCATCGGTGTTAGTGAACGTAATGTTAGATCAGAGTACAGGAGAAAACATGTCGAAACAATCGCTAGAAGAGAGAAATACTACAGATCCTTTTTCCCAGACGCGATAAGACGGTCCAACAGAGGAATTAAAGTTCAATTGGTGTTGTGACACCCCCTGCCAAACGCTTCTGGCGGCTTGCAGGGTATTGATGTAAATATAAATACATATATATGTCTCATTGCACAAAGGAAAATGTTCGACTTCATTTCGTCCACCCAGAAGACATAAAACTAATATTTATCGACTCCGACGGACTAAACAGGAAATAAAAATATCATTTCGCTACATTATGAGATAAATGATGCCTTCAGAAATCAATTTAAAAAATTTCGACTCTATCTTTAAATAGCAAAAATGAAGTAGAGAGGACACTGATCCGATAGAATTTAGGATCTAAAAGAGAGGTATGGCCGGATTAATTTCGGTTCGACAAAGAAAAGCCTCGCCGTGAAATATAACTACGCCCTGCAATGACGACACCATTCTTTTCTATTCATTAACACCTTAGCCGTTTCTAACGGAATAGTGTGTTCTGCTCGAATGACAATAAAGCGGCCGTCGATGTATTTTTACACTCTCCGGCATTTTTCAGATGTTTTTAACTCTTGCTGCCGAAATATTCCCTTTGCAATGAAAAGTTAGAAACATTATCAGTTCCGAAAGGTGAAAAGTTGCGTATTACTGCAGCACTTACGGTTCTGTAGCCTAAGAATAATGAAACCGGAAAGGGGTTATAATGACATCGATGAATACAAAACGGAACGCTTCTTTCCAAATGTGACGATATTAACTGAAGTATGACTATAATTAGGTATTGATTTCAATTTTAAGTCCATTCCGAATGGAATATGAAAACTTTTCGATTTTTTTCACTTGCATGATTACTGGAAAACTAATTTAACATCAATGATCAACTGGTATTCAACGTTAATGTAAACCAGGTTAGGAAAATGAGACTCGAATTTAAATTATTAAGCGCTTTTAGGCGAGCTCGATAATTATTTCCTGAATTGCAATACTCGAAATATTCCTGCGATATCATAATATGAAAGTGAGTGAGATCGTTTAAAAAGAATCATAAAAATTTGGTTTCTCAATACCAACGTCATCGATAAGATAATCTTTACATGAAATACGAATTGTATAAACATCACATAAATCAAACGATGAATAGTTAATTGAGGTAGTTAAGAAGCTTAGCTTACAAATGCAATTTTATCAACCAAAACAGAATAATGGATTGCAGTATTTATTCGAATAAAGGATAGAATTATCACAATTCACAGAGAATAAAACAGCGAAATCACTTTTAGTCGGTTTACATCCACACGGCAAAAAAGAGAGAGCAAGAAAACCTTTGGACGGTTACTATCGTACATTAAGTATATACAGGTATACAAGCCAAGTTTGCACATTTTCACGGAAAATGCCCTCATTACGAGTAGTTTGGTCCGAATATTTGTTTTAAAAAATCACAACACAAGACGTCTATTCTTCTTCGTCAGGCTCTTCTCTGTCGGACTTCTCCTCAATCCAAGGATAAATGAAAGATATCTTGGAACCGCTCCCTTCTGCGATGCCGTAAGCTTTGCGCGGGTTGGAAGACTCGCCGATCTTTCCGTATTTCCCACCGTTGACGCGAGACCACGGGAAATAAAAGTCGGGATAATCGGAAGAACCGTGCTGGTAACTTGGATCCGTGTCGTTCTCTCTGTCGTCCGGCTGGCCATCGGGTGATTCCGAATCGGCTCGGAGGAGCTTTTTCAGAAACATCTCCGCAAAAGTCTCGCTTTCTGGGAGGGACGAATGGAAAATTATTACAGACATTGGAATTTTTTTGTGATATTTAACATTCACTTAACAAATTATTTACTAAATTAAAATTAAATATTTATATAAAAGCAACTTAACAGAGATTTTATAGATGTAGATATGGCTATTTCTCTAGGGTATAATGACACCGTGGGGAAAAAATTGTAATTTTGTCAAAATTATCATAGCTTACGATCTAAAGTTTGAAATAATTAACGCAGCTACGGAGGACACGCAGTTTTTATTAAAATTTTGTCGCCGATACTCGAAAATCATTCACAAATATTGGTCCTACACTCCCGACGGCAAGTTGTTAATTAAAAATAATTAATAATGAAAGCATCAAACTTTTAAGAAGCTTTATAATACTAGGGAAATGAGAATTGAGAAATTTAACGCTTGTTAGACTCACCTTTTGAAAAAGAGACACCGGAGGCGGCCAGGATCACTGTGATGGCGAAAACGATGGTATATGTGTTCATGTCGAGACTTGTACAGCAACTCTTCCAGATGCAAAATGAAATAACCCGGACAGCTCGCATAATGTGCGCACCAACTCCCTCTGTCATCCTCCCCCCCACTCATCGAGCCTCTTACCATATCCTCCTTCCTCCCACTTTCTACCTTCAACCCTCTCCTTTCATCACCTTGCTTCGCTCGGATTCACCACCTATCGTTGCAGAAGTCCTTGGTTCCCAAAAACCTTTCCTATTCGCCCTCAGACCCACCATCCATCGGAGTCGCCTAGGGTGAACGTCAACCACTGCTCGGAACGAATCAGCGAAGGGTCGCTTTGCTAATTACCTCATCCCAAACTCCAAGGGATGAGGAGGGGGTGGGGTTGGGAGTGGGTAAAGGTTCCAAAACTTCGTAATTACATGCCGAGTGAAAAAGGTCGAGGGAATTTCCACCGGGAAAACGTTGGGACTTATGTTAAATTGTAAAGGGAAAAACTCCACCCTTGATCGCGTGAATATCGTGACTTTGGCATCGGCTATTGCAGAGATTTAGATCAGAAGACTTTAACGATGAATTATCAGGCGTAGGACGCCACGATCACACTGACAAGATTCGAGAAATTGATTGTAGGATACAAGGAATCCATCCTCCCTAAGACGATAAGAGAGCATAATAGGAGAATAATATGATAGGTCGGGGATAATCACTCCATGCCACACACCAACTGCGGCGGCTTGCAGGATATTTATTCAGATTCAGATTAGCGAACGAATAGATTGCCGTTTTATTACAGCTACTATGATATTTATTATTATGTTTAAAAATTATGATATGAAATAAATGGAATGCTCCGTGGCTTTGTAACAATCCATAATTTATTTTCTACTATAGCGGTAAATAAGTTGAAGGGTAAAATGTAATTGAATGCGATACAATTCGTATATTGATGAATATATTTGAGTGTATAGCATACTTTTAAGAATCTTTGGGAACTTAAATTTGTATGGATAAATGAGTAAAATTGAATTAATGCGTTAACAAATCTTTCCACTATTAAAAAATTGAAAGTGGGAAATTCTGCCAAATATCTTTAGTAAACGTTAAATTTTGTGACTAATGTGTTCGATGATAGTTACACGACCATGAGCGTTACGCATTGTGGTTTCATTCTTCTTGTATACTTCCTTTCTTTCAGTTTCACACATTTTCGTGTAAATCAAATAATTTCATGAGATTGAAAAAATAACTATCGAGCTCGAATCCAATAGGTAACCCGAGCATATTTCCATACATAAAATACCCATCGAAATGTTTAACTACAATATTCCATCCTGGTGGGTGACAGGAAGTGCAGTACAGTACAAAAAATTAATTGTAGGATATTGATTTTTCGTACTGATTGTAGAGACACAAAGGATCCTTTTTACTTTCTCCATATAGGAGAAAGTATTGCATTCGTGAAAAAAATCGAATTGGAGATTTTGACGGAAATACACGTTTTGTGGTCCTCTGAGTACGTTTTGACTATTTCGCTATGATTTCTGCGTGTGACAAAATTTTGTGGGCGCTCTAACTAAAAAAAACTAATATTCAGGTCAGCAGAAAACTTTACTCTTAAGATTTTATTAGCGAATAAAGATCTGAAAAGGTTTTGACTGAACTGTTCAACCGGAAGTGGTTTTTTTCTTGTCGTTTTTCCTTTTTTTTCTCTAAATATCTCCTTCCAAACTCAATTAACGTAAATATTTGTTTCTATCAAAGTTATAGACAATATAATTTTTTATGTTTTCTTTGAAATATTTTTTCATAAAACCGACACTAGTTTAAGAGATATTTGGAGAAATTTATGTTAAATACGTCGCTAAGTGGTACCACTGTTACCGTTGCTATGATATTCCCGGTATATTCAATATCTTTAAGAATTATCGACATTTGACTCATTCTCTACGGAAAATATTGTAATTTCTATTACGAGCAAAGTTTTATTTTAGTTTAGTTATTTAGTTAGTTGACACAAGCCTAAATAAATAATTCACTCCGATAGTTACATTTACACGAGTACTCTGAAAGTCACCTGAAGCGTTTGGCAGAGGGTGTCACTGTACCACATAAACTCTAACTAATGTCTCTATATCTTATAGCGTCCGGAAAAAAATATCTGCAGTATTTCTCGGTTATAGCGTCTATTTCGACGCATATTCTTATACACTCTTACCTAAACTTACGCTCACTAACACCTATGGGTACAGTTACGCCCTGCCGTAGGGTGGCATACGCAAACGAAGATACGCAACGGACGCCACAAGGAAAAATGTTCGTGTACGAATTATTCCGCCATATTTTTTATTCCGAGATTTAAAAGAGCGTTTTTCGACCGTCGAAGCATATTTAAGGAAACATCAGTCATATAAATACAGCGAACAGTTGTTGACGCACTTAATAGATTCTCTTCATTCGCTTTCGAAACTTTAGGTTGCCATATTTCACGTCCTGGGAGATATTTTTTCCGCCAGCGATGCATGTTTTTGGACGCAGCTGCACATTCTGGCGTTGTCGTTTTTCTGGAATGAAAAATTAGGATTCCCTCTCTGTCTTCGGAGGTCGCAGTAGGGAATTTTCCTCACGCACAGGCTATCCACCCCTTTCTTCCCTCTCTCCCACCCCCTCAAACACCCAACCGCGTTCATCCCGTTCTCCCCCCTCCTTCCTCGGCATTTAAACCCTATCTCCGAAAGTTGGTCTTTTCCCAGATTTCTGGAGATTTTTTTTTTTTACGAAGAAACGCAATGCCTAGTAGAGAGGGCAGGGGGTGCCGTGGCGTAGTGGCGAGGGCGTTGAAATGCTACGCTGAGCATACCCGGTGCGAACCGGGTACGAACCATGCGAAAGTAGGGTTTTTTCAGAGGTTTAGCGGCCCCTTATTTTACATTTACATTTACATCAATACCCTGCAAGCCGCTAGAAGCATTTGGCAGGGGGTGTCACAACACCAAGTGAAGTCTAGCTAATTCCTCTGTTGGATTGTCTTATCACGTCTGGGAAAAAGGATCGGTAGTATTTCTCTGTTCTAGCGGTATTTACATTTACATAAATACCCTGCAAGCCGCTAGAAGCGTTTGGCAGGGGGTGTCACAACACCAAGTGAAGTCTAGCTAATTCCTCTGTTGGATTGTCTTATCGCGTCTGGGAAAAAGGATCGGTAGTATTTCTCTGTTCTAGCGGTAATTTCGACATATTTTCTCCTGCACTGTGATCTAACATTACGTTCACTAACACCGATGGGGACGACTATGCCGCGTACGTCTTCAACGAATTCGGAACTTTCAAATTTTTCAAATATTTTCCTTTTGTATTCAATTCTTCTACTCTTCAACGTCTGCCATTTCAGATCTCTCAATAACTCTGATACACTCGCATCATACCGATATTCTCCTTTTACAAATCTAGCCGCTCTACGCTGAACCATTTCGAGCTCCATAGTTAGACCCTCTTCGAAAGGGTCCCAGACGTGTTTAGAGGAGAACACGCGAATCAGCGCTCCGTCCTTCGGAAGGGACGTAAAGCTGTTGGTCCCCTTGGTGTTTCTCGTTAAGAGTAGGCTAATGCCGGCACCGGGTTTATCTCCTCCCTTGCTTTGTGATTTAGACTAAGAAGCCTACTAAGGCCGGTAGTCGTTTGAAGTCACAAGGTCCCACAATAACAACGACAGTAGAGAGGGTTTTCACGCGAAAGCCATTCAAAAAAATCTACCGAAATATTTACAACTGTTTTCAACCGGTGGACTCAAAGGAACTTTTATGTACACCTAGAAATCACAGCTTTCATTTTCATCCCACATATAAAAAATTTGAATATTCGTCGCGTGAAAAATTTACTGTTACTATTATTCTCCAAAGTGCCGATAGTACGGGAAGCGGCCGTTGGCATGCACTGCTCTAGGTTGCGGATGGTGGCGCATGTTGGCACCAATGACGCCTCGACGTACGGCTCCGATATTGAGTTCCTTTAGTCAAACTCGAAGAGGCGTCAGGACTGCATTAAAGCGATGTATCTTATAGAAGGGCTGCATTAGAATTGCATTTGTTTAATGTGGGCCATATTTGGAAAATTTGATTTTATCTAGAAGATTGGACGTCTGCCTTGCCATAAAAAACAATAATTTTGAAAACGCGTTCTATTCTTCCTCAATGACTATGAAAAACTATTGTTTCCTTTTCATAAAAATAAATAAATTATTGATGTAGAATCTCGAAAGATTTAGTTGAGAAGAAAATTAGGGCCGCAGTAAGGCATGGAGAGAGCCGCATGAGTCCTTCGGGCCGCCAGTTTGACGCCTTCTTGAGGGACTCCAAGGTCGGTCGTGTCAGAGAGGATGCAGGTGCGTTTAACTATCTGAAATTTTGTCCCACGCTGTTTGAATATATTTTTATCCTAGAAGTAACCGTCTTCAAGTAATTCTAACAAAAATCTTAATACACTTTATGTTCTGAAAACTTCGTGCATAATTTCATAATTTTTAGTTCATGAAACTGTATTCGTAGCAACCGATGTAAATAAGATATGCCATAATAACGCAAATGAATTGAATGACTTTTCGCGAGATTTTATTAAGTGAAACGAAATGAATATTCTATGACGAAGACATGATTGTAAATGAGTTATTATTCCCTTCGTGCACATAACGTTTCGTAAGTGAAAATAAATGAATAATTTGAGACGAAAGAATAATGGTAGTATTATAGTAAAACTTCAATTGACAGAGCTCCTAATATGTCATTTTGAACGTCTTTAGACACTATATTAAGCGATTAATGTTTTTAACTTTTTACCCAGATAACTCTTAAATAACGTCATTGATTGTGTATACCAAACTCTCTTGTGAAAACCAATCGGAGGGATGTCAACGAAATAATTGATTAATAAAAATTGAAAGAATATATTATATGCATAGTATGATACAATACGCATTAAATTGAAGCGACTTCTTATGTTTGCATATTGCCACACATCTTTACATTCTCGTCACAGCGCAGCGAAACGGATACCGCGTTAAAAAAAAGTACAGACAGCCGAATCTAGGATATAGGGAAAAATTTTCAATCGCATCATAAAGCGAACTTTTCAATCGGAAGACGCTCGGGAACGCGGTCACGGAATAGTAAGGGCGCGAGAAAAAGAAATACGTGACTACGTCACGTCCAGAAGAGTTTCGGAAACCAACGCGGTCAGTTGAGACCGGTGTTCATTTTTTTCTTATGCTCGTGGTGTGGAGAGGAGATATTCACGTTCAGGAAAAGAAAGACGCGATCACGTTTCACTTCTTTTTTTTTTAATCCTTTCCTCGCGAATCGAATATTTTCCTATAAAAACCAACAATGGAATAATTCACAGGCTTTAGGAGGAAAGACGAATTAAAGACTTCTATCAGTGAAGAAGGATACACAAGAGTCTTAATTGCAACAAAAAGCGATAAAATGTCGAATCGAACGTTTTACTCGTTGAGTGATATCAGTCGTACGAGATTCGTTTTTTAATGGCATCTAAACGTTAGTCTGCTATTCACACAAAATGGGGAAGGAAGGGGATTGATAGCCTATTTATAATCGTCTGGAAAAATGAGATGACGAGACGGGTTGATGTTAAACATTTAAGTCTCTTCGATTATACATTTTATTAGAGTGTCTCTCTCCCCTTTATCAGATTTTTAAAGAGCTATCATCTAAAGAAGCGACAAACATTTTAAAAATATGAGGCTCTTCTTCGCTTTCTTCTAAAAAAAGTATTTCCTTTTATTGCCATCTGCCAATTCCTCCTGCCATTCGCCAATAAAGTGACTTGCAGGATATCATGTAGATTTTGGCGTCACGCATCCCTTGTACATTTGCTAACGAGGATATCGAATGCTTTCTCAATTATTTGTTCGTTCCTGCTGAAAATTATTTCGAGACGTTAAAAATACAAAGATATATTAGGGCAAAAAGGGTGAAAATTTCTATTTATTCACGAAAGAATTATTCTAGGCATATGCGATAGTGTATGTCCGTGCTTGTTCGATTTCGGGAAGTAATATGGTTGTGTTTTATAATATTCCCGCGTTTTGCTAATATGTATTACGAAAGCTCTATTACTTACGGAGATCTTTGTTTCCACTTAAAGCATCTAGCAATATTTTTCTTTACTCTGCAGTAATGAGCGAAAATCGTTTTAGTAAAGGAAAAGAAAAGGAGTAATTTGGTCCCTCACGTTAATTCACCTTTGTTTATCTCGTTTTCCGTTGACGTTCGAGATCTAACAACGAATAATAATTTCTCATCTTTCTTATTGGAGATTTTTATGGTAGCATTAGAAACTCCCGCTTTTGAATCTTGTTTGCTTGCACGAGGTCAAAATATCCGCGAAAAAATAACAGTGATTCATTTAAAGCAAAAAAAGAAAAAAACGTGCCTTGCAAATAGTTCGACTACAACCACTTATGTTATATTTTTCAATTTCATAAATCTACTATTTTTATTAAAGGAACGCTCTCAACCAAAACATCAGAATCTTGAAAAATCATTTCTTCAGTGTAATATATTTTGATGAGAAAATTAAAACTTTTATCGGTATTTTTTCGAGCCCAAAAAAGTCATCTGAGGAAGAAGGCGACATACGTATGTTAATCTTGTTAGAACGCGACTTTTTCAATCGGAAAATTAAACTGAATCATTTTACCGTTGCGTATATTTTTTCTCGTTCCTTATATTCTCATATTTTTTCAAATTCTCACGATTGAACGTGCTTACATAAACAGAAAACCAAGTATTTTTGAGTGATTTATTTGAGTGGCACTATCTTCCTCATCCTCCGACTTGTGCATCCTATATGATAAAGTAAATAGAACTGCTATCGTCTCAATAAGATGACTTGCAGGGTAGATGAACAAATAGTCGCAACATAGTATGTATGTACGTATATCCTGCTTCTCTCTTAATTTTGTGCTTTTAAAAATATACAAACGGAGCCTAACTTAGCGAGCAGTAATCTAAAAAATCTCTGCGACAACAATGTACCCTTTCTTGGAGCTTGTAGATGGCAAAACAAGGTCAAAATTCATGCAGGATACAATGTAATAATATGTCCTTTACCATCCGCTGTGTTTCTAAACTCATGTGATACACTCCCTTCTAAAATAAAGTACTTTTACGTAATATACCGAGACCAGGGCCGGTTTAAGTTAAAAAATACGTGTAAGCGAGGTAAAAATTTGCCGCCCCTCTGGATATCAAAGGCATGAAATAACATTAATGGCATACTAAAAAAAAGAACATAAACTTATTTTACTCTTTTATTTTTTCAAAAAAATATTCAGCTAAATATTTTCAGAAAATAGAAATAAAACATTCACTGACCTTATAGCAAAATTACTATGTAATGATTATATTATATTTTTATATTGCAACTTTACGAACCCACTTTTCTAAAAGGACGAGATTAAGTTTTTTCGGGTTTTTTTCTTTGCAAAGTCATTTATCAGGGATCAGAGAGGGAAGCTACGTGCAAAAGGTAGAGATCCCGAATGTTAAATTGTTGCACAAAGAGACAAACCCCGAGTAATCAAAATCTCTAGTATTGAAGGTTCACTGTATTTAGGGCGGTAAGGTTATTTGAAATTAAAATGCGTAATCCCTAAAAGCACATGAAACTTACTTGTTAGCAGTATAGTTATTGCTTTTGCGTGTATATATTCCGCTAAAGAGGTAAAGGGATGTGCACAGTGTGTCGGCGTGTTTTAGACAATGTAAAACTTTAAAACGTTCATCTTGCCGCCCTTTTTAGGTGACACTTGTAAGCGATAGGTTACGTCGCTTACACCTAGAACCGACCCGTAATGTAAATGACATATCATGGCGTAAAATATAATTTTTTCGCGATGTTTTAAAGTTCTGTGCAATAAACCTTTAAAAAAATGAAAATGTAAAAATCCAAAATATTTATTTCGCCGCCCCTCTGAAGTGGCGCCTGTAAGCGACCGCTTACGTCGCTTACGCCTGAAACCGGCCCTGATCGAGACGATTCGTACACGAGAAAGTTTGCGCAATGTTTTTTGCACAATTTATTTCTCGAATTAAATAAAACTTTTAATCTAAAAATCGGGAAAAAATGGATAATTCCTTAAGGGGCGGTATAAACTGCTTGCACCCGGGCGGCAAATATGCCCGGCGCGGGCCTGGCTATGACGTAACTCATCCAAAATGCCCGTGAAATGATTTCCCCTCTGTCTTTCTCCTCGTCTCTGTCTCTCTCTCTCTCTCCCCCTCGCTCCTACACTTAATTAATGCCCGCTGCGCTGAATTTCATTATGCCTCCAAAGATAGACTATTCTAGAATGAATTCCACTCGTTGCATTTAAAGAGTTATCTAGATTCACTGCAAAGTAACATTCGTTGCGTAGTTTGCTACTTAAAAGGATAAATTAATGCTACAAAAATATTTCGAGGAGGAATTGTAATGCCATGAGATTTTTATGAACATAGAATTTGATACGGAGATAACGGATTTCCTACAAGTTTAGTTAAAAAATGATACAGAAATCAATTTAAAATAAAAAGGAAAACGAAAATTTTCGGCCAAGAAAGAAACTGAAGAAACTTTCCATTTCGAACAAAAGTTATTTATTAGTGGCATGGCTGGGAATACCTTGCCTCACTGACGCACTGGGGAGTATGGAGAAAGAAACGCAGACCCCCTGTTGGTTCCGTCGAAGAAACCTTAAAAGGGTTTCATGGATTAGAAAAGAGGAAATGGGGAGGAAGGGAAGAGGAGAAACTTTCATGGATCTAAAAAATTTCTTTTTGTATTTTGCCCAACATTATCAGCTGGCGTGAGTTGCCAATTATCCTTTGCCGACTGGAATATTTTGCCCAAAAAAATATTAGACGTAGTAAACATATATGATAGGGATAATTTTATTATACATATTATATAATTTTGAAAAAAGCTTAACTTTGAAGGACGTAACCTAATGGTAGGTTTTTACATTGTTTAACCCTAGATTAAGTGTGTTAAATAATCATATCAGAGGTAAAATCTTTTTTATTCTAGTAAGTACTCCAGAACAAAAAAGACTTCGCGAAATAGCAAACAACTTCACAAACAAAGACTAAATGTTTTTGTATGACGCAACGCAAAAAATACAAACTCTTGGTTAATACCTTAACTTCTGGCGGCCTCGTAAAAATTAGATAAATAAACCCTCTTCGGCGTATCTAATAGGTTTTACGCTTGAGTTTGGTTATCTCGAGGGATATATTTCTCCTGGACCGTCATTTGCAGACGCGTAAGCCGAGCACAATTAAGGCAATAAATTTACGGAATAACGAAACGTGAAAATTCAACGGAGGCAGGCGCAGAGGCGAATGAAAAAGTACGGGAAAATGCGTTCTACCTTCAAAAGACGAGAATTATACCGCAAAGAAATTGATTAATATGTGTAAGCTTTCTCGTTATGGCGAAATTTGTCCAAAATTTCTTCAATTAGATTTTTTTCTACAAAACCGTTTTCGACTTCTTGGTGCCGCTTAAAATATTTTACGTGAAATGAAAAACGATAAAAAAAATTTATGCAAAATTTATATTGTATATCCGAATCTGAATTCAAATGTTTTTCTCTTTTAATTCTATGAATCTCGACAGTTAATTTAGATTGAATTTTTGCGCAAAAATATTAACTTGAGTTATTGCAAAAGGTGTTGAAATTGACGTTTAGCAGCCCACCTTTCGGCCGCGGCCACTACTTTGAAAAACCTGTCCTATAGGATGAAGTCAAAAGGAAGCATATCCATCGATTTTCACGCTTGAAGTTTTTTCCCATCAATAATTAGAGTTATTACTAAGGCCTTTCGCTTAAAATGATCACCGTTTACGTCAGGATACGAAGATTTTAATGGATAGTTTGATACATTACAGCCTATGCCACCCAATCTGTAGATATACATCTACATAATACCCCGCAAGTCACAAAATTGGTGGGTGGCAGGAAGTGCAGCGCACCAAAGTCTACCTAATAACTTCTCTCCTGTTATGATCCCGTATGGCCCTTGGGAAAAATGAACCCTGGCAATTGATCCATACTCTTGAAATTGTGGCGTTAAAGAATACTTGTGGATCCGCGATACTCAGAGAATCTCGTTTGGAGCTCCGTCACAATTTACAAAATGGGAAAGCCCTGTTGAATTAAACCTGTTGGCAAACACGCGAACATGACCGCATTCTCGCGCACGGAAACTCCGTAAAAAATACGTTCCCCTCTCTTTCTTCATTTAATATTTCTCGAAACGTCTAGCTTGTATGGAGAAAATGTGCATTTCCTAGGCCGAAGAATTTGAGAGGGGAAGAAGAGAGGGAGAGTGGTAGCGTGGTTGCTAATTGCTACCGACATTTGGGCCTAACTCTCTCTCTCAATCTCTCTCACTCTCTTTCCCTCTCTCGATATCTCTTTCTCTCCCTCTCGACGTAGAAATGGTGACCATTTTGTCCCCGAAGAAGGTCCTCGAGTGAGGAACAGTTTCGAATCGAGAAGGGTAGCGAGGTCCAAAATGTTGAAGGGAGAGAGAGAGAGGTAAAAAAGTAACGGGAAGATATGGTCGCAAATTCATTCTCCCAGTTGGAGTATTGACCGGACGCAAGTGGAGCTGCAAGCGCTCGTTTAATTCGTCTCCCAGACCTCACTTGACGACGATAAAAAAAAAGAAAAAACGATTGCAACTCATTCACGGGTATACTTCTAGAGCAGGCATACCAAACGGCCCTTTTTGGGCCTTACTGCGGCCCGAATGCGAATTTTTCTCTCAACTAAATCGGTTGAGATTTTGTATGAACACTTTATTTTTTTGAAAAGAAGACCAGATCTTTTCTTAGCAATTGAGGTACAATAGAATGCAATTTCTAAATCGTTTCTTATAATAACAAAACAAGCTACCAATATTCTAGATAATCTATTTTGCCAATTTTGACCCTCATTTAAACAACTGTAATCCTTATGCGGCCCTTTTATAGCATACATCACTGCGCTCCCGATGCTTCTTCGAGTTTGAACTCTAGGGCAGGGTTTTTCAAAGTATGGGCCGCAAAACGCTCAGTGAGGGCCTCAAAGAAGGGTCGATCCAAGATATATTTTACGCAAAATTTAAGCTAAATTATTGCCAAGATAATCGATATCAACTAATGGGATTTATGGCCTATTAAATTGTACCCATTTAATTTTAAATAAATCCTTAGAAATTCTTACGTAACAATATTTTATAAGGTATAATTTTGATGGAACGAGTAACATTCTTTTCATTACTATTGAGCCGCGGAGAAATAAGTTTGAAAAACACTGCTCTAGAGCAATGGTTCTCTAACTGGGTGGTTAGGACAGGGGGGCGTAAAAAGATCTGACATTGTATTAAGAGTCGGCCAAGCACTGAAGGGAGCCCGGATGCGAATATCAATGGGGGCCCCACCATATTAATATTTATAGTAATAAAGAACGATTTACGGAGCTCCAATTTAATGTTATAACTTTTACGGAGTTTCTTTGTTAGAAATCAAATTGCAAGTGATTTTTTGTAAAAGTTTTTTGCAAAATTTACACTAGATATTTAAATTTTTGAGAACTTCTGGGGCCCCGCATCCGCCGAATCCCCCCTTTGGCCAGCCCTGATTGTATTTACTGTCCGGTTAACAATCGCAATCCTGAGATCGACAATATGCAGCTGCCGAATTCTATACCTCAAGTGGCTGGGCGTATCTTTTGCGTCTTTCTTTTTCTTAAAGTGGCTATATCAATTGAAGCTGTGGATCCAGTAGGTATTTTTATGAACTTTGATTGAACATGAGATAGAGGGGAGCGCTAACTCACTTTTCATGGGTGAGGGGGGGTGGCTTATTAAAAAAATTGATACAGCTGCTCTGGAGTCTAGATTCTAGAGCAGCTTTTTCTGAGTCCAGAGGAAGTTTCAACTCGGCTCCCGCCCTCTATGCACTCCTTCGTCTTCTTTTCTACATGATACCCTGCAAATCACAAGATTAGTGGGTGGCATGGGGTGCAGCACACCAAAAGCTATCTAATAACGTCCCTCGTGGGAATCACTCTCCTATTATGATCCCGTATGGTCCTTGGGAAAAATGATCCCTGATATCGCTCGGTCTTACAGTCGATCTCTTGTATTTTATCCTCGTGATCGTGCCTGCCCATGTACGTAGGTGCCGCTAATATTCCTGAGACCTCCTCTGAGAGAACATCCGACCTAAATTTCTCCAAAAACCTTAACCTTGCGCTAATTCTGCGGTCCTATAGCGATATCCAATTCAACTCCTTCAAGAATGATGTGACGCTTAATTTTTGCTTTACGAATCTGGCTGCTCTGCGTTGGATTCTTTCTAACTCAAGTAACTGTCCCTTTTCGTACGGATTCCATATGCTGGAAGCGTATTGGTGGGGACCAACGGCTTTACGTCCCTTCCGAAGGACGAAGCGCTGATTCGTGTGCTCTCCTCTAAACACAACTAGGGGACCGCTAATCATCTGAAATAATCCTACTTTCGCAGGATTCGTACCCAGTTCGCACCGGGTATGCTCAGCGTAGCAGGCCAGCGCCCTCGCCACTACGCAACAGCACTCCCCCTTTTTTCTTTTAGACGAGTGTCTCGGAGGGCACCAACATGCTCACACTTGCACACACACACGACGACTACAAAGACTATCATATTTTCAAATAATGCGTTACAGAAATTTAAAAAAACATTAACCTGCCCGTAGATAGCCCGTCATAGCATCGGCGAACAGGGTCCAAGGGCTTTCCTCTAATATGAAGGAAATCGCATACTTTTCCCTAATCCGACCCGTAGTGGAATACTGTTGCGCCGTCTGGGACCCTTTCGAGGAGGGCCTAACTAGGGAGCTCGAAATGATTCAGCGTAGAGCGGCTAGATTTGTAAAGGGAGAATATCGGTATGATGTGAGTGTATCAGAGATCTTGAGTGACCTGAAATGGCAGACGTTGAAGAGTAGAAGAATTGAATACAAAAGGAAACCATTTGAAAAGTTTAAAAGTTCCGAATTCGTTGAAGACGTACGCGGCATAGTTGTACCCCATTAGTGAACGTAATGTTAGATCAGAGCGTAAGAGAAAATATATGGAAACAACCGCTAGAACCGAGAAATACTACAGATCCTTTTTCCCAGATGCTATAAGACAGTCCAACAGAGGCATTCGTTAGAGTTCATTTGGTGCTGCGACACCCCCTGCCAAACGCTTCCGGCGGCTTGCAGGGTATTCATGTAAATTTAAATGTAAATGTAGATTCATCGCGGCGGGACGATAATGCTATATCCCTCGCAATTTCCTATTCGTCTCACATTCGATCCCATCAACCCTATCTATTTTACGTTTCTTCTCAACTCGTCCTCTCAACCCTCCTACGAGTCCCTTTTCGCCCCACCCTGCTCCCCATCCTTCCCCATGTCGAATCCCCTTTCCCTCCTGCATAAAAGTCCCTCTCTCTCTCTTTCCCGTTCTCTCCTCGCGGTGATGACATCACCCGCCGCCACCGCCCTTTCAATTTCGTCTCTTGCCGGATCCGACCCACATCCGACTCGTCGAAATCTTTTCCTCACGGTCAGTAAACACACGTTCCCATCTAGGACCTACTTACATTTTTACTCTCAAAAGGGATCGATATTACGAGAAATCCGGCCAATACCGTAAATAAATTAGAGTTACCGAGCGATGAATAGTGTCAACGTTTGGGATTTCGATAAAAATGGTGAAATATAACGCGATCAGAAAGAAAATGCTATATCAACCAATTGGCGGAAGAACAGTATGAAGAACGCACGTATTCCTAAAACGATTACGAATGGTTTATCTGAAAAGCGATAGTGAGAAATTAAACGTCGTTGTATTGAACTGCCGCAGCATCCGTAGGAAAATTGATGACCAAAAATCGCTCCAGGAAGATTTAAACGCCTTTTCAGCATCGTGTCAAGATTGGAAAATCGAAATTAATGACAGCAAATGTTCCCTGTTGAGTTTCTGGAAGAGTAGGAACAATGAATTAGACTCGGAGTACAGTATTGATAGATTGAATATCCAATCTGCAGAGTACGTTAAATATTTAGGAGTCACCATTTGTCGTGATCTATCGTGGAATATGCATATTCGAAGGATCGTAGGCGCAGCTAATAAGAAATTGGGCTTCATAGGCAGAATAGTAAGAAGTAGCACAGAACAGGTACGAGAAAAGTGTTATTTATCATTGGTCAGATCTCAGGTCGAATACGCTTCCAGCATATGGGATCCGTACGAAAAGGGACAAATACTTGAGTTAGAAAGAATCCAACGCAGAGCAGCCAGATTCGTAAAGCAAAAATATGAGTAAAAATTAAGCGTCACATCACTCTTGAAGGAGTTGAATTGGATATCGCTAGAGGATCGCAGAATTTTGGAGAAATTTAGGTCGGAAGCTCTCTTAGAGGAGGTCTCAGGAATATTAGAGGCACCTACTACATGGGCAGGCACGATCACGAGTATAAAATACAAGGTCCATACGGGATCATAATAGGAGTGTGATTCCCACGATGGACGTTATTAGGTAGGTTTTGGTGCGCTGCACCCCCTGCCACCCACCAGTCTCGTGATTTTCAGGGTATCATGTTGATGTAGATGCGAGAGTTACTTTTTTCCCGTAAGAAGGAAGGGGAAAATATGGTATATTTCGACAAATAAATCCATGCGAGAAGGGAATGAATATAATATGGTACAATTCACCAGGAAGGTGGGTGGCAGGACGTGTGGTGAACATATCTACGTCTACAAAAATACCCCGGAAGTCGCCTTCTTGGCGGATGGCAGGGGCTGCAGTGCACCAAGTTTCCCTAGTTTACCCACGTTATCTCTTCCTATTATGTCCCTTATCGTCCTTGAGAAAAACGATCCACTGTATCGCTCCGTCATAAAATCGATCTCGCTCTTCTTATCTTTGCTATCCCGCTTCCGATATAAGTCGGACTTCTGAGAAGATCGACTATCTCTCGGACATATATTTATCTAGCAGATTACATCAAGCCTAAAGAGAAATTATGATTGTAAACAGTAAACAAAGTGTAACTACATTAATAGAAAATCTTAAATGGGCCTCGTTAGAGGTACGTAGACTGCAAGCTAGATTTAATTTTCTAGAAAAGTATATGTCTGAGGGATTAGCGGATGAGTTAGTCGATGTTATGAGAAGTCAGACATACGTATCGGAAGGCAGGACAGCAAAGATAATATCCGCGAGATACAGAGGATCGTCTTTCCCTAGGACGATAAGGGATCATAATAGGAAGACCTTAGGAGGGTAAACTGGAGGATCTTGGTGCATTGCATCCCCTGCCAACCACCAATAAGGTGACTTGCAGAGTATTATGTAGATGTATCGTGCTTTTTTACCATCAGCAATTTTTGCCTCGTGACTTGAGTTCATTTCCTACATAAAAAATTACTGGGCGTTATTTTCCAAGCTAAGAGTAAACTGCGAAATTATTGCGCAAAAGACTATAAGTAGGTCGAAAGAAATTTTGTGATTTGAACAAACGCACACGCATTCTGGCACGTGTAGGTTATGGAAGCTCCTCTTTAGTCTGTTGTAGAGGGGTGAGTTTCAACCATGTTCTCTATGGACCCGTATTCGGATTTTCACCATGCCGTTGGCGTTGTAAAAATAAATCCGAGGATGAGGGTTCCTCTCCCTTTCCTTAGAGGGTGGAAGGACTTTCGAGAGAGAGGAAATCCGAGGGATGCGTTAGGAATTCTAATACATCGAATGGAAGGGTACGAAAAGAGGGTGGTTGAGTCGTCGAGGATCTGCCTAAACAGACAGAACGAACGCGAAGTGCTACAAAGATCCTTATGTCGTGATGCGAGAAGATTGTGCGCGAGTTTCTTTTTTATTTATTTTAAATAGCTCATAAGTGGCCGTCATCGTCCTTATACAATAAGCAAAATAATGATTAAAAAAACGATCACATAAAACCGTGCACTCGGCAGGATCCGAACCAGCGACCCAAGCACACAAACAGCCCCTCTAACAAACTCGGAATTTAGAATTACGTTATTTACCTTGCAACAGAGCCCTGCATCGGGTGGACGAACCCGAACCTGTGGCCGACACGATACTATCCGGTTCGAGTAAGGATTTTAAAATTTCTGGTCACCCGAACAATATATAGGAAAATTTTTTTATTGACATGGAACGATGAATTAGATATTTAAGGAGAAGAAAGGCATCAATTTGAATTTTCTTATTTTATTTCATGTTTTTTTTTTCAAATTCTGGGAACGGTGACCTGTTTCATTCGTTTTACGACCTGTCAGTATGTCAGGTCCGGGTGGAGAGTCGGGTTCGGGTACAGAGGAAAATATATTTTCGGGTTAAAAAAAAATTTGAGTTACAGGGCTCTGCCCGGCAATGACGCTAGTAGCGTTTGGCAGGCGGTTCCACTACACAACGTTTACACTCTAATTAGTTGGATATGCTTCATCTATGAAGGTTTTTTCAGTTATATCATTATTGCCCGCTGAGGCATTTTGCATGTCTTTCGTGGTTTCGTAAACGCCCATCGAACGCTTACATTAACATTTATAAATTGAAGCTTTTTATTTTAAAAGTTGTTGATAAAAGTAAGAATTTTGTACATGTTAAATCAGATGAAGTTACAGTTCCTTCATTATGAAAGCTGACAAAAGTTTAAAGCGTCCTTGCGACGCTATAGGTAATTGTTTAAAAAAATAAATCTTTCGTATTAACGATATCCTTTTATTTATCAATTAATTTAGTTCGTCATTACGGAATTTAAATTTCGTATCGCTAGGCTAATTGTAAGAAATGTGGAGACCCAAACGAAAGACGCGATCTCGGCGACAAAACAGAGAGAGAGGAAGAGATACAAAAAAGTTAAAAAAATCAACAAATTAAATTAAGACGATCATTACTTTTCATTTGTCACCAAGACTCCAGCATTTTTAATTCAAAACTTTTCGGTTTGCAAACGGGAGACAATCTCAGAGAAAGAAAAAATCGTCCAAACCAGCAAATTAAATTAAAACGAACCGTCATTAGTTTGAATTTGTTACTCACGTTCCGGCGTTTTTAGTCCGCAATTTCAACGCGTTCCTCTCTTCGCCAGGCACTCTATTGAGTTTGTGTTTAATAATAGCAATGAGCACGAGGGGCGTAGTAAAACAAAATATGAATGAATGAAAAAATCCCCTTTATCATATTCAGTATCGTTAATGTTTTACCACATCGCTGTAATCTACGTCCGTGATGTTGAAAATTCGGCTCGCTATGAGTTTAGCATTTAAAGGGAAAATATTACACAAAATGAAAACGGAAAATTATAAAAGCAATGTAATTTGTCTTTACTCCTCTATTCCCATAATAGATAAATACGCGTCGACAAATCAGGTAATACTGATCAACAACTAAACTTTAAGTTTCCTATAATTACTCTTCAACTCTATTTTTAATGGGTTTGGACCGCGAAGAGGGCGGAAGTGGTCAGTGTGGATTGCGATGAGTGCAGCAATGGTCCATGTCAGGGTTTTTAACGTTTTTCCTCCGAGACCCAATAATAATAAAAAATATACGTTATTCTGCCTACCAAAATTCTACATTATAAAATATTTTATGTAGGAATTTCTAAGGATACATTTAAAATCAAATCGATACAATTTAACCTTTAAATCCCATTAGTGGATTTCGATTAAATTAGCAGCAATTTAGACTAAATTTAGCTTCAAAATATCTTGGATCGACCCATCATTAAGGCCCTTATTGTACGTTTTGCGGCCCATCGTTGCAACGCGTTCGGCCGTTTGCTATACTTTGAAAAAACCCTTGCATATGTGGCCCTCGAGCCGAATGGTTTGGCCACCACTACGGTAAAAGGAATTTTATCCCATACATTTTAACGCATACTAAAAATAAGATATGAAAATATTCTTTACGGACCAATTATCGACCAACAAAGTTCATCCTTATCGAGAGAAATTCCAATTCCATTTTTAATGAACGAAAAATCAAGAAAAAAAGGGTAGAAGCTTGTTTACATTTTCCCGCTCATTTCCGTGCCATAACGAAAATAAATGTAAACATTTCGGTCGACGTTAACGTTCTTATATGCCTCCGATTCCGGAAGTTTTGACGTGTGATCTTTGCTGCCAAATGTAGTGCAAAGAGGACAAAATTACGACGATAAATCACATTCGCCGAAGACAAAAGAGCGATAAATATAAGAGAAGATGAAGGAGACATCCATCCAGAACATTCAGAAAAAACTTATAAGGTTTTAGAGGCGGATTTATCGAGTCTCTTTTTCAGAGCAAAATCTTATATTTCGTAATTTCGCGTTAAAAAAATGCAAATTCTTTGTGTAAACCGCTTGACGATATGCGTTAATTTCACTGAAACTATTGTAACTCTAGGGGAAAATCATGCTTATTGAAATCAAAAGGAAGGATGGAACAACGAATTTATTCCCCGATGTATATGTTGGCATAATTATTACAACGGGAATGTTTGGAAACAATTCATTTCTTAAAGACTTACTTGTCCGGTCGATGACTTTTCAAGCGAGTTTCCACCAAATCTTGTAAATTATTGCCAGATGAAATTTTATGTACTTTTATTACACCACTTTGTCAACTTATGTTTACAGATAATATAAGTCGTTCCAAAAAATAATATCATGCCCTTAAACTTTACCAAGGTTTCCACTGTGTTCAACCACATTTTTTAAAGATGATTCGCATACAATCGAATTCGTTTTTATTTTAACTTCATAAGCAGTGGAGAAAAAGAGTGATTTGAGAACGAATAATAGCAATGACACCAGTTTAGAACCTTTTGACGAACAAAATTTGAATTCTCGAATAAATCTGAACGAACGCCTGGTAAAATCATTTTAAACTGATACATCGGCAAAGCTCTGGGGATGAGAAACGAATAAAATAATATTTTTTAGGTTAAAGCTCTCATCCACTCCAAAAAAATCTGATGTGGCGAACACATGACTTTCTCCTTATTTGGGGTAGGTATAGATATTTAAATTATTATGAATAGCATTATGAGGCAAAATTATCATTTCGTATCGTAAAAGAATACAGTCGTCCTTATTACCGTAAATTATATTTTGAATATGTTTACAGAATTCAGTGATAGATGGTATTGGCGCTGTATACTCGAAATTAAGAAAAAGTTGAATATCTCCGAAATGGATTGTTCTACGAAAATTTGTTTAAAACAAAACCTGGAAGAAATATTATTCTCTACAACATTGGTCCTCACGAAGATTACCAATAACGACATTTTTAAGGAGATATTTGACGGAAACCGAAAAAAGATTATTTATAAATAATTCCTAAACAATAACTGCTATGGAAAATTGTTTGAAATAAAAGATGTAGGAAATTAAATTTTCTACATTTATTGTGATGGTCAATGTATACAATAATGAAGTATTATCGAAGAAATATCGCAAAAACCGAATCGAGTTTCCACTAAACCTCGACTTTCGGTTAACCGGTATTGTCCAAAAACTAATCAGTTCTTTGTGCTCATGCAAAAGTGTTATATATGAATTTTGGTATTAATATGACAAGTTCTTTTTGGGTTAGAGCGCCCACAATCACATACATCCATACACACACACACACACGCGCGCGCGCACGCACGCACACGCGCGCACACACACACACACACACACAGACATCATTCCGAAAATAGTCTAAACGTGTTCTAGGGACCTCAAAACGTGTATATTCGTTGAAATCTCGAAGTCGATTTTTTTCATGAACACAATACTTTCCCATTACTAAGTATGGAGAAAGTAAAAAGCATTGTTAACGTACTTAAAATTATGACAAAAAGGATGCGGTCGTAAAAATTTTGTAAGGAAACAAAAATAAATGAACAGCAGCCCGGCAAACAAACAGCCGCGAGTTTTTACTTTCTCCATACGTAGTATAGGGAAAGTATTGTGATCACATATTTCTGTAAACATATTCAAAATATAATTTACGGCAATAAGGCGACTGTATTCTTTTACGATATGAAATGATAATTTTGCCTCATGATGCTATTCATAATAATTTAAATATCCATACCCCAAATATGGAGAAAGTCATGTGTTGGCCACATCAGATTTTTTTTCCTTGCGTCTCTCTTTCCTTCCCTTACTTAAGATTCAATCTCCGCATCAAACGACTTGTGCGCTCTTCTACTATAGAGGCAGGAGGGGGGGGGGGGATATGCCGAGACGAGGGTTCGGAGTCTAAACATTCAGGACAGGAAAGATTAAAGTGGCGATAAAAATGGAGGAAGGGAAATAACAACGAAGGAGAATAGGATGACTTTCAGAGGAGAGAGAGAGAACGCCGAAGGTTACGAGGGAAAGAAGACGAAGAGAAGTTAAAAGATAAATGTCTACAAAATGGACGAATGGACGACAAGGGTGATTGGGAGACAACGAAATATTAAAGGGAAAAGTAGAGTGTAAGCAAGTGAAGGAAAATTGTGGCAGAAGAAAACTCGAAAGCCCATAATTAGAAATGTCGAGTGAAAGTTTTATTTACACTTCCCCGGTTCGCGTTTATATATGTTAAAATTAATATATTTAACTCGAAGTTTCGATAAATTCAACCTTTTCTGTCTTCCCTCGAGGTTCGACCGTAAAAGGTGAGGTGGATGCCCATGCTTACAATGGTAAGTTAATACATGAGTTTATTAATTACGCGGGTTAATATCGTACTAATTTGCGGAAGCCTATCTTCCCGAAAATTATTCGTTAAAACCGCACAATCATGGCCGGCACAAATAAAAAAAGTTATGATGCACAACCTAACCAAAGTTACTCTAGGAAAACATATAAATAAACGAGCGCCGCTCACAATCGCAAAATTTAATAAATCGGTAAAATGGGAACATGTGCAAACATGGGAGGATGAACTATTGAAAGCGAGTGGAAAGGGGAATAAATAAGTAAGACGAATTTAAATAGCTTTACTGTAAAAACCTGTATTATTATTAAGATTACTCTTATAAGGGAAACTTTCAAGTTATGTACAGAAGAAATGGTGAAGGAGATGTAGTGAAATAGAAGCAAATAATTTACAATAGCGTGATTACTCTGCAAATAGCAAAAAACGTTATGACTAACGTTATAACTAAAAGAAACGTTATAACAATATATAAGTGGAATATGGATAAGAATAGATGAGGTAAAAATGAGTTTTGATGGAAGAAAAACTCGGGATAGTTAGTAGCAGAATGCCTAATGCTATGTACAATAGAAGCCGGCGGTTAATAATCGATGCGCATTTTTTTCCAAACCAGCTTTTTAAAGGAAAACAATGCTTTAATTTCCGGAGGACCGATACACGTGGCGAATTTTCTATAAGCCAAGCGCTTTCCTCTCTAATATATCGGAAATTCTGGGAAAGTAACAAATAAAACGGAAGCGAAGTTTTCATTGATTATTGTTAGTAAATCTTCAAAACCGATGTCATAAATAAATAAAACATTTCATCGGTTACAGCTTACGTCGCTATCGTCGCAAATTCTTTTAAAGTTTACCGTAAATCTATATTTTTATTCAAGTCACAGTTGAGTAAGACAGCTTCAAAAATTATTTACCCCTTCTCGGAAGATAATAAGTTAAGTTATTATGAAAAACCAGATGCACACTGCGGCTATAATGTAGCCGTCTTCAGTGGTAGGTAGCTTAACGCGTGAGCTGGATTAGACGATAATTCCGTTGAATTAAGGTAAGTCATAGTTCTCAGATTCAATTTAAGTTAAAGGAATTCACTTTGAAAAACATTAAACTATGAAAAATATACGGAAAATGCAATGAATGCGTAGCGGTTTTCTCCAATTTTGCTTATTCGACGGTTAAAGCTGTGTACTATCTTATTACTGCGATGTTTACATGTTACATGGTCGAAGTTTTAGAGTTACGAAATCCGTTGAAATTGAACGGGCACTTCTGCTAGTAATAATAGCTGTTAACTAGTTAATAGCTCCAGGATTATGGTGCAATTCTTTATATTGGAGGCAATAAAGCAACATATTTTTCCTCTTTCCTCAAAGCTTTGATTGAATTTTAACCTATACCAACCACAGGGTGTCCCAAAATTAACTCAAGACTTCCAATTTATAAGCTTTATTTTAATATGTATATTATTGATTATAATATTTTGGAACACCTTTCTTTTCGAATCGTTTCTCTCTCATAATTTTTGCTCTCTCTCTCTCTATATATATATATAAAATAAGGTAGCAAAAAGGTGTTGGAGGAAGCCCAGTGGACACTTACCTAGATTGAAGAGCCGCTGGGGGTGCTGAGGACACAGGAAAAGTTCTTTTGTGCTTTTCCTGTGTCCTCAGCACCCCCAGCGGTTCTTCAATCTAGGTAAGTGTCCACTGGGCTTCCTCCAACACCTTGTTGCTACCTTTCCTTTTCCTTAAGCATTTATATATATATATATATATATATAGTATATATATATATATAGGAAGATACAAAATTATGAGGCACTTCCAGATGTGCTAGAAACTTGGAATTTGGTACCTAGGTAGGGCTAGTGGCAGTACCTACAGAAAAAATGGAAAATTACAACAATGTTTATTTTCTTGGCCGTTAAATACCCTAAAATTTAAACATATATTTCATGGTTTAGGAACTTTTAAATGCGCTACAATGCTAAAGTTTTTCCTAACGGTAGAATATGCCAAATAACTAAAACGGGATTATATAAGTTTTAAAATGTTTATTTATTTGGCCGTTAAAAATTCATAAATGTTAAACAAATTGACTAATGTTTATGTACTTTCGGTCAAGCTAGGGAGCTAAAAATTTTCAGAAAATTAGAGAATTAACGTTGAAAATTACAATGAAGTATATTATTGTGGCTGTTAAAAATACAAAATTTAAACAATTAAATTTATATATATAAATGCACTTCTAGAGGTGATATATCGATGAAATTTTGTAGAAATGTTGAAAACTATAAAATTCTTATAATTATAAATTTTAGGGTTTTTTTACTCCCATATTGTCCAAAAATCGGTACACGTAAATCGTAATCGTAAATTTCCGTTTAAAAATTATTTGTCGGCTCTTACTCTTCATATTAAGGTGAGATAAAATGCTTGCAGAATGCAAGCACATATTACTACTGTGTTTGTGTTTGTGTTTGTGTGTGTGTGTGACTGTTCTCTCGTATTGGAAATATTTTTCAGAGCCCGTAATTTTCCTACCTTTATTTTCTCCCCCTCGGCCAATCCCGGTATCCCGAACTTTCTCCCTCGTATTTGTCGTGTTCCCTTGTCATATCCCTCATCTCCAATTCTCATCTCTCTCTCTCTCTCTCTCTCTCTTACTCCCTCTCCTTCTCCTTCTTTCCTTCTCCCCGGATCGTTTCGACCGTTGTGCCGTGATCCTTTTCTCTCTCTCTCTCTCCCTTCCTCCTAAACCCATCCTCACCCTTTTAAAACCACCGCCCTGCAAACCGCTAACCAGACACACCCTGGAAAACTCGAGGAAATGTAAATTTCCTCCCCGTTTCCAGAGAAAAGGAGGGAGACGAGCACGATTGCGAAGCGCGGTGACTGATGGGAGCGGATTTTCTTTCGGCCAGGGAAAGAGGGGAGGGAGGTAATGGGAAAAGGAGGCGTAGAAAATGCACTCCCCTTTCGTCGATTTACATGCAAAACTCCGTATAGTGTTTGTTTGTGTACGTAAATATACACAAATACATACACACGCGCGCGCATACATACATACATACATACAAACATGTACACATACATACACACATACATACAAACACAGACACACACAGACGCACGCACATACGCACGCACGCGCATACACATACATACATAGCAGAGAGATTAGAAGAGAGGAAGCAGTTTGGAAAAAGAAGAAGGGAGATTAGGTGGTGGATGATTTTTTTCGGCAGGATGCTAGTAAGGGAAGTAGAAGAACACATGCTGGAAATCTCTCTCTCTGAAAAGCTGCTGTCTGGGAACAGAAAAAGAAGAACGTAGAGTGGGAACTGGGAAGAAATTACCGTCATCCCTCTTGGTCTTCATATTGAAGATTCGACCGCCGTGCGGAGAGAGGAATTCTTCCGTTAACCGCGAATTCCAGCAGAATCTGTTTTCCCCTGTTCCTTTCTCTTGTTCCTCTCACCCTTCTCCCTCTCTTCCTTTTCAAATTTACCAAAAGTACCTTTATAGCGACGTGACTTGCTCCCTTTTTTTTTTGGGAATCTATATATCAGGGGTGGCCAAAGCGCGGCCAGCGAGCCACACGCGGCTCTTTTAACTTACTTAGTTTTCGTTTGTTTTAAATATCCATTCAGCATTTTTCACTACAGAATACAGTGATATAGTGCGACTTGAGACGTTTTGAGGATGCCTAAGGGCCATGCAATATATCTTAATTGCTTCGTGTACATGTTATGTAGTGCTCGTAAATTTATGAGCACAGAATGTGTCATGCGGCTCTCAAACTTCTTAATATTATCGTATGCGGCTCCGAGGTTAAGTAGGTTTGGCCACCCCTGCTATAATATATCCTGTCCTTCTTATGATGCTCGTGAGGAATCCACGAACCGTATACGTGTTCAACTTGGTGCATAAACAGATATGGGCACACCCACCCCTCTAATTGCACGGTTCCCTTTAAGCGTTTTTGGTTTTGTACTGTTTTCTTTGTTTTATGTGAATATGTGGCATTTCACGGCCGTCAATATCAATTTTGCACGATTTTCAAAAGGTCTCCGAGAATTACAAGTCGTAAAATATTTCAGTTCGGCGTAGAGGTTATAAGAAAGAATACATTTCTAAATACAACATAAATAAATTTTTATATGCTGACCTCACCACAGCGCTAAAATATTATCTCATGTATTTCTTATAGGAAATACTATCCCACTTTGCGCGGATTCGTTTTGCACGGTCTTTTCCAAGAATGTATGTGTGGTGGAAAGTGAGGAAAAGGGTGTTTCCATAACATTTTCAGTACCAATGCGTTCCTCTTAAAAAAGCTTTTTTTCATTAGTGGTGTAACCATGGGGATAACTAGGGGAGAGCTCTCTTCATCCTCTAGTCCATGTGATGAATATTATATATTTTTTTAAAAATCAATCAATAAAGTATTGTATATTTTTCTTCTTGACACAAAATTACCTTACATTTGTGTGATTGGTGAGATAAACATTTGTTAAAACACAATTCTTGTATTATTATGTTTATCGTATTTTTAAAATTTTTTGGATGCTCCTCCAAATGATCTTGACAATCATGCCTGCCCTCTCAACCCTCTTGACCCGGTAGTCGGGAGGTTGGACACTTCCCCGCCAATGAATCCCTTCCTCTTTAAAAATACCCATCTCTCTAAAACCACATATCGTTCTTCGTATCTACTCTCACCGTCTTTCTTCCTCCCATCTTCCATTTTCTTCCCTTCCTCTCTCTCACCCTCTCCCTCTCCCTCTCTCACCCTCTCTCCCACCCTCTCTCTTCCTCACTCACCCTCTCCCTTTCTCTCTCACTCTCTCCCTTCCTCTCTCTCTCCCTTCCTCTCTCTCTCCCTTCCTCTCTCTCCCTTTCTCTCTCTCCCTTTCTCTCTCACCCTCTCCCTTCCTCTCTCACCCTCTCCCTTTCTCTCTCACCCTCTCCCTTCCTCTCTCACCCTCTCCCTTTCTCTCTCACCCTCTCCCTTCCTTTCTTACCCTCTCCCTTCCTCACTCACTCTCTCCCTTCCTTTCTCACCCACTCTTCTCTCTCACCCTCTCCCTTCTCTCTCACCTCTCCCACCCTCTCCCTTCATCCATCACCCTCTCTCCATTCTCGTCCTTATCCCTTTTATTTTCGATTTTATCGATTCGTGTGATCTCCTGTAAAAGTTTCTGGCTGAAATATTCAAGCCGCATTCGCATTTCGAGAGAAGTATAAAAAAGGGATTTGTTTGAGAGATTGTGTCGCTCTGTTCGCGCGAAGTTTCTTTTCGCTTCTTTTATCAGAGTTTCGCTTTGTTTTCTTCATTTTCTGTCCCTGATTTTTGTATCCTTTCCGAATGATTGGTAAGCGAAACATTGACCTCGGTGGATTTTTCGTTTCGTTGATTCAAGCCAATATTGCATGAGGTCGTGCGTCTTACTATTGATTATTACTGGAGGGACAGGTAAGGATATTCGAAACCGATCTGATACTTAAAATAAATAAATAAATTAACGAACTGTGATATGAGTGTGAAACAAAAGCCAATTAATAGATGGATCTTTTAAATATCTTTCCATCGATACAGACTCTCAAAACATCTTCCATCATTTTGAGAACACATGCGAATGGGTGCAGTACAGTTGATGATTACATCTTGTAGGATTTCACGCCTAATATTGGCTAGAGCTGCTGTTATGAACTCGTGACATTTTGAACCTACGACAAAAAGGGTTATTTAGTAAACATTTTTTGACTTTCTCCCCATTACTCCACTTTAGTATTCAATCTTATCATTAATGGGTATCCTGTAATTTCATTTATATTTTCTTTATTACCAGATAAAATCCTTAGCCGCATACTTTTCAACGTCCGTATACACACGACGGGATTTCTAGCACGTTTTCATTTTCACGAAAATGTATTGATCGATGAGTCTTTACCTTATTCCATTTTCGAAAAATATTTTGCTTTTTCAAAAATATTCGGACATCTCCTTGGGGTGAGAACATCTACACATTAGGAAATACTTATCGTATCAAATTAATTTCAAAGAGTAAACAATTTATGCATTTCCTTTAGAGACGCTGCTTGTTGGAAAAAAATGGAGACATATCTCACCTTACACGCTTTCCTCTTACACGGTCTTTTCCAGGAATCCACGTGCCGTGTAAAGCGAGAGTCGAGTGCATTCGGCATATTTACCATCAGTATGCATTCTTTTTTTTGTTTCGCATTGCTTCATTCTTCGTGAGGGCTTTTCTTGCTATTCCTTCAGCGGGTCAACTCTGTCGATGATAACCTTTGGCCACAACTGCCTCATTCATTAGCCAGACTTCCGGGTCATTATACTCGAGCATCTCCTTTGTTTGCCATGCATATGTCACTACCTCATCGTATCGAGAGAAAAGAATAAGCGTCATCAAGTTGCACTAGGTTTGACCTACTATGCCATGCATTTTTCCTTCGTCTTTTGTCATCTGTTGGCTAACAATTTCCTTCCTCGTGTACTATACCAACTTCCTCTTTCCTCGCGAAAGCAAAAATACTCTTAATTTTTTAAAAAAAGCATTCACCTTTTAGATCCTCTTTACAAATGTAAATAAATGAACGCATTATGCCCAAGTCGTTACCGGCTGTCCGCATGTTTCATTTCCAAAATGACTGGGTGAATGTTCGTGAAGTTTGGTGTTAAGAAATTTTTGTGGAAGGGAAATAAAAATGATGTATTAATTGGTTCACATGACGCGTGCATGGGTGCAAACTTGAACTTCCCGTCATACATCTCGCTGATGAAATTTAAGTCACATCATACAGAGCTTCCAAGAAATGTTTTTGAATTAGTCATTCAGCACGATTGTATAATTGCTTTGCATGGATGCCAACACAAGGTATGCGTATTTCCCCTATTGCTAGTAAAAGTTTGTTTTTAGAGATATTACGCCATTTCTTCCTCGTGCAACTTTTATCGGGCTATCTTCGAGGCGAAAACTGAAGAAAATTTATTAAATACTACCTCTAAGAACCCTTCCATGTCTATCTCCCGCTCGCGACTCGGGAAGTGTTCACATGGAAAATAGCCAGGGAAGGAACCGCGTATGTGTTCAATTACTGCGTCGGAGCCTCGGATTTGTCGTCGTAGCGAGCGACCACAGCTATTACGGTTTGTGACGTAAATGGTTTTTTCTCCACTTTTGTGTATTTAAATGTTGTACCAAAATGAATATACCATGAAGTACGATTATTTCATTCTTTGATGCTACAGCACGATTCAAAAGAAAATAGCGTCTGAGATGTTAAAAATTTTATTGAACTTTATTATTGAGCCGCTAAATGCATCCCGTCATTAGCTATCATCGATCTAATTCACGAAAATTTTACAGCATATCCGTAAGGATGGATAATACAACATAATTGATACGATACTTAATTAGGAGGTATATGTACTTATGAAATCCATGCAAGTTTGATTAATAGCTCAAAAGTTTCAACCCTTCAGGCGTTATTATCTTCAGTTTTTTGAAAGGTTACCTAACGTCGTCGGGGAAAGTCTGGTGTCATTCTATCGTTGTTGTATCGATGAAATAGCTAACTTTATCAGTGTGAAATTGTACTATATTATATTAATGCCCTTGTATACCCTATTAACGTTCGTGTTTGAAACTCAAGTACTATAATTTCACTCATATCTTTCAACAAATAGAAACCAATCCAACTCATGAATTATCTAAATTGCCTTCAAGAAGTTTCATACCCATTTCTTACGTGGATTTCATTCAGGAATCTAGAATCGACATCATTCCAGTCTCCTCTGATAGGAGGTCTTCCGGTAATATTTCCACGGATACAAATAAAAACCAACTCGGATTAACAGTCCAGGCTCCCTCTCGTATCGATCGCGCGAAATTAAAATAAAAAAACCTCTCCGTCTTAAAATTGAAACTATGCGCCCGTGTGATCAAAGTGAATTTCATATCGCCTCTTAAAAGATCGAGCTCTGCAGAATATATACGTGTAAGGGCGTATGCATATATTTACGCTTCGAATTTGAATAATGATCACGATGTTGCCGATAGGGCGGTGTGAGGGAAGAATCACAACTAGAGTGAATTATTAATAAAACTATCTCGAGAATGTAAAGGAAATGGAGGCACGCCTCTCTTGTAACGAACCTCGTATCAAAATTCGTCCTGAATGAAAACTAGGCAGAGATAATGGTTTCGCCCTTTCCCTTCCGTGATATATGCTGTATCTTTGCGTTCACTCTCACGTTTAAAACTACATCCTGATCCTTAAAAAGATGACGGCACTTTTCGGAATATTATTTTAAATATTACCCCTGTACGCCGGTTTACTTAAATGGCGCTGATGCCAATGCCCGACAGTTTTCTTAAACTTGTAACTAATATCACCTCTGTTTTTCGCAATTATATATAATTAGAACATAATAAGATGTAAATGGTATTTAATTTTGGACTTATTTTCTGCCATTGAAATTTGCATTTCTGCACGCATTCTTTGAAGGATACATGTTTTAAAAAAATACGTGAAGTCAAACCGCGCCAAATCAACGGGTTCTCCGCTAGTATGTGTCTTGGATTCGATTTTAAGTACTGTTTCTTCCCAAACCGCCGCCCTCATGGCGTCTCTTTCATTGCAAGATTAAGATCTGGATGCTTCGCGTTAATTAAAGATAAAAATTCTCACATGAATCTTAACAGTCAATGTGCTCCTATAAGTCAGGGTTGTGCAATCCCTGTGCGTGGTTGGCCTCATTCGTAGAGTAGCGGGCCGCGAGTGCGTCTAGCTGGCAGGATGGGAATTAACGTCGAAACTTACTCAAGAGATCATAATTTATATTGTAAAAATAGAAACCCTCTTTTTTAGGTTTAAAAAATTCACAAAAGGTATTATGGCAACAGTTGTAGTTAAACATACAGAATTGTCTGTATTAAATGTATCACTGACCACATCTTCGAAGCTTCGCGTGCCACATAAAATGCTCTCGTGGGTCGTCAAAGTGGACACACCCTCTTTTTGAATCCCATTGCTACAGTTTCGAACCGTTCGTCTTTAAATTTCACCGTTGAGCGGTAAGTCTTTTGTAGCTTTACAGAAAATACTATCCGCAATATCGTCCGAAAGGGAATTAAAAATTGACAACCATGGGCACAATCTTATGTAAATAAATTAAGGGTTATAATTACTTAATTGAGACGGTTAAGGAATCAGAAGATTTATAGTTACGGCCCTGATCTATCTGCTGATTTCTCAGATCCGTTACCTTCATTTCTGAGAGGACCTTTTATATTTGACCTTAGGTGCGTGAATTACCTTGTAGAAAGTTTTTGAAACGATTCTTTTGTCACCGAAATATTTCATGTTTTCTTAGTTTATTTTTACACATGCCGCTTTCCTTCGGTAATCTCCTATAACATTTATTCCCTTCCAAAATTTTGCCAAACCATTCCCTCTGTCTACTGTCAACACGATTTATGTGTCGCGTAAATATTTCAGCGCCGAAATTTTGTTCCTTCCGAGGGAAAGTTTATCCGGCGAACATATAGAAACCTATCCAATTCATGTTATGGTGACCTCTTCAAAAAAATCGCTTATACTAAAACTATATTTGTCTACATTAAATATTACACAACTGCTGTTGAAATTTGCCATTTTCTCGAACTATTTTTAATTTTTATACAAATAAATTTATATATTTGTCTGCCAGTCATTTTTTCAAAACTTGTTTTTGTCACGAAAATATCTCGAGATATAAGATTTCAAATATAAGTATTAATTTTTGATTAGTATTTATCACCGGATAATCTATTAACGCTGATGACGACTGCTTTGTAGCCGCAGTGAGCATCTGGTTTTCCTAGTCTTTATGCTTGCATACCTACCTTGTGTCAATGTATTTAATTATAAAACATGAAATATTATCTCGGTGCGTAAAGCACGTACTGATCCCATTGATTATTTTTGGCCGATACTTGGTGAACGTATTCGAAAATTTTTTATCACCATCCCTCCAAATACTGGGCCAATGTCGCCTCGACGCAGGAAAGCTGCTTCACAGTAACGCGCTAACCTTAGAATGGGAAAGCGGTAAATACTACTATCTTTCCCTTTCCCAAACGATTCTCTCATAGGAAAGGTCCTTGCCAATATCGACGCCACGAAGTTGATGCATTTCGCTGAGCGTTTTTATTGATTCTCTTCCTCTCTCGCGTAGTCATTTTTTATAGTTTCGAAGATTCGTGTCTCGATTCCTTTCGTCACGCATTTTCTTTTCGTACGGACGCCTATTTTGACTCAAGACCCCATTTCTCACGGAATTTGTGATTCCCTTCGGCATCGATACGTAAAACAGGTATCCCTTGTCCTCATATTAAAAAGTTCACGGTTTAATAAATTTAGTGCAATATTGTAAAATTGTGTGTTTAATTTTAATCGTTTTTCGTTTATGTGAATAAGTTTCAGAGAAAATGCGTGTAACAGTAATTATACGCAACACACTGCCGAAAAACGAATAAATAAGCGAAAATTATAAAATTTTCTTTCGAAGATCGTATATCCGCTTCGGTCACGACGAACTTAGGTGTTGAATTGCACGTCTTTTTACCTGGCATTTTATGCCATTGCGTTTAAAGTTCGCAAAATAGTTACAACGATTTAGAAACTCTCGTCTTGCGCATATTTTATAGCGAAATTCATACGACATGAAGAAAATTCCGTGCAGTGTATTAAATCTGCACCCGATCATTAAGACTCTTAAGTCTCAACTACCGGAGGACTTCATTTTACCGGAGGTAATAATCCGGCTAACAATAAGCTGATTCCGCGCTGTGCTAGATACGTACCACATCGGCTTAATTTTAACTTTGCTATTGGGTAGAATCCCAAACGCACGCGTAGAAGCGAATGTCACACGCGATGGAACTAAAACGTCGACTACTGCGAAGTATTTTCTTTCATATTACGCGAATGTAACATGACTTTTGATTTCTTACTCGGTAAATACGGTGTGTATGTAAACTCGAATATATACATATATTACAAGGCTCTTCTAAACTAAAATCATGAACATTTTCCGGGTGCGTGTGTGTGTGTGTGTATATTCCTCTTAAATCTAGGCGAGCTTGGTGCAGCCAAGGTTTATACATTGATGCCTCGCCTCAATATTCCGGAAAGTAAAACTTCGGCAGCTTCAGCGGATTTATATCCTACTTCTACAGCCTTGCTTCAAATAACTTTTTAAAAGGAATTTTACATCACCTTCAGAGTGGATTGAACGATGTACACTACCTTTCACTATTTCTTTCTCGTGCGGCGCATAAATTATGCCTGAAGTGTTGCACGTACCCGTCACTACTCACTGATAGCACCGAACGTTTTTCTGCACTATTCATCACTTTCATCTACTAACACTTTCCCTGAGAATGACATTCAAAATTTTAATATGTATCCTCTTGAAGTTTCCAGTTAAATTTTATGAGGAATTTTTCGCCTTATTTCCATGACAGAATTTTTAAAACTTGCATTAGTTTTTATGCAATATTCTATTAATTACGTATGGTTCAAACCCGCTATTTAAAGTATAAAAACGAGGTATTTGAAGTAGAAAATTGTACGACTTTTTATAATATATTTACTTTTTGCATATATTCCGCAGATTTATTATAGTATTCCGTATCTTAACACGTTCGTATTTTCTGGACATCATTTTCCTCCGTTCTTTATGCATAATTTATCACTCATATCTAATTAAGCTACTTCCATTTCAAATAAATTGGCTAGCGTGACACGTTTCCTTTTGCGTGGCCATGCTGCGTCCGAGTCACACCCTAGGGTTTTAGAGCGCCGACCACTCTGTTATTTTAATAGCTAATCATCATTAGTTATTTAAATGGAAATATGTAACGCTGTAGTTTCCTCGTCGAAATCGCACAGAAAAGAACGACCGCAAGCTGCAGAATTGACGGAAGACAGGGTTTCAACGAACTATACTGCGGTATTAGTCGCGTTCATTTAAGGAAACGGTGGTGGACAAATTTATTTCCTAAGAACGAATTTTCCGAAAAATCAAAAATGGATTTGACCATATTCAGTTTCAAGTACATAGGCAGGAAATATTTGCAGATCCACCCTCGTGTTAGCTACGCGGGACTCATATGCCTCCTAGCAGCATCTCCACAAACTAATGCATTCATCCTCCGTCTCTGTCAGTGTTTCATTGCTAAAACAAAAACATTATTTCTAAAGAATTCGGCTCAAATTTGTGTCAAGTGATAAGCATATTTCACTAGAAAAAACAAGTGTTTAACGTGTAACTTCTGCTGAAGTTACAAAGTTGTTTTCTCCTCGTGAAATACGAGGAAATGATATTTCGTTTTCGAAAACACGAGCTTTATTTTCTACTGCCAAAAACTGTAAAGTTTATATCATTATTTATCGCTATATCATACGTTTATCAAAGGGAGAATTGTATTTAAGAGTCACGACGTCGACTAAGGAACGTCTATGCCCACTACAGGATTTGATTCTGCGACTTAAGGTGGATAGGAAGATTTAAAGAAATTGTTTCCGTCCGGGATCAAACCGGAGACCTTGCGCTTGTGAGGTGCACATGATAACCACTACAATACGGAAACCTTGATACGTTACCAATGTCGGATTTATCGTAATTCCGCAGGAGATAATTTAACAAAAGTAATTGTGGATAACCACTCAATTTAGCTATAATTTACGTGTTTGCTTGTCATAGATAAAAACGTTATTCGCCTAAACAATACAGCAAATGGCAAATAATTAAGAATCGATTAAAACAATGTAGAATTCGACGTTGCGGTAAATAATCTTCGTAACGGCAGACATCGTAGTTGAGGGTAATAGCTATGCATTTAAAGTGCCTCGAATGGAAACATTTGTAAACAAAGCAAGCCTTGAGAAGAAGCACTCCCTCTGACGTCGATGGTGATTTTACCTAGAATCTAGAGCTTTGTTACCTATTTTCCCTAGGCGCTGAGGATCTACGCATGTCGCTATAAAGGTATATTAATATCGCGAAGTTGGTGATTGCTTAAAGCAGTAGTGAGTAACGGTTCTAGGTCTTTCCCCTCCGGGGCCAGCGGGTCGCATGCTGCTCCGGAGAGGGTTTTATAAGGCCTGTGAAGCTATGATTAAAAGGAGATCCATAAAATTTAAGAAACAAATTCGTATACACGCTAATTACTATAATAAAATACTTGAGACTGAATTGTTAGCCCTAAAAACATAATTTAGGCTTGCTTTTCCCTGATATGCTACCTCAGAATGTCCAGTTAACGTCCGATTTAAAGCATGATATGGCCCGCCGAAGGGTTTACAACTTGCAATGAGGCCCGCTATGCAGAAAAAGTTTCCCACCACTGGATTAAAGGGACTGGATGCATCGGTATTTCCCAAGAAAAAAGGCATATTTATAGCTCATGAGCGTTCTCATCCTAGGCCACCAACCGTGAGAGACATCTCTAGCTCAGCCTACGTACTACTTCAATTGGTTTCCTCTGAATCTTTCCTGTATTTCTAATGTAACACACGCCATTATTCTAAGCCAGGGATTTTCAATTTTTTTTCTCCGCGGTCCAACAATAACAATAAATATACGTTATTTGGCCCTCCAAAACTATACAATATGAAATATTATAAGTAGGAAATAATAAGGATACCTTTTTGATTCAAATCGGTACAATTTAATAACTTTTAAATCCCATTAGTCGATTTCGATTAAATTGGCAGCAATTTAGACTAAATTTAGCGTCAAAATATCTTGGATCGACCCTTCATTGAGGCCCTTATCGTACGTTTTGCGGCCCACCGTGAGGCCTTGGCCCATACTTTGAAAAACCCTGTTCTAGGCGACCGCTACGAATGACCGACAGCATGCCATCGGAGAGTGAGTAATCTTGATATCGTGTTTCTCTCACCATTCTATGAATGCGCGGCTGAAAAATTTTGCGTCAAACGAGCACGCAGAAAATTGAATAGGCGACGTATTTCATACACAGTGAAATCTCGACAATACAAAATCGGTTTGTACGAAACGTTCGTCCATAAGAAGTGTATTTAAACCCCCTTATAAAACTGAGGTACCTACATTATTGTTCGTTATAACTACCTCGTTTTTACAAACCTCTTTAATTCAAATTATGAAAATTCAAGTCGCTCGAACTTTGTACAAACGATGTTATAACTGTATTTTACATAAAAAGAAATAAGAGGAGCGAATGGGGAAATAAGCAAAGAAAATTTCCACCGCTGACATCAATTAAATGCCAGAATTACAATGGAGGAGGCGAGAAAAGACCACGCACGATAAATAAGGTCGATTCTATGATTAGGATCAATGAAATTCCTCCAAGAAGAAAATACGGAAGAAATCGATCTGGGTTACTGTCATTAAATCGCAAATAAACTGCGACAAAGAAGGAAGTTTCTTGATCGAATTAACGGGAAGAACTATACAAATTTCTCCTTTAATTCGACGCGCCAAAATCTCAAAAGTCCTAAAAGTGACGGCGCCGCCGCTAGGTTCAGAACGACGGTGGATACATTCGCGACATTTCATTAATAACGCGCTAGGGATGAATTAAAAGTTTCCCAGTACGAGTATGACAACATGTTCCGCCATCGGCGGAATTAATTGAATCGAAACGAAGCTTAGATTTCGAGCAGGGCTTATTATTATACGGTTTTTTTTTGTTCGGGACTCGGGTGGAGGATTTGATTTTTTTTATTTCGGCGGGGGAACTGCACTTGCATCATACTCCGACAAATCGAGCTCATTTCCTGCGTCATTGTGAGAAACTCGCTGAAGATTAATTGAAAATTACGCTTATCCCTCTAGCGGCAGTTAAGTTGGTTAAGGAACATTATACGTTTGTGGTATTCATTATACTTACTCAACATCTGTCTTCAAATACCGCCACCTTTAGGGATTATTCATTTTCCCAAATCTCTCCTTTTACTTCTTCTGATCCTCCAAACGTTCCCTCCGATTCGTCTAATCTTCCTCCCTTTTTGCGTTTCCATTCCAACCGTCAGTTTTCTTACTCTAACGGGCGATTCCTTTCCTCTCTCTTGTCTTTAACGCACTTTCATTTTTTCATATCCAATCTTCACCTGCAACTACTCGCTACGTCATTGGCGAACTGTGGCGATTACAAATAATTAAACAAACAAACGAATAAATAAACGAACAAATAAATTAATTAACTAGTAAGCATATAAATAAACGGCTAAATGCGTTTACAAATTAATTAACGCAGCATTTCGATCATTTTTCGTCTTTACCTCGATTCCTGTCGATCTTTTTTCTCTATCCACGTCTTTCTTTTCTCCTTTCCTAAACAAATCAATACTTTACTTATTCTCCTCTCCGATTATTTCCGTTCTCCTGTCAACCTATGATTATTTTCTTCCTTCCTCCGCCCTCACTTCATCCGTCATCATTTTCTTCCCCTCTCTTTCTCTTTCTTCCATTCCTTTCCCTTCCTTGGATATTTATTTCTCCATCTCCTTCGTTTACTATGACAGCCCAACCTGTCTTCTTTCCTTTTTCCTTCACCTGGCACGTCTTCTTCCGCACCACTTTTTTCTACTTTCCCCTTCTTTCCTCTCCCTTCCCTTTCCTCCTCCTCCTCCTCCCATCCCATTCCCCTACGACCCCTTCCTTTCGGGAGACATCTTTCAAAATTCGTGCATCTATCCATCCATACGTCATAACCTTTTCCGTTCGGTTTCTTCGAACATCACCTACCTTTTTCCGGTCACATCCCGCCTTTAATTTGTTTCTCGCTCCTTTTCAGTCTCTCCTAAGGTATCGCGGTGTTTCTTTTTTTATTTTTTCAAAGTTTGTTCTTCAGATCCGACGCTATCGGCGGCGACGAATGAATTGATAACCTCCAAGATACGCGTATGTAGGTAGAGAGTATTTTTCCCGGTGATTTTGCCAAACAAACCTCTCATTCCGGGAGAAGAATTTCTTCATCGTATATCACGAGTCAAATGTTTGAAAAATTATAATAGAATTGAGGGGTATTTGGAGTTTATTCGAACAGGAGACGAAAATAAAAACATTTCATGCATAATTTATTAATAAAAAAAGAAAGGGAAAAACTGCAATCGTTTCCTAGGAAGGTTCGAGAAAATCGTAGGAAGTTGTTTTAAATAAAATTCCAGTCGAGAGACATTTATAATCCGTCTCAAAAACGACATTCAATCGCAATAACTTGTTTTCAAATATGCCTCGATAGATTTAGCAGTTACCATATAAGATTTCTTCATTGATTATTGAATTATCATTTGAATCGTTTTAATATCAGGAGAAAAATAATGCTGAACTCTGAATTTTCAATACCCATAGCAATGCTCATCATAAAGATTAAATAAATACCGCGACCAACATTAGATTCTGTATTTACTGGATACTAAAAATTTTCTTTTTGGGCAGTCCATTAACTTCTATCTCTTCATAAACATAAACCTATTGACAATTTAGTGTGAAATTTCATCCTCGTTTAAATTTGCTATCAGTTTTTAAAAGAATATTCTTTACAAATTCGTACTTATTTATAAGTAATTATAATGAATTTATCATATTAACTTATTCCTTTATCCTCTCATCTTTAATGGAAGCCGGATCAAATTTTCGCATGGCTGTATAGGATCGTAGTCTCTATTTCAATTCCGTTACCGTAACAAGAAATAAGGAATATTTTTTTGCTCCATAAGAAATGTTGAGGATAATCACAGATGACTTTAAAAATACAAACCTCTTCGATTCATATGCAGAATTAAGGCACGAAAGAAAGGGGAACATTTTAATTCGTTCAAGTTTCAAACGATCCTATCTACTACGCAAATATTAGTATGTACACCTGAAAGCCGAGTCAGATTACGCGGGAGGAGAGCAAAAATCGTATGCTGAAATATTCCGCTAGTACTCTTTTGGCAATTTGTTTTAATGGTGAGCAGTGTTTTAATATAGGCATCCAACAATAGGTTTCGCTCAGTCAGGGAGATTTCTTGTGACGAATTTTCTAGAAACTATATATCGTTTATGCATCCTTGTTATACTAACAAAAGGCAATATTCTATTATCAGACCATAACTGGAAACTTAAGTCTGTGTGTGTGTCAAATGTCGTGATGCTATTATAATATTTGTGAGGCAACTAAAGATAACTGCGCATTCGTGGGGAACAAATGCTCTTTCTGATTACAATAAATGTCATTAAACAATTTATGTCTTCATCTTAGTTGAATTCTCAAAATAATTTCAAGAATATTTTTCTGATTTTATTTATGGTAAAATTTTGATTTATGGTAAATTTTATTTATGGTTTAAATTTGTGCGAAAAAACAAGTTGTAGAAAAATATTAATTCACTAAATGAAGCGTAATAATTCCACGAGAAGATGAATGCCTTATATAGCAGTAGAATATGATGATGATACTTTATCGCAGGGGCTTCATAACAACACATTAAATCATTTCACTCCACCTTCTTTCGATTGTTATCTCGTCTTCGTAATTACTGGTGTCTTTTTAAGCTCCTCATCATACCTGTCTCACAGAAAAACATCCTTTCTGATACCAAATGGGAGGAAAATAACAAAAAATAAATCAGATAAACAAATTCGATCCGAAACCTTTCAATCCTCACCCAACCCTCGAAATCTTAAAATTAAGAGAAAACAGAAAAAAATATATAATTTTTTCTTCTCCCCTTCCGTCTTCAGGATTTTCTTCCATATTCCATCCCAATTTTCCGATCGTTCTCCCTTCTTTTTTACGTATCAATCGAATAAAATAAAACTAATTCCTCCTCCCCCCTCCCCTCCCCAAAAAAAACCACTCCCCTTTTTGGGTATCTCCCCTTTATAGACACCAACCCACTCTTCTCTACCCTCTTCCGCTCCAAAGGAAAAGTTTTCTCTCCTTTTATCTCTCCTCTCTCTCTCTCCTCCCTCCCCATCTCACTCGCTCCATTCTGCTCAGGCGCCCCGCCCGATGACGCCCGTTCCTCACCTTCCCCTCCCTCCCTCCCTTCTCACCCCACCCTCCCTTTATCTCCATCCTCCCTCCCTCCCTCCCCCCTCTAACCCCCTCACCCTTCGAGGGCTGCGCTAACTCCGTCGCTCCCTCCACTGCCTCACTTCGCCGACGATACCCCGTGTGGTCTGTCTCCCCGGTACAGGCCGCTCTGTCCCTCGTTCGCTTGGGGTCTTCCGAGTTTACCGCTTCTTCCCTTCTCCCGCACTTCTCTCTCTCTCTCTCACCTCTCAGTCTTTCCCCACCCTCCCGCGCGTTATCTCTCTCCGGTTCTCTCTCCATTTCTTTCCTCCTTTCCAACTCCGTCGCTTCGTTCTTTCGCTCACCTCTATTTTGTTTCGTAGTTTCCTCCTTTTCTTCTTTCAACTTTCTTTCTTCGCTTTCGAGAGGATTTTTTTTTCTACTTTCGTTTTGTTCGAAGTTTTTTATTTTCGTTTTCTTCTCGTTTCGCTTAGCTGTTCCAATCCCTCTCGTTCTTCTCCTGTTTTTTTTAAGCGGGGTTTTTAAGAAAAAATTGTACACACGCATATATATATATTTATATATATATATATCTATATATATATATAAAGATTATATTTCGCTGAAGGATCGTCGAGCAGGTTTTTTTATTTTTAATTGGACAGATCGGTGAAAGGGGTTTGCGGACTACGGATATCGGAAGGGAAGATAAAGGATACGCATCGAAAGTGTGTCACGTTTGTTTTTTTTTCCTTGTTATGTACGTCCCGTGAAAAAATTTCCCGCCAAAAATAAAAAAAATAAGTGTCTGTGTTCGTGAGTGTGTTTGGTGCGTGGTTTTCATCTGGGGTCGAGAAGAGAGCGTTTTTTTTTTTTAATTTTAAGGAAGGAAAAATGTATTCTTCGTTTCATTTTGTTTTTTTCCTCTCTCTCTCTCCCTTCGTATCGTTGAAGGCTACTTTACTTTTTTTTTAACCTTTCATCCTCCTTTGTCGAGGGAGAAAAGACGAGTTTTATTTCCAAGCGCGATAAATACGCTTTTCGGAAGAAATATCCGGTGTTCTACGACGTCCTTCCGCCTCAGCCGTGGAATTTTCTCGCACAAATCGGTTTATCAGCTTTTCGTTAATCGTTTTCCGAGGAGGAGGAGCGTCGAGTCAGAAATTTTGCGCGGGATAATTTTCGCAACTCGCTTTTTTTTTGTTTAATTTATTTTTTTACGATCGAGGGTTTCGGGAAGAGGAAGGTTTGGCTGCTGAGCCGGAAAATACTTAACGGATAAACCGGTTTAAGGGGGAGGAGGAGGAGGTAGATTCCGCGATTCTGGTACGGGGCGTGACCGCGAGAAGGCATCGTGACCTTTCCATAAAACTATTTGCATCCGATTCCTTCCTTATTTCTCTCCTCTTTCCCTTTATACATCTCCATCTTCTCTACGTCTATACTTCGCTTCTTCCTTCTCTTAACTTTTTCACTTCTCACTTTTTATCTCCCCTCTTCTCTCTCTCTCCTCATATTCCCCTCCTCCTCTTTCTCCCTCTCTCTCTCTCTCTGTGCTATCCCTGGGAAAAGGGAGTGGCCACACACACACACATACGCGCATAACTCCAAGCACGCGCGCGTGTGTGTGTGTTATATACTACTATCCCCCACCACTTTCCTTTATTATATCCCTCTGCCCTCCACCCTACTACCTAGGACACGCTATACGAGAAGAATCTGGTTAAGGAAGATACCCCCAAGAGACGAACTCACCACTCCACCTCCTCCTCCAGGCTTTCTCTCTCTCTCTCTCTATCGCTCCCTCTCTCTCTCTCTCTCTCCGATCCGTCGGTCGGGCTCCGGCGCCGGCTCCGGCCGGGTGGAAAAGTATATCCTCCGATGTGTACGACAACGGGCTATCATAGGGAGCGTGTGTGCTACGCGAAATCGTCTTTCTAGGAAAAGCCGGACTCTTTCCCGGGAAGGGAAAAATTAGGCTAAGCGGGAAGTATATATATATATATATCTATATATACATATAAAATATACGTTTAAATAAAATGTAAAGATAACCCACGTACAAACGCAGGAGGAGGAGGACAGAGAGAAAGGGTGTGAGGGAGGTAAGAAGAGGATACTCTACGTAGGATTTGTTTCGCGGTGTTGGAAAAGAAGGAAGAAAAACGCCCGATTAATTTTTTTCGCTGCTGACCGATGGACCATGGGAGACCATTGAGGATACGATGAAAGTCTACACGTAAGTAAAAGGCCTGTTAATTTATATATATATATATATACGTATTTCCATATGATTTTTTCACTCTCGCGTCATTTCGCTACCTCCATTTCTCATCAATGAGGATACGATGAAATCTTACACCTAAGTACCGACCTATTAATTTATATATATATATATATGTATATATAAATTTCTCCTGTATCATTTCGCCACCTCAAACTTCTGTTATAACTCCATCTCTCTCTCTCTGTGATTTTATTTTTCTTCTCTCCCGCATAAGCACTCCGAGACTTTAATTTTTTAATGTGCCATCTCAACGTCCCCCGAATTATCATTATTATTTTTTTCCTGTGTCTCGCTCGAATTTTGTCCGCGAAATATCCTTTATTTTTAATCATTTTTTTATTTTAATGAAGGTTGTCGCCGGAATTTTTTTATCCTCCTCTTTTACCATCTCTCTCTCTCGGACACTCCCTTTTTTCGGACACTCTCTCTCGATTTCTAATTTTTTTTAACGTCCACCCGTGTTTGTGTGTGAGCTCTTTCCTTTAATGAGATCACGAAAAGTTTTCGACGTCGGGAGGGTGGTTTGTTTTTTTTGTGATACTTCTTTTTTTTTCTCGTCGCCATATCGCCGTCCTCGTCCCTGCCGCCGCCTTCGCCATAGTCTCCGACCGCCGCCATCGGCATCGGCAGCGCCCTCTCGGTGGTGTCCGTGTGACTGTGTGCGTTTTTATTCGTCTTCTATACCTTCCTTCCTCCATCCATCCCCCCCCCCCCGCCCCCCTTTCCCCACCCGACCCCCTCAAAAGTGGGCGTGGATTACGTCGGCGGCATTAGTTTGATTGTCGTGGTTGAATGAGAGGATGGATGGGTGACAGTGGAGAGGATAAGAAAAAGAAAAGTGTTGTTTTTTTGTAGGCTGAAGTTTTGAAAATACTTCGATTGGACTCTTTTGGTACTTGGCGTGCGTTTAAGCCATTTCTACTCGCATTTTTAAAAGGAATTTTATCACCTTGTACAAGACTATATTTAAAAAACAGTTGAAGATCTGGGAAATCTCTCTCGTTTTCTATTCCTGTGTTTTTTCACGTTACGGATAATTGTTATGACTTTTCCCATCGCGGCGTTCGTAGCGATGTGAGAGAAAGAGAGAGAGAGAGGAAAAAACCGACGTCTTTTGTTTCTCCGTGCGATAAGGAAGGAAAAAAGTGAATTCTGAACATCTATATACCTTTTTTTTGTCTACCTGGTCGTCTCTCATTTCTTCTCTTGCTGCGACCCGCGGTAATCACAAGGAGATAAGCGTGAGTAAAGTGTTCCCTTTTCGTTATTTTATCGTTTAGTTTTTTCTCCCCACCCTCGCTTTCGATCGCGTGGCGGTCGAAAGTAGTGAAAATGACATCTCAACCTTTTCTGTGTTCATGGTGAATAGGTACTAATGGCGGAATTTTCACGTCCCTGGATCACGTCGTCGATTTCGCGTTACGGTCGAAGATTATTCGGTCGCGTCTTATTCGACCTGTTATCCGAAGGAGAAATCGGAAGGCGTTTCTCTCCGTTAAGGGATTCACCGAGCGGCGACTGTAAAATGCACCTACTTTTAATCGATTAAAACGGCGGTCGATGGCAGTGAGAAAGCGTCGTGAAATTCCATTTTCCTCGAAACCCTGAATTAATCCCGTTATTAATTCTTTATTCACTAATAAAGCGCTCGAGCTTGTGCCTGTGCCGCATTTATGATTTAAAACTTTTAACGGTAAATATCTTCCGACATAACTCGGAATCTTTTTAAAATACGCGTTTGACGGAATTTAGGAAGCTTTCTTTTACGTTTCGTGGATCACTCGTCGCGTTTCGCAAGACGTGCGAGATTTGCCTACGATAGTGAAGTCACTATATTTAACGTTGGCTCGTTACAAAAAGGGAGAAGTGCAAGTTTAATGACTCGTTGTGTCTCTGCGTGTTTGCGCGATAGACTGTATCCTCGAGTGCCTTTTCGAAGCGGTTGACGGAGACGTTTCTATCGTTGGCAAGCGCAAGTGTTATCTAAGTCAGTGGTGCGCAAACTGGGGGTGGCGCGCCCCCTTTCGGGGGTCACGAACGATTTGAGGACGCGAATCTGTTTCTTTTTTAAAAGAGGGACGGGATATTACCCGGCCTGGCCCAGGCTACCCGATTTTTCGTGAATGTATTCCGGACCGATGATAAACTGGCAGGTCAAATGTAAAGCAATGTTACGCTCTGGCATTTATAGATTCTTTGTAGAGCTGCATAACTAAGTACAGTTGACCCCCGCCGAACGCGAGGGTTACATTCCGGCCAATGGCCTCGCACGGCGATTCCGCGTGGTATTGGTATAATGGTAAAAATGAGGTTACCTTCCAGGACTTTGGATGTTAGGCCTAAAAACCTATAACCCTTGCGCCATTAAATATAAAATTGCTTGTCGGCTTCATGGGCCTTAGGTCGATAGAATGCCTAGGGAAGGTTCGGCCTCAGTCACAAATTTTCTTTCGTGAGAAGTAGTGCTCTTTTATTTGTTGGTGTTCTTCAATCGCTTGGTAGATTTACTGTAATATTATTATTTTCCGCTGAATATGGATAAGTGGATTAGTAAGGGTTGTGAAAAACGTGGAGCTGCTCCTGCGTGCTCATCTGATGAATAGGCTGCTGCAAATAAAATACAGAAGGTACGTGAAAAAAGAAGTATCTGAAGAGACAACTCTTTGTAAAGAAGTAAAGAAAACGCATCTTCAAATCGTTAAATAAGAAAATACAAAGAAGAATTTATCAAATTTGGATTTTCGTGGGCTTCGGATAAGAATGAGCAAAGTTCCCAGTGAGTCATTTGTTCTGAAGTGTTAAATTTTCTTCCCCTGAGTATACTAAAACGCCAGTTATGTCGTGTTATTGAGCTAATGTGAGATTATTTTCTGTATGTTATGCCAACAAATTTTTTCCGATTGAAATGGGAGGGTGCGGCCTGAAAAGTTTGCGCACCGCTGATCTAAGCGAGTGTTCCATTAAGTGAGATCATTGTCGTCGTCCGCGCCAGCTTCAACGTAAGAGGTGCACGACAAAAGATTTAATTGTTTTAATTTAACAGCAGAGATTTTGCTAAAATTATCAATAGGTACTTATTAGCAGTTGATGCAGTTGATGAATTTTTCTTCTAATAGGAGGATTATAAAATCAATCACAATTTTTTCTTATTTGTCCTCGGGGATATTAATTGCAGAACCAAGCTGAAATAGTCTGTCTTGGCATTGTTAGTGTACTAATAGGATAAGCACGAACTATGTCGCATCAGTTCACGATAAAGTAGATAATCCGCTCGAAAGGACGAACACGTCAGTTAGTCCAGTTGGAATTACGAATGATTTATAAGCTGCTATAAGTTTAATGTGCTTTTTACCTATCTCTCAGTTGAATAGACGCAAACGAGCCTTCTTTCTCTTATCAATTAGTGTTTATTTGTAGAAAATAGCGGCGATCCCTTGTTTGGTCATCAATTTTTAGAACCCTTAAAATCAAGTTTGTACAGCTTTCAAAAGTGTGTAATTCTGGTGTGCATTCCTGGAGCAATTTGAATTCTATTAGTTGAACATCTTTTTTTTAATGCACAAAATTTATAGGGCATGTACGTATTGAAAATTTTAAAATTTCTTGTATTAAATTTTGAAGATTATAGGTTCACTTTAAAATGACAAAAATTATTATTTAAATGATATCAAGATTTGAATTGAATTCTTCAAATATTAATATTTATGTTGATTCGTCATTTTCAAAAACCTTTCAGCGAGAAAACGCCGGGGAAATGCATTATATAAGTGTTAAACGCCCAAAATGCGGATTCGACTCAATTAGCGAAAGCCGTCGAATGACAAAACGTAGAAAGCGTCTTCTGTTGACCTTCGAAAGCGGCGTGCTACTTAGCGCCATTCCCTCCATTGGATTAATTTGAACGAAAATTATTTCCGCGTTCGCTTTTCAGAAACGGGGTGGTTCCCCTCCCCGCGTGACATTGCCGCGTTACAGGCTGAGTCGTTGCGTTGAAGCGTGTCCTTTTATCACGCCATCACGCGTCAACTTCCCCCGAGGAGGAAAAATAATCAACATTTATTTCTCGGCGACTTAAAAGCCCTTTTTCATTTCTCCGATGTTTGTCCGTCATTTCGACCGTGGTTTCCGTTTAATGACCTGAGAGGTGGCATGTGTAGGACTCGAAAGTTTCACGGAGAATTTCCGTGCGCAATAATTTTAAATAATAAAGTTTTACCGTAATTTAAAAATGTTTTTTTCCAGCGTTTAACTACTCAGGCCTCGATTATTATAATCCCTGTTTGCCCCTAAAATAGACTATTTAAATTTATTACGCCATACTTAGAATTTGTTTATTTTAATAATAACAATGTCTTCATTGAGGGAGATAGTTGTACAATCATGTCCATTCTTATATCCAACCCTGACGTGAGTAATAAAAGCATTCATGTCCTAGGTAGAATGCGAACCCGCGGCCTTAGTATTAGTCGGCCGATTCTCTAACCACCCGTCAACCAAGGCCGCGGCATTATGAGGAAATGGAAAATAGGATGGCTCAGTTATTGAGCTTTTTTTTTTTACGACATGCTGATTTCCTCTTACCTACACACAATGGGTATGGAAGAGGTTGCGCAATGAATAGCTGGTCAGTTTCGAAAGTTTAGGAAGAAAGGTGACTTCCAATAATTTTTTGCTTATTGGCTACTTTTTTTACTGCCTGCTGATTCCCTCTTGCCTACGCACAATGGGTATCTAAGAGGTAGCGCAATGAGTAGCTGGTCAGTTCAAATTTTTAGGAAGAAAGTAGCTAAGCAATTATTATTTTTTCTCTTACGACCTGCTGATTCCCTCCTGCCTACGCACAGTGGGTATCTAAGAGGTAGGGCAATGAATAGCTGGTCAGTTCAAAATTTTTGGAATAAAGGTGACTTCCTAGGATTAGCAATTGCTAATCCAATTAATTATTTCCTTGATAAGTCTGGATCCGTACACATACACGGAAAACCGCTTCTGCAGAAGGATCGTAAGGTCCGTACATGTGCGCGTCAAACCTGTTATCTCGTTTAATAATCTTACCCAAAACATTTTTGTCCGATTCAGCTTTAGTGCCTTAGTGCATCTAACCGTATGACTAGACGCAATAAAACAACAACAACCACGAGGAGACGGAAAAAATACTTTTTTTTAACCCTTAGTACCCTCTGGGGAAAAATCCGTCATTATCGCTTTCTTTTTCCTCCGCAAAAAAAAACGAGCTCCCTTCGTGTAACACGGCCGATTACTCGGGAACGCTTTTATCACTGGCTAATTGATCGCGTGGAGTCTTTACGAGCACCATGCTAGCTGGTCTCCAAGCTCCAATTTGGTCTTGATATCTTTTGCTCCTCTCGCATAACCGTCGGGATTTAAAATATTAGCCGTGTAACGTCGCCACCATCGCGGGAAAGTTTTATTTTTTTCATCCTCCCTCCCTTTCTGCCTCCCCTCTCTTCCCCATACCACACCGCGAGCCATTAGTTGGAGAGTGATTTCTATTCCTCCCTCCCTTACTGTACCCCTTCCTCTCCCTACCCCATTTCCATCCAAATGTCTCCATAAAAAAAAACCCTCAACTTTCCGCGCATCTCTCATCCACTCCAAAAATTTCGGTCTTTTTAATTTAAAGCCGGTTAAAAATCCTCTCTTCATTTAGAAAAAAAGAAATATTCCCAGTCCATCTCGCGCCATGCCGTCACGTCACTCGTTTCTCTTTCATTATTTCTCACTCCTCTATATCTCATTCCTTATGCCAGTGGTGCCCAAACTTTTCCACATGGCGGGCCGCATCCGTGGTTGCGAATCCTTCGGCGGGCCGCATTGGAAATTGCCAATTCTTTCGCGGGCCGGATTAGAGTTTAAAATCGGAAGTTATTTGTATATTCTGAGGTGTAATTTAAGTGAAAATTATGTTTTTTATAGTAAGCATTCCGATATTAAAAGAAATGTTAGCGAAATTTTTTCTTAAAAATATGTGTGTATTAAATTTTTCGGATTGCTTTTTCATCGTGGCTTCGTGGGCCGCACGAAAACCCTTCACGTGCCACATTCGGCCCGCGGGCCGTAGGTTGGGCACCACTGCCCTATGCCATTGGTGCTCAACATGCGGCCCGCGAAGCCATGATAAAAAATTAATCCGAAAAATTCAACACAAATTCATGCATTTCTATGAAAATTTTTATATATAAAACTTTTAATTATTGGAATTTCCACCATGAAATCCCCATTTATATTTGATTTTCACTTAAATGACACCTCAGAATATATAGACAACTTCCGATTTAAAATATAATCCGAACCTTAGAAGCATCGGCGCAGTGGCAGATTTAGACATTTTGAGGTCCCTAGCGCTAAACAATTGGGAGCCCTGCAATCTAAATACATACTGAAACATCACCTAATGACTATCCTTTTTATTTGATCCCCCGTTTTAATAAGCAAACCATCGCAGTGCTAATAATACATTTTCCTTCATGGCTTTTAAAATGACATATTTAATATTTCTGAGATTAAATGTAAAAACATTTTTTCAGGGTCCTTCATTTCAAGGGGCCCCTGGCGTGCGTCAATTGCGACCTCACTTAAACCCGCCACTGCACTAGAAATTCCAATGCGGCCCGCAAAAGGATTCGCAACCACCGACGGGGCCCGCCATGTAGAAAAGGTTGGGAACCACTGGACCTACGATGTCCCTTTGCTTTCACTCGTACCTATTTTTATCCACATCTCTTTTTCTTATGCTCCTTTCCCTCTTTAAAGCGCTGCCCAGCCGTTGTTACTATCGCGATAAATAATGCATAAATGTTGTTCAGCTGCTTTTCCTCTGCCTTCTGTTTCGGCAAAATCACGTTCTTTTTTATTTTCTGCGCGTCTTCTTTTGTTTGCAATATAATACGTTATTAAGGATGCAAATTTGTTCGGTGGATGAAGGGATTTTTACAGTCGCAACCTCTCCGATAAAGAGAGTTTCATTTTTTTATTTTTTTCCATCCCCTTTACTTTGTCATTTTTTCCTTTTTCCAAACTTTCCCAACCTTTCTTTTTACCTTCCTCCACTTTCTTTTCACTTATTCTTATATGATGATAACCCTCTTTGGGCCGTTTAATCTGAAAACAAATCTCACCGTTTATATGCATTTTACTGTATTTGTTCTTCTTTCTTATTAATTTGAATCGGGCGTGTTCGGGTATTTTTGTAAGTTATATTTGCGATCGGATAGTTCATAGATAATTAACGATTTGCACATGTCACAATCGTCCGCATAATTGGTGTTTTATAGCTATCAGATAATATTGTGAAGAAACATTCAAAATCTCGAAATGTAATTTCGACGAATTGGTATGGCTGGTATGGGAATCTCAGATGACGGCGATAGCGATCCTCGAAATATTTTAGGTAAAGGCCCATCCTCCGTTCCCTAAAATAAAAGGGGTTATCGAGGCACCTTTGACTTTGCAGACCTTTCTCTAAAACTCCTTTTATGCGGTACCTTGGATGATGACTAAGTACCGTTTTAAAGAAATCGGAATTTCATTTCGTAATTCATTGAGAATTGGATATTATAGCCCTCTTTGTTTTCCGGAGGGCTATTCTGCATGTTGTCTGTTCCTCTCTCTTTCTCTCTCCAACTCCCTTCCCTTCATGGGTGGCTTTTTATCACTAGGATGACCAAGTCAGGTCTTTCCTAGGTTTTTACCACAAATACTTCGTCTTTTTTAGAAGTTTTCCGAATTTTTAATAGGATATTTGGCTTCTATGCTCTTCTACTTGTTTCCTTTCAGGTTCTTTCCAGCGAAATTGTGTGTAGCTGTACACATACAATCAATATTATAATTTTTTGAAAATTCTCCTTTGTAACTGTTGACGTAGGGTTAAATGTAAGAAGGGGCTATATGATCTCAATTTCGCCCTTAATAAAGTCGTTTGTCTGTCTGTCTGTCTGTCTTTTCCTCCCTATCTCCCCGCCAATTTACTTGTCTCACAATTTCTCTCAATTTTCAAAGTATTTTTTTCGTCACGTCAACAGCATTCCCTCCTCTTTTTTCATCTTCTCCTCTTTCATCTTCTCTTTATCTCAGTCTCCCAATCCCTGCAATGTCACCCTCCTCCCCTCCCCCTCCCCCGTCCGCGTACCCCTCTTCGGTCCGCTTTCCAACCTTTTTTTTCTTTCACTTTGACTCAACTCATATGCGTCACCCGCTTTCCTTTTTCCCATTTCTTTCACTTTATTCCGCCTTTCTCCTGCCACTTTCACCCAACCTCTTTTGTTCTCCCATATCGCCTCATTTCGTAGTCTCTCTTTTTTTATTTCGTCCTGTCCCCAACCTTTCTTTATTTCCAATACCCTGTCTTTCTCGCCCTTTATCTCTTTCTCGCTCCTCAATTCCTCTCTCTCTCCTCATTTCCTCTCTCTCTCTTGTCGCGGCGGCGGCTTGATTGTTTGCCCAAAAAGGGGACTCAGTTTCGATTCCAAATTGCGTGAGAATGGACTATTTTTTTTCCTCTCCCTAGTCCTTTAATGGACGTAAATCTCATCAATATGCATCTGGGCGAAGAGATTTCGTCGAAGCGGAAATACGAATCTAGAAATCCCTTTGTCCTCCGTTGCTCTTAGCGTCTATCTCTCCCACTAATCCTTCCTATACTTTTATAAGGTGTCTAAAACGTTTCTCTGTACCCTTTTTCCTATTTTGGTACGAATGAGAAATCGTTATAAGAGGACACGCTTTGATATCGCTTAATAAATTCGTTTGTCTGTCTGTGTCTGCATGAAAAGCGTAATTTTTAGCAGTTAAAAATAAATTGTTGTGTCCAACACGTGACTTTCTCCACACGTAAGGTGTCAACTAAAATCAAATAAATACGGCGACAGGAACAGTTCGACTTACACGCTTCAGCGCTAGCGATTTAATTCTTGTCCCTACCACGCGCGCGAGCTGCCCACTAACCGTCAATTTCGAAGAAAATTGAATATCTCTTGAAATACTCCTCATATGAAAATTTATTTCAAACAAGAGTTGTAGAAAAAATAATATCTACAACTTTAATATATATGTTAACAAAAATTCAGTTTTAAGCGAAATATTTAAGAAAAACTAAAATTTTACATGAGTAAACCGCTACTTCCGGTTGACTGATTGTTATCAAAATCTTTTCAAATCTTATGAATATATATAAAATCACATATATATAATTTCATAGTCATCTGATGAATAGTTTCTGAGGTAGAGCGCACGCAAAATTTCTGTCACACATACGGACACACACACAGACATAATCGAGAAAAGGGTCAAAACGTGTTCAGGATACCTCAAAACGTGTATTTCCGTTGTAATCCTGAATTCCATTTTTTTCGTGAAAACAATGCTTTATACTACGTATATGGAGAAAGTAAAAACGCGGACTTTAATCGTTTTGTCCGTTCGTGTCCGATGAACTGCTTCTAAACCGTTCGAATTTGTGGAAATTGTTTATTGCCATAAGTTTTTACAGCTGCTGGAATTTGAAGACTCCAAGAACAGGCTGTGGAATGTATTTTCATTCTACAAAAACAGTTTTTAATATCTGATTCGTCTGTTCTTTCTTTAATACTTGTTCTCGTTTTGCTGACTTCCACGTCCATGTGTTCACCCTTCAATAGCCTCTCCATTGCTGCTCGCAATACGTGCACGCACGTGCAAAAGTTTAGCACGCTCGGAAAAACGAAATTATCCTGTTCGAACTCATGATACCTTCTACCGCCATGCAAATCTCGCGTGCATGGAATCGGAAAGTGTAACGAGCGAGATTATTCAAAGTGAATCACTGTTAACGTGAATTGCATTAGTAGCACAAAAAAAAGGCGACAGTGCAAAATATTAACTTCAGATCGTTTTTAATTTGGAAATATTTCAATTCCGTAGAAGACGCGCGTGGCCTGATGAAAATTCTGGCTTCGCCCACGTTCATCGTTGCATGAATTCGCATCGGGGTTATTTCCAGAAATGGCGTAGAGCGAGTTCCATCGTTGACCTGTGCTCACGAACCGATGTCTCGGTAGCTCTCGCATCAATCAACGCCAAGCCTATGGCAAGCGTGGCCAACGCGGCAAGCTAGATTGATTCGATCCTCGTCCCTTCGTGTGTGAACGCCGCTCGTGTTTCGTCGTTTACGTCCACTTTCTGAACTGAAATGTAAAAATCTGTCCAGCTTCGTAAAAAAAAACGAATAAATAAAGTTGCACGTTTGCTTTAAATTCATCATCGGCGTCATTAAGTAATAGGTTCGCAAAGAAGTCCGTGATTATAGGTCAAGTTTAGTTCTAAAAATTCTCCTGACGTCAGCAATTTTTATTTATTGATGAATTCCTCTCCATTTCGGTCGGTTTAAATCTTTTTCCGTTTTTTTTAGATATAAGTTTAACTCCAATCATGTCATCAATCCTCCTGACTCTTTTCAGGATATTCTCCATGTCCACATATTTCGAACCTTTGCAAGTTTTTCTAAACATTTTTATAAGCTTCTATGCTTCCTTTCATAAACGGCGATGCTCCAAGTGCAACAAATTTCTTCGCTTTAGAGTGTGAAATTTAATTTGTTTAAATTTTATACCATTAGTCATCGCCGCAAATTCCATCTTACTTGTACCAAGCAATCACGTGACCTTTTACTCGAATATGTAATTCAGAAACTAAGCCATTCGGCTAGGTTAACCACTTATTACTCTCGAACGCAAAATGTTCGTTCTCAGGATAGATGCACTCAGTCGTGATTTTTTAAAAACAGGTTCGAAGTTCATTCACAGATACTCCGCAAGTGAGGTATGTGTATGTTCAATGAATATTTTCATAGCCAACAAAGTTATCTATGTAATTTAATCAATATGGGTGCTGAAATTAGTTCGATATTTCTTTCTTGCGTTTTATCACTATTTAAAAAACTTAATTGTTAAATATAAAAACACAGTGGATACCTTAATTACCATATAAATATATTTTTTAACTGGTGGAATGCTTCTTCAGCAGAATATTATTTGATCCCTTAATTTTTATGTAGACTTTTGATTTATGGACCGAAGTATAAGCAGCAGAATAGCGAAATAAAAAGTGATAACTCTGCAGTAATCCCAGAATATTAGCAAAGAGCGTTTTATTTAGAGCGACGGAATTATTTATTGTGTACTAACTGAATTATTTCATCTCTTTGACTCTTCATGCGAATGTTAATACATCAAAAATCTTTTAATTCTCTTTCTCGCTCTTTATACTTTAGTAATACAAAGCATATTTTCTGGTCTCCTTGACAACGCAATCTCCCTTTGTGATTCCAAGTTTTCCTTATCGTATGCCTTTTCTTTCAAGTTCAATTCCAAGGCCATCGATTGTTTATTCTCCTCCATCGGAGTTTCATTCTTACTCTCTCTCATTGTTTGTTTCACACGTTGCTTCCATCGCACCCTCTCACGTCTCCGTCTCAATTATAGACTTTCTTTTGTCTCATAAACAGACCGTTTACAGACGCTTTCCTTCGAACGTCGCGTTTCATTTGAGTGGACAAAAAGAACGTTAATCATCGTGACATTTCCTTTCCGTTTTATCCGTAAACAATGCCTCTTAATCGGAGCGATAATTAACACAAGATAGTTAGCATCTGTTACTCGTCGATCGATTTAAACTCTACCCTAGCTTTTGGGATGCATGGTACATATTGGCGGTCTTGTCCGTTTACGTTCATCTGCGTGTACTCGACATACGTTATGGGTACCGCCGAATAAAATTCTACGAGGTTCGAGCACCATTTTTTTGACTTGCGCGTACGTGTTGAAAAACTATTTTCCGGATAATATTTCGGAGCGCCATCTGAGGAGCTCTCGAAAGCGTCATCGATGGTGCTCGTAGAGACGCTCTGGGATTCATTTCTCTCTCTCTCTCTATCTCTCTCTCTCTCTCTCTCTCTCTATCTCTCTCTATCTCTCTCTCTCTCTATCTCTATCTCTCTCTCTATCTCTCTCCCCCCCTCTCTCTCTCTTAGTGACGTCAGTGAGCGTACAAGCTCTAGCAACTAAATTTTCAGCGTAAATGCGCATTGAATATATATTGAAAAATTACTGGTTTTAGTGATTGATTCTGTGAGTGTGAATTCGTGAGTCCATAGCGCGGAAAAATAATTCCCGAAAACTCACGCGTAAATTGGGTAAGAGTGTATGGCGTACTAATAATAATAAGAGTAACAAGGCCTTATATGTCCTTACATTACCTCAAAACTGAACGTAATATCATGACGTGAAGAATTAATACTATGAAATATTATTCTAATGCAAAATAAAAGTTGGTTATCTCAATCTGTGAATTAGTGTGGATATCACTCTCAAGATGTATTCGGACATATAATCTAGTACACAGCAACATTTCCAAAGCATTAGATTTTTAAATGTTTAACCAAGCCTTTATTTTCGCGCATTGATTGGTTCTTCTCATTGCGCTGATCATAAATAAATGTATTTATTTTTTAACTGATTAGGTTCGATAAAAAAAAAAGAGAGACTGGAAAATATGTAAATGTTAAACTTTGCTAATGAGTTCTTCGCTTTTTGGCCTTTGAATAATTCACGTGTATTTCCCATCGATAAAAATGTTTCCAATCCTTGATAAATTGGGAGAAAATCATTCGGCGAAAATTCAACCGCCGATTAATCGTCCTCAGATTACAAATCGCGAGGCAACGAGCCAGAAGGCGACGAAACCAACGGGAAGAAACACTTTTACGCTAACGAGGTTCTTTCACTTTCTAATTACTCGATAACCTCTTTCCGGTGGCTCCGATTTCTAGCGATCTTTTCCACCAGACCTTGAAACGAGAAAGGAAAAGCGGTCGATGCCCAAAATAAAAAGAATGGAATCGGTAATTTGCGAAATTATCACCTAATCCCTCATTGGCACTTTGACAAAAAACCTTCGGACCTTGAAATTTCCGACGCAGCTCAGTCATTATCCATCATCTTCGATGACTTAAGTGATAGACACGATTTTAAACGGATCTTTAAATAAATATATATATATATATAGATCATAGTTAATCTGTCCGTAGACAGGTCCGTGATTATTCATGGTTAAACCTGGTTCTCCATATAGTACTCCTATTTTCGGCAGTCTTCTTCATATCTTGATAGCTCTATTTCCCTTTCAAGTCGTCTATCAGCTGAAACATTTTCCTAAGTCTTTCTCTTTTTCTTTCTATCACGTCTAAGGTCATCCAAGCCAATTCGCCTTCATATTTCTTATAGTCTTTACCATCATTCGCTTATCTCCTATCCATTCTAGCACTCTCTCGTTTTAAATCCTATCCGTCCATTTTATCTTCAGCATTCTTCTCCATGCCCACATTTTGCAGCTTTCCATATATTTTATGCCATTTTTCCTTAGCGTCCATGTTTCTGCCCCATACAAAGCTATACTCCACACAGCAATTTATCAACTTCTTGCAGTTATAAATAAATAATGAAATATATCCTACATTCGTGATTCCAACCGTGAAAACAAGGTCAGTTCGCAGGACCGGAAAGAGGAGGGACGGCGAAAAATAATTGAAGCGGACAACCCGGACGTTAAAAAAAAAAACGAAAAATTCGACGAAAAAAAAGAAATTCGTTTAAAACGGCGAGGAAAAAAATACACGCGTCAAACGAGCGAAAAAATAAAATAAGCGAGGGAAAAAATAAAATTACGTATCGCACGGACGGTGCAGTCCACTCTGAAATATTTTTCGTCCCGTATTTTTTTCCTATTTTAAGGGATCGGTGTCTTTCGAAGTGAGGGACGACTCCTGAAATCTCGTCATCGATGCGGAAGCGGGTGGGAGGGGGGATTAAAATGGAAGGGAGGAGACAAGTGATAGAAAAAAGTATTTAATCCTGCTCGTTTTGCACCAGATTTACGACGCGACGCTTGGGCAATGAACCGGCATATTGATCGGACGCCCTTTCCTCGTCGGGACATTAATTCCGCGACATCACGTCGATTGGGATGGATGTCGAACAGGAACCATGGTTTTTACTCGAGATGAAAGATGGTGGGGGTTGAAGGGGGGGAGGGGGGGGGGGGGACAGTGTAAAAGCGTGGCGGCAGATAGCGCGCGCTTATAGGAGGAGTGTGGGGGGGGGGGGGGAGGGTGGGATGGATGGAGGAGAAAAGAGGGGGAGAAGTGACTTCGATGGGAGGTGAGGAAAGAGCTAATCGCTGGTCCATAGAATGCTGTTTCGAGTACCGATGACGGAATGGGATCAATTCCCCTTGTGACGTAACGGAGAAATGTTGGTTCGACGTTTATTTGCAACCTGTGCCGGTAGAGGAGCCGAAGGCGAAAGAAGGATCGCGTTCCTATTGCATAAGAACGCATACCAGATTATTTTCCGCGTAAAACCAGGGAAAAAAAACTCGGCTACGTTGGATAGGTGAGGATGGAAATGCTTCGGTCGAGTGAAAAGGATATACAAAATCAATTTTCACTGTAATGCGTAATTAATAATAAAATCGTGTTCGAAATTCCACGGCCATCGAGAGTTTGATAAGCGGCAGAACTTCAAGGAAGAATTATCGAGCTCAGCTTACGGCTGAGATCGAGTTGAAAAAATATGTTTCTCCAATGGTCATAAAAAGGTTGTATAAAAAACCGTAAACTTTTTTATGGCTATTGGGGAAACATGGTTTTTCGAACGGCAGCAACACAAGCATCATCGGGAAAAAGTTTTAAAGTAAAAAACTCACATTTTCGCAAAACGTTTTGTAGTAGAGAGATACTTGGATGATTAAGCCATTGCGTCGGATTCTTGTTCCCTTCTTATGTTAGCAGGGTCCGAGAAGGATAAGAGGGCTTGTGACCGTTACGATGATTAAAGCCGCAAGGCAATTTGTTAGGGGAATTATCCTCATCCTTCTCCTCGACCAGGCTTGCTTTCGCTGCATCAACAGTGACAAGAGGCGACTTGATACTTTAATATGCATTAACGTGGCTGAACAAAGACAAACCCAGGCTCCCATTCGCAGTGTTTTGATTTAATTTATTTTTGTTATATTTCATCAATTCAGTAGAATGTGAAAAACTGGGGGCGCGAGACACGGAGATATTTAAAAAAATTAAATAAATTGAATACTCCTTCAGTGTAAAAAGGAAGACAATACAATAAAGCTGCAGGTGGCTGGTAATACCGTCGAGGAAAGTAAGTCAAAAGGATATTTTATTTTATTTAACCTTTTCAATTAAGTATAATTACTAAGTAGGCAATATTTTACGCCATATTTACGGTGTATATGTAATATATATTGATTTAAATTACCTTGATTCTAATTCGCATCCCATTGAAATCTACACTTGACCCCCGATTTTGGAAGTGCCTCTTAGATTTTCGCCAGATTTGTTCAGGCTTAGGCATTAGATAACAATTTGCTTTACAGAAGTACATAAGAACGTCCCGCACTTCCCTTGAAACTATCTTGGCGCATCGTTATTTGAATTATTATCATAATTTCATTGGATTACGTTTCTGAAATCCCCAATTAATATAATATTTGTAATTTTCAACTCCTTATTTACGTGTGACCATAAATGCGGAAAACATTGTTCTTAGTTTGATAAAAGGAGCGTTTGCAGTTTTTTTTTCTAATAATCCTGAATGGTAAAATAACATGCTTGAAATCGGCTGATGAGATCATGGCAAGGACATTCCCTTAGCATTGCACGGACTTCAGGAATGTGAATATTTTTGCTGCCTGTGTGTAATTATCTACGGAACAATTGGCGAGCCTTCTTCTTTCATTACATTAAGCGAAAGAAATCCTAAAAATATACGAATTCATTCATATTATTTTTAATCGCAAAAATTAGTTCTTCTTATATCCTTTTTTCATTTGCTTGATTTTCACTTGAATTTTTATCGTTTCTCATCCAGTAAATCTAACCTTTTTCGCTAAGTATAACACCGTAAGTATATTACCTCGTCTTTTGATGGCCTCCTTACCCCATCAATTTTGGCGGACAGGACCGAGTTCATTTCGCGACAATTGAACCGTGATTCGCAACGTCTGAGAGTAAATTCATGACTCGGGACGGATCCTACTTTTCATTCATTAAAAAAATTTAAAAATGGGTCCGTTCCACATTTAAATAACACAGATCCCTTTTGTCTCTACTTCTTCAGTATGACGTCATCTCTCATTAAAATAACGTTTCATTGCGGCACATCTCCTCATTTTATTTTTTCAAGCGCGATTCGGTAAGTGAATGGTTTTTTTTTTAAAACGCTCGTCCTTTTTTCCCGTCCTTGGAACGGCGAAGCGACAACATTCACGAGGAAGGTCGCCTTTCAGTTTTTTTTTTTCGCAAAATCAGAGCATCGGAAATTCTTTTTGGCTCGCCGTGCTAACGATAGATCTGGGGAAATTCTTGGATGGGAAGGATAGTATAACGGGGCGTATATCACGTGACTAAGAATTCCTCGGTATTTACAAAAACTGTTTCTCGAAAGGGTACAAACTAAAAACGGGACTTTTTACTTTCTCCATACGTAGTAATGGGAAAGTATTGTATTCATGAAAAAAATCGACTTCGAGATTTCAACGGAAATATATGTTTTGAGGTCCCTAGAACACGTTTAGACTATTTTCGGAATGATGTCTGTGTGTGTGTGTGTGTGTATGTTAGTGTGGGCGCTCTAACTCAAAAAGTACGTGCCATATCGTTACCAAACTTCATATATAACACTTTTACATGAGCACAAAGAACTGATTAGTTTTTGGACAATAACGGATAACCGGAAGTCGAGGTTTATTCGAAACCCGATTCGGATTTTGCGATATTTCTTCGTTAAAATATCATTATTGTATATACAATTCTATACAAAGGTTATAGAGAATGTAATTTCCTACAGTTCTCATTTGAAACAATTTTCTATAGGAGTTATTGTTTAGGAGTTATTTATAAATAACCGGTTTTTCGGTTTCCGTTAAATATCTCCTTAAAAACATCGTTATTGGTAATCTTCGTAAGGACCAAAGTTGTAGAGAATAATATTTCTTCCACGTTTTGTTTGAAACTAATTTTCGTAGAACCATCCATTTCGGATATATTTCGCTTTATCTTAATACCAGTATACAGCGCCAACACCATGTAGCGGTGCATTCTGTAAACATTCAAAATATACGTAATTTACGGCAACAATGACGTGTCTTCTTTTACGATACGAAATAATAATTTTCCCTAGTAATATTATTCATAATAATTTAAATATCTATACCCCAAATATTGAGAAAGTCATGTGTTGGCCACATCAGATTTTTGTTTTATAAGTTCGTAAAATTAAAATCGTAAGCGAGAGGAGGTGGACACCGATCGATAGCCGTGACTGTAGCGGGAGTGAGCCTTTTTTTTTTAGTGAATTCGGATGACGCAGTACATATAGCGAAGCACGTGAATGGGTAAATCCAATACTGCGAGCGTGATATGCGCATCTGACAGCAATTCGCCGCCTTCGCGCCGCAAGTCAGAACGAAGCGCTACCACATCTTGAATGAAATACGCCCAAACCTCGCTTTGCGTTGTATACGCGTTCCTGGATAAGACGTTACAGAGAGAAGACGTGGCAGGTGGGGTGGTGCTTTCATAGGGATACGCGAGGTTATATATTATAGAGCCGTGTTGAGGTCAAAGTGCGCAAACCATTCGGTCGCATTTTATACAGCGTAGCTTCCGTATGCCGTTTCATATAACTTATATGTTGTAATGAAACACTTTAGTGTCTTAGCGAACTGATAGCGAACCGGGACCCCATAGTCAATGGTACTCCTACAACAAAGAAGTACATAGTTCACCAAAAGCTACCTATTTGTATTTTGTCATATCGATTTTTTAAACTCGTTTTTTTCAGTAAATTATTCTTAACCGTTCCAACTCAAAGTTCGGGACATACCCGAGTCCATCGTATTTTTTTAGTTTGTCGGGGGAGCGCAACTTGTAAAGTGTTTTCAGTTTTCGTAATGTTTCTGACGCGACTCATTGAAAAATATTTTATACATATAATATTTTACACATATAATATTAAAATTTGCATATTCTAGTAAACATCGATTTGATAGTAAATTGAATTCTCATTTAAAGGTTATTTTTATATAAAGATAATAAAATGACGTACAAAAGAAAGGTTTTTGCATTGGGGACACTAATAAGTTTGCTACGCCACTGACATGCTCTGCTTTTTACTAATCGGAAACCGTGATAAAGCAATTCGAGCTATTTAGCGAAAAAATAAAACCGTTCTCAACTGAGAACACGTAAAGAGAACCGTGTAATAGGAGGGATGAAGGTACTGACATTGCATATAAAACTGAGGTTAGTCCGATTTTTTCTGGTGAAAACGAGTTGTTACCGTAAATATATTTACCGAAACGTGTTTTGTACAATATATTTATAGAACAGCTTTACGTGGATGAGTTTTGAGTATAATTTGAATGTTTGAGCTAGATCTAGGTTTTCCGTTTAAAAAGTTTGTTTGAAAAAGGTTCGCTCCTTCCAAAATTCTTTAGCACTCCGAAATTTATAGGTCACCATTCTTTCGAGGTTACCGCTTAATCTGACCAATAAAGATGCGTAAAATGCAGGAGGATAGCAATTCATCTGAAAATTTTAAGTGTTGACTTAAGAGTCGTCAATATAAGTGAATTTAAAAAGGTCCACCCCTTCCAAAATTCTGTACTTTAGCACTCTGAAATTTATAGGTCACCGTTCTTTCGAGGTTACCGCTTAATCTGACCAATAAAGATGAGTAAAATGCAGGAGGATAGCAATTCATCTGAAAATTTTAAGTGTTGACTTAAGCGTCATCAATATACGTGTATCTATATCCCGTTATGGACTACAAATACATAAAACCTTTTCTTAATAAAACTTTGATCTTTTCCCTCGCTTTCATCGCGGACGTTTTTATCGCGTTCATTTTTTTTCGAGCGGTCTTTCTCGTGTGGTATATTTTTCCTCAGGTGACTTTATTTGACGTGCCGCAGCGTTCGCGGATTCTTTTGCTTCGGCGGAACCAACGCGGCTTCCTGAGTGTCGGGACAATGGTGGGACGGTTGCTACCAAAACCTTTGGGAGAGGAATTCCGCGTCCCGGTTCGTGTTCTGTTGAGCGCGCGGCTGGAGGGACGTGCAGGGGTTGGAGTCTGTCGACAACGAGTTCGATTAATATTGAAACAATATTAAGGGAAACCGGCGATGCATTGAAGAGAGAATGGGAGGGAATAGAGAGAGAATAAGAGGGAGGAAATATAGGGAAGAGACCTCGCGGGAACGCTTCGGGGAGAAAAAGTAAAAGTCACATCAGAATACGTCATTTTAAAACGAATTCACCATTTTGGAACGAAGGAATTTTTTTTAAAAAGAGTTAGATGAAAGGGAGTTTATTACTATAAACGTGGCGAAACTTTCCGATTTTAAAGTGAAAAATTTTCATTAAAAATTATGTATGGTGTAGAAACAAGGTTATTTTAGAAACAAGCCAACAGCAATAATTCTGGACGTGTTTACAATTATAATGCGAGACGTTTTTTTCGAAATAAATTTCTCGTTTAGATGGATTTTTTTAAAAGGAAGAAATGAAAATAATCTTTTCGCCTATTTCCTTGCTTCTAGTGTTTTCACTCGTAAAAATATTACCGTTACGAAGGATAATCAAATGCAGTCAGACACCCGATTCAGCGCCCCCCTATGATAGTGCCACCCCCGCATACAGCCTACGAATCTTTGTGAACAGAAATTCAATTTTGTGATTACATAGAGCGAGAATATAACTCGATTTACCGCCCACCCCGCTAATGTCGGTGATGGACAAACGGTGGCGCATAAATTTTGGTCCGACTGTATTTCATTTTATTCAGTAAAATTGACGATTGTTTGAAAGAACTAGAGGTAGCAAACTTCTTGCAGAATCCATATTAATTTCGAAGAACTTTGATAATACATATGATGAGATATCTCTCTCTCTCTCACCCAAAAACTTAATTTCAGGTCTAATGGTCGTTCCCCATTACCTTACAGGGTTTTATAGATAGTAGATTTGTGATGTTTCCACGATCAACCTTTGACACTTTACTTTCGTTTAACCTTCATGAGAAGAATGCCATAATGGCTCATGAATGCATCAATCTTGGACAAATTTCTTAGACGCACGCTTGAAACTAAAACTAAATTTAAAAATAAAACAAACATATTACCTATTAATCCTGAAAAATTATTTTAAAATCGCCGATTCTCCATTCAAAAGGGCTAACATACCATATGCATAGACCTTGAGTAAGCACACAACAACCTTTCATTTTACGCAAAACACTTTTAAAAAAACACACATCAACCTCAAAGATCCGCGTTAAGACTCGAACCAAAGATTTATGGAGAGAATCTTGCACAAAATAGACCGTCTCCGATCCTTCTGATATATATATATATATATATATATATATATATATATATGCATAAAATAAATCGTTCCGAATACCCAGGATAGATGCATGAAAAATCAACCCCCTTTCGCTTACGAAAACAAACGAAAAGTACGGAGAGAAAAAATGGTTAAATCCGAGAGAAATGAGTGAGAGAAACGTTCTATTCCACCGTACAATAATCTGTCCTATATTAAACTACCGTTTCGTCTCTCCCTCTACCTCGCGGAAGCATCCACGTCCATATAATGGAATCATTTGGCAGACAAATCCGTCGCATACACGATGAGGCTTATCGTTCGTCTCCTTCGAGGATCCCAATTTTCTTCCTCCTCTGTTATCTTTCATTCCTTTCTATTGCCCCTACAGCGCGATGGCAGCAGTGTGAAAGAACTATCCCTCTTTCTTCTCTTCATATAAGCCAAGAGGTTCCTGAAGTGGTGCTCGCGAGCACTATAGGGCTCTACTGCGATGCTTAAAATCCCGTTTCTTTTAACCAATGATTAAATTTGCTCGATTGCTTCCATGCTAATCATACCTAAATGCATTAAGATTGACTCTGAGGTCGGTTTAATTTTATCCGCTAACATTCATATTCCTGCAAAAGTATAGTGGTGCTCGCTTTATATTCTGGCATACAACTTGGTGCTCGGTTGGAAAACCCCCGATCTAAGGTAAAATTTCCTCTTCTCGTTTCAAGCATTCGTGTCACGCGCGACGAAATGGGCGGGCGGATCTGGAAAAGGGACAGAAACGAAGGGACAAACCCTCGAACAAGAGGAGGGCGTTTCAAACACCCTCAACCCTTGCTGTTTGTCTCACCGTTTTTCATATATATATATATGTGTATATATATATATATATATATATATATATATATATATATATATATATATATATATATATATATATATATATATATATACACACACACGCTTCCAGTCATTCTACTTTCCCCATTTCGCACCCTTAATTTACTACACTCAGTCTCCCTAGCTCTCTGCTCATCCTACAGCTTAATTTAAAAAATCCGCTCCGTATTTGAATTTTCGTTAAATTTCCCTCCAACCCTCCGGATCAACTGTAACAAGGGATTATGTAGGTTCAATTTCGCTAGAATGTAAATGTTGACCTATCACAATAATGGTCCTGTATTTAATAAAGGTGACTATATGAATTTATGTAAGCATTTCAAATTGCCTCCTCTTGAGTTAAGACGAAAAGTAGCTGATGTGATTTTCCTTCATCATATTGTGACTGGAGCTCTCGACTCTAAAGACCTCCCAAGTGGCGTTAATATTCATGTTCCTTCCCGACGTACAAGACATACCACATTCTTCCGCGATTTGTGTGGAAGAGTTGATGTTGGTAAATTTGAAATTTTATCTCGAATTATGAGGTCAGCAAACGATGTCCTGAATAGGACTAATGGTATAGACTTACTTTTTGACTCCTTGCCTTCTCTTCGGAGAAAAGTATGGAAAATTTTGTTTCCATAGTGTTCCTTCTTGTGTGTTTCCTTTTATGTTGGTTTTATTATATCGCATGTAATTGGGGTATCTTGTTTGCGATTAATAAATTATTATTATTATATCCCTGTCTCCCACTTTAATTTTCTAAGCATCTAAAATTTTTCGTCGGTCTGTTTTTTTTCTATCTCTACTTCTCTCTCAATTCAAGGGTGTCTTCTCGCGTGATAAAGAATGGCACGTTACATACATCCGTCCGATTCCCCATCTAGTTGCAATCGCTCACTTTTTTCGGCTTGTGGTTGCATGGTGTGCTCAATGCCCAAGGACAGGAATTCGGGTTGACTGTTGATGAATAATGAAAGGAACTATACATGAGCACGACTCTTTTGGCCGGAGGGAGATAGCACGTTTTTCTCGCGTGCCAACAACGGATGTATTTTCCTTCATTTTAACCCCCTCTCCATATACTCCTCTCTTTCTTTATATATATATATATATATATATATATATATATATATATCTAACCTTCGCTTTTTCATCCTCCAATCTACCGTTCCAATGGGGATTTAGCTGGAAGGGTATTTTCGACCGCTGGATGTGATGACCATGGGAGAAAGGGGGGTAAAGAGAGAGAGAGGAAAAAAGCAACAAAAAAACGCACTGCGTTTGTGCTTTGGTGACGTAACAAAGGCGAGGTGACATAATCGGTTACACCCTTTTTAATTTTTCAGAATCACGAGGTTGGTTACGTAACCTCTCTTCTTCTGTTTTTTTTGCGTCGAAATCGTTGCGTAACCCGAAGGAATTATGGCGTCTGGGTAGGAGGGAAGGGGATTGGTCGGAAGGGGAGGGCGTGCATCTTTCATAAAACTGTCGCAATATCATCCCCTCTATATCGTCGGAGGTGTGTTTGTTTTCGTTTATAAGCTGAATGGGGTTTAGAATTGAGAATGTATTGATGGGAACCGTCCTAATAAGTGCTTTCAAAAAGCGTCGCTAACCGCCAAGTCTGATGTGATGGGAGTGACAGACAACTTTCATACTCGCAGCGTTTTTATTTGGATAAAATACCGAAAAAGGGAACAGGCAGCCCATTGGTAATGTTGCAAAGAGAAAAACAGCATTCCCTTTTCTATTACGAAGAATATCTGTTGAAATTGGGAGAAGGCACTTCTGCTCGGAACTATACGACGATAACTCAACCGCGTATGAATTAAGAAAGTAGAATGAAAAAATACTGGCGTAATTTTTTGTTACATATCAGTGGAAAAAACGAGAATGATGCATATATACGTATGTATATATGATGTGTGAATATAAAGGTCGATCGGAAAGTAATAAGGAATGAGGGTAAAACTTCATTAAAACAATATGCAATTATAAATTTAACTGTTGTCCTTCAAATACTACCCTTCTGCCGTAATTCATATATTTCAGGGGGATCGAGTGTAATTTGGGTGGCATAACATCTAGGAGAATTTGCTGTGAGTTTGGTGGTATACGTTTCAGGGGGCAGTCGACCGTAAGGTGGGTGGCATGAAACGCAGGGGAAATATGTGCAGGTTTGGTGGCATACGTTGCAGGGGTGTAATATGGGTGGTGTACAATTTGGGGACGATTGACGCAAGTTCAGTAGCATACTATTTAGGAGCAAAGCTATAAGATATTTGGTTTTAGGGAAGATTTGGTGTTTGTTTGGTAGTACGTATTTAGGAAAAAATCTGGAGTGGTTGCAAGGCTTATATACACACGCTAGGAGTATCCAGCTGGGTAAAACGCGCTACAAAATTCGGATATTGTATTCAGGGCCGGCTCAAGACATTTTGGCGCCCCAAGCAGATTTCAATTATGGCGCCCCATCGATACATAAATTTTACATTAAAATTCGGTAGTTTAGCAGTATAATAGGATATAATTATTTTGAAGTTTTGTGTATTTTTATGATTAAACAGTTTAATAAGAAAACAAGGTTTTATTCACAGAAAAATAAATTTGAAATGTCACAAAGAAATTATAAATTGTGCGATACTTATTTCAATGAAATGAGATTGATTGGAACTATTTCATCGATATACATATGCACAGATGGGGCTCAATCAAATCAGTCAAATTTTCTGGTGCAGTAAGTTTCATAAAGAAGGCATCGAAAAATTCAACATCGACACATTGCCTTATTCATAGACAAGCACGTGTTTCAAAACGCATAAATAAAGGCAGTGACGGACTTATCTAAAGCCAATTGTACAAATTGCTCTTTGAATGAAATAGAAAGGATGAAATTGAATCTTGATTGAAAAATGCACTTGGGAATCTGTGAATACTGCGAAGGAAGGATGCAGGGGAAAAGGAAGCGACGAAAAGAATAGAATCAAGCCTTATTTTGGAAGTGATCTTAGAAAGACGTTCCGAAAAAAATGATTTAAAAAATGTAGGTCGGGATGAAAAGCGGGCTTTACCGTGAATAAATGAGACTTCAAATTTATGACTGATTACGAACTTCAAGAGCAAGATGAACATGGTCTATTACTTGGAATTATTATAACAAAGGAGAACTTTCGTTACAGAAGCAGCTTACGAATTTGTTACCAATTAAAAATTGAAAATTTAAAACGACCTTCAGGATGAATTTCTTAAAAGGACATAAAATTGTCCAATACTAGAGTTAATTACCACAAATTTTAAAGAGAAAACCTCTACGTTAAACTGCTTATCAAAGGTTGGTTTAAGAAAGGGTATCTATATCTATATCTATCTATAGTTCACCCTGCAAGCCACCGCAATGGTGTGTGGCAGGGGGTGCAATAGCACCAAGGTAAAGCGCATAATAATGTATAGTATCATTCTACGTCGGCTGATTTCCTTTCGTAACTTCTGTTCTGCTCAGCTATCGTTCTAGGGAAAAACGAGCCTTTATACCTCTCAGTCCTACAGGCTATCTCTCTTATTTTACGAGGATGGTCCGTTCTACCAATATAAGTTGGCGCTCTTATTATTTCTTCGACATCGCTGGAGAATATATGCGTTCTAAATCTTTCGAGAAGTTTTAACCTAGAGCGTGATCGGCGCTCAGCTAGTGATTCCCATCCTAAGTCCTGTATCAAGACTGTAACACTATTGTTTCTATCGTAACAATTTTTGACGAATCTAGCGGCTTTTCGCTGCACTCTTTCTAACTCTGAGATTGATCCTTTCACGTACGGATCCCATATGCTCGACGCGTACTCTAATAGCGGTCTTACTAACGAGAAGTAACATGTCTCTTTGACTTTTTCCTCACTTTTACCTACTATGCGTTTGATGAATCCTAGTTTCTGTTTAGCCTTCCCGCATATATTTCGTATGTGCATATCCCACGAGAGGTTGCTTGTTAAAGTAACGCCTAAGTATTTGACGGAATCGGTTAGTTTTAGCTGGACGCCTTCAACAGTGTAATTCGTCGTGTCAATGTTTTTGTTTCCCCAGAATCTCATAAAGGAACACTTTCCTAAGTTCAATTCTAACTGCCACTCTTTACACCACTCGAGAATTGCATTTAAGTCGTCAGAAAGTAATAATTGATCATTAGGACTGTTAATCTCTCTGTAAACTACTGTATCATCCGCGAATAACTTGATTTTACTTTTAATAACCTTATCTAAGTCGTTTATGTATAAAAGGAATAGTAGGGGGCCGATTACACTTCCCTGTGGAACGCCTGAGGCTACGCTGACTGAATCTGATTTAAATCCATCTATAACTACTATTTGTTCACGCTCATTAAGAAAGTCCCTGATCCACTCGATTATCTTTCGATTTATTCCTCAGTCATTTAATTTCTTCACTAACTTACTGTGCGGGACTTTATCGAAAGCCTTCTTGAAGTCGAGGAAAACAGCATCTAACTGAGTCTTACGGTCTCCTGATCTTAGTATATCGTGAACGAACAGAGCGAGCTGTGTTTCACAAGATCTCGTCTTCCTGAAGCCATGCTGATATTTACTTAGCAAGTTCTGACTATCTAAGAAGTCCATCACGGAGCTAGCGATAATGTGCTCGAGAACCTTGCAAGATAGGGAGGTAAGCGAAATTGGCCTGTAATTTTCTCTGTCGTCTTTTTCCCCACCTTTGTGTAACGGCGTTATAAAGGCTAATTTCCATTCCTTAGGTACAACGCCATGACTAAGTGATTTTTGAAAACTATTTCGAGATAAGGTGCTATTTCCAGTGCTAACTCTTTGAATACTCTAGCTGGTATCTCTTCTGGACCCGGAGATTTATTTGACTTGATATTTTTAAGCTGTTGAGCTATCCCTTTCGCTAATATGACTATATCGTTCATTTTTTCCTTGCCTGATTCGGGCGCCACGACCTTCGCTCTCACGTCTTCGGTAGTAAATACGCTCTGAAAAAATAAGTTTAACAAATTTCCCTTATCTGTGCTATCGCTAACTACCTCTCCTTGGTCGTTTATTAACGGGGCTACGGTTGGGCGTCGACCTTGAACTTCTCTAACGTATGACCAAAAGCATTTGGGATTTTCACTTAGATGTTCACTAAGAGTCTTTTTCTTGAAGTCTGTTAGTGCTTTGCGCATAACCTTTTTGGTCTTAGTCCGACAATCTCTGTACTTAAGTGAAATTGAAATTACTTCCTCCGGTGACTTACAGTTATTGATGCGTTTAAATTTCGAGTGAAGCTTTCTTTGGTGTCTGAGGGCACATCTAACCTGCCGATTATACCACCTTGGTTCCCCATTATCGCTAATAAATTTACTTGGTATATACGTATTAATACCAATTCTAATTTCTGATAGAAATGCTTTCCAAGTTTCCTCAACGTTTTTTGTGCTTGTCGATTTGCTGAAATCGCCGTAATCCTTGATGAGTTTCTCTTTGAAATCCTCAAAGTTAGCATTTTTATACATGTACACTTTCCGCTTAGGCTTGCGATATTTTGCGACAGTTATATCCAAAAGTACTCGAACAGATTGGTGATCACTGATTCCTTCTTCAACAGTTACTTCGGAAACACGCTCGGGGATGTTAACTGCTAGTAAATCTAATATATTGTTCGCTCTCGTAGGTTTTTTGACTACCTGGATGAGGGAATGTTTATTGAAGATCTCTATTAGCGCTTCGCATGACTCGCGATTCCTACCGGATGGTATGAAGCTACAACTCTGCCAATTTATCGAGGGTAGATTGAAGTCTCCTCCTACTATGATAATGCTTTTACTATTCTTCTTCATTAGTGAATTTATTTCAGCCTCTAGATCGTATATTTCTTCTGCGTTTGAAGCTGGCGGCCTATAATATGCACATACATGAATGTTTCCCAAACCTTCACTGTTTATAGTACACCAAGTGCTTTCAATATTGTTTACAGCAAACTTGACCGGAGAACTTATAGCAACAAACTTATTTGAATTAAACTAAAATATAATTTAACCATACAACGTGAAAGATGTACCTATATAATAAGATCGAATAAAAATATGTATATACTAACTTCCTGGTTTAGAAAATCTTCGTTGATCGTAGACTAGGTATAGCTCCAACCTCAGGGTGAAACACCCGCTTTTATCATTGCGAAAAATAATATTTACACTAAATATTGACGTCTCTTCTTGAGTAAAGACAAAAACATATCAATTATGCCCAAGGAAAACTAACCTGCAATAACTTGATAACACCACTCGACTGACGTTTCCACAACGATGGGCGTATTGGAACAAATGCGGACAAATACTTCTTTTTCGATGTCATCAATGCAAAATGCGAGAGAGGAGGAAATGTTGAAGGAGAAGGGGTTGAAAACAGTGGTGTGAGAATATGTACCCTGTCCTCACACACCCTAACACAGCGTAGCAATTACTAAGAATCAGTAAAAGAAACCCAAAAGATATGTATTTCGTCCTCAAACAAGAGCCGCAACCAATCAACCGAGAATTTCACATGTGCCTGAATAAGTGCACGTGGAAACAAAGAGGAACCGCAGGAGGGAGGGTCTTTGGATATTCCGTATCCTCCTCGGACTTTGTAAAGATTTCCTTGCTCTTGGACACCCTTGCAAATGTCTACCGTTGGCCAACTTCTGATGAGATTGCAGAGGCTATATAGTAAGGCGGGGACGATGCCAAGGCATGACCTTTCTCCCTCCCCCCTCCAACCTAATGGAATGCTTCTCTCTTCAGGCCTTTGGTACAAGGGATGCATTGCACCCGGACAGAAACCCTCGGGGGCGGCAAATCACAGAGGGAATCAGCTAAAAATATTAGGGGCGGTGAGAACTGCTTTCACCCGGTCGGCAAAGATCCCCGGCATGTAACAGCAATAAAATGTTAGAAAAACCACATCCAGCCATCTGTATTCGGTAGATTTCTCGGAAGCCGCTTTCGGAAATACTATTTTACTATTTGGAGTAGAGCTGCCCCTGAACATTCATTTCAAGTCACATGTTCACATTTATTCGCCAGCTGTAGACACTAAACATTTCAATGGAAAACCAAATGAAAAAACTAAATTAAGGTATTTTCCAAAACTTTCTGTCAAGAAAATTTGGCGCCCCTAAAATTCAGCGCCCCAAGCGGTCGCTTGGTCTGCTTGTATTGTTGGGCCGGCCCTGATTGTATTTGCAAAAATTTGGACAGAGTATAAATGGTATTATGGTCGTATACAAAATAGCATAATTTAGACCTTAGTTCAGAGCTAATACATAATTCTATTTGCTTTTTGATCATTGCATCCAATCATCTTCTTGTAGCCTAAATCATTGTGGAAAATACCATAAACCTCTCAATAACTAATGACCATTGTAGAAGCTCCCCTTTGAATACGTACATTCCATCATTTGAAACGTAACCAAATCTGTTTTACCTTAACGCATGCAAAGCATAAAAACTCGGTGTTCGTGTGTATAGTCGCAAAACCGGAAAAATCAATAAACCAGTGACCGCTGTCTTGAGTCTGCAGTTTTTTGAATCTACGTCTTTTAATTAAATTAATAATAAATCTAATAGTTCTTCTTATTATGTAATTAGCGGGTTAAAATAATATTTCATGATTTAAGAGTCATTGGAGCATGTGTGGGAAAACCAGGAGAGAGAGAGTCAGGAATACTTGGGTGATGAATGAATGTGGAATGAAAGAAACTTTAAGAGATCAGTATGTAAGGGGTGTGCTGCGATGGTTTAGGCATGTGGAGAGAATGGATGAGAACCGGGTGACTAAATTGATATATGACGGTAGAGTATGCGGATCAAAAGGGAGAGGAAGACCAAGAAAAAGCTGGGTGAATGTGTTGGAGGAGACTCTCAAAAAAAGAGAGATCAGAAGTTTAAGGAATGGAAGACGATGTATGAAACGATGCATGGATGTGTTTGAAGCGAAAGAAGTATGTAAGGATAGAAAGGTGTGGAGAAATATTGTGAATGGTAGAGGCATTTAGCTTGCTTACCCCATAAGGTAACAGCGTGATTGGTATGTATGTAAGAGTCATTGAAGTGATGGAATCATAACATAAACTCCAGAAATGGCGTTGAAGAAATATTTGACGAGGAACATTATCATTGAAAACCACTCAAAATGAAAATGAATTTAATTAAGATAACTCTCTGCATTTCGAATTCATTTTGTATTTCTAAAATATCTGCAATATTTCTCAAGGGTTATCAAAAAGGTTCATTTCAAATAAAAAAGAAATTATTAATTCTATACTCGTAAGGAATTATTCGCCCGATTATATAAAGCGAAGGTAATAGCCTCGACGGAAAGTTCCTCTACTGTATTCAACGGACGATGAATCGTAGCTATAATAGAATAATTTGTCTCTTTTTGAAGCTAACTCTAGACTTCTTGTGCGCTACATAAAGATAACATCAACATTTGGATCGATGAAAACGACTTTCGCCGGTGGAATAGCATCCGAGCCGCCATCAAGGATCTTAATCACATCTCCAAGGATCGATTATCAGGAAACGCGGGAGATTTAGGCGCCTATCTTAAGGAGGAGGAGGAGGAGGAGGGGAAAAGCACTTAATTTTTTTCCTTACCCTCTCACGGATTCTCCTCCATTTTATTGCATTCTCCCTCTCAATCCTTCAACTTTCTCAAACGACTTTTTCCATCCGTTTTCGACCGAGGAGGTAGAGAGAAAATAGGAGAATGGAGATGGAGGGGGAGAGGGAGAGAGAGAGAGAGAGAGAGAGAGAGAGAGAGAGAGAGAGAGAGAGAGAGAAGAGGAGAGGGGACATGAAAAATCCGATAGAGATTTGTAGCCACGTGATCCCGCAAGAAGCGGGGTTAAACCCTCTCTCCCCCCCCCCCCCCCCAACCTCTATCTCTATCGCAACCCCCGCCCCTTCTATATTCTCCTCCCCCTCCCTGCTTGCGAGGTCGTTTCTCAGGAAAATTGCTCGGGGCTTAATCCTCATTCGGCCACTTCCTTATCCTCCGCTTCTCTCGCGAGATCCTTCCATCCAGTACCCGGAGGGGAGATGCTACAACGCGATAAGGAGGGGATTCCGCCGCGTTTTCCGAAACTTCCTAAACGGTAAAAGGGTGCGCTCAAAACCGACTTGTTTTAATAGATTTAACGTAACGAGTGAAAGTTAGCGGCGGATGAAAAATGTTTTTGTCATTATACTTATCTCTTTATGTCCCCGTGTCTTTTATGTCGCTGGCACACGAAATGTAAAAGATTAATTCAGAAAAAGGCACGTGAGTAGCTCAGATCTTAAGTGGCGAAAACTAATGCTATAAAAATGTTCGAAAAATAAACAAAAGCCAACAGATTTTCCAAGATCCGAAACAGAGAGGTAAATACTAAACTCTATTGTAAAGTAGTTGAATGATGCAGCGTTTCATTAATTTTGGTTGTATTAAAATTTAAGATGATAGGAATACCAAAGAGGATCAGGTCGAGATTAGATAAAGCAAATAATTTAGAGCTGGATAAGGATGATAAAAATAATTTATGGAAGATGGCTATTAATGAGACTCCATACTCCGGTGAAAGAATTGTTGAGCAGATAAGATCGAGGGTTTTCACAGCATGAGCTTCGGCAGGAAAATATTCACAATAGGTTTCGATGCGGGGCCGATCCAGGACATCTTGCAGCGATAGTTTAATTAAAATTTTTCTAATTTTAATGTTAATCAAAATTGATTGACAAGCTTTTTTGACGTCAAATAAGATGTTTTATTAAAAAAATTGCATGATTAAAGAAGCGCTAGAAGGAGAACTGGATGGAAAAAGAGAAAGAGGTAGGAAAAGGTATCAGATGATAGACAACTTGAAAGGGAAAGAGAGCTATCAAGACATGAAGAAGACTGCAGAAAATATGAGTATATGGATAACCATGTTTAACCAGAAATAATCACGAACTTGTCTGCAGATGATGATTAAAAAATTAATTTTAAATATAAAATATCTTTTCAAAAGTCTTCATTCTCACCAATGGTATTGCATAAGGTAAATTTTTCATGGGCCAAAACGTTTTCTTTCCTCCGAAATTAAACGATTGAGAATAACGAATGCAACGCAGCAAGTAGGTACAGACAGATGAAATGGAAGGACCTGATTTTAAACAATAAGGAAGTTGTAAAGGCAAAGAGAATGAAGGTTCAGGACGGTTTAGATGAAGGAGAGAGTCACGAGAAGATGGAGAGAAGCCCTTTAGATGGAGCAGATTGGCGAGGATGAACCGAAACTTACCGAGAGGTAGAAAACTAAATTGAAACTGTTCTCGTCTCACTCAAATCCCGGTAAAGTCTAAATTCCTGCTACACTCCCCCTCCCGGATGACATCCCCGTTCTTGTCCCGTTTTCATTTTGCCCACGATAGTTTCATCCCATTCCCATCTCCTTCCTGATTCTGTTTCCATTCCTTTCCTTATCCTCCTTTCTCATTTTTCGTTTCCTTCTCGCAACAATCCCCTTCGATTTGCCGTTTCCCTTACATGTCTATACCGTTTCCATTTCCGTCCACCACCAGTTTAGGATTCCATCTCTTTTTCATCCAGTGATTTTTCCTCTTTTTTACTTTCTCCAAACGTAGTAATGGGAAATATTGTGATCACGAAAAAAATCAACTTCGAGATTTCAACGGAATTACACGTTTTGAGGTCCCTAGAAGACGTTTAGACTATTTTCGGAACGATGTCTGTGTGTGTGTCTGTGTGGATGTATGTGATTGTGGGCACTCAAACTCAAAACGTACTTGTCATATTAACACCAAATTTCATATATAACACTTTAGCATGAGCACAAAGAACTGATTAGTTTTTGGACAATAACGGTTAACCGGAAGTCGAGGTTTATTCGAAACCCGATTCGGTTTTTGCGATATTTCTCCGATAATACGTCATTATTGTATACACTGACCATCACAATAAATGTAGAAAATATAATTTCCTACATATTTTATTTCAAACAATTTTCCATAGCAGTTATTGTTAAGGAATTATTTATAAATAATCGGTTTTTTCGGTTTCCGTCAAATATCTTTAAAAACGTCATTGGTAATCTTCGTGAGGACCAAAGTTGTAGAGAATAATATTTTTTCCAAGTTTTGTTTGAAACAAATTTTCGTAGAAACATCCATTTCGGAGATATTTAACTTATTCGTAAATTTCCAGTATACAGCGCCACCACCATGTAGCGGTGAATTCTATAAACATATTCAAAATATAATTTACGGCAATAAGGACGACTGTATTCTTTTACGATACGAAATGATAATTTTGCCTCATAATGCTATTCATAATAATTTAAATATCTATACCCCAAATTTGAAGAAAGTCATGTGTTGGCCACATCAGATTTTTTTATATTTCATTTTCAATGCATCTTTTTATCTCATTCCCACACTCGTTCCGTTATCTTTAGTTTATCTTTCCTTCACATTTCCGATACCGTTCCGTTACTTTACCGTTGCCGTTCAGCTACTATAAAGTTACCGTTAAGCTACCGTTCCGATACAGTTCCGTTACCATACCGACATCATTCCGCGGCAGTTCCTTTCCGTAATCTTCTCTCATTCCGTTATCACATATCTCGCCTTCCCTATCTCCTTCACGCCAGTCTCTGACAAAATGCTTTCATATTATTTTCACTCTTTGGTTTTAGAGAGGTAATAAAACAATCCGCCTATGTAACCGTTGTTTGTCGTTCCGGCGAACTAGTTCTACACCGTTCAAGTTAGAGAAACTTGAGAGAATGTCCATTGCTCTAAGCTCTTCCTACGTTTAAAATTCAGACTCCAGCGTCACCCTATGGCAGGGGTGGGCAATGTTTTCTGCATGGCGGGCCGCATCGGTGTTTGCGAATTCTTCGGCGGGCCAAATTGCAAGATGCCAATGCTTAGGCGGGCTATATTAGAGTTTCAATCGGAAATTGCTTAGATTCTTAGGCATCATACATAAGTGAAAAACAAGCACAAACAAGGATTGCAGGGCTAAATTTTCAAAACTAAAGGTTTTATGATCATAATTTTACCAAACGTAATATAAAATTGTGTTAAATTTTACAGATTGCTTTTTCAACAAAGCTTCGCGGGCCACGTTAAATGCTCTTGAGGGCCACATATGGCCCGCGGGGCACGGTTTGCCCACCCCTTCCCTATGGGATGTAGTTTTTATTTTAAAAACAAACCTTGATTGACGAATCAGATATTATTTTCCCACTTGTTTATTTTAGAAGTAACTCGTGATTTTTTCGTGTCGTGGTTGCGCAATTAACGCGAAATAATGAAAAGGGCGAAGAAGGAGGAGGGAGACGGGACCAAGCGTGCGGATTGTGTTTTCAATGGAATGTACTGATTGAGTGCGTTTTAGTACGGCGTCTTTTGGCATTCCGAAAAGGCTGGCAGAAGCGGGAAGCGAGTACGTGTCATGTTAACGCTCGATTTAGCGGCGATTTTATGTTGTTTCAAAACCGAACGCGTTTTTTTTCTTCATTTCGCCTCGGCAGGACTCTGGTGTTTCCTTTCTTTTTTTTCAAAAGTACGTTTCTTTAGTTTAAAAAAATAAGATACATGAACGGTCTTTGAATTATTAAAGGGCGGAACGATTTATTTGCATGAAGGCTATGAAAGGCACTTCCTGCTAAAAGTGCTTTCCGTTCACGAATTGGTATTATTCGCACGTTCCTATTTCAATGGAGTAATTTTTTTTTCTGTTTTCAAGGGCTCGAAAACGAGAAGAATATATTCTGTTTTTTTTTAACTTTTATTTTGCGGGGATGCGACGAGATGTTCTATTTTGAAATTCGTATCAGTTGACCTGACGGCAGGAGCGCATTCCAATAAAAAAGAATATTTTTTGCGATCTGTGACTACAGCCTCGTGGCCTCCTTTGCATTGTTTGCGCTAAAATATCTCCTATTCGGATTATTTGTAAGAAACCATGCGAACACATTAAATAATCTGTACGACCAAAATATTGACGATCAGTTCTCGATGACGATGGAAATTTTGGAGCAAATTGGCAACAAGTTTTTTTTTTTGAAATGACGCGAATAATTGCAAGCGGAACGAACCCTGATGGAGATCGCGGAGTCAATTCGTTCGGAGAAGCGATTGCACGCTCAAACTTCTCCTCGATTTCGCTCAGGTGAGCAAGGAAGACAACCCGAATTAATAGGCCAGCGCACCCGGACGATCGAATCGGGTTTCGAATCTCGAATCCTTCGCATGGCGTCTTGGATAATTAAAGTCAACAACGCGCTACGCATAATCAAAAGGGAAAGGCATTCCCGTCAGGCACGGGGTAGGTTATCTCCATTGTCTAAGGGTGCCACTCAATCGAAGGCGGAGAATTTACCTCCGCTTCGCTTCTTCCATATACCTTCCTCCGCAGAGCACGTCGCTTCATTTTTTAAAGAATTTCTCCTCTGGGGTGAAGAACAAAGAGAGAGGTAGAGAGAGAGAGAGAGAGGGAAAATATTACCGGAGTAGAGGGCGTGAAAAGAGAGCAGAGAGCGGCGCGTGAGAGTGCGTAAGAACGGGGAGGCGAGAAAGGAGGCAATGACTGAAAAAGGGAGTTGAGGATGAAATTAGTTAATTTAAGAGAAAAACCCATGAGCGGAGGATATAGAGAAGAGAAGGGAACTATGAAAAAGTAGAAAGACTGTAGAATGTGGGAAGAAGGAATAGAGAGCAAAGGAATGAAAATGAAGTAAAGAAAGGAAGAGAGGGCGAAAAGAAGGGACAGACAGATGAATTAGAAATGACAACAAAAATAATAACATAAACATACAAACAGAAGACAAATACATGAAACTAAACAAATGAAAAAAGAATAATAGAAGAAAAAAACAATTAAGAGATTGAATTACAAATTTGGAGACTTCTGAAAAAAGAACACTAAGTATTTGTGGTAAAAACCTAGGAGAAAGAGATAAAAAGAGAGAGAGAAAAGGAGAGAGAGAGAAAAGGAGAGAGAACGGGAGGGAGAGAGGGGATGGAGGGGGAAGATGGAATACAAGAGAAAGAGTATAGCAGATAGAGAAAGTCTAATAAAGGAAGAGACAACGAAATGTCTAAGGGAGAAATGATAGTTAATACTGAGTAGATAAGGAGTGAGAAAGAGAGGATAAGGAAGAGAGATATTGAGAGAAATTGCGATAAAAAGTAAATATAGAATCAGAATAAAGAGCGGCTATAAAGAGGTTGAGATAGAAGGAAGAGAGAAATGGAGGAAGATAAGGAAACCGATCCCACGGTCAAATAGACGAAGACATGAGAGAAAGTAAAAAAAAATCCGAAGGATATCTAGAGAGGGACGAGAGATAAAGGAGAGAGATGAGCTAGCGAGGAGAGAAAGAGAGATGGCCGGAAGTTAGTCTAGAAAAGTGGAGGTTACGGAGAGAGAAGATGGAGTTTGGGAAGAGAGAGAGAGAGAGGAATGAGATCGGTTTTAGTTTTTGCTCCAGAGCTAACTGAATTCCCCATCCAAATCCCAATTTTCCAGCGAAGAACCGAGTGATTTTCTCTTTCTCGGTCTCTCTCTCGCCATCTATTCGCTCATTTCCGGTCGTTAGGGACTTCGCGCTAGGCTTCCCTAGTCCCCTTCCCCTATTAATTTCGCACGGTTCCACTTAAAGGCATCAATCTTTTAATGACGCATTGATGGCCAGGCGTTTTCGCGCAGACAATTCGCCACTATTTTACTGGCTCAAAGATTCGCATTTGGCTTTGTAAAAGGGGGCGATTTCTCGCTCGGGCGGGGATACCTACAAATTATTTTACAAATGTGAACATAAAATACGTGTTTGAGAATCATGTAAACGTCAATTACCTTTAGCACCCCTCAGGTAATGCCATATTTTATAGTTTTATTTGTTTATTTCGGTGTTTCTCGACCTTTTTCGAGTCCCGACACCCTTAAGTACCATACCAGAATTTGACGTCACCATCCATCATTATTAATCGTGGCTGTTTTTAGTTATTATATTTTAGGTAAGAAATCGAGTATTTGCAATTATTTATTCTACTATTCCTTACTTTTTACTAGTTCCAATAATTAATTGCACATATTTATACGACGTATATCATCCATTTGCTTTGATACATAATTCACTTTAAAGAAAAAGGTTTAAAATTGACTAAACCAGAATTTTCATGGTAAACCTCAGAAAACCTCGCTGCATACCAAGGTTTTGCGCCATCCCAGTTGAGAAACGCTGATACATTCCTCCGAAATAGCTCATAAAAAGTCGTTACCGACCTTTTATAAGGAGCGTATTAACGATAACGAAGACGAACGCATAAAACCATTTTTAACGTATGGAGAAATGAAGCAAGGAGTCGAACAAAATGTCATTTGCAAATTACCGTTTTAACACGCATAATTTCCCCCTATTACCGCCGTTGCCTCAAATGTGTAATATGGAGGGGGAATCATTCGGATAATTTTTAACTTGCGTTCAAACATGGTTAACAGAAAGGAAGAAAATATTCTTTTCTCTTTAAAAGTTGTCATGTTTATCATCCATTTATTTAATAGCGAGAGCGAGTATGTCATTTCACGTAAATATTGTCAAATTGTGCGGTAAAAACTTCTTTCATTCCTTACTCCTCATCGATGTAATTAAATGATGGAGTCCCGTGTAAGTTAATTAGGAAATAAAGATTTCTCAATGAACGTATATACTCGACGGGGGATATTACGTAATAAGTATGACATCGTCTTATTCTTCATGAAGTTGAGTAGAGCAGGGGTCGGCAACTTACGGCCCGCAGGCCACAAGCAAAGGCATGATGAAAAAGTGATTGGTATAATTTAATACAGTCGATTCCGTGTTTTTCAGTAAATTATGGTCTCAAAAAAATTTCTGGTGGAGTTTTTAACGCTATTAAACTAATTAGAATTGATTTCCACTAACATGAGACCACAAAATCTCTAGGTAACTTCTAATTTAAACGCTCATCCGGCCAGCCGGAGCTCTCGCAATTTCCAATTCATTCACAACAACTAATGTGGCCCGCCATATAGAAAAGGTTGCCGACCCCTGGAGTAGAGTATGGAACTTGAGAGCGACAGCATTGATTTCTTACATCAAACGATTAAATATCTAATGCTAATTTAGATTATTTTGAAGCCTTATGTGTTCAAATGAATTTTCCTAGTAAGTAGTTTCTCTGAATCTAACCTAGAAATGCGAAATGGCATTTCGATTTTGGTTAGAAACTGGTGAAAACCGGAATGTGCCGCGATATTCTTAATTTCATGGAATATTTTCTCTTTCGGTTGAATAAAGTTTTAACCGACGCGTTGATTCGAAAGAGGGATTCTATTTTTTTCACCTTCAATTCACTGGCAATCCGAACGAAATATTTTTCGACACTCGAATATATGTGCGTAGCACCTAGTAGAATCTTTCGCTGTTCGAAACACGTTCCTCCTTGCTGAGTGCATTTCCGCCGAACTTCCAAAGTGAAGAAGATTCTTTATTTGCATGAGTAATCTTGACCCAGAAAAGAATCCGAGGAAAGCCAAAAATCCGCGGGCGGAAACATTTAAGAGAAACTTCGTATCGCTCCGTGATAGTTTCCGGCGATGAAATTTCCGCAATTTTGGGAGTTAAGGGGATGAACTATCAAATAACTCATCCCGACCTATTTTTTAATGCACATTCGCCGGAAACGGCGGATAAAAAAGGTTTTCCCGGAGACCATCTTCCGCGGAAATAGCTTTTAATCCCGAGTTTTCGAGTTGTTGATTTCAATGTCTGGTCTTTCAAATACGTGCTTGTCGTTTATATTCTATATTTCATCGATGTTTCTTTTCCTGTCATTTCTATAGCTAAATGGTTACACCGGAGGGAGAAATATCGTTCCTTAGTTGAATTATTTTTTGTTGAGAATTTTTATTACGTTACAAATCTTTCAGATGATTACGATACCTCGATATTTTGTTCACATTCAACCATTAGATACGATTTTAATAATATGCAATCGGCCTAATTTGGGTTAATAAATTTCGTCATAAAATAATCTTCTAAAAGTGGCGGCTTGTGGTACCACAAGCATAACAACATACATAGAGAGATCTCTTAAAATAGTCGAATACATTTTGGCTCGTTCTTCTTTCGCCACCCGCTTTTTCGACGGCGATTCATCAGCTGGGAGAAGCGGGAGCATTCGACCTAAAAAGACCCTCTTTTTTTTTAGAACTCGATCAGTCGACCGAGAACATAGCGAGAAGCGATCTCAACCTACAGACAAAATTACATTCGCGTATTCCCTGTTGAATAAAAGGATTTTATTTATACGAGAACGATGTGAAATTTTTCAATTTTCACGATAGTTTTGGTGGCGTTTCTTTCACACATGATAGAACAAGACACGTGTTGTGTAATATCTCTAGAGAACCCTCGATCTACAACAGCTCTCTTTAAAAAATGATTATACGAACTCTTCAGCATCCGCGATGTCAACCCATGCACATGACTCGCTTCAGTAAACATGTTGGTCATTCTATCGTTGCACAATAGTTCTTTTTACCACCTATCTCTTTTCGAAACAAACACGCACAGCGCGTTTGAAATCATTCATATACCCTTTTTCCAAAGCAGTTTTTGTAACTCCTTTGAATGAGATAAATGAGGAAATATTAGTTGGTAGCGAGTTTTTTCCCATTCCTTCTGAGATAAGAGAACGTAGTCCAACGGGTGTTTCTGAATTATACATTTAAACGTGAGTGATGCGAGCAGAGCTCTTGTATAATTTTAACTGAATATAGCCCGCACTGCAATCTTCGAAAATATTTAGAATGGGAGCCATTCGGAAAAAGGGAAGGAGGCAAAACTGTTACATTTCATATGTTGAGAAAACACTTTTGACCAGTATTTTCTGTAAAAAAAACGAGTGGTTCAATGACTTAGAAATAACTCTTACTTGCGATATATTATATCTTTTGTTGGGCTTGCTATATGCTTGTTTTTGCTTTTAAAAACATTTTCTTACTTCATTCCCTGTGAGATAAATCCAAAGTCCCTTCTTCTTACATATTAAAGGGAAGCTATGACTCTTCATACACACTCTCCTCCATCCTTCTTTCATTTACCCTCGAGGTCAAGCGAAGCAGGATATCCAGGAAGGAGCTCTTAACAAACCCCAAGCGTTGACTTGTCTGGATGAATTTCTAACTTACCCCGAGGAAGCTTCCGGGCACATTTTTTATTCTAACGAATCCCGTTCCGTCTTGCGCGTTGCTTTCCTTCGAGCGTTGTAACCCACGATTATTCACATCTTCTTAACGTTTTAATTTTTAATTAGAATAGAGAAAATGTGATCAGAGGTGCTAATTAGCGTTGCCAGGGCTGGATGAGATTAAGGATACCTTGGAATAACATATGTAAGCTATCTCTGAAAAAAAAAATGCCATCACTTAATTTATCTACGGATCCTTGATTTAAATCTATCTATGGGTTTTCAATCTCTCGATTGGTTTATAACGTTTCTCCTTGCTTCTGTGATTCATGGTAAATGCTTTTATCGGGATATTAAAACAGTAGCATCCCGTGGCTTTCTGTTCCGCAGTATGGTGACCATGCTCTCAGTACTCCCTGCTCGCTGCTATCCTATATGCAGCCATCCTCTCTAATTAATATCCGCCTGCATTAAGTTTTGATAGACCTGTTGCCACCTGTCAGGCTGTTGCCATATCTGGCTACCCTCACCTAGTTTAGCCTGCTGGTCAAAGCAGTTGCCCGGGGTATGGCCGTTATATTTTGCAAGACAACTTCTTATAGCCATAGGTGAGAGCTGGGTAACCAGTGTGAACCAGACCTCATCCACCACCTCCTTGTCAAGGTGTGACCGTGCATAGAGGAAAGGTACCATCCCTCCTGCGTGACCCCGTATACCCCATTTAAATATTCAATAAGAAATACATTTCCAAAGAACAATCGTATGTTAATGTAAATGTTTATAATTTCGATGCTGTTTAACCGATTAATCTCACGCTTAATTTCGTCCGATTTTGAATATGCCTCTCAAACTTTCCCCTTTCTTATAATCTTATCATTTATAGTCGTTCCACCAGCTAAAGTCTCTTGGCCAGTTAGCAGCAGCCAATAGGAGACGGTTTGTTTGGGAAGGTAGTGGGGAGGAAACCAGTCTCACTCCTGCTCTCGAAGAGATCACATCGGGATGCGTTGCCATTAGAAATTGCGTAGTATATCAGCTGAAGCGAAAATCCGCAAGAGCTGGCACCGCGCACCGATATCTGCTCTCCCGCACGAAAGTTGAGAGGGGCGATGGAAGGGGAAACGTTCGTGATTGGCTACTTGGCCAAGAGCCTTCAGCTGGTGAACCGACTATAAATGTTATCATATTCCACGCGCAGTTTTAATGCTTATTTTCTCCAAATGCTATGAACGATAATATTTAAAAATAACTGTTGAAGGAGATTTTTTTAAAAAGTTTCTACCAGTATATTGTTTCTGCTCAATTTGAATTCTACTGAACTACATATGCGTAGCAATCAAGCGAAAAAAACTAACCCTTTTCTTGGAAAAATCAAATCGAAACAATTTTATAGTAACATATAGGTTAAAAGTTGGATAAGCAGCAAGCTGCAACAGGAATATCAGACAATCAGTAACAGACTAGAAATTCGAATTTCAAATAATTATTTAAGAGCCGGGAATCTCAGGATTTCCACCAAGTCTCATTCCTCCTGAATATCCCCTGCTGTCTCCAATAGCAACTTGCCAAAATTAACAACATTCAAACATGAAAAAACGACTACAATTTATGGTTTCCTATTTAATTTTTCATAACAACCCATATAAAAAAGTTGCACTACACTTCCTGTAAGACGTTATAAACGTGTGTTTGTTACGATAATATTGCAAATGAAAATTAGAAAGAGTTAGGAGATAAGAAAGTGAGATTTTTGGAGCTGGAAAAAAACATGTTACGTCCTTTGTGATCCATACCTTAAGAGGAGTTTAACGCACAGTGATAAAGATGTTAAACCTCGACGACTTTTATAAGTTTGCCAAAGTAGAGCATTAAAGGCTGAGTGAGACCAAGTAATTACAATCCAATACTCGTTTTACCCTTCCCACCGATTTACATATTTTCCTCCATCCTCTCTCTCTCTTAAATATTTCAGGTTTTGATTTATTCTCCCCCTCCCCCTTAATATCCTCCCGATCTGATATTCCAGTCTCCGCCAAATACATACATATATATCGCCCTCTCGCATTTTTCTCCTCTCCACAACACTCTATCTCTTTCTCTCTCTTGATCTCCGCTCCGCCATTTCGCCCACACTGTTTGTTTTCTCCTTTGGCAGTGGAAAACCTCGATCCTCCCAACCCGCAACGTTAATTTGATAAAAGGAAAGTTTTTCAATTAAATCTTCCCGCGTCCCCTTATGTATTTATTTCATCCGTAAGGCTAGAGTGAATTATTGTATTTATACTCCCCGGGGGAGCAATGGCGGATTATTTTTTTTCCAGTAGGGCGAGAGATTTAAGATGAAATTAACCTCGCCATAAAACACGAGAGAGAGAGAGAGAGTTTCAATTTTTTCCGGCAACATGCGTTGATAACAAATGAGAGAGGATATTAAAAAGAATAAACCGATTGCTGGAATGCGTTTCAGGCGCGAGGAAAAAATCCTTGCGGTTTAATTTATTTTTCTAATAGAACGCGTCCGTTTACAATTAAGAATATCGGAAATATTTTGACGTGTAGTTGTTGGGCGAATATTACTGTAAATTCTCGACATATTTATGCTAATGGATTTCGGATTGATTCAATAGGCAATTATGGAGCTATGAATATTATGGATAAAACCAAATTTTAAAAAATAAGCGCTCAAATAAACCAAAACAGAAAAAAAGAAGTAGTTATCTTAGGTTCCCTCGAGAAATATAAGAAGGTTATGAAGCCGTCTTCTGTGGCATTTCACTTCTAAAAAAAGGTCCTAATTTAGAATCTTATATAATATAAGATACCTAAGACAAGTACGAATTTTTTTAATTTTAGTTTCTCAAGCGTTTATTTTTTTAATATGGCTACTTTGTCATTTAATTCCGTCAAAAAGTGCACTAATTTTATAAATTTAAATATAAAATAGTATTTCGCTAAATACAATAATTAACAGCTTTTTTATATATATAATGATTCGATGTTGGTTCTGTATATATGTATACTATTTCACACAATTAAGCTATAAAATACTGATCGTTTGAGATTCAATAAAACATCATCCAACTCACTCGGTGGCTAAAATCAAATTAACAAACCATGTCTTTTCAACATCTATAAAAATAATGGAGAAACCCGATGCTAATCGAAGAACCTGATGTCAGTAATCACCATTGAAGACGAGAGTTATGTAGCCGAAATGTTCATCCCGTTTTCCCTATCTATTTTATTGGAGAGACATACTTTGTCAATTTGGTCATTTTAGATGGTACCATAAAACTAAACTTCATGTTTCATAAAACTCTATCATCTGGCGTATCGATAGAGAGAACAAGTCTACGAAATGCCCATTTTCTTCCTGCCTCCCTACGACCGAAAACGGTTTCCGTGTTCCGAATTCAGAAAAGAACATCTTCGCCCATATCTCATATTGCATTTTATTGTCCTCCATATGCTATTGAGAAGTGGAAGGAAGGACAGTATATATTTCTTGAAACCCATTTCCAGAATGACGGATCTGTGTTTTCTCCAAAAACAAAAAACGTAAAATATTTTATTCTTCATCGTTCTCCACTCTTGCCTTCAGAGCCGTCCTTGTCCCTCGATCAAAAAACCGTCCCCTTTTTATCATCTCGCCCTTTCTAACACGACGCCCATATCTCCTAAGAAATCATCGAGAATTTATTTTTTATATACACGACTCACTCTTTTATCTCGAGAAAGCTTTCTTTGTATCTCTTTACCATTTATTCATCGCCCGCCATTATTCTTTTCTTTCACCGCCTCTATCCTTATTCTCGATTCACGTTGGAATTCGTGGAAATATTTACTTAACGAATGATTTATTTTATTCCATTGTTTTTGGGCTAATTTTAGTTTTTCCGTATTTCTTCGCTCTAGTTTTTATATTACTCTCATTTTGTTCGGCTTGACTTTATGATTAAATTATTTTCCAAACTTTAAAGACATATAGTACTATTTGGGCCCTTTCCTTAATTGTAGTCGGGTTTCTTTCTCCCGTAAAAACTCACGTCTTCAACAGATAATAATATATCGGGAACATTCCATCAGAATCCAGTATTACATATTAGCTTCGCAGCTTATTTCCATAAGAATACAGCAGCATCACGAAAGCTGAACCAACTTTGATGTAATTCGGTATTGGAGATCTGAAAGTCGTATCAATGGTGAAATAAAATTTCAGTCCAAATAGGAAGATATTAATTATTGCTTTACTTGGACCTCCGAGCTTTTTATTCTGCAAGAGTGCTGCTCCGGCAGAATGGATCCCAATGAAAATTTTATAGATTGAAATCTTAGACGAATGAAAGACTGAAACTATAAATTCGAATGATATCAGACTGACAGGACCGCTTTTTTCGAAAACATTTCTTCTTGGTATAGATCCCAAGACAGTTGTGTCTAAGAAAATATTATCCATGTGTTATGAAAAAGGATATTAACTTTTCATGTAGCACATTTTTTATAGCATCGCTTATAATGTCTATAAAAAGCCAAATCATCCGCATTTTTTCTTGATGCTACTTAACGAGAAACTAGATGACGTTTTCACGAAATAATTAGCACCGCTATGTCTCATGAAAACGTCATGGGATCTTAAAAATAATTTATATGTCTACTTTTTTCTTCAGAATTACGTATTTCAATTTTTTTTGCTTTTGGTGTACATGCTATTTTTGTATTAAACAATATACACTTCTACATAACTCGATAACCACTTTATTTTACTGTTTTCTGTGGTTATTAAGGTCCGATGCCCTCGTCTTCCCTTCTTTTTCTTCCTCTTCCTTTCATCTTTGTTTTTTAATTGACCTTTTCTCCAACCAGTCGCTCCTTTCCTTCTTTTTCTCCCTCTCTCTCATCCCTCGTCTCTTCAATTTTACTTTTTTTTCTCTTCCCCAGTATGCCTCCAGATACATTAATCTCCTTCCGCGTTCCTTTTTTTTATCCGGCTCCCAATTCCGAACAAATTCCCTGTTATTCTGGACCGTTCGCTTTCCCACTCGACTGCCGCCGATAAATTTCTTTCCGGACGCTCAAATGTCCCCCTATCCCATTTCTGATCACTCTCACTATCTTCCTCTCTATATAGGTGTCTGATTCTGTCTGTCTGTATGCCTCTCTCTCTCTATCACACACATTCTGCATCTCTTAAATCGATACCGTTGTTAGCTACTGGTTATTTTTTGAGGATAGGGTAATCGAAAATGTAGCATCTCTTCACTTTATTAGCGAAAGCTGATAAAGTCACGCCTTTTCTTTTCATTCTACAATCTTGTGAAATTTATTCCCATAGAAAGTGACTGCGGCAAGACGATAAAAATCGAATGATTGTATGGAATCTAATTTAAAATTAAAATGCAAGTCTAACAGAGGTATCCGGCTCAACCTCTTCAGTTTACATGGTATTATATTATGAAGAGTTTTTCCCCTTGCATTTATGTCAGTGTGTATTCTATTTATCATAAAATAGGTTATGGATATTATCAGTTACGCTATGCTTTAATATAGCCATGGTGTGATGTCCTGCCTCTCCCGTACTTTGTCGAATTAACCGAGTTATACCTGCTGATATTTTTTAATTTTGTTTTTTTTTTAAGTATTTCAATACAATCCATTTTTTAATATATATATATATACTCCTTAAACTAATGATTATTTCTTCATTCCGGCGATCAAAGAATGATTCGGGAAGTTCATTGCGTCATCTTCATAAAGGTATCGAGTAGCATACAGTGGAAAGAATCTACGAAAATTTTATTTTGGCGTTCCGTCTGGGTGTTGAACGCCCTCAACTACACTAAACATCTACGACTATTCGCGCACGGGCCGAATCTCTGTTCTCCATCGGTTCATCGAAGGAAACATTCGGTCCCTCATTAGCCTTTAAGTGGAGATTCGCGTAGAGATTGGATTGCAGTCCGTCGCGGACGAGACGACAAACTTTGCCCGTCTGCAGGAAAATGGCAAATTCTTGCGTGAAAGTTCACCTATCGTCCTAACTCTTTACTTTATCCTTAACAGAAACATTACATAGTATTACTGGACTTTCACGCAGCGGCTCCGGGTTCAAATCCGGCAGAGGTCGAATTTTTCAACCTGAGATCGCCCCCTAGCCTACTGGTGTTTTTTTGGGGAGATCGCGCGAGGCTCCGGAATGGACGTTAAGCAGTTTGCCTCCTTGTTGTTCTTCGTAAAGAGTATGATACTGCCGGTAACTGGTTTCCCTTCTATCTGTGTCTGATGTGAAAAGATAGCTATAATAGTCCAAGAGGCTGCTTGGGAAAAAATACATAACATGCATACAATTACAGACTATTACGTGGATTTTTATTTACCGATTTATAATATTTCGTTTCAGAAAAAAATCAGTGAAGAGGAATATATAAGAGGTTCACATTTTAACTCATATGTTCCATCTATTCACGATTACATTGTATCTTATTATCGCCCATATTACTTGCATAGGTTTCATGCGTTCATAAAATAATTTTGGTCAATAATATTTGCTGAAAACATTTTTTAGCTGCTATTTAAAACTATCCCGAGAAGTGAAAGAATTTTGAATTCAGAAGAAAAAGTCTATCGTGAACAGGAATCGAATCCGTCTTCAACTTTCAACTAATCCCTGCCATATAGTGATCAATTCTATCCATCACGTTCTAAAGGCTATCTCACCAGTGAGAGGGTAGTGGGTTTTATTTGCCATGTCATGGAGGACATCCATTGAGGAAGATGTGTTTCATACTAAATTCAGATATACGAGAATGTATCTTACACGATAGTTTGGTAGCAGAGTAACCGCCCGGTAAGTGGAAGAAACTGGCTCGATTCCCGATGTTGGAGAGATTTTTCTCCTGATTCAAATTTATCCCATATTCCAACTATAACTTATGGCATAAAAACGTCCTCCATCCATTCTTTCCGTAACATCCCGAAAAATTAATATTTATATAGAGACTTTATATTCAACTTTGAAATTGTTGAATATTTCTCGAAAAAATATCTTTTTTAAAAACGTTCTCTGTAAAATGAATATTATAATAGGGCAGAGGTGAGCAACTCAATGTGGCCCTTGAGAGCGTTTTATGTGGGCCACGAAGCTACGATTAAAAAGAGATTTAACACAAATTAATGTAATTTACATATATTCAAGTTACGACAACAAAATACTTGATATTGAAATGTTAGTCCATAGAACCTAATTTAGAATTGATTTTCACTGTTATGATGCCTCAGACTCTATATTTAACGTCTGATTTAAAGTCTAATCTGGTCCGATGAAGCATTGACAAATTGGAATGTGGCCCACTGAAGAATTAACAAGCATCAATGTGGCCCGGCACGTATAAAAGGTTGCCCACCATTGTTATAGGACATTTTCGGATATTTACTCTACTCAGAATTCTGGGAAAAAGTCGAAAGTAGGATTAAGGAAAGCAGAAATTCGACGGTTTTAACGATCGAAACAGAAAAGACCACCCTAATCCTAAACAGCTGTCAACGAGCTGACAATTTTCTCACGCACTCTGAAGAAACAGTAAGGTTGTGTGTCTATGAAATTTAGCAAAAACTGAACATAATTCCCATTCTAAAACAAAAAAATTCCAATCAAGATGTGCGATCAGAATTTTAGAACATTTAAACACTTTTTTATTTTCATAACGGCTACCCATCTGTGTAGAGTACGCGTTAATTATCGAACTGATGGAAATATACGCTTATGCAGTGACTCAAAATTATCTGATTTGTTTTAATTGTTTTCATCTATTATAGGAGTGGACTGTTAAAAATAAAATATATTGTTTTTATAATTTTCTATTTTCCGTTTGTTACATTGTGTCCTTTATTATTAAACTCATAAAAGACCGGATTAAGACACTCAGCGAGCCTGATGCGGCCCGCGGACCGTAGTTTGGGCACCACTGGTCTATTGTACGGAAGTTTTGTAACTTACCTACACGTTTTCTTTAATGTAGTCCCAAAGAAAAAAAATGAAGGGAGGCCATAAAGGTTTTGAGAGAATGCTATCTCCAAAGAGTAGCCTAAGCTCCGTCATGCTGTACCGTGACGTATGACTTGTGGCACCGTCATTATCCTATTTTTTTTACGTGCGTAACATATTTCTGCAAAAAAATCGCCTGCCGTAACAACGCGATTATTTCGTTGTTTATGTCAATATTTCACCGTCAATATTTCACTCGATTCCTCCCCCTATCCACATCCCTTTTCCCGACAAATTAACCGGTCAATCCTCTTAAAAGAGCCCTTTCCGAGCCGCCGCCCAATAAAACGCCTTCCTTTATGGGGATAACCGTCTCTGCTCTTAGAGGAAGGGAGAGAGAGAGAGAAGGAAAAAAAAGGGATTGTTATATAGCCTATCCCAGATAAAAGGCGGTCAGGGGCATTTGGTTGGGTTAGACAGGGAGAGAGAAGAGTGACGGAAAATGGAAGATCCCTTTCTGACGATAAGAGGGAAGTAAAACGAAGCTGACGGATTAATTCGGAGCGTGGCCGCAGGGGGGCGAACTTGTGGGGAGAGAAATGCAAGGATGGTTTAAGGTATTAAGCGAGAGAGAGAAAGAGGAGCTTAAAGGAGAAGATAGAAAGAGAGAAAGGATAAGGGGAACAAATTGTTCGACGAGGCAATCTTGATTAGATAAGGATGCGTAATAAGGACTCCCGAACATGGTCCGAAGACGACAAAAATCTTAAAGTATGCACACTGCGTCACCGTATGTCCACCACCCGCTGCTCTATTTTCAGTGTCTTAAGTATACAATAAATTTTGGTTTTTCTCACCTCGTCGCTTTCCCACATTCATCCATCGCTCTTTTCATCAAATTAGGCGAGATGTTATTTCCAGAATAAAGGATTAAGTATAAAAAAAGAAATAATAAACACTTGAATAAGGTACCTCCAATGGCCATATCAAGGTTATAAGGAACAATGATATCATATCATATAAGTATCTGAGACTTAATACTTCAAATTTGATACTTATTCTGGAATTTATTTTCAGTCACAATTCGACCTTAATCAGTGGCGAATCACCGATAGTAGATTCCGACAGAAGATCCTTTCATGCTTAAAGAGAATTCGATAATATTCTCTCAAATTTCCACTCAATCCATCAATCTCTCACTTTCCGCATCGAATACTCATTATAATTAATTACTCCACTTCTCCATTTGACCTATCTTTCCCTACATTTTTTCTCCTTTTCCCTTTGTCCGATCCCCCTTTTATCGCGACGTTTTTCCTTCCTTCCCCAACTAACCTTTCCCTTCTATTTCTCGCCCTATAGTATCGCCCGAATCCACTATTCACTTTTCCTGGCGCAATCACTCAATCGGTTGGACTGTTTTTTTACTCCCTTTCGGCAATATATCTTTCCGTTTCATTCTTTCTCGCGATTAATTTATCCCTTTTCTCTTTCCCTTCATTCTCTCTCTTTCTCTTTGCCATTACTCCTCCTTTTGCCCCTTTTATCAACTCCTCCAATCTCCCTCCCTCCATCCCTCTTCCTCCCTCCGTCTCTCGCCCTACCTCTCCCTCTTTCTGTACCATATCCCTTACTCCTCTATACTTCCACTCTGGATCAGTGCCAACTCGTCTCCCCCAATTCCCTTTCTCACTAGCGTGAGAGTCAAGTTTAAGGATTAGTCCCTGAATAACCCTTTTCCACGCAGACTTACGTCTGAGAGAGTCCACCAAACCCCTTTACCTCCCGAACTCCTTCTCATTTACCATCCGTGAACTCTCTCTCTATTTATCTGTCTCTCTCTCATTCCATTTCAAGAAGAAAACTTGCCCCCTCCCCCATCTTTCCGTCCCTCCGTGCTGCGGATGATAGTGTCCCCTCGCGCTTATTGCGTTTCTTTTGTTTTTCCACGGGCGCGATTATTTCCGCATCAAGGACCGTCTCCGAGCAAGATCTTTCTCACTTCTTTTCTTTTTTGCTTTTTTTCTCCCCCCCCTCTTTCTCTCTCTCCTGGAAAGAAAGTGAAAGTTCGGAAAAAGTTGATTCGGCGAAAATTTTCGAGCGGGGGTCGTTCTAAATATAACGGTCTCTCTGATTAAAGGAAGTTTTCCGGCTTTAATGAGGGTGCGGTTTATTGTTTTATTAGTATTTTTTAATCGTTAGTTTTGATCGCTTATCCGTGGGTAAAAATATTATAACGCCGAGATCAAAATTTTATATATAAGCAATGTGGGTTGCCTAAGGCACAGGATGACACAGTTTTTTTTGCACGTTATCTTCAGGGAAATTAGAAAATAAATCAGGAGCAGAGAGAGAGAGGAGGAAGAGAGAAGAATGAGTGATGGTACAGTAGTTTAAGTACATTGGATAGAATTAAAATCAGGCTGATAAGGCGAGAGAAGTGCTCTAACTGTAGGTTTATGTTATCGAATTTAATTCATTAAATGAAATAAAGTTAACAAATTTTGTTTCTCCAATTGACAATAAAAAGGTCCAGAAAAAAGATGTGCATGCTATAAGCCAATCTTAATCAGTGACGAACCACCGAAAATAGATTCTAAAACAGTAGTTCCCAAATTGATTTGGAGTGCCGTAGCTGATTTTTAGGCTTGCGGAAAACGTTGTTGAATAAATAAATCACAATTTGTAAAGGTTAAAAAGTCACTTAGGCCATAATTTATGCTATAATAAATTGATAATGATGTAGTACCAACAAATGGATAACACCAAACGTTATGATACGCGGATGTATGAATATACAATCTTGTTTCCAGTATGGGCGTTCCGCATACAGTTTATCCTTAGAAAGATGCCCGCCAAAAAAATTAGGGATAAACTTCTAAATTTATCGACTAATTACCATTAATCAAGGCTACTTCGTCACTGAAATGCGCATCCGGTTTTCCCATCCTTCTTTTTGGTTATTTGCGAGGCATAGTCGTCCGACGACTTTGAGTTAGTCATTATAGTTACCGTAAACAACCAAAATTTTACACTTACGAGCTAGAATATTCGCGGAGAAATATGATAAGGTACGTTTCGAAATCTGTTCATCAAGGTTCTTTTTTTTAAAAAAAGCCCAAACTGTCAATTCGCGTAGAAGATGGAACATCACACTCGTTCACAAAATGGCGCTCAAGCAACCTTCACGGAACGGTTTCGGCAAAACTCTTGTTCTCCCGTATCCGTAAGCGAAGGGAGACGCCGATGTCTTTGGCGTTAAAACCTCCCATCATTCCGCTTTAAGTGATGTTTGCACTCTCTTCCTCTCTTTCTCCTCTCTCTTTTCGCCCGCTTTTTGGTAGTTATTCCCTTCCTTCGTACGCTGCCACTCACTCGCTCTCTCTCATTTTCCTTTTCTCTATCGCGCGCGCACGCTGAAGTGCTCCTTTCCTTTGTCTTTCCAAAGCAGGCTATTAAGACACGGAGGGGATTTTGTTCCCCTTTGGTAGGCAGCGTGGAAAACGTCCGTTTGTCACCCGAACCGTTTCTTTTTTTTTTTTAACGCTCGAGAATGCGTAATTGACCCTCGCATTACCATGGAAACACCTCCGCGCGAAGGCAACACTTTGCTCCCGAGACGTATTTCTACGCCATATAATGACGCCATCCCGATGGAGGTGTTTGTCGCTCGATGAACGAGGCGTTTACTCGAGTGGGAGTCGCGTAGAGGAAAAGTCCCATGCTCTAGCGTCTACGACGGGAGGACGTAAAATGTTCGATAATTGCGAGTTTTATCTACACTTCTGCCGCCTTCTAAATTGCATATGAGTGGGCTTCATTAACCTATCCACGCAGGGTTTCCAAATACGTAATTTGCGACGCTAAAAATGTTCCGAATTGCTATTACGACGTTTAATACTCGGAATTTGTCACTCTTAAGAAATACCCCGAAATTGGAAATCTCTCCTTAGCAACTGCCAATGAGTCTAAAATAGAGTTATCTAATTCTTATATAATGATTAACAAGTGTCTGTCCGTCTGTTCGTCGCGGTATATGCACCGGTGGCAGCATAAGTTACAGGGGCACGTCATACCGTTATTGCAGAGGAAGAGAGAGAAAGGGAGAATGGGAGGGAAAGAGGGAAAAGAATGAGGTAGAGGTAGAGAAAGAGTGATGGAAGAAGAGTTTTCATTTAATTATATTTAGTCATGCCTATCCGTCGTTTTTCACGGTCAGGTAACTAGTCTCTTGTAGAAATCCGATCTTATAATTGCTCAATGTGGATCAACGTTGAATTCATTTAACAACTTGACGTTTAAAATAACTCATAAAAATCAGTCTTGTGGTTATTGAGAGAAAATATTTAGACGGACATTGAAGACTTCTTACACGAGTTAAATTCTCGCAAAGCGTGTGAAAGAGGCATAGAAAGATATCTACTAATCGCATCTTTTCTCATAAATATTAACATATCGCAAAAAAGTTTCCGAGAGTCGAAAAAAAAATATTTCAAAGAAGAAGCAAAAATTTAGCTCTTATTGTTAGTCTTTCCACAATATCGCGAACATATACGATAATTGGTTTAAATAGGAAAACGTCCATCTCTCGCACTAAAAGGCTTGTTAAGTTGTGAACAAAAGGCGCATCTGATGCTCGCTTGGAAGGGAACAAACATTAAGGGGAAAAAGCAACCGACGGCGAAGATAAACGCGGGAAGGTTTTAACCTACGTAGGAACCGGAAAAGCAGTGACATCTTTCTGAAAGAAACAACGAAAAAACAGGCAAATGGAGAGAACAAACGAGGGACGTGTCAGCAACAGAGCGCCGAGGATTTTCCCCTCTCTTCTCTTCCGGTTTACCGAATGCGAGGCACAGCGAAACCACGTTCTATCACTTCCTGTTCGGAATATCAAACGCATTGCGCTCGCACACAGATGCATACATCTACATAGATATGTCTTTACGGTATTTTTCTCTGAGTTCAAGTTGTAGGCATTTATTTTTCAAAAATGGACTAATTAAAAAATGAGAATATTATTTTTAATTTCCAATGAAACTTGATTCGTTTTTTGTGGAAAGTTTTATATTAAATTTTTTTAATGATGCGGTTTGTGGTGCAGCCGTTGTTGATTGAATACAAAGCCTTGTATTAACGTAATCGAGGTATCTCTTGCATCTTCTTCGTTACAATAGAAACGCAACAGTTTATAATATATACAACAAAAACAATTAACCTGGTTAAGATACATAAAACCATTTTGTTCGTTTTAATTATTGATGCAGATCATCAAAGAATTACAGTTATAAATGTACGATTCAACGTTATGAGCTGAAGATGAAGGAATCGGCATCGTAGGTTCCAATTTTTTATATCGTCAATGAAATGCACCTGACTTTGAAATGAATGCCGTCATAATCTAGCAGATAAATAAACAATGTACGCGCTAACAGGGCCTTTATTTATACGCCTGGCGTTGACGTATTCAATTCTAAAAACAGATCGCACTCATGGTTAATAGAAAAGTCATCCCCACTCCCCGATGTTAATCGCGTAATTTTTGTCCCACAACGGAGTATAACGGACTGGCCTGCTATCACTGTGATCTGACGATCGATAGAGAATTAACGAGCTCCCACCGTAACGAAAATCAAACTGACGCAATATGTCTCTCTGATAAGAGAAAAGAAAGCTAGGAAAAACCAGTGGCGTATTTCAGCTGCGAAGCAGTCGTCGTGATGACTCACCGATAGTAATTTTGTAATAAAGAATCTTGTATCATATCTTCGTCATTTCCATTAGAATGTTGTATCCTTATTTTATCTTTATCAGAATTCTTATACAGAGGAATCCCCACCGATGACGGCCACTTTGCAGCCGAAGCGGGCGTTTTTGTTTCTCACGACCATTTTATAGTTGTCGGAGAGGCACATTGCGTGAATTCGTCCACGATTTGCTATTATCGTAATTTTAAGTGCAATACCTTTCGGCGTAAATTAAAAAAAAAAAGCTTTGCGTGGAATTTACAAAGCTTTTTATTTTCGTTACGTCCATATTGTTTTAACACAAATGTTTAAACATCACCTTTTTCCCACTTCAATACCAAACTTGTACCGAAATGGAGAGGGCTGGAAAGTAATGGAAACAATGGAAGTTGGAGTGAGTTCTCTCAGCATTTTGCCATCGGTCTGGGACGAGTTCCATTCCATAAAATAAATCTCGTACAAATGCATATAGACATATAGTCGTATATGACCCTTATATATATATATATATATATATATATATATATATATATATATATATATATATATATATATACACACACACACACATACATACATACATACACACACATATATACATATATATACATATCCGCCCGCGGAATATTTTTTGCCTCCCTTTACTGCCAGATCCATCTCCACACTTCTCCAGAACCGCCCTATCTCTTGGGTGCAGCCTTAAAAAAATCTCTTTATCTCCATGGTCTCAAAGGAGCTCTCTCTCTCTCTGCGTATTGCATAGTCCCCAGGCTCTACTCCTAGGATCTTTTTTTTATTCCCTATCTCCCACATCTAAGCCTTTAGGAAATGGACGTCTCAAGAATGAGTAAGAGAGATAGAGAGAGAGAGAGAGAGAGAGAGAGAGAAAGAAAGAGAGAGAGCAAAGGCCGTCCGTCTTTGTCACTTAAAGGATTGAAGATGTGTCCGCAACCTTACATCTCACGAGGGCCACAAGAACGGCGGACGAGGACGTCTTCGCGTTTGTATTCTCTTAGAAGTGCTGTTATCCTCCGTTTTTTCGTGATTCGGGAGATGCAGCGTTGTAGTGGATATGACATTCCGTAAGAGGGAGGTGTGTGCGTGTGTGCGAGCCTTCGTGAATGGGATGTGCTTCCTTGCTTGAGAGTTATTATATAATATTTGGGGACGAGAGCGATTTTTGTCTTCATATTATTTTAGGGGGGAAAAACAAGCGACGACGATTCGGCGATGTTGTTACTTGAGGGTAAGTCCATTTTCATGCAGAATGCGCGCTAGGATTTCTCTTTTTTTTAATCTAAAGATGCCGCCTCGAACTCTAGCATGTCCGAGTTGTGAGTGCGGGGGTGTAGTGTTTTATTTTTTAAATTGTTTTTGTCCCGCTCGTATTTCGTTTATTCTCGTCCATCCAGAAGGGACGAGTGCTGTGGATATAGGAAAGAAAGTTTGCTATGAGATGGATGAAATCGTGCGAGGTGCTTCCTTAAACGAATTTGTGGTGTTTTCGCGAAAAAGAAACGCGAATGCTTTATAATGTAAAGTTTTTCCAGTATTTTAAAGAAGAGATTAAGAGAGAAAATTTCCTTAGCAAGTTTAGCAAGCGAATAATATGATGATAAAACAACAAACATATGACGGTATATGTTTAACACTAAATTATCGATTGATTTGATCCGGATAAAATGTAATAAAGTACGTATGGAACTTAGATTTTGATTTCCAGTGAAATTTAAAATATTTCTCAGATTAATTTCTGCCTCGCATCGAACTTCAACCTATTCATCGGAGTTTTATATGCTTAACTTTAAATCAGTGTACAGCTAGAACTCTTGTTCTTTTAAATGTGAAAATGCGTATGGCTGCATTGTGATTAAGGGTTTTGTGATCACGGTGCTCTCCAGGAACGTGACACTCGTTAACGGCGTAGTATACCTGCACGTTTTTAATTTATCTCGATATAAGGATCCGTATTACCATTCAGCCCTGACCAAAACCAGAGGTTGTATGAAAAAATAAAGTTGTTGAAATTTTCAAATTTTATTTTATTTTTATCTATTATGCAGTAAAATCAAATACAGTAATCCTTCAGCATTCGCGGTTTAGATTATTCGCCGGACTTTTCTATGTATACTGAATTGGCACTCGCGGGATATAAATTTGGCTATTCGCGACCTTTAGTTCGTGCTGTGAATAGTTAATCAGCTGAGATGTAACATTGGCGGACTTGAGATTCACGGTGATTTTCAAAATCCGTAACCCTCGCGAATGTTAAGGGCCTGCTGTATAATCGTAGAAAAATCTCAACTGGCAAATATTCAGAAATTTCGATATATGAACATCGCTCATTTTAATTGGACGCTGACACTATACGCATACACTCCATGAAGCATAATGACGTTCATTGAGTTCGCGGCGATTTTACCTTCCTGTTTTTCACCCTCTATATGCTGCCTAACCCTCTCTCATCCGTTTACCTCTTCCTCTTTCTCTCTCTCCCGATTCCTCTCTCAAGCGTAGAACAACCACAAACTCGTGCCCAAAAAGATCCCAAAAATACACTTGTGAACATTTACATGCGTCACAAGGACTCTCTCATAATGCGTATAAATATGAAAAAGCCTCTTTCCTCTACCGTGGCGGATCGTGTGTCTTTTGTCCACTACCCGCTAAATCCCTCGCGCTCTCCTCTTTCGGACGGTCCGAAATTAGGAATCAGGGATTATCCTTAGAGAAAGTGTACACACGCACACACTCGCAATGGATGAGAGAAGGATAAAGTAGCACGGGGAAAAGGTATGAGATTGTGTGTAATAGAGCGAGGAGGGAGGAAAAGAGGAGACTTCTGAGGATAGCAGGGAGGGAAAAGGGGAATAGAGGAAAGGCTAGAGAAAAAGGGATTTAAGGATGAAGATATCCGAAGGATTGTCCGTGTGAGTTTGTGCGTGCGTGCGTGTGTGTGTGTGTGTGGTAGTTCCACTACCCCACACATTACTGTCTAGGGAAGGATAAATGCGTAGAATAGCGATGAGCCCAAATCTATTCAGGAGTTTTATAAGAGAAGGACTGGAATAGTTAAAGGAGAGAGAGAGGAGAAGGGAAGTTGGAGAGAAGTAGAGAGGCGTTATTAAGAGTAAATGCAAGCGGGAATGGTTGCAGAGATTAAATAATGGTGCATAAAAACTTCAATTTCGGTCCGGTGAAAGATTATTCTGCTTAACCATTGATGAATTTGTTCGACGAATTTCATGTGATTTTGGTAAACCGCCTTTATTACGGCTTGTTTGGAGTTAATTTATCATTATAGTAATGGTCACGAGGTTTTTGTTTTAGCCACAAAAGCTAAAATCAGAATCTTCTTTCAGAAATTAAAAAAATGTATTTCTTGCTTTACTTTCCAATAAAAGTCCACTTTATCTGGTTATTAAATCCTTCAAACACAAAGATAAGCGGTTGTAATAAATACTGATATGATTTTTATCTAAAAATTCAAAGAGAATTACTTGAATTAAATGTAAAAGACACTACCTTATATTAGAGATTTTTATCGGTAAATTTTATGAAGATATCCAAGCGGTTAGCTTCTTCGACAATATATATCCATTTTCCACTTCAAATAACTCAATACTTCGTTTTTATAGGAAGAATTACATAGTAACTTCTTTAGTTAAATCAAAAAAAAGTTGAAGTAAGTCAAATACATCCACATCTGATATTGTGAGGTGGGTGTAAAAAGTAGAGAAAGTCCAACGAAAAATCCCATAATATAAATATTTTCTATTTAGAGAGTATTATGAGGCAACAAAAGACAATGTGATTTTATAAGTTATCTCTTTGGATGGTCGAATTTTATGAAAGTAAATGCCACACTATCCTCGGCATATCACCCGTTGGAGTACATTACTTGCGATTTAAAAAAGAATAAACATTAATCCGAGAGAATAAAAGTAACGTGAAGCAACTATTTCTTTAAAAATGTCGAAACCACACGAGAAAATACATACGGTTTTCGTACAAAGGATATATATATATATATCCATAAAATTTCGAGCTCTAAACTGAAACTGGAGAAATGAAATGTCAAGAGAGGTGCAGAGAGATAGAAATAGCGGTCGAGCGAGTTTAAGAACTAGAGGATAAAAAAACACTCGAAAAAAAAAGAAAGACGCCGCTCGCTATTCTTCCGCAAGACCCGAGGATTCGCGTCTTAAGCTGGGACTCTTGCGTCCATTTCTCCTCTGTTTATCTTTTTTTATTCCTTCTATTCCACCTCTTATCTCTCTCTCTCTTCTCCCTCTTGCTCCGCTATCTTAAATGCGGTAGGCAGTTTCTACGTCATTTGTCTCCGTCTCTCCTTTAACCTGAGATGCCTCGAGACTTTTTAGCTCGTAGAAGAATCCCACCCTTCCATAAAGGTTTGCCTTTCTGATATCATTCTTTTTCTTGCCATTGCGGTCGCGGCGGTAAAGTATAAGGGTTAGAGGGGAGGTAAGAGAGAGGATTCCAACGGCGAGAGGAGAACTGCCCTTCTCCTTTTAACCTCTTTGCCTTCCTCCCACATCTATCTGCCCTTCACCATTCTCCCTTAAGAGATGGACTCCCTTTTTTCACGATCCATCTCTCTCTCTCTCTTAGATCTTGTCATTGTGTACAAAGGGTGTCGGGGGAGGCGGAATTTTCACCCGGTTTTATAAGCCGCTCGATCGAGCCAATAACTCCCCATTTTGACCTTCGCCGGCGCCGAAATCTATGACCGCTCAAATTACACGGAGTAATGGGTTATAATATCCTCCCTTTCTCGTCCTTGGTGGAGCGTTCCAAGGCGTGGATGAAGGTTATCAGGTTAAACGTAATAAAATGGGCGGGAGTGTTTTTTTTGTTTTTTCTTACCACTAATGCTTCTTTTCCTTCGATCTACCTCTCTATCTCCTAGGGAGAGAGAGAGAGAGGACCTTCTTCGTGCGTGAACAAGTTTTAGGCGAGAAAAGGTCTATTCCGATTCGATTAATTCGTATCGATTAATCGAAAAAGTACAAATCGATCCAATCTTGAAGAGTAATCGTATGAATCGATTCAAATGATTCCGTTCGATTCTATTTATAAAATTATATAAATAATTTTCAAGAAAATGTTTATAAAATACTGTGGAAACAGGTTTGTGTATACGTGTAATCAATAAATTTGTTTACGTTACAGCTCTCCATCGCCACCGTTTCTGAAACGATACTGTTACTATACTTGCATGTAGTCTATTTTTAGGATTCTATGTCGAAACCTGTGATAAGTTCTGACAATGGAAGATAAAATTCGATAATTCTTATTGTTAGTTTATTTTCAGTTTACATTGTCGTTGTGAAGAAATTTAACAATTTTAAGCGTATTTTTTTGGTTTTATTACATTATAATCAATATGCCGCGTTGATATCTATTTAAATTTCTTTTCATTTACAGTACGTGTAACCTTAAACAGAAATTGACTATTTTTAGTGTCTCCTTTATTTTCCCTTACGAAACTTTTATGAGAAGGATCGAATAGAACGAATTGGATGAATCGACTCCAATGAATCGATTATCAATCGTTATCGGGATCGAAACATCTGATTATAACCTATCCGCTTGGATACTCGGATCGATTCGTCGACCAAATTCGACCATCCCTATATTTCACTGATAAAAAACGAGGGATGTTTTTTTATGTTAGAGCCGACCGTAACGTTCGCAAATCAGGACGTAGCGATGGAATATTGGTGGGGTTGAAAAGAGAGAGGAGGCCAAACTCCACGGTGGAATAATCAGGCAGAGGATCCTTCCGTATGTACTTCGGTGCAATTACCTCCGGCGACAGAACGGAGTTCATCGATACGTACCCATTGAAACGATAAAATTCGACGAAGGTTAACTTTTCCGACTTTCCGCGCAAATGGCCTGCAAACAGACCGAACATGCGCGGCCACCGTAATGAGGAAGAGTACGTATATGTAAGCTCGTTTATTCTCTGAACGATTTAAGCGGAAATAAAGCTCGAATAACGACTTCATTCTAACGTCTCTTGTCGTTTTATGCACGCTCGATTGAAGAAAATTAAAGTAAATGTTTGAAAGATGAAATATCGAGCATAATCAATCTTTGCTATAATTTTTTTCTCCTGTTTCTTATTGATATTGTCGTGCTCATGGCTGGACAATAGGTTAATACAAATTGCATAGTTGCCATTTCGTTTTTGTTATATTTTTCTAAACTGTAGAGTGACTTAGTAGGCTAAATTGTTACGTAGTATTTATAACGTGTGTATGTCATGTATACAGATTTAAATATGCCTGGTTATAATTTGCATCCCATTGAAATACACCCAAGCCCCTAGATTTAAAAGTGACTCCTCGATGCCGTAGCGCTTAAAAATGAAATTATTTTATTTTTTATCTCGGTTGAAGAAAGAACAAGAAAACAGATGTGCTGGGCTCTGAGTCCAATCATTTTTTTAGGCTAATAAATTGTGGAACCAAATATTTCCGTATCACATAACTCAAAGAAACGCACGGGAATCCACGCTCAACCGTTTGGATATATTTTGTAAAAACTGAATATGTAGGAATCGAATGAGAAAAAAGTTTTATATATATATACCTAATTAGTAGCTTACCACGTAAAGCGACTACGAATCAACTTTTACATAAAAAAAAGAAACGGATCCAGAATTCTTACGGAGATCTGACCACACATTTCAGCAAACATTTATCCATGCGCGCACGTACATATTTATGTTGCAAACTACCTTTCCGCATCAATTTATATTTTCAGCTGCTGCGCGTCGGCAGCGTTTGACCCGTTTCGGACGCGAATAATAGCGAAAATTCCCACGTTTGCTCCAAAAGAGTTTACAAGGTTTACACTTTTGACTTTTCGTTTCGAAAAATTATCACCTACATCGAGGTACAGAGAGAGAGAGAAAGAGACGTTAATTTAGCCAATTCAGCGGATTCATCGGGGAATCGTCTTCTAAAATTAACATGTAAAGCCATCGGAAGCGGGGAAGCGAAGGCAGAGCGTGAAATTCTGGGAGAGAGAAACACGGGAGGAAATTTCCATCGTTCGTAATCTGATTAGCGGCAGTTATTTAAGCGGAATTCCTCTCTCTCTCTCTCTCACAGGCGCGCGCGCGCGCTCTCTCAACCCTGCTTCCTTTCCGTCTACATCCTCATTCTCTCCATACATTTCTCCGCATCGGTAAGCTTCCGGGAATCTTCTTATCAGACCGTATCCATTATCGCAAAAAAGAAACACAATAAAGGAATTCCACGGGTTCTGATAAAGGAACGTATATACTCGTCTTTCGGAAATTTTATTTATAGGAAGTATGCCTTATTCGATTAATGGAAGAACAAAGGCCAGGTTCGCAATAGCCTCCGATGGAAACGTGTTTGTTACCGACGTTCTAGCATGCAAAGTTCGTTCGGCAGCGTTGTAATTCTAAAGGCCTAAAATAACTATACCGAAGTAATTTCCCACGAAATATTATTATAAATAAACTAAAAGCATAGAAATGTATAGCCGTAATATTTTCGGGTTGGGAAAATCTTATACAGTAACAAGAAGATAATTATTTTTTTAAACGCTCCCTTGCCTTTCAAATGAAAAAAATCGTAATTTTTTCTTCAGATTGTTAAATAACGTTATTTCTCAAACTTGACCATTTTCCTCTAGAATAGCGAAGCTGAAGGAATTTCCAAGGAAATATTATATGAGGATCAAACTAGTAGTAATAATATTTAACTCTAATATTTTCTCAATTAAATTATTCAACACTCAAAAAATATATAGTCTCGTGAAGGGTCGCTTGCATTTCAAACGAAAAAATTTGTAACTTTTCCTCAGATACTTAATTGGCATTTTCAAAAATCTCGAATGAAAGAAGGGGCAGCGGGTAATCAAACAAAAATTCAGAGATGTAATATTATTACTCATTTTTAGCGCTTATAGATTCGGTTTAGATTCCATCTGCCTTTCTGACGCGCTAACTCCTCCTAAACTAGAGCAGATAAAAAGACGGTTTTTTTTCGCCAGTCGATTTCGTATTCTGTTTCGCCGTGCACGTTGTTTTGCGAAGGTCCATCTGTCCGCCTGTCCATCTGTCCGATACGCTAGATCCTAAACGAAAGCAGCTAGAGCCTTCGCCTTCTTTTTTGGCCAAAGAATTCAGTAAGTATTCCGTATCGTCGTGCATGATTTCTTTTGAAGTTTCTATTACCAGCAGAATGAGGTAAAAATTTTAAATTTTCTATTCTAATAAACGTGTTGTTTTAAAAATTCTTCTTCACAAAAATGTTTTAATAATATTATATCAGACTAAGCATGTTAGCACAAATAAATCTTAACATTCTGTACTGACAAATTTATTTTAACCGCCATTCACCGTCTGCATCAGCAGCTCTTTCCTCACTTTTTTGTTTTACATAAAAAAGACTATTTTTCCTCTTTGATTCAGAAAAGCTTAAGGATTTGCGAAGATAAGGCCTTTTCTTCCAGTTTCGAAAATACACAAATTGGAAAGTAACTGAGGCGTTTCTGTACTACTTACGAACCGCACGCCGAACAGTGACGCGGCAATGTCCCTCTATCTCGCTCATCCGGTTCTTAACAATGGATTCGGACAGAAAAGGACATTAATGCTGATATATGAAAGGAAAGAGACTGGAAATAACGAGTCGACTCCTTGAATATCTCCAAATTGAAACAGAGTTCCGCGTTCCGTTTTTTTCATCCGAGGAAAAAGTCGTCTATTAAATCATGCTACTCGTTGATTCTGCAGCGGGACAGAAACGTGGAAGAGCGCCTAGTTGTATGTCACTAAGGGTGTAATTCGACGTGTGTGACATACCGCCTTGGCCGTTGAACTTTTATGAAACATGGGTTCGTTCACTTCAGGAGTAACGCTCTTCCGTTATCGATCAACGAAATTGGTTCGAGTTTGGAAAACGTACGTGCTGACAAGCGGATTCCGTGAGCAAACACAATCGAGAAAAAAAGTCTGATATTCGACGAAAAGGCTGTAAAACTAACAGCGGTGATTTTTTTAAGATGGAGATTTGTTTACCGACTGAAAAAAACAACGTGCGAAATTGCTTTTACGAAACGCTCATAAATGACATCAAACTTTAATCCGCGGGATCAATAGGATAATGCAAATGACGGCATAACTTGTGACGTTTGCGTCGACGTTTCTCTTCCCATCGCTTTTGAGTGATATCCACTCCATTAAACAGTTCAAATGAAAATTTAACGATTTGTATTCTCCCCTTCACTCCCTATAATAAGCATATTGTAATGAATTCGGCCTAACGGCTGCCTCGAGGGATTACAATTAATTAGTCGATTATGTCATTCTCGTTAATAATTATGGCTCTCTGAAAAATGACGATAAATCAAAAGACAGTCCTAAAACATTTCAACGCCTCGTTCACATTTACTTCGGAGAGCGATGAATTTGAGGAACCAGCTTTGAATGGTGAGGGAAATTCTATGGAGGATTTTATAATCTCTGAATAAGGTATCGCACACCACCTAGAGTCCATTAAGCAAAATAAGTCTCCCGGGTCTGATGACATACCCGCTCGAGTGTAAAAAGAGCTAGTCTCCGTAATGGCACCTTATTTGAAAATAATATTCGAAAAAATCCTTGCGGACGATATCTTCCCGAAAGATCATTCCGAACCGGGTATGTTTCCGAAAAACATAATTCCGGATTAGAAAGGTTCGAAAGCATTCAGAGTATTTAGCGAACTGTCATATGATCGAAAAAAAGTGCGATCATAATTGAATATGCGTTTAAAATTTCTATGCAATATCACAAGTAATATATGTGTAATATTTTTAAGGTAGGATGTGTTGAACTCAAAACATATAGTATATATTGATCCTATTTCTATCGGATCACAGGGAATCATAAGTCAAGGTTTGTTTTCTTTGTAGACTTGGACACTCTCATAATCGTATGCCCCCAAGATAGATCCATAGCTAAATATTTGCAATGTATAAATCCGATCAATTAAAGCAAATTATTAAATTTGATTGAGCAGTTTTCTCTTCTCATCTATGGTTTTTTAGTTCTAAAACGTTTTCGTATGCCCTGGGCCCGATACCCATTGTGCCCAATGAATAATCCAGGTCTGTTTGTTTTAAAAGGACGAGAGGACGGGTTTTAATCTACTTTGGCCATTATATTCTCGTTTTCTATCGAAAAAATGAGTATACACACACACACACACACACACACACACACACACACACACACACACACACACACACACACACACACACACACACACACACACACACACACACACACACACACACACACACACACACACACACACACACACACACACACACACACACACACACACACACACACACACACACACACACACACACACACACACACACACACACACACACACACACACACACACACACACACACACACACACACACACACACACACACACACACACACACACACACACACACACACACACACACACACACACACACACACACACACACACACACACACACACACACACACACACACACACACACACACACACACACACACACACACACACACACACACACACACACACACACACACACACACACACACACACACACACACACACACACACACACACACACACACACACACACACACACACACACACACACACACACACACACACACACACACACACACACACACACACACACACACACACACACACACACACACACACACACACACACACACACACACACACACACACACACACACACACACACACACACACACACACACACACACACACACACACACACACACACACACACACACACACACACACACACACACACACACACACACACACACACACACACACACACACACACACACACACACACACACACACACACACACACACACACACACACACACACACACACACACACACACACACACACACACACACACACACACACACACACACACACACACACACACACACACACACACACACACACACACACACACACACACACACACACACACACACACACACACACACACACACACACACACACACACACACACACACACACACACACACACACACACACACACACACACACACACACACACACACACACACACACACACACACACACACACACACACACACACACACACACACACACACACACACACACACACACACACACACACACACACACACACACACACACACACACACACACACACACACACACACACACACACACACACACACACACACACACACACACACACACACACACACACACACACACACACACACACACACACACACACACACACACACACACACACACACACACACACACACACACACACACACACACACACACACACACACACACACACACACACACACACACACACACACACACACACACACACACACACACACACACACACACACACACACACACACACACACACACACACACACACACACACACACACACACACACACACACACACACACACACACACACACACACACACACACACACACACACACACACACACACACACACACACACACACACACACACACACACACACACACACACACACACACACACACACACACACACACACACACACACACACACACACACACACACACACACACACACACACACACACACACACACACACACACACACACACACACACACACACACACACACACACACACACACACACACACACACACACACACACACACACACACACACACACACACACACACACACACACACACACACACACACACACACACACACACACACACACACACACACACACACACACACACACACACACACACACACACACACACACACACACACACACACACACACACACACACACACACACACACACACACACACACACACACACACACACACACACACACACACACACACACACACACACACACACACACACACACACACACACACACACACACACACACACACACACACACACACACACACACACACACACACACACACACACACACACACACACACACACACACACACACACACACACACACACACACACACACACACACACACACACACACACACACACACACACACACACACACACACACACACACACACACACACACACACACACACACACACACACACACACACACACACACACACACACACACACACACACACACACACACACACACACACACACACACACACACACACACACACACACACACACACACACACACACACACACACACACACACACACACACACACACACACACACACACACACACACACACACACACACACACACACACACACACACACACACACACACACACACACACACACACACACACACACACACACACACACACACACACACACACACACACACACACACACACACACACACACACACACACACACACACACACACACACACACACACACACACACAGGGCCCAGACATTTTGCCGCCTGAGGCGAGATATAATATGGCGCCCCCTTATTTTTTTACTAAGTAATTTTATTAAATGTTAGTCGAAAACGATAGGAAATATTAAAAATCTATTTATTCAAATCCATAATCACTTATATTTAAGAAAAATCTCAACTATACATAGTTTAATTTTCATAGAATTTGAGTCAGAATATATTTTAAAATTTTCTTAAGGATCAATGATAAAATTATGCTTAAGCCGTACTCTTAGTCTTTCTTCTGTAACAAACACTGGATCAATTTCTAGTTCTTCCGCGATTTTTTCTGCTGCTACTATTATGTCGTTGAATCCTGTCGTGCGATAATCTTTAAAAAAAATCAATAGTTTGATCAATGGCTTTAATACATTCTGAAAGATCAAGTTTAGGGCTTTTTAGTAATTTTGAGACAATGTTTGTTTTAAAAAGTAGCCTTTCTTTTGTGATATTCAACACCAGATAATTTTTATGACTAACCATCGTCCGCTTTAAAAACTGTAAAATAGTAAGGTATGGCCTCTTAACTTTTTATAAGAGTAATATTGAAAATATACTAACACTAACAATTATTTATAGTATTAATTGATATTTGTACAACAAAATACATTTACTCTGTATTTTTGTGGACTGTCTTAATTAAAAAGGGAAGCGATAATTTTGAAGTTATACAACTAATATATCTTTCAATCTACTATTTTGAACAATAAAATAACATAAAATATTAACACGCAAAGGTTTCCAATTAGCCCATAATCAAGAAACCCGAAATTCGAAAAGAATAAATCTATTTAATTGAAATGCAATTTCGCTTATAAAATAACGCAAGTTGACAGGACTCATATCTCCTGTTCGATTTATAAACGCAAAAAACATGATGTTAGTCAGTCGTGCATTAAAAATTACTCTTTGCACCACCACCTATCAAGCAAAATTGTTTTATATTTCAGTTTTTGTCGTGATTTTACCGAAAATAAAATTAATAAATATGGATTTAAAATATACATGATTTTACTGCAAAAACAAATGAAAATGGTTTTCCTACGTATGTCAATAAATGTTTAATATAATATGAAATACTGACACCTTTATAAACCCTGTTCCTTTCAGTAAAAGGTATTTCGTTGATCTGCTAGTAGAAAACGTAGAACGTATCACTTTCCTTCCTTCTTGGAATCGCACAAAATATTTATAACGAAATAATTTAAGACACAGGCCAACAGAGTGTCACCTAGCTCTTTCGCATTACTAAGTGAGAATGGTGAGAATGCAGCATAGGGCACGCTTCATAGCAGATTGATATTCCCCAGAATGGTTAAGCATTTTGAATAATCCAAGAAAAAACAATGAAAGTGATACGTTCTACGTTTTCTACTAGCAGATCAACGAAATACCTTTTACTGAAAGGAACAGGGTTTATAAACGTGTCAGTATTTCATATTATATTAAACATTTATTGACATACGTAGGAAAACCATTTTCATTTATTTTTGCAGTAAAATCATGTATACCTTAAATCCATATTTATTAATTTTATTTTCGGTAAAATCACGACAAAAACTGAAATATAAAACAATTTTGCTTAATCTATTAATTAAATCTATTTAAAGTGTTATCAGAGGAATTGAAGATTGAACCAATGTTTTGGAACCGGAATTCTGCTTATTTAATGAAATTGAAATCCTAATGCTATAATCAATTTAAAACTAATAACAATGGCTATTTTAGTAGAAAGGAAGTTACTATTTTATTCACAAGGAATTTCTGTGAGATTTTAGTTAATTAATTAAAACAGACTTATAATACAGAAATATTCGATGGTTAAAACAGTGCACAATTTTATTCTTGCGATTTTTACATGTTGCATTGACGAAAATTTAGATTCATTAAACCCGTTGAAATTCAACGGGCACTTATGCTAGTACTACATAGTTCATATTTCTCAAAAAATGAATATAAGGCTAGTTTATTCTAGACAACTTTAACAATAATTTGATTTTCTCAAAATCGGCTATAATGATTTTGAACAAATTCCGTAACGTCACTTGAGTATAGCTCTGCAATAATACTACATATTTCATTTTTCTCAATGAATGTATATAAGGTTAGTTTATTCTTGGGCAACTTTAACAAAAATTGGATTTTCTAAAAACAGGCTCATACGACGCATTATTATATGAGAAAGTTTGTACAGTGTATGTTGTACCGATTTTTTAATCTTCGTAGGAAGATTGCCAGAATTTATTTCATAAGAGCCGAGATATATTGCACCTTTATTTTTGTAACAAAGTCGTTCACTCAACCATGCATGGTTAGGCTGAGGGTTTCTTCTACGAATATGCTATTGTCCAACTCATGGTCAACTCAATATAAAAACGAGTTTTTGCAGCATTGTTTAAAAAGGAATAAAAGATATCGAAAGTATCGTGAATGTACATTGTCAGCTCGAGATATCATATTTTGACCCCCGGCCAATCAAACAAACAGCGCCCGCTTTTGCATATAAAAATTTCACAAACATACCGTTAATTTTTATGTTCAACTATACGCTTTGTTGTAATAAATACGACGTTACCGCTTCGTTAATATGTGATTCACTTTGGAATACAAAAGAGAAATTTGCAATAATGGATAGATACATAAAAGTCGTCTAAACTCTCTAACTATATTGACGCCTCGGGCGCGGGCTGGCCTTATGAATTTATTTTGATAGGTTTTCATTTTTGTCAAATTTTGGCGCCCCTCTTCGAGAGGCGCTTGAGGCGGTGTATACATATATATATATATATATATATATATATATATATATATATATATATATATATATATAGAAAGCGACAGATGATAAAGAGCGAAGACGAGGAGGACATTTTGCTTGCGTCATAGAGACGGAAAAAAAGAGGAAATATTCCGTACTAGGTACGCACCCGTCTTTTGTCACATCGGCGACGGCACAGCCCTCCTCCCACGCTAGGTCGGACAAGTGCGTGTGTGTGCGCGAGGAATAATGAGGTAAGTTGCCGACGTAGCGGAATGAAAATCACTTATGGCCGGGGAAAACCCCCTTCGGACCCTGTATGATAACGTGTGTGTGTGTGCGCGCGCGTATGTGTGCTTGCGTGGAGGTTGGGTGGTTCGGAGGCTTCGCTCCAGTCGCACTTAGCGTGAAAAGAGCTGGATAGAAAAAATATATATATATCTGAGGATATCTGTGGAAGCTTATTTGTTTGTTTAGGCCGGAAAACAAATGACATCGCACCCCTTTTTTATCGCACGGTGACGTAGAAAAAGTGGTTTCCTAGGAAATTTAAAGAGAAAGGATGAGCTCAAAAGTGAAGTACTGAGGAAAGTATAGAATTCTTCGAAAAATTGGGTGGGGGAAACTATTTCATCGTTGATGCGATCGATGGAAAGAATGAATTTGTAATCTTTCTGTCGAGGAAGCGAACAAAAGTGTTTTATGTTTGCGTAGGTCATTGCAATGAACAAGTCATCTTTTGATAAGCGAGGGTGACGTGCGTTCTTCGTTTTCCTGTTTTAGAGTGAGATACAAATTTTATCCGATATGTCATACGAATGGAATGCTCGCCTGGTTTACTGCCACTTAACCGAGTAATCATTTCGATTTCTTTTACCTGTAATAACATGAAAATATTGAACTTTAGCGATAAATAAATAATATGCCAACATATAAAGTTTCTTAGTATAATTTAAAATTAAATAAAACTTTAATTTTTCCAAAGGGTACCTGAGATAAAGTAAGAATAACTTCGAGTCGATTCAAGCTTTATAGAGTTTTGTGACTAGGTTCAAAATGTAAAAGAATGAAAACGTACGTATATTTTAGCAGCGTTAAATGTGCCACTGCGTTGTCCTATGACGGAAAACTATTTCGAGTTATATTTGATTTTTAACGAACGTTGATCGATGTTGTAAAGCGTGTATAAACGAATCAGTAGCTTTGAATAAACGAATGACGACTCGATGAAAATTCCTTAGAGCCGTCTGCGCATTAACGGAAACACATTCAAAGAATACGGAGAAATCTAATATTCGACGCAAAATCTAATTAAAACTTCGGGACTGAATTCATCGGAGCATTTCTCGGGTCCCGAAGCAATCAGAACGCATTATAGGCCTTTTATTTCATTCTGTTAAAGAGATCTTCGTTGCTATGATTGATGCTGATAGCATCTCACAGATGCGACATAACAAAACATTCCATAGCTGGCACAGGCCGTTCCCGATTTATGAACCTAATGCGTTCCTGAAAATCGCATCCTAAGTCGAATTATCGTAAGTCGAATATCAATTTCCCAGAGACTTACACGTTATAAATTGAGATATGTCTCAGGACCTTGGAAATACTATGTACCAAGCCTTATTTAGGCTATAAATTAATAGTTTAAGAACCAATTAGTGTTATATATTGTATAATAAACATTTTTAAGATTAAAAGCAATCAACAAATTAATACCTAGAATGCGGACGAATCGTATCGCCCAACTGAATGTCGGCCGAAAGTACGCACAATAAAGTAGACTCGGAGCATATCGGATGTCGAATATCGTTTGTCTGGGGTACGATATCAGATGCCGATTTTTAGGTGTTAATGTATTAATGTCGTAAGTCTGGGTTTTTCGTAAGTTGAAACATCGTAAGTCGGGAACGGCCTGTACACGAAACAGAATTTTTTCCACATTTAAATAATTTAAAAAATGAATGCTCCATTAAGCCTCACCAAGCTTTTAGAAATTAACAAATTCAATTTGTCAACTTTTTCTGTAAAATATAAATCGTTTACCAGTGTAATTGTCGAATGAAATTTCAAATAAATATTTCAACAGAAATTGGTACTTTATTGACCTAAAATGCTTTCAAAATTTAATGACTTAATTTTTATTGAAAAGCTTTCAATTTTAGGTAAGAACCAACAAACGAAACGTTTTTTTAACGTTACAAAATTTTTATTTTACAGAGTTCATTAAGTGCACGATGAATTTTTATTTTCAGATATATCGTTTAACAAATGCGACAAAATACAGGCAGTCTAAAATATAAAATTTATTTAACTCAAGTTGGTAACACTGATGTACTGAGAATGCATCTTATAATCACGATTTAACTAGAGAAAGAGCTCGCAGAATGATTAATATGATTATTGATAACTTATCAATGAAAAAGCTTATCTCGTGCTCTTCGCCGAAGAGCAGTAGTTATTTACGATGAGATAACAAGCACTTTGTAGTGAGGCGTCTTTAAACATTACCGCAAGACAAGTGGAATATTTAATTTATTCTGTTTTTACAGAATAGAAACGTTAACTAATCGAAGGGATAAAAAATTATTATTTTATTCAAATCGTACAAAAATGAACTGCTCTTAATTATGAGAAGATTTTCTATTCCTGGTTCACCATCAGAGTAAAATTATGTCCCTTTCCTATCAAAAGGGAAAAAGCAAACGATTAAAAAACATACTTCGTGTGCATCAAAAGTCAATAATACAGGGTGTCCATTTAATCTCTCCGGTATTTTAAGAAGCTATATTCTTTGACAAATAGAAATATCGAAAAAAACCAAATTGCGAATTGAAGCCTATCTCAAACAGTTTTAGGTAGGGAGTTGGCAACATGGCTGTGCGCATCGCTGTCTGCGCAGCTCACCACTGCCAGTGCAATGGAGGCTCCACATGTGAAAGCACAGTGCTTTGCTGTGGTTTGCTGAATTTAAATCAGTGATTCGTGTGCAAAGAGAATTCAGACAGACATACAACAGAGATCCTCCCACGGATAAAACGATCAGACAATGGTATCAAAAGTTTAAAGAAACGGGCAGTGTCTTGCCAACAGCAGCCTGGCCGAAATTGATTATTGACTAGAAATCTGCCGTGCAACAAAAGGAGCATACATAGAAGTTCATTAGCCTCAGGCTTCAAACTTTTTTAGTTCTACATTTTTATTGTTTTTCATTTTCTATTATATCTGTATTGGTTTAAAAGATATAGCTTATTAAAATACCGGAGGGATTAAATGGACACCCTGTGTATGGTTTCGTAATAAACTCCAGTTATAAGGTTCGAGAACTGCGTGCATACAAGTTAATATAAATGTTTTCTTAAAAAAAAGTAATATATTATAGATCGAGTTTTGTATAACTCGTACACATATTCGAGCATTCAAAAGGCAGTCCACTGTTATGAGACGTATCACTTTTGTAGCGTAACATTTTTTTTCTTTTCCGAAAAAAAAAATTCCCCGGAGCCAACAATAAAAGCCAAATATCTTTTTAAATGGCTCGAAAATATTTTTTTGTTTTTTAACTGTACGGCGAACACGAAAACTCTCGCATTTTACGCCGCTCGCGGCAAAAAAAAAACGGAGAGATGATGACGCACATTCAGCAATAATAAATTGTTTCCAGCCATTCGCAAAGAGGCAAAAGAGAAAAGAAAAAAACTCTCTCGATCGAAAAAAAACAAAACGTGTGATAAATGCTCGACAAACGAGAGATGAGAAAATTTCGGCGCTGAAGGGGGAAAGAGAGAGAGAGAGAGAGGGGGTTGAAGAAGGGGTAAGACAGAGAGGGGAAGGGGTGTGAGGGATGGATTAGGGGTATAGGGAGGGGAGGTTGAAAAAGGGGAAAGGTAAAAAAAAAGTTTTCGAGAGAAGTGTAGGAGGAAAGGAGAATGCTGAGAGGAAGAGAGTGAGTGAGTGGAGAGGTGGGGAAAAAGGCGTAGTAAATGGAACGTGAAATCAGAGAGAGAGAGAATGTTGAATTGTAAGGGGGGGGGGGGGAAGGCGAGAAAAGAGAGACTGGAGAGAAAAGACAGGCAGAATGGATGAAAGAAAAAGAATAATTAATGAAGGAACGAGAAAGGAACAAAGGGGAAGTGGTAAGAGAGAAAAAGTGGAGTATAAACAATAGAGAGATTGAAAAGATAAAGCAAGCTACGCGAGGATAGAAGAGCTAGAAAGATGAGAAATGGGAGGGAAAGTTACAGTGAAACGAAAATAAGAGAGGAAAAACGTCGGAGAAAAACTGTACATATGTATATGTGTATATATATATGTGTATATATATATGTATATATATATATGTATATATATATATATGTATATATGTATATATATATATAGTTATATATATAAAATGGACAGAGAGAGTGAGAGTGAGAAACGTGCAAAAAGAGAATAAATGGGACGCATTGATGGAGATTGATTGATATATTGATTGATTAGATCCTCTAATGTCGAGGTTAAACCCTGTCGGGTACTTCGTACGCCAATTGATTTAGGGTTGGACCAAACAATTACTAAGCATACAATTATGTACATACGACATAAATACAAAAAATAGTACAAAATTTGTAAAATAATGCAAAGATACACAAAAGGCAGGAAAAAATTAAATATAGAAACATCAACTGGATGCAAACTATCGCATAAAAACACATACATCGTTCACGGTCCGAAATGCACGAAATACAGATTAACTATATGAAAATGAGGAAATGAAAAACATAATATTATTGTATTTTGTTGATATAGGAGGGCAGAATAAAGACAGGAGAAGAGAGAAAAGTGGAAGGTGAATGAGAATAAAGCGTGTAGGAGATAGAAAGGCCGAGAGCAGAAGAGAGAGAGAGAGGTAGAAAGAGAAGGGATAAGATAAAATGGAGGAGAGAGAGAGAGAGGTCTGCGCTAGAGAGGAAGAGGGATTGAAAGCGAAGGAAAGAGCGAACGGGTTTGAAGGAGATATGAAGAGAGAGCGGTAGAAGGTTTAAAGAGAGACACAGAGAGAGGAAAAGAGATAAAAAGAGAGATGGAAGAGAAAGGGAGAAAGAGAAAGGTTAACCTGAAGGAGAAAGAGGGAATATCTGGATATGGCTGTCGAGGGTTAAAAAAAGTTTCCAAAGTTTTCAACCCTTCAACAAAACCACAACTTCGATCGCGAAACTTCCGATCGTCAATTTTTTTCCGCCTCGCTCTCTGATACTCTCTCTCTCTCTCACTCACTCCCTCAGCTCCGCCTCGCCCAAGGGAGACTTGGCGAGCGAGTAGAGAAAGAATAAGAGAATAAAAAAATGAAAGAGACAAAAAATGCGATTCCGATCAGAAAGGATATATTGAAGGATACATTGGCACTTTTGATGAGCGCAGAAGTTTGCGCCGACGTCTGGCGAAGCGTGAAGCACCGCCGCTGTAGTGGACTCTTCCTACTTCAACTCCATTCTCTCGGCATTTCCACGCTCCATTCAGGAAAAGTCATTTTTTTATCAAAAAATGCTCGCAGGAAAAAAAGACTCTCGGTCCGACGGGAAAAACGAGATTTTTTTTGGGAGAAAATCCTTTTCCTGAATATCTTTTATTGATGTCTGAGATGAGAGAAGGCGTCCGGGGAAAGTGTGTGACTTTAGGTGTACCTATGTATGCACATATGAATGTGTGCACATTATTGTATTTTGTAAAAAATATGGTATACATCCGAACGATGACCATCCGAAAAATGCAGGCATACAAATAGAGAAAGAAATATCAGCGAATAAAGTTATTTCTATATATAGAAAATTGAACAATGCTGACAATGGTTAATTTTTATTGCTCTAAAATTTCCAGCAGTCGCAGGAAATGAAGGAAGATGAACAGCCTCTTGAAATCGATCGAAGAATACGCACCGCTTGCGTCTCGATATAAAACCCGTCATTTCATGAAATTATAGCTTTAAGTAGGAGTTTCGACGACAGAAACAATTTTGGGATTTAAAAATAGAATTAGTGATCGTCGTCTAATAGTCGGCACATTCTCCCCTCAAATTGCACGGTTTTTCTTTAAGAGTTTACATTGAAAAAGTATAAAGTCTCAGTTCGACTCAGAGGTTATAAGACAAAGGAAGCATTTTTTAATACAGTGTAAGTAAATTTTAGCGTCTTAAACTCAAGATCAGTCGTTCTCAAACGTAGGGTCGCGACCCCCATTGAGGGTCGCGAGACAATTTTGGGAGGGTCGCGAGCAGTCTTCGTTATGCCAACTGATTTTTTCCTCATTCTATCAATCCTTCAATTTTAATTTATAGGTTGTCTAATTTTTATGTTTGCCTGAGATTTTGAATATTCGAAATAAAGCAGTTGTTAATTTTAACATATTTATATTTAATGTAAGAAATATAATTTAATAATAAAACTTTAATTAATACGGCGACTTATACTAGCTTCGCTCATTTTCTTAGTCCTCACATTTCTCATCTTTATTGTAATTCATGGCGATATCTGAATTTTTGATGAACTGATTTCTTTTTGGGAAATGTGGAAACAAGTGAAAAAACCAGCTATGACCGGGTATCGAACTCGAGCCTTCCAGCTGCCGGGGGAATATGTGTGCAGCAACAAGAATGTTCCAGACTATTCATAATGTAGTGAATAATTTAATCAACATATGCCATACGTCTTTTTTTTTTAAAGAGATTCATGATCATATATAATGAAAATTTTCCTTAAGGTCGAGATATTTTCTTGAACCTAAAATTTATTTTATATTCTTCTGTGCGCTTCATAAAAAAAATTATAAATGAAAAAAAGTTTGTTATACATTTTTATTACGTACTTTTCAAAAAACCACGGGGGTCGCGGCGACCGAAAATCCGCACGGAGGGGGTCGCATGGCAGACCTGCCTAAGAATCACTGCTCAAGATGGCACTCAAACGTAACTTCACGTATTCCTTTAAGAAAAGCTACCCAATTTGCACGATTTAGTTTGGCACGGTATTTTCCAGGAACGAATTCACAGATGAAAACAACTAGGAATGGGTAAAAGTTAACAAAACCGTAGTAATTTACTCAGTACTGTACCCTTTCTGTAAATATTGAACCTGTTAGCTTTCTGTGCCGATATTGTACTGATTTACGAATATCTAATTCCTTAATAAGATAAACCCAACTTATAGGTATTTCGGTTGTTACTCGATATCTGCCGTTTTCCTAACAATTTAAATAGTATAAATTGTCAGAGATAGGTTTAACTTTTACCTTAAAGTATTCATAAAAAAGAATGCAAATATTTCTACAGATTGCAAAGTCGATGTTCGAGCTTTTAATAAAATAAAATTAACAATGATTTTTATCAATTACTCAGGAAGTATTCTCGGATCAGCAGCTATTTTACGAGTAATAAACCTAAACTGTACTGAATCAAGATCGAAAATAAAAGGTCACTTTAGGGACGCGTTTATTAATTGAAATTTTATTTGAATCCTAGATTGATAAGCGTTGCATAATTTACATTAAAATAAAAAAATGTTTAGACAGTTTCTACCAGAACTAACTGACCCCTTAAATTTTTTTCTTCGCAAGAGTTTTTCTCTGACTGTGAACACAAACTAACTCATAATAGAGAAATATTACATTGAAAAACATAATAAATCGGAATCGGGAGACGTCATGTCTTAATTGTCCTGACTTAAATAAATCATCCAAAATCAAAAAAAATATCGCTCAGTAGAGATTTACCTTTAAAAGTTCGTCCCCTACTTGAACCATCGGTCACCCCGTTGTTTAGTCATACATACGTTTACCTCCTTCTCCTGAGTTTTTCGCGCATTTATATGCAAAATGGCCATTCTGTGGTGTTGTTATGGAAACGGAACTCGGTCGGAAGACTCCCATCGGATCAGAGGTCGCCGTCTCCTCTTACCGCCCCCGTAATACATCCATCCCACTGGGTCATTCTTTCCAAAAAACGCATTATTATTCCAATTTTACGAGAGGCAATATCCTGGGAGGGTTAGCTGTAAACTTGTAAATAGCAACCAGATACCTCAACGGGGAATAATTTTTTTTTCTTTACCTTTCGAAAGGAAAATAAGGGATAGGCGAATTATTACCTTTGTTTTATTTCCTGGAAAATAAAAGGATCTTTCGGAAACAGTCGGTAAAAGGCTTCAAAACGTTCGGATATAAAAAGTTGACCGCAAAAATTGAACTCTGTACGGACAACTTTTTGATCCCGTTCAAAACTCTCGTTTCGTGAGTGTTCACGTTTCGTATGCATATAAGGTCATCCTCGGCGATGTTACTGTTGTCTTTTCTGACGGCCTATGTGGCATAAATGGTCGCATGGTACATTAAGCAGGGATAAAAATAATTGGGGACGTGAAACTTTAAGACTATTCACTAGCGTCGCTGTCTTTTACCTCTAAACGCTCGAAAAAATCTACTATAATATATTTTGAAGTGTGTGTTTGTGTATTTGTGTTTGTTCATGGAACTCCTCCTAAACGGTAAAAGCTAGAGTAACCAAATTTGGTACGATTCTTCCTTACATCCTAACTTAGTGAATAGCCACGGTTTGGTCAACCGGGATTAATCAGTGCTGCCAATATAGGGGATTAACACTTTTCCATAAGATAACACGTATGAATCCATTTCTTGACTTGCAAAGTTTTCTTCCTTCAAGCATTAAAATACGTAAATATGGACCGATTTTTTTCGTTTTTGCTTTATTCAACGAATAAAACTCTATACTATCTTATTCCTGGGAATTTTACCTGTTATGCGGTCGAAGTTTTCAGAAATACGGTATTTTTTTCGAAATTTTGTGGATTTTTCGTACTCTTTCCGGGCGTTGCCCAGGCGGTCGTCATTGTTACTTCCGATTCAATTAGCTTCAATGAAGCTTACAGATAGACGAAAGTTTAGCGTTATTCGATTCGCACTTTTGTTTAAGCAACGAAACCATCGATGTGTATGGATAGCAACGTAAATAGACAATGATTATTATTCAGGAAGCGTTTATTGATGAAAGTAATTGAACTTTTTTTCGTCTATTGAATACTGGAATTTTACATTTTTTTAAAGTAAAATCATCATATTCTACATTATAATGTTTATTAACGTAAATAGGCTCACGTATCTGGTGTACATTTACCAGTCAGTGTTCAATCATGGACAACTGTACGTTGCTTTTTCACGGGTTTCCTGCTTACAAGACATAAATGTGAACATTTCATAGGCATAATTACACAGGAAATGAAGCTGGATTTGGCGAAAGTGATATATATGATAGGAAATACAGTTATCGTTATATTTGAATGCAATACGTTCGGAAGCGGATTGTTACAAGCAAATATGATTAATTGTTAAGAAAAGCTAATGTAAGTTAAAAAGTATCTACTATATATTTTAAAGCGTTTGTATGTTGTGCTGTAGTAGCTTCACTAAATCCGTTGAAATTCAGCGGGAAATTCTGATAGTATTTAATAAGTTGGATGGAAATGAGAAAGGAGCGAAGGATACCGCGGTTTCAATCATCCACGGTTTTTGTCATCCGCTATTTGCTCCAATAACGTGAATCCCGCGGATATAAAGGATCCGATCTCATTTAAAGTTGCCCTCCGCACTTTGCTGCCCATTGTTCATAATTCACACTGTAGATTAATCGTCACGGAGTTCAGTTGTTAAGCCAACTTGGTTACTGCGATATTAATTCTGTAGCTATTAATCTAAGAATTGTTTCGATTTTTTTGCGTTGATGTATAATACCCCTTTCTGAAATAGATTCTTAATATAACTTCTCGTTCTTTCCAGGGCTTCGTAATTTTCATTAACTTGAACTATTGAAACTTGTAGCTCTTAAGCTTAAAAGCACCAGAGGAAGAAATAATTAAGAATATGACTTTTTTCCGGAAATTAATATTATGAGTTTATTAGAGAAAATTTTTGAAACGAGCGTTATCGTTCGAACTTTACTGTCTCAATTTGGAATAACATCTAATATGTTTCTCGCAATTTACCCAAACTCTTCGTCTACGGAGTGAAATAGGAAGTAACTCTTCCGCACTTCAATTAAGCGCTCATTCGTATTTTAGCATCCAATTCTCTATTTTCTTTAGGGTAAAATCCTTATATTTATCCTCGAAAAATATTTCTCTGTTTGATCCAGGACTTGTGAAAATGGAAGTTATTTCCGTGAAGTTTTTCTTTGTTTGAGCGATGCGATCATCTTTCTTCAATTGTGCCTTGTCCGACAAATGGCGAGGTAATTTAAGCGTGAGGTAATCTCCCTCTCTCTTTTTATCCGTCGCAAGCTAAAAATTGGTATTTTTTTCCCCCTCACATCAACTCCATCTCATTTTATCCCCATCTCTACTTCCGCTCTCTTTTCTCCCTCTACTTCAAAAACCCATATCCCGCCGACGCAGTGGGACGTCTACCATAAGAGTCGCCCCATTTAACTGCCTTACGATCCTCCTCTTTCTCTCTCGCGAACCATCTCTCCTCTCCATCTTCCATTCCATCTTTTCCCTTTTTGATTCAGAATCCACACCATTTTACCGCATTTACTTTTTCTTTTCATTTCCTACCCAATCCTTCCCCTCCCTCTACCCCTCTCTATTTTTCATCTCTCTCTCTCTCTTTATCTCTCTTCAGGAAAGAGATCTCTTTATTTTTCCTATCCAACCTTTTCCTCGCGCATATTTTTGTGCAAAATTCAGAGGAGAGGAAGAAAGGAGTTTACGAGTGGAAGAGAAATGAAAGCTTTGGGTGCAGGCGAGATTTGGAGAATAGACGAGGAAATTACAAGCAAAATAAATGGGGAACAGTGAGGGATGCGTGTGCACGTGATAGCCTTTGAGCGTGCGTGCGTATGTACGCAGTCGCGCATGTGCTATCAGGTGTGCTCGTGGAATCATTTTCCGTGAGTGTGTGCTTTCGAGTGTGTGTGTGTGCTTTCGAGTGTGTGTGTATGCACGCGTTATGCTGAGGATGCGTATCAGAGCGAGGCGGAACTAAAGCATGAAAAATAGAAGAGGTTGGAATAACTCTGCTTTGTTTAAGCGTCGGTTGCTTGCGTTTTTTCACATCCGACGGGGTCAAACCGTAGTATGGGCGTAGATGGGAATAAAGAGATGGAGTCGTTTTATTTATTTCTTTTTTAACTGGAACTTTTTTTAAAACGCGGAAGTTCGAATCGGAGTTTTTATAAAGCCATTGTATATGTGTATGTGTACGCACGCACATATATTTGTGTAACTGTGAAAAGAGTCGTACCTATGCGTTATTCACGAGTTTGTTCGTTTTTGGGAGTCCTTCGGCGCTTTCGAAACTAAATCGAGTCGTTACTTTGTTCTCCCGTTTTTTTTGCGGATTCTCTCGTCGTGATGGACATACGTTTACGTTATAACTAGCTTGTATGTTGCCTTCAAAAATGACGGCAAGAAATAATTTCATTCGGAATGCTGCATTACCGCGTAGAAAATTACATCACGTCTTTTTTTTTCTTAATGGACGCCAGGGGCGCGCCAACACCATGCAGCGCTTGTGTGCAAAACTTATACGGCGTCCCATTAATTAATATCCACTAGCCGTTTTATCAAAAAAAAATTCTTATAAAATTTAACTTACTAATTCTGTCCGGATCAAACCTAACTCAATACTATTTATTAATTTTATAGCATAAATCAGCGTTTTTCAACAAGGGGTTCGCGAACCAAAAGTGGTTCGCGTAAACCTTGAAGTGGTTCGCAGCTCTAAAGATAAAAGGAATGAAATCTTATCTGCTGAAGGTAAACGTTGGTTCGATCGTACAGACATAACGATACTTTGTAGAACTCCTTGAATAAAAGAAAAAGAAAAAAACATTTCCTAATTCAATATCCAAATCCTTTCGTGAAAGAATTCAATTTTATAACATATACGTATTAATAATGAATATAATTAGTCATATATTTATGTTATCATGATTAACTCCTTATTCCTTGTACAGAAATGAGATTTTTTGAATAAGTATCAGAAATTCTCAGTAGGTACATTATAAATACATTAAATAATGTTTATGATATTTACATATGCTAATGTTGTATATATTACAGTATCGTTCATGATTAAGCAATTAATACAGACGATATATTAAAAAAAATATTACTACTTCAATTCTAAACTAAACAAAATAAAATAATAGGCACAGATATCTAAATTCTTCCTGCAGATTATATGTTTACAGAAGGCATCAAATTTATAAGAATGCATAACATTTATATTTAAAAACAGTTGTGCCACTTTTATGTTAGTAATTACGACAAAATCTCACTCGTGAGTAATATTCCCGCAATCTTAATAATATTCCCGTAATAGTAATAATATTGCCGCAGTTTTACTGCAGTAAATGTCGATATGAGCGTAGTGAACATGCTATTTGTAAATATTTGAAATTAACTTAATATTAGTAATATTACTGCACGCTCATGTGCTTTAATTTACATGGCCATATTAATTAATAATTCTCATTTTTGAAGTTGTTTTTTTCGTATTAAAAAGCGATTTACTTGCAAATTCGTAACATAATTGAATGTTCACGATAACCAAAATAAACTTATTTTTTTACCAATGTATTCATTTAGGTCCCGAGTTCGTATCATGATTCTAGCTAATTTTAAAATGCAATTTTATATTGCCCAAAACTGATTCTAATGCTTTTCTTATGGAGTACAGGGGTGTCGGAAGACCATCCTTAAAAAGAAAGTATTTAGCATTCTGGTTGAATTTAGTATCCTTAAAGAACAATTCTTCAGCTTTAAAAATTATAGATGACAAAAACATCCCAAACAGCAGCCGAGATATAAGTTTCCCAAAAATCTATACACACCTGCCAAAAAAGTTTGCCTACGACGACAATTACGGTAATATGATATAGATAGATCATGTTTCCCAATTTCTAATAAATTATTTCTTTTAAACGTGAAAATATTGCAAGAACACGACCAATAGTTAGAATTATGTACCTAACATCGAACACATCATAATTAGATTTCGTGGTGTATCCCTAATGTCTCTGTAATGTCTTCTTAAAAATAAATGTAAAATACATATGCAAAATAAAACTTACTTTCTCCGCGTTGGAATCCAACGGTTGGATGGACCTTTCAGGTACTGTGAAAGTTATATCACTCCATATGAGAACGGTATTTCCCTCACATCCCAAATCGTAAGGATGGCCAACATAAGGATTTAGTATAGTATATTATTACAGGTGATTTCGAGCCTAATCCAGAAAGGTTGGATTCCCCTGTCATAGAGGGATTTCCCCAGCTTGAAGGATTCAATGTCCCGTTGCTGAATAGGAATTGACGTCAGTTGTTTGTTTAAAAAATGTGTACAGATCTCAAGGGTATCTCACCTCGCGTCCGAATCGCTATGTAAACTGATATAAACAACCCATTGTTATGTTTGTCCGACATTTTAGTATAATATTATAAGGATAATATTCTATCTCATTATGCTGCAATAAAAATTACTAATTATCAATAATTTTAATTAGTGGATTGGTAATTTCATTTAATAAGGCGTCTTTCTGGTTTCAGGAACTCTTATTATTATTATTATTTTTAGCACTTCGCAACGCATTTTTATTTAAATTTAAATTTTCTATATTTTAATGCCTTGTGATGCCTTTCGCCTTCTGGCACTTGATGGACGCTTAAGAGCGCACTAATCATGGACTAAAAAAATCATGAAATATTTATAGCCCATATTGAAATTAATAATTCACGTTTTAAGTGTTCCCGCCGTTTGACCCTCAATTATTTAACATCATTCAAATTCTAGCTATCGAATAAATAAAACTTTATTAGAAAGTAGTAAATATACCGAAGCGTCGATAAGAAGTTAGAGATTTATTATTATTTTATATTATCATTTATCCTCATTTAAATAAATAAAATTTTCCGCACATAAATCGATGGCTGTCTCTCAAAACTTCTTTAATTCAGTCACGTTTCCTCATATAAACTGTGCTCTGCATTTTTTCCTTCCAATTTCGGTTTTAATCATTGGTTAATCTAATTTTAAAGTAATATTTGTAAATTCTGGTCATTCTTACTATTATCGATAGCCTATTATTTGAGAATTTAATAGAGGGTAATTCTTCGCTGAGTCACCGATGCTGACGGCTGCATTATAGCCAAAATGAACATATATTTCGCTCAACATATTTGTGGCATTTGGTGCTACTCAATTTTATCAGTGGAATTCTGGCAATTATGGCAATTTCGATAATTATTTACTTTAATTATTTATCGACTAATCATATGCAGTTATATTAAAGGTATTCGTCCGATTATTTGGAATGCGCAAAAAATGGACGGACTGCGACTTGTAAAAGCTCATAAAGACGATTTTTACGTTCTTTTTCGGAATCTTTAATATAAATTTATAAATTTATTATTATGAGTTGTGCAGAAATTTTGATTAAACTTAATTACTAAATAAATTCCTTTTTTTATTTGCGGTTTATTATATTATAATTGATTTTATTTCGCCTTCGGTAAGCGTTTAATATTCTTTAGAATGATATCTAGGAAAAATTGCATTTAAAAATTGATATTTCAAAACCAATAAGTGTCACTGAGAGTGTAAATTCAAACAGTTCCGTTTTAACTAGACAAGTATTGGTATTAAGTTTTCTTCATACACGCCTAGAATAACAATTTACTCTTTTGACACAGAGGTAACTTGAATATCTTAGTCCTTTAAATCCGACATTTATTTTAGCAGACATTGGGGAATTTCACTGCCGCTGAACATCAGACATACGAAGAGATCATGACATCTAAGTCATAAGCGTCAAATTAATTGGACGGCTCGAATTTTCGACAAACATTACAGGTTCTGGTGAGCGACTATCGTTCCCGTGCACTGTTTTCCGTTAATGCAATCGTTAGGAGCTCCGTCGGCGAGTCATTGAATGAGAAAGTAGATGGAGTGCTTTGTAACTAAGGTGCCAGTTTGGGCGTAGCGAAACGGGCTGATAAGATCTTTTTAAAACAGATTTTATTGGCAATTAAGGCATATGTCTTGATCACCTTCATCACTTCCTTTTAACGAGGGTTCTCGTCGTCATAAGGAACGACGCGAAAGGGGAGGATTTATCCTCCATCTTTCATGGCAAAGTGTAAAATTTTTATTATGAGGGTAAAACGGAAAAAATTTCGGTTGGAAACGAGAATGTTGATTTTTTGAAAACGTGTCTTTAAACTGTCGGATAATTCAGCAATGAACTGAAATTTGCTATACGGCGAAAACTTTCTCGAATCTTTCTTCCTATGAGTGCAACGTGTCTACGAGGCCGTTTATTTAACGGATTCGATTAAACCTACAATTTTATAACAGCTGAAGTTTAGATAACAATGAAGAATTCTGGCGTTAATGGCACACGTTTTGCAGCAATAAATGCAGTTCCGTATCGGAAAGTATCGGCAAGACAAAAAGTATGCCTACAACCACCATCATATTAGAGAAAATACGATTCAGAATGTTTTATATGCATACCTTCCTCCGTATCACCTCCAATTTAATCACCAAATTGTGAAGCTGTCGATTGCAAGTATTTTACAGCCTACTGCATATCCGGAAGGATAATTTAGAATATTTTCCATTTTAAGCGAATTAAACTGTTAGAAAAATTAATATATTACACTTGATTCACTGATTATAGTTCGATTTATATTGCCTCCGAATTATAAAAATAGGGACAGATAAGTTACGTGCAATTCCACAATGGTTAAATCTATATCGAACTCCATTACTTGTACCATTTATCCTTTGGTTTTGTGAACGAATAATTGGAAGGTAATATGGAAGAAACCGTTATATTAACGGCTGCCAGTTAAGGAAAAATTAATGTACCTATAATGCCGATTTATCGCACCAGAAAACGTGGGTGATAAATGAGCGGCACCCTTGCATCTCGGATCGATTTATGTTGACACTGACATTAATGAGGTTGAAATAAAGAAAAAGCTTTTTAAAAAGGGTTTTATTATCTTAATTGACGGGGTTACCGGTGGTTATAATAAAAAATATCGATAATTATAGACTCGACATCAGTAGTTAGAAACAAAATAGCGGTAGTAATAAACAAAAACCTTGACCCAAACATTAATAAGTATCGTTTTGAGTAGGTATGGTTAAAAAGCATATATGTAGTAATTAATGACGAGAATTTGGATATAAATGAATCTAATAATTCAGTGGTGTGATCAAAAAAGCTAAGAAGCACAATCGCCGATAAAAAAAACTCGAAATGTTTCAGAGTGTGAGAAAAGAAAGGGAGACAGTGACTAAGTTGGCCAAAAATTTAGGTGTTTATGTATTACTAGGAAAAGTACACGAAACAGAAGATATACGATTGATGAAAACATGTAAATACGACTTATGGCAAAAAAAAATTTTAATACCAAAAGATTTGTTATTACATTAACACATTACGTAGTTTTTAATCGAATATTAACTATTTAAAACAAAGCAATTAATTAATCGATTAAAAAAGGAAATAAAAATATATTACAATTACTACCAATCGAATCGAATAAAAATATATTACAATTACTACCAATCGAGTTTGAGGCTGTTTGTAATTGCCGACATTTTGTTAAAAACTCCCGATAGTGTTTTAATTTGTAAGCAACGATAACACGGATTAAAAATGTGAAATTATAAAGAGTCGAAGGAAAGGATGGAGTGAAAAGAGAGGCATACTGGGAATGAATACGCGAAAGGAGAAAGAGCGACAACCAGACTTTTTCGAAAACGAGACCGTGCATTCGTTCCTGAAAGGTTAAAGGAGAGTGGGAAAAATGAAGACACAGCTACAGCATTGCGTAGAGATAAACAAATGTCGAACCGATAGCTATGTAAGTGACAAAGAGGCCATTCATCACTTCTCGTTAGTAGAATGTTTTTTTACCGGTACATTTAACAGCTTCCGAGTGCGGATACGTTATGAAGGAGAAGCGAGCGGGAATCGATATTGTTTGCGCGGCTTCGCGTTTCTTTTGTCTCGTCTCCAGGATGTCTTGCGATCTGGTCGTCGCGGCCGCATCTGCAGGGAGATGATTGATGAAGATAAATTCTGGAAGAGTACCAATAGACGTTTCTTGATGAGTTTGGCGCATCCGAGGTGCTAAATCATCATTGGCAGATCTCCTTCAACGCGTTTTCATTTTTTTTGTTCGGCGGAATATTACGAAACCGAATCGACTGATAAATTAGTTTCGTCAAACGAGAAATTTCACGGGTATCGGATGACCCGAGAAAAAATTGGAGGTGTCACTTGTTTATGAATTAGTTTTATATTTTCAACCTGTCTATTTAAAATAATGACATAATGTGAAAATGTCAGGCCAAATCACCGCCGGTTGTATAAGATACAGGGGTTTAAAAAAACCTATAAATGATATGTAATTCCCCCAGGCTGAGAGACAGAGAGAGAGAAAGAGTTATTTTTTTAAGGGAGGAAATGGGAGGAAAGAGGAGAGAGTACGGAGGAAGAATGAGAATTGGTTAAATTTTAACAATTTATTAACACATCCGCCATTTTTGACGGGTAATCACACGAGTTGCGTAACGTTGCAATAATGATACATTTTAAATTCAAATTTACGTTGGGAATGAAAAAATGTCAATCATCCGTATTCTTAGATGAAAGAATGAAATACTAAAGTTCTCAGGATGTGTCCTCGAGTTAAGGAAGCTTGCGTCTTGAAAATTCCCGGCACAAATACCTTCTTTTCCTTCATATGAAGACTCTTTCGCAACGAGTTTGCGGTTGAGGTACCCATTTTCCACCTAACTAAATGCCTGTTTTCAAAATGAACGTACACCAGTCTAGAGTTACACCATGAGTTTTACCACCAGAGGTCTCTCGGAAAACATCGTCCCAAGTTTTTTTTAAAAAAACGTAACTTTAAAAATTATTGATTTTAGAAATGGGCGCTGTTGATGAAACGTATATATCACTTTGGAATGAGCGAAATTGAAGCACCGGAGATGATCGCGGAACGCGTCGTCAAATGAGAGTCCTAACCGAATGACAGAAATAGATTTGCTAACTAATTTGATTTTGAGAAAGGCTAAAGGGGCGCTTTGAATCAATAGGGACCATTCACGAGCTAGAAATCACATGAAAACGATGTGCTGCACGTGCGTCATCATAAACGAGCGACATCAATGACATTTTCATCAGTTAGGTGATCACGGGACGCGCAAACATTTTGCGAATATAAATTAATTCTTGTTTATTAAAGTGGTTAAGGACGAATTGTACCATATGGCCCCATAAGCAGGTTGTGAGTTTAATATTAACACATAATTATCGTTTAGTAATTATCTCTTAATTAATTAATTATTATTTATATAGCACTAACAGTTTTGCTCTAATACATTATGTCTCTCCGTTGCTACAATTTAAATGGGTTAAATTTGAATTTATATTTCTGTTTTGTTGCGCCGAATAAAAGTCATCAATTAAATTTCGGCGTGTCACTTTTTCGCTTGAAGTCGTAAATATTTTCCTCCGCAAAACAACACGTGCCAGTTTTTAATAACAATTTAATAACGGAGAGAGACAAAATGAGAGCGATTGCATTATGTTCCGTTTTCAATAAATTTAAACAAAAATCCATAAAAACGGGATAAGAAGATTAAAAATTCGATTAGTAACGAAAAAATCCATCCTTTCTTATCTCTAAAATTAGTTTTCATATAGGAGTCCGTGTAAAATTTCAGATTTACGTCATCAATCAAATTTTGCATCGATTCTGCTCCTTCATGTTTTGTGTGCAGCGGGATACCTAGATTTTCTGCTCTTTTGTTCTTTCCTAACTCGTAAAATTCAACCGCACCATCGTTACACAATAAAAATGAAGTCAGTTATTGCAGAGTCGCTCACCCCATTAACATCACACCGCTTGAAATTATAAAGTAACGTACCGTAAAAAAGTTGGTATATTTTTTTAAAATATAATTTTAAATGTCGCTATACTAGTATTGAAAATGAAAGTTTTGCATGCGACGAATAAAAAAAGCAAAAACGAATCATTTCTGCTAAAGCAAGAGTTTTCAGTCAACGTTGAATAACGTACAAAAATAATTTTTACGCAAATAACCGCGTAAGGATTCTCTAAACCTCGCATCAAATTTAAAATGGCATAAAGGTAAATCTGACATACACTTCGAGAACTATAACCAACAGGTATTTAAAGTTCCGTCAAAAACCATTTTCGAAGCATTACATTTTCCAACATTCAGCACCTCTATAGGAACGAATGCGAACTACGAATTCAAAAAAAAAATATATTTCCAAAATCATTCCCATCGCCAAAGAAACGTTTCAGGAAAGAATCCCTAGAGACGAGGAAGCTGAATGAGCGGACAGAGTTATCGCAAAGGTTCTAAAAATAAATATATAGCCGAACACGGATGTTCGCTCCCATCGATAAGAAAAGGACTATAGGAAGATAAGATCTTATCGAAAATAACTGACCCGAGCAGTCGTCCTTCGAGTTCCTTGAAGTGTTCTCACGAACGCCACCTCTCCCTCCCTCCCTCTCCTTACCACTCTAACCTCCTAATCTCGAGAGATGGAGAGGGACCCGACTCAACCTCCGAACGTTTGCTCCCCGGATAAATTTCTCGCTAAAGGTTATATGGAGCAGAAGGGGGGAAATCCAACACAAGAGGAAGATTGACTTCCGACAGCCTAACAAAGCGATTCCAATGACGTCGGTCCCTTAAGAGGGACCATTTGAGAGGGTTTCCCAACGGGAAAAGGGGCATTCCGTTAGACGAAGAAGTCTCCTTTTAACTATCCTATTCTCTCTCTATCTTCCTCTCACGCGCACACTTTGATGGATGTGCCGGTGCTTGGAAAAAGGAGAGGAAGAGAGACGAAAAGAGGGAGGAAGAAAGAAGGAATAAGAGAGTGAGGAAAAAGAGGGAGGAAAGAGAGAGATAGGGAGGAAGGGAGGAATAGAGAGAGAGGGAAGAAGAGAGAAGGAATAAGAGAAAGGGAGGAAGAGATAGAAAAAGGAAGTGAGATAGGGAGGAAGAGAGATAGGGAGGAAGAGAGAGGAAGAGAGAAAGGGAGGATGTGAGATAAAGAGTAAGAGAAGAAGAGTAAGAGAAGAAGAGTAAGAGAAGAAAAATAGGGAGGAAGTGAGATGAAGAAGAAGAGAGAGCGGAAGGGGATGAGAGGAAGGGAGAGAAACAGAGAGGAAGAGAGGGAAAAGAAGAGAGAGGAGGAAGAGTGAGAGGAACGGAGGAAGATAGAGAGGAAGAGAAATATATAGTAAGGGAGTAAGAGAAAAAGTAAGGGAGGAAGGGAGAGAGGGGAAGAAAATGAGAGGAAAAGAAATGGAGGAACAGAGAGAGAGGTGGAGAGAGGAGGAAAGAGTGGGAAGGGGTGGAGTGGGAGCGAAATGGAGAAGAGGGTCAGGGAAGGGAAGAGCACTTCCCTCAGTTAAGCTTGGAACATGGAGTGGAAGAGAGGTAGTACGTCGGATGGAGGTCTGTAAGGGAAACCAGAGATTGATTGAGAGAGAGAGAGAGGTAAAGGCGAGGTTGAGACAGATTTAATACAGAGAGAGAGAGAGAAAACGTATTTTCCTCTCTGTCTGTGCATACATTTTTCCATCTCTCTCACCCTGAAACCAATCAGCGGATGGGCGCATCGGACCGCGTAGTGAAACAAAAAGATGGATATCGATAGAGGATGTATTTATGAATATCGATCTTTGGATATGTCATTGAACGGGAGAGGCTGCGAAAGACGCGTGCGCGTTGGGAAAGTGATACAATAATTGCATATACTGTATTGTATGTATTTGAGCTCGCAAACATATTGACGTTCCCAGAAAAAAAATTCTGAAATTTGAGAACGTTGAAATAATGCAGTGTTGGAGTTGCCAGCTTCCCTTTTTTTTTTTACAAATTACAGAATTAGGTACGCTCTGTTAATTAGATTTCAAAATTAAGGAAAGACGGTTTATTATTTCGACACGCAAAAAACATATCGAGACAAATATTCATCGCTGGTGTTTTTCGGTTTGATTAGTTATTTCAATGAATTGGTGTCATTTCAATCTTGTGTCCGATTTGTGTGCGTAATCTCATTTCTTTGGGTGTTAATGTTTATTTTTAGGTCCATTTGGTGAACAGAGTTAGCGCTGGCACTATTTATTCTCGATGGCCGACTAATTGACGGACTTTACGAAAATGATATATTGTAGATAAATGAAAAATTAATGACTGCCATGGCATCAGTCAAATGCTTACAAGTGGGAATTAATCTATTAAAATTGCTGCTACTTACGTAGGAAGATGATGATATAAAACCTTTGAGACTTATAGAAAGGCTACAGATCTTAACTTTGCCATGATGATAGGGCATCTGGTAAAACGAACGGGACCATTCTATAAATTTTCATTTATAAGGAAAATTTTCGCTCCCATCGTTCATCCCTACCACCATAAGAAAAGGTATTGACATGAGTGCAAGTCTTTTTGTAGTTTCATTTTAAATTGTTAACGCTGAGTTACTAACTCGGGACAAACACAATTTCATAACTAAAATACTGAAGTTCATTTTATAAGAAAAAATTGAATTCCATGCTAAATTAGAGTAAAAATTGTCGTTAACCAGAAAAATTGGACTTTTTCAGATTTTTGGCATACCATGGCAAGAGTCCAATGCTTTTAAATGGGAATTAATGGACACATACGAAATATCCCATTTATTAAAAAGCTCATTACTTCCTTTATATATTAACATATATCAGGTAATTAAAAAGTATTTTTTATTTCAAATATTTATCAAACTTATGCCAAATTAGTTTTAAAAATTTATAAAAAATAGGCGAGCAAAGCGAGGGGTCAGCCTGGATTGAAACCCGAAAGAGACCAAAGGCAGAGCACCAAGTTATTATATATGCGCCCAATACTATTTTCGAAACCCGCCTTTAAAAGTTATTTGTGAGATCTATTATCCATGAGCATGAGAGATTCCGAATAAAAAGAGAATAAGTCATTCCTTTCGATTTTATTCCAAGTCGTTTTTCGTCGAAGATACGGCAAACTAGAGAAATTCTGCCGACCTTATTCGTTTTATCAATTTCCTTATCTTCTCGGGAGGATAAGATATTGCTACGCAAATATAGTAGAATTATATGATGACAAATTTAAAAAAATCTTCTGACGTTAACCTTTAATCAGGATTCCACTAGTAATACGTGTGGAAAAAGTGGCACACAATGGCCCAAAAGTCCTTCCACACTTGATAAATTAATGTATTTTATTTTTAGTATTTATTAGAAGCCGTACGAATTTACATTACTATTGAACAAAATATAACTTAAGAACTGTGTATTCATTTGAAACTGTCAGCACCGTAATGTTTTTAATATATTAGAAGATTAAAAATATAAACTATGTTAATTTTTCGTTTGTGAAATGTTTTTTGGGCCAACGTGTATACACAGATATATGTGTATATGTATGTATGTGTATATGTATGTATGTGTGTATATATGTGTGTGTGTATAAAGGTGGCAACAAGGTGTTGGAGGAAGCCTAGTGGACACTTACCTAGATTGAAGAGCCGCTGGGGGTTCTGAGGACACACGAAAAACACAAAAAACACAATAACGACACAAATATGGAGCTTTCGGGCTGACGCCCTTCTTCAGCGACGGAGAGACTATGTCAGCACCGTAACGTTTTTAATATATTATAAGAATAAAAATAAACTATGTTAATTTTTCGTTTGTGAAATGTTTTTTGGGGCCAACGTGTATACACAGATATATGTGTATATGTATGTATGTGTATACGTATGTATGTATGTGTGTATATATGTGTGTGTATAAAGATGTCTCTCCGTCGCTGAAGAAGGGCGTCAGCCCGAAAGCTCCATATTTGTGTCGTTTTTGTGTTTTTTTGTGTTTTTCGTGTGTCCTCAGCACCTCCAGCGGCTCTTCAATCTAGGTAAGTGTCCACTGGGCTTCCTCCAACACCTTGTTGCCACCTTTATTATTACCTTTCCTTTTCTTTAAGCATATATATATATATATATATATATATGCCTATCCGTCCTTCGATCGGATTTAGTTATACTAAAGAACGATTCCATCTTCTACCCAGAAGCGATTGCCGAAGTTTGGCCAATGTCAGTTTAACTTGAGATGAAGAGCAGGCGTAAGCCGTCCTTCAAATACCACTGCGTGAGATCTTAATGACAGAATACACGACATTTAACCTCTCTCTCTGTCTCCCTTTGAATCTCTATCTCTCACACGCATGACACGCTCTGATTCCCTCCTTTACGTCAACAGTCCTCATGTACTGCCCTACTAGTTTCACCTCTCTATTACGAAGGTGCTTGACGTCGTCCTATTCCCAGTGGGGACAACAAATTTACTCGACGGTTTTCTGTTTATTCTTATCTAATTATTACCTAAAGTTTTACTACGTTTCAGTTTCATATAAATATCCTGTTGTTTCACAATGTCCATCTATTAGCCATTTTATTAAAGTGTCTTGAAATTGGAACTAAATGTCAAAATAGGCTAAGACGAAATTTTCAGGGTAGATTTTTTAAGAGAATAACGCTATTTGTTCCAAGAAAACTTTTAATTTTGAGTAAACCTATCAACTAGAAACTTTTTAAAAAATTTCTTGCCGCATTTGTAAGGTAAAAATAAAAAATTTGATGCATATTTCAAGGAAGGAATTTAACTATGCCCTTGAGTAATTAAAGTCTAACCTGTATAAAACGTGGTCTTTATTTTAGACTTTTTAACATTATAATTACCAGAAACCATTAGTTTTGCAAATGATTTCTCGCTCAATGTGTGGAAAAAGTTACTTCGGAAAATTTATAAATATATTTTGCTCAAAAAATAGACATAAAAATCAGTTAATGTAACATCGTTCGGGAAATTCAAGGGAAGTGTGACATTATGTTAAGAGTTATCCTTCTGGAAGGAGAAGATTTAAGATCACGAAGAAAATTCCGGGAGTATGGTTTGAATAGCGGTTCTTCAACTTTTCTCTATACTAGTATGATAATAAGCGTTAAAACATGACATTTATTGAGGCTGAAAGACATCCAGGAGTAACGAAGGCTAGAAGAATAGCATAAATTAGGCGATTTTCTATCAGAAGTTGTAGCAGTTACATGAAGCGATATTCTATAAATGTGCTTTTGTCTGACTGATCGTTTTCTTTTTAATTCAGGAATACCAAATTTAACGAAATTCAACAGAAGGATGTAGGTGATAAAACTTCGAATTTTATTCGCCGAAATATGATAAATCTGATTGGACGATTTGACCCATATATTATGTAACTTACGTTTTATCTTAATAAACTCAAATTCAAAAAGTTAGAAAGAATGTGTAAGTACTATATAGGTAAGCAACAGAAAATCTTTATAAAAGAAATTTTTTATGGTAATTTTTCTAAAAAAAAGGCTAATCCCATCAAAAAATATGTATGTAATAAGTATTATTCGTTTATCTATAACTTCTGTGAAAATAGTTTCACCGACGAATATTATTATGATTATAAAGAAAGAGTTTATTGAAATGTCAGTAAAGTGGCGGCCCTTTTCAGGCAATCGCTCATTGAGTAGCACTTAATTAGTCAATTAGTTCAAGCAATTAAGCAGCAATTAATTAAGCGAGCCAGGATTGAATACCTACATTCATCTTACCGATGTTCCCAATTTTACCTGCTTTATCTTTAGCCGTATCTAAAGAGGTTTTTATCAGACTAATAACACTTTAATCCTTACAGGTTAAAAAGCGTCGACCCAATGAGAAACTTTCATCCCGTTTTTTTTAAACTCTTCAAGCAGATTATTTTCTAACTCCTGATGTAAAAGACTGTCGGTGTAAACAAACTGAGAAAAAAATTAAATGATTGATAACATCGAGAACTTAAGCGAGATGTAAGGGTGAGATGAATGATTAATGAACGCTGACGCTGGAGGATGTGTGTACGTCGGTTAGGTGTGCGTATGTGTGCGCTCGTTGGTCTGTGTGTGTGTGTGTGTGCGTGCGCGCGCGCGGGGGGGCGTGGGACTCTGGAAAGGGAAAGTAACAGCTCCTGCGAGGGAAGGTGGAGCCGGGGTGTCTGAATTGCGGTTTCCATGGGAACTGAGACTTAAGTCACTCGGAGGTTTCGCCAAAAAACGCACGCCTGAATATTCAATGCGGTGTAATTTTGCGGATGGAGAAAACCGAACCCCGAAAACCTTTCACCGCAGAAACGCCAAAGCCATTCGTCTCTTGCCCTCCAAAGTGTCTGTTCGCACTTATAGATTTGTTTAGGAAGAGGAGGGATTTAACTATCTCTATCTCTCTACCACTTGCGCACCAGATGTGAGTGTAACTTGGTCGGAATGGGAATAAATTCTCCCGTAACGTGGAGATAGAGGCTGGGAGGGAAAGAGAGAGGGAGGGAGGGGGGAGGAAAAGAGGAAGGGAGGGAAAGAGAGAGGGAGGGAAAGAAAGAGGGAGGGAAAGAAAGAGGGAGGGAGATAGATGGAGGAGGGGAGATAGAGAGGGAGGGAGAAATGTGGAGATAAGGAGGGCGAGAGTGTGTGTGGGTGGAAGGAAGCCAGTCCTTTTTTATATTAAAAAAACATTCCTTAGGTAATATTTCGCAGAGGTTACACTCTCAGTAAAACGCGGTTTTAGAATTGCTCGAGTAAAAATACAGAAGTAAACGTTGGATCTGGATAGTTTCAAGCGAGGAAAATCTATCAAAAGTTGTATGAGGAGAAATTATTTCATTTTGGGAGCGTTTTGATTACTGATAAATCTTTCTTTGCGGTTATAGTTTCTGCATAGCTCGCAAATGAACGTCATGGAGAAAGTTAATTTTTCGAATGTTACCAAACACCTCAAATTAAAATGTATAAGAAAATATGCTAAATACTGATCATATATAAAATTTTTAAGTTGTTCATTCTAAGATTGTCGTGTCGCTGCTTGAAAACGCATGAAAAGCGAAGTACGATTTAGTCGATTAGACGAATCTAATAGTTTTAAATGGAATGTCATAGATGAATAACAGTAATAAATCGCGAAACAACAATAACGACATGTACAACATTATAAACAATCATTTCAAATTAATATTTCGTCGTCAGAGGTTACTGGCAATCTCTTTAGCAATCATAATAAACGGTCAGAATTTAATCCCGTGGTAGTTTAATGAATAAAGCTAAAATAAAAAAAAGTGGCTCTCTGAAAGTTCGCTCTCACAACACGTTCATCTGTAATATAAAGTTTAAAAAAATAATCTAATATGAATTAGATTAAGGAAATTAAGCGATTTATGGACAACTGACTTTAGTCTAATGCCAGTTTTCCTCGCGTTCTCATCAGACGAGACAAATCATATTTACGATAAGATTCTTCATTAATCAACATTCGCTCGTATTTTTTCAAGCATTTATCTCAACGGAATTCGTCTTATTATTATCCGAGGAAGAGAAATATTTTCCATCTTAACGAACGCTTGTATCAAAGACCCACTTTAATGACTGGTGACTCAGTTTCTTTAAAATGAAAAAAAAACAATAATTCTTCTTTTGGCACGCCCGTTCTTCATCGCCTTCTCATACTCGATTCTATAACAAATTAATTTCGGCGAATGTTCCGCAGGATATAGCGACATAACTAAGCGCGCCAATCCCATTAGCGGAAATATAAATCCGTTGTCATCTCCCGAGGATAAGCGAACGGATCGATCGCATGGCGGGAGATACAAGAGAGGACAGAGAGAGAGGGAGAGGGAGAGAGAGAGGGAGAGAGAGAGGGAGAGAGAGAGAGAGGGAGAGAGAGGGGGGAGAGAGGGGGGGAGAGAGGGAGAGAGAGGGAGGGAGAGAGGGAGAGGGAGAGAGGGAGAGAGAGAGAGGGAGAGAGAGGGAGGGAGAGAGAGGGGGGAAGAGAGAGAGGGGGAGAGAGAGAGGGAGAGAGAGAGAGAGGGAGAGAGAGAGGGAGAGAGGGAGAGAGAGAGAGAGGGAGAGAGAGAGAGAGGGGGGAGAGAGAGGGGGGAGAGAGAGGGGGGAGAGAGAGGGGGGAGAGAGAGGGGGGAGAGAGAGAGGGGGAGAGGGAGGGAGAGAGGGAGGGAGAGGGAGGGAGAGAGACGGGGGAGAGGGAGGGAGAGAGAGAGGGGGGAGAGAGAGGGAGGAGAGAGAGGGAGGGAGAGAGGGAGGGAGAGAGAGGGGGGGAGAGAGGGGGGAGAGAATGGGGAGAGAGAGAGGGAGAGAGAGGGGGGGGGAGGAGAGAGACGGGGGAGAGGGAGGGAGGGAGAGAGAGGGAGAGAGAGAGAGGGAAAGAGAGAGGGGAGAGAGAGAGAGAGAGGGAGGGAGAGAGAGGGAGAGAGAGGGGGAGAAAGACATACTATAAAAGAAGGGAGTAAATTAAGAATGGTGAAGTGGGATTTTCGAGATGTCGGGTCGAAACAAAGATGGAGTGCGAAGAAACATTTAAAACATGCCTATATATGCGTCAAATAATAAGCTATGACAAGTGTGATTACGTAACTCTCAACTGCATGCATCGCAGACGGCATAATATCCAGGTGTACTTGTGTGAGTAAATTACAATAAACTTGTAAAATGAAAACCATAGAGCTCATTGTATTTAACATAAGATCGCTCTTTATGAGCTAAAGATTAATAAATGAAGAAACTCAAGCAATGGCCATCTGTACGAAAAAAAAGGAGGCAACTGAAGTGACGTCATCGAGAAAAACCTTAACATCAGGTTAATCAGAACGCGAACAATCGGGGTTTTACTGTTCTTTTTTAATGCATGGATAGATATAATCGAGGCTGGGAACGTTTTCTTTAAATAACTGCGGAGAATGTGAAAGTGAAACAATGGTATTAAAATACCTATAACGATAAAGACCCTTGAACGGGCAAGAGGTAAAACATTTGGCGATGTTAAGGGGATGACGTCATCATAGGAGATGGTTCCCGTCAGAGAAAGGAAAATGGGCAATTAGCATAAAAAAGAGAGAGAAGTTTCTTGGAGCCCTTTTTTGGAAGTTTCGAGATGGGTCGAGTTTTATAATATATTTTTTTAAATCATCACATAAATGTTATGGTAATGAAATTACCAAGGAGAGATTATAAAAATAGCCAAATCGAGTACACTGTAGCGATACATTTATTGTAAAGATAAAAAAACAATTATCTTAAAAGGAATGTAGAGAGAGAGAGGGAGTTCAACCACTTCCTTTAATTAATTTATCGTGTTAAGAAGTTTTATTCGTGTTTCCCGAAATGGCAAACCATGCTGTCTTTAAGATTAAATATTATCTTACGTTTCTCGTCACGAAGTCGTTAGTGGGCTGTCTTTCGAAATCTCCGGGTTCGTTCCATTAATTCCGTAAATTGCTACCGTCTATCCATTTATTAAATTGTGCAGAAAGCGAGATAAGCGAAGCGCTTAAGGAAAACAACCCGAAATATTTTTCATAATTCTATCGATTTATTCGCCCTTAAGGTATGCAAATTTTGCAATAAAAAATGAAAATGATTAATGCGAAGCTTTTAGATAACTTCGCTTCTAACATGGGATCAATTTAAATCGTATTTACTACTTGGTATGATCGTGTTATCCTTTGTTTAGCATACATTCAAATGATCTTATAAATATTTTAGAGTATGTGTGTGTGTGTGTTCTTTATACGTTTTTACACCGTTGAAGCTATCGAATTCAAAAGTTTCATGGGCCATCCTGTGGAATAAAGGAAGAACTTGGTTTAGGTTTGCAGAACGTGGATTCTCTTATACCCCATGGGGTCAACAAAATACTATTTCCATAAGAATGCATGGGAAATGGTGTGGAGAAACCCAAAATGCCATGAAGCCCTTCACTGATGTGGATATAAATATATCTAACAATAAATATTAACTTATGATCATGGGAAATGGCTTATTTTACGCAGGAAAGACTGAATATTTTAATTCTGTTCACGTTTTGTCGTATTACATGCGAAATCGCACGAAATTTTCCTTTAGGCGCAAAATTTATCGGTTTATATGACCATTTTCCAGGCTGAAACAAAGCTAAATTTCTTAATTGTTGTCCTCTTCAAAGTTAGAGATATCCACGTAAAGATTAATGCAAGGAAAATCCATGCCGTGGCGCGCCGTAGAGGAAGAATAGCTAACGCCAAGATAAACGGTACAAATGGATTCATGCCTAAATGTAGTCTATGAATACTTTTAAAGTGAGTCAAATAATTTTTAAGGAATATTAGAACATTGTTATCTTTTACCATTAATATTGAAAGATTTATCGCAACATAAATTGACACATCTACTTACATTTGTTCGGTAACCAAGATGTTGTTTATTGTTTACGTTTTGGCTAATAGTATTGACATAATCCATATAATTTTATTGCTGCTGTAAAGGCTTCGGTGCATCTATCCATGTGAATATTAAGTAAGACGTTAATGCGTAATTATATTAATGGTAAAACTTTACAATACAATACATAAAATAGTAAATGTTAATGTAAGCATCGCTTGCATAATTAAGGAATGGGAAACGTTTGCCCCGAGCAATAAAAATCGTTTGCTACTTAAAATAAAACTTTCCCGAGCGAAGCCGGGCGTTTCAGCTAGTTATAAATAATTGCTGCCCTAAATAGAACTCCATAAAAAATGCAACCCCAATTTTTCTTTTTACTTTAAATTTAATTCACATCGCAATAATTAGTATAGTTTCTCATTAGGGATAGGTATGTATAACACTATTGATATGCAACTATCTACGTACGTGAGGAAGAAATTCTTTCTATCTTTAATAAGGGCAATTTGAATTGCGCATCGATATTTTGTTATCCATGGCAACATATATCAATTTTGCTTACTTATTGCTTTTTTAATGTAAATATTATTTAAAGTTTTTCAAAATTATTCAAAAGTGCAAATGCCAATAATTATTCCTAAGTACGCTGATGTCGAGAGCAATCATACTCATTACTCTCTATGGAGAAAGTCATGTGCTGGACACATCATATTTTCTCGGTGTGTTATTAAAATATGAACACTGTAAATATCAAAGCTGTACTGATGTGCTGCCAGTGACAACTGGAACCACATCAGTACTTGGCTGTTAGAAACGCTTATCAAGACACGTATTGCTACGGGTTCCAGAAATACCTCCTAATACTGAAGCCCACTCAGCTAACATTGAAAACGTTTAAAAATTATTCACGATAATTATTCTTGAAAACGCTGATGTCGAGAGCAGTCATATTCATCAAAATCTAAAATGTCTCTGTCTGTCTCTCTCACTCTCTCCTCTCCCCCACCCCTTCTCGTCTACTACACACACTGTACATCCTCCTATTTCTACGTCGTTTAATAGTTGAGTGATAGAATAAAGCACATACATAAACAAAAACACTTTATAATATAGATATAGATTAATAAACCATCTAGTTTTATTTAATAATAAAACTGATTAGTTCAAACTTGAACATCAGGCTGTATATTGTAAAATTGTTTAAATTAATCGAAAATGCAATTATTCTTTATTACGTAACTTACGAACATGATATTACATGTCCCCTATCATTGACGATAGAGCAAAAGTTCGCCAAATCCAAGAATGATTTGTTTAAAAATAGCTTATTCTCTAGTTAAAAAATTAGTTTACAGTAAAAATCACACATTATTAGCAGCATATGTTAACCACAGTAACAATGAAATACAAGATATTTTTGCTGAAAAACAACCCGTTCAATATATTATATCGGAAATTAAAAACAAAAATAAATTAATCAAACAAGAACTTTGAAAGTTAAGCTGGCATTATAATTACATTCATTACTGTTTAATCATCGCAAAATTAATTACCCCAGCCTCTTCAATAACGCCAACTCTTTCACCTTCGTTATTCCGCGTGTTCATTAAGTCGCGAAGGAATTTTTCCGGCAAAATAACTTTCAGTTCTTCGAAAATCAAAGAATGATCGCTGAAGTTTGTGTTTTCTGCTGCGAGGTGCAAAAACGTGTTCCCTTTTTCGTCTGTCCTGGTGAGGAATACTGTGAGTGAATCACTATCCAGGACTTCCGAAAGGAAACGTAAATCGTCCACAACGGCACCCACTTGGTCCTTCCACATTTTCCCAAACCGAACGTGCAAGCAAGTTCCTCGTTCCCCGTCCTCTTTTGTCAGTAACTCCAGCATTCGATCTCTCCCGATGTAGTTCTCAAGGATCTTAAAATGGTGTAGGGGTCTGGAATAATTGGCCCTCTCGTAGGAAACATTTCTTCCACTGTTGTCGCCTCCCATCACCAGCTCTTCGAATTCGTCCCGACTCGAGCAATTCCGCGCCGTTTTCATGATCTCCTCGAACACACCGAAGTCATCGTTCCCAGCAGCCACGTATAAAACTGTATTACCCTCTAAATTTTGTTGAAACAGCATCTCCTTCGTCAGGAGAGGTCCGAGGGAGTCTCTTATGTATTCCAGACCGAGTTTCATCTCGTGAAATCCCGCGTGGAAAGCCGCCCGATGAAGGAAGTTCTCGCGCTTTCTGTTCAATCCCGTTATAAGATCGACGAAGGACCCCCGTTCCAGTAGCCCCTCGACCTCTTTCAGAATCGATACGATCTGAAACGAGGAGTTCCATTTCGCACCTTCGTGCAAAATGCTGTTTCCATCGCTACTTCTCTTGCTGATCTGCTCTCTGAGCACTTCTTCGCCACCCATTCCCCTAAACGCTTCCATGAAGAAAGGGAAGGCTTTTTCGTCGTTGTTGTTGCACACGTAGTGAAGTAAGTTCCTTTCGAACATGTCCCTCACATCGAGCAGCCTCTCAGCCTGCTCTGCGCCGTGAGGATCTTTGATCATTTCGAATATTCTGTCCACCTGCCCCTCGCAGTCTCGGAGGGACGCGATCAGCTCGTCGTCTAGGATCTCCGCGCACGCGTTGTAACACAACACCCTCTTGATTATGGCCAAGAGAACCCGTAAGTCCTCCGGCGACGAACTTTGGATCTGGTGGAAGAGGAATTCCGTTAGGAATTCGGTAGAATCGAACAAATCCGAAAGCGTTTCATCGCTCAGGCTACTTTGAAGCAACTGGAGGAACTCCATCTTGGTCCGTCCATTCATTGGGATCTGTTTTTTCCCAAAGATAGAAATGAATTTGTTCAGGGAATCTCTACCGCTAACTTGTTCGAAGGTCCGAAGAATATCTGCCCAAATATCCTTGCAACTCTTGATGCCCACCATGTATTCAGCCATAAAAAGCCTCGAGAAGATGTCGTTTACGTCTAGTTCCTTGACAAAATCAGGGTTGAATGATATCCCACAGTGTTTGGATCGGAAAACGCTGTTTACGAATTTTCTTACTACTCTGTACGTAGGCTCCATAAGAACATCAACCAGCAACCATTTCTCTAACCTATTCTCCCTGATACCTTCAAGTACACTCTCACTGAAGAAATATTCTGCGAACGTCTGATGAACGAACTGGAATTTGCCGTTCTCTGCCTCTGTCGCCAAACCAACTAAGTGAACGAATTCATACACGTCGCTCTTTTTGATCGACTCCAACGAATACCTATGCGGCAGAAATTCAAGCGTAGCAATTTTCCTGTGAAATTTAATTATCTTCTTTTTGATCGTTTTGTTCAAATCCATCATACCTTGTGTTCCTTGGGTATTTCTACATTTATCTTTCAGAAAAATTCCTACCTTGTTATTTACGAATTCGGAATAAAGGTTATAGATGCCAGAGTGCACTCTGATTTTCAAGTTTTCGTGATATGAAACTTCAGCCAGCATGTTTAGATGGAGCGGCAGTCCAGTGAATAGCTTCTCCTGGTCGTTGATGGATAAACCCATATGGTCGAGAAAAATACAGGCGTATGAATTGAAATCCAATTTTTTGATTAGTGATTTTAATTTCTCGAGGTGATTTTTGAGCCTTACTTCGTTCCTCTCACCTTCGTATTTGATGTATTGTTTCAATATACTGAAGGACTCGACGATCTTCCTGTCTTTATGTAGTCCGATTGAGAGTTTCAGTTGGACGACCATTGCTTCGATCTTTTCTCGAATCTTCTCGACGCTTTCCTCGCTTGCTTCCGTACACAATGACTTCAAACTGTGTTTCCAGAACTTATCCATGTAGCAGGCTTGATCGTCAGATGACCATGGTTTCATTTCATAGGAGCAGACTTCTAGTTCAATTTCTAAATCCACCTTTTCGTGTTTCCTTGTGGTGACCCACATCTGAATGCCTGTGTCGTTCTTAAGGGTTCGCAAGAGTGCCAATGCTTTTTCTTTGTAAAACGGGGCAATCTCGTCGAATCCGTCCATGAAAACCTTAACTTTGCAATCACGGTTCAAAAAACTCTTCAGCAAACTCAGCTCGAGTGGATTTTGCGCATTCACAATTTTGAGGAAATATTCGACGATTTCCTTGGTCTCTCCTTCTTTAATGTTCGCTAGTGATTTCGGATTTTCTTCACTGTCCGCATAATCGTTGAAGTTGATTCTGCCTATCCACACATTAGGTCCTTTTATCTTACTTATCAATTCTGAAAGGACCGTTGATTTTCCCGACCCTGCCCCATCGGAAATGAGGAACACTTTGTCCTTGGTCTTTTGCAACCTCTCCATCAGCTTTTTTTCACCCACCTCCTCCGTTATGCGATGCTTCTCCAAGAACGCATCAGTGCCCTTTGACGTTCGCCAATAGAAAATGCCCTTTGACAAGTGCAACCAATGAAAGGAAGCGGTATGATCCTTCTTGCAAATTCTTTCGAAAATGTTCCTTGCTTTCTCCTCTCGCGCTGGCAGTATTATTTTCTTGTCTTTGAGAAGGCAGTCGTCTACTTTCTCGATAATCTGTACCATACTTTGGTCAATGCGATGTTCTTGGATTTTTGTAATGGGCAAACCCGTGACAAACAAGAAGTTCTGTCCATGTTCGTCGTTGAAAATTGCATCGTCTATAGCATCTCTGACAAAAGATCTTTCAATGTAATACTCCTCGTTGTATCCTGTGGAGAGTAGGCCACTTCCTCCCCCAAATTTAATGCTTTCTTCATCGATGAAGTAGGATAACACTTCCGGATCAATCACTTCTGATGCCAACGTCTCGTTAACCACTTGTCTTAACAATAAACATTTCCCTTGATATACTATTTCTTTGTTCAACAGAGTCCATTGAAATGATTCGCTCATATGATTCCATCCGTACTTTACAATTTTCTCTTTCCATTCACGATCAATATTGTTACATGCTTCATTAACGATTAAAATTACTTTCTTCTCCTCAAAGTTTTCCATACCGTCGAAATAATTCGATATTTCTAAGAAATCTGGCGACACGTCGTTCGTCACAAGAACTAAGTATTTACAAGCCTTGCAACGGAACACTTTAAGAACACCTTCCCAATTACTTTCGAAGCGGTCGAGTTGAAAAAATAGGCAGCACTTATCCAGGTGAAATTTGTACATTTCCTTCAACTCGTTGTACACATGCCAGAAACACAGCTTCGTGTTGGAAGTGACGAGTATACAAATGTCCTCAAAAGAATTCAAGTAGCCTTCGAACTTCTCATCTATTTTCTTGAGTGGAGAGACTCCTTCCTCCATATGTTGTACGCATCCATGATATTTCTGCAACGTCTGTATGAGACAAAGAGGCTTCTCAAAAAACATGCTGTCTGTGTATTTCTTGCAATCAGGAACGACATGTCCGGCAAAGTAGTCAAGGAGTTTGGGAGCCTGATTGCGGAGTAGCCCCATTCCCTCTTCTTCACCATACATTGCCAAGATATGTGGTACTCTTACGATCAGCTCGGCATGCCTTGCGTACTCTTCGTAGTTAAAAACTCTCGTTATCACATCGTCAATGCACGTAGACCCCACCTTAAGCATCCCTTCTACCACATTCACCACTTTTTTATATTCATTCATCCTTGCAATGTCGTCCTTACTGTATGGTTTGGCGTAGTTCCCGTACAAGGCCTCGACGGCGAGGTGCGTCAGCTCGTGTGCCAGGGTCCCAGCGACTTTCCTGTCCGGCAATTTTTCTGACATGCAGGCCTTCGCACCTACGTAAATCCTTCGGATTTCAGTATCTGCCAAGCCGTACGTGTCCTCCTCGTAATTCGGATAAATACGATCTACTTCGTCTGATTCGAAATCCAAAACCACGTCTACGTCCTCGTTTTTAAGAACTTTCATGATCAGTGCTATGAATTCGCATTTGTTGAGTATCTTGTACATACCTGCCACGATTTCCTTTCTTTCATCCGTAAATTTCCCGCGCACCTTCGTGGATGCCATTAATTTATGAATGTGAGCATCTTTGTCCTCTATGAAGTAGACGCTCGATGCAGCACGAAGCCGTCTTACGAGTTTCTTCCCGCGTCTCAAATTCTTTCTCTCACGCCCCCAAAATTTCACCCCCAGGAACCACAAGTAAGCGCAGACTTCAAACATACCTTCCTTTGCTGCGCAGTAAAGCGCCGATTCATTGTCCTTGTTGAAATAATACGAAGATTTGAAAGATTTGGTATCGTCTTTTACGCCTTCCAAATCTCCCGCAATGATGTGTTCGTGCAACGCTTGCCTCGATTCCAGAAATCTTTTCAATGCGCTTCCGCCGACGTCTGTCTCTTCCACCTTGGTCTCGTCGAATGGATCGGGGAACAGGGAGTCTTCCTCCAAAAGCTTTAACAAACAGGCGTAATTTCTTTTGGCGTAGGCAAAGTCAGCCGCCGTTTTCCAATGTTTGTTAGTCGCGTTCACCTGCAATCCCTCGCATTTTAATAAGAATGCAACCACGTCTGCTTTCTCGAGCTCAGCGAACTTCATTAAAACAGTGTCGCCCTCAGGATCGAAATGACGGTTCAGGTAATCGATCGCTCCTTCTTTCAGAATTATTCTTTCTTGATTCTGTTGAATGTCAACTCCCATCTTTCTCGCCAAAGATCCGACGCTTTCATTTTCTACGTCGATACATAAATCGGGGCCTTTGCAGATTTCTCTGGACGATGGTTCTTTACAAACCTCCTCGATTTTCACGATGCCGCATTTTGTAACATCCCTACCCCGACCTCTCTCGTCCGCTATGGTTTCTTGCGACCCTGCCAACTCCTTTGCCTTCACACACAGCAGGCGATGGATCTCCATGTTGTTTTGCGTGCACTCTGCTTTAAGGAAAGCAGCTGCAGACAGTGAGAGTGGAGTCTCTCTCTCATCGTTCTCTGCGGTTATGCAACCACCCCTCTTCAGAATGATCTTTACGAGACCCGAGTTACCAGAAGTCACGGCTACGTGAAGTAGGGTGTTGTTGCAGTCGTTCCTGTCCCTAACTGAGTCAATGTCCTCCACTTTGTCCAAATATCTTTCAAATTTTGTCAACATTTCTTCGTTCTCTTCTTCGCGAACGCTGGAAACCAAAAATGATTTTATTTTTGAGTGATCGAGCTCCGTCAGTTGTTCGACGCCGCCTTCCATATTTTAAAAAATTAATGGTTTCTTTAAAAGTTTAGGAAAATCAATTAGTGAAGTTAGTAGACCTGTCCAATCACTACAACAAACTTATTTCTGCTTTCTCGCGTCTTCGAAAGTTTGTATGGATTCTTTAAATTCTGCCATCCAGACTCCCTTATAGGCCATTTGTGGAGTGTATCTGTTGACGATGTGGGCCCTTCGATACAAGCAGGTTAGCTAGGCCGCCAGTGATCCCACGTGTGTGCAGGAAAAGGATCTGTGGTCATGTCTTAAACAACCTGCAAATAAACACCGGAAGATATTAAGACAATGGTTCGTTATCATCTTGTAAGAATTGAACTGGGATTTTGAATTTCTCTGTGCGTATTTTAAATGGTTTTGAAATTGTACTAATAGCACTTGATACTTAATGAAGTCAGTTTCGTCGGTAAAGGTTTTGTTTACCGACTAAACATTGAAATTGTTATTAATTAGCAGTGTTAAGGTAATTCATATAATTATTTTATGTAGTCATCTGAATAAGCCATGGAGGGAGTCTCAGAGTGTAAGATGTTACCAAAAAGGCAAAAGATGAAAGGAATGGCAGATACTTCAAAGGAAGGTATGAGAAAATGAAGAGAAAAGGCCAAACATCTTACTGAAAAGAAATACTATTTGTGAATGAATACATAAATTCACTCATGAATAATGCAATTGTTCAATTGATTAACTTTGAATATAAGCATACATTTTCACTATAAATTTCGACTCGTTAGAAAACTCCTCTATTGTATGTTTAATACGCCTCAAAGACTCCGTAATACAGTTGCCACCGTTGACCACGTCACATATCTCGTTTTATCTACTAAGGTAAAGCTCTGACATGTTATTACTAAAGGAAGACGCGTATGATTTTTTGTTAACTTCAAAATAGGTAACGTATTGCTATTCAATTCTGAATCTTGTACCTATATCTTTTCTAAAACTAGGAACTTGGACGCATTTTATTCTTATTTGGAATGAATAAATTCTCAAATGGCTAACGGTAAAACTATTGAGTCACGTGGATTGAGCATGCAATCATTTTTTTCATGCCAATTTTGTGTGGCTCTACTTATAACGATAATTAGGGGATTACACTATATACTGCTTATGTATCGTTATCCCCATGGTCCAGGCTGTCATAATCACCTTTAGGTTTTTTTCCAAGCACATCCGATAAGGTTCATTAATATAAATATTTGTCATCATAACGGCGGGGAATATAATTTCCGATTCTTTTGTTTGAAAGATTTTTCGTAGAGTGGTTTGCATTTGGCATATTTTTTATTGCACGTCTGCATTAATGTTTATTGCATTTAATGCTGTTAGCTGATAGCTTTTCTTCATTTTTAATATCATTAAAAACATTTTTTAAATCTTATTTAAGGTTTCTGTTAGTATTTCCGCAAACATTTTAGGACTGCTATGTACGGATATGGACATGCGCTGGCCATATGATATTTTTATGTTAAAATTTCAGAACAAACGTTATACTTTCTATATGACTTGTCAGCATCTGAACTGCGAAATAAATAACGGAATAAAACTGATTACTTGTGTGCGTGCACTTCTGGCATTATAATATAATATCTTTCTATTGTACTAAACGCCGATTTAATTCCGCCATGCTGTGCGTTCGACGATGAGTTAGTTACAATAAATCCAGAACGATCGGTTCGATTTTAACTTTTTCTTTTTTCGTGGCGCGTCAAACCGAGAACTGACCTTGGTAAATTCAGGGCACCAGAACGGATTATATTCTCCATTTATTTATGAATGACATGTCTATGGAAAGTCTACCTATGATGATGATCTTTTTGCTATCTCAAGGTTTAGCGTATTAAATTATTATAACAACATATTTTAATATTTATATGGTCGACATAATTAAATGGTCGCAATACAAATATATTTCTTCTAAAAGCCATAATGTATCATTGCCATTAATTAAGACATCATTTCACGTTTAAAAAATAATTGTGCATAATGCCATAGCAAATATTGAGAAACCGGGAATTACAAAATGAACTCACCTACTAATATCGACTTCCAAAATGAAGATTACAACTGCAATGATGCAGGGACCAAAGGGAAGTTATAGGTATATAAGTCAACAAAGTTTTCTGAAATGACAAAATATTCTTATAAAGAGAGGTAACCTATCGTATATTCACAGTCCAGCCAAAAAACACTTGGTAACGATAAATAGCCAGAATATTTAACTTTATGCGGACCCCGATTACAAAACCGACACATGACACGAAAACGAAACTCACGTTATTATAAATAAACAATGGATATCATACGACTAAAGATGTAAAATATAATTAAATCATAAGAGTCTTACCGTACAAATTCGGAATTTAAGGAGGCGCCGAAAATAATAATTTAAATGCTACATGTAAAACTTTGTGAATAGCTTTTAAGAGTTCCGATATTCAAAATCAAAGAGCTTTTGTAAAACGGAATAATTATCTGATTCTGAATGCCTCTCGAATACAACTCGTTACGTAAATATACTATGATACCCTGTCATAGTTAAGAAGCAGTGCGAGCAGGAGATTAATAAATGCTTATTCTGCAAGCGCAGGACAAAGTACTGGTAATAAAGCGATTTATTGTACGTTTAAAATGAAGAGTATTTATTTAAATGTCTCTGACTGTTATGGATAATATATTTCCACAAGGAAAAAAATCTTAATTTCTAAAAATCACAAGAGACAGACTGATATTCAAGGCAATGGCTGCGATCCATTTAGCGTTTCTCATTTTCTACGGCATCAACACTTATCTCCAGTGTTTTGTTTTATATCAGGAGAGATAACGTTATCAGCCGTCTCCTTCGGCAACGCAACGAGTCACGCTTCCTTGTTTCTTGGAATCGCCCAGATATGACATACGTGTATAAAAGAGGATGTACGGCTTTCTGCACGATCTGATCCTTGGAGTTATAACGGAAAACCTTTTGTTATGAGAAGGAATCGTAAATACAATATCATGAGAGATTTTGCAAGAATTAATAAAAGTTGCTACAGACGTTAACGACTTGAACGGGACATTTTCATAAAAACGATGACATAAAACCTGTGTCATAAAGAGAATTTAAGAATTGAAGGGTCGGTCGACGATAAACGTGCAATTAAGCAACACATCTTATTTTACAAAATGTTTCGACTTTATTATTTATTTTCGCGCAATTCGGTATTATTTGAAATTACTGAATTTGCACTTTTAAACATCGGCTGCAGGCAGAAGTTATTGTTTTTATTCGTCGGAAAGTTTCGCGCAATCATGTCTGCTCATGAAATTATATATATGTATATATTTTAAAGCGCTAATATCATTATTATATTTTCATGAACGGCTTAAATACGGTAAATTCTCATCCACGATTGATTGATGCACACGAATGAAAACACAGCTGTTTTTGTTAATTCAAAGCGCAAGGTAATCTTTGTCACTCACCACTTCAGGGATATTTCGAAATTTTCTTTTAGTCGCCGGGTGCCTGTGTGTGTTTTCTGCCGAATCAGCTTCTTGGGCCATTACCGCTCTTGGTAGAACCGCAAAATACCTTAAACATGCGTTCCTAGCGTTTGTCCTGCGAAAACGAACATGTATAATTTTTCCTGAACTAAATGTTCGACTTTGATTTTCTCAACCAGTCGTCAGGTAGGTATACTCACGAGTGAATTGCTAATGGATTTACGGTGATAAAGTTCCTGACAAAAATGGACCGCGCTGTTATGACCTGCCAGGAATGATATGACGCGAGCATGGACTGCGGTTTATATGGGATGGGAGATATGGTAGCGGAGAGAGGGGGTGGGGAATAGGGGAAGGTGGAGGGAAGATGGAAGGGAGAGGGTGAGGAGAGAGAGGGAATGGAGAGAGAGTGACGGAAGAGAGGGAGGGAGAGGAGAGAGGATGAGGTGGATGGAGATAGCGCCGAGAATGATTCACGTTAGATATGAGAAGATTTGGAGGAGAGGAGTTGCTCTATTGGGAATAGCTGGAGTGAGAGAGGGAGAGAGATTAAGAGAGAGTAAGATAGAGAAGAGGCTGAGAGAGGGAGAGTAGAAATTATGGACTGGGTGGGAAGACAAGGTATTTAAAGATTAAAGTAGGGCTTTAATGGTCAAGCTAAAGAATAGGATATGTTTCCTATTTTACATAGTACCACTACACGATTTCTGCAATTTATCGCACGCAATAATTTCATCAATATGTATCGGATTTCAACGAAAATAATTAATGTCCTTTAGAAAACTTCCCGTTCAGACGCTCCTCTTCATTCAATATTACTCTTCTCAGACAGCAACTCATACCAAACTTGACAAAAGCAGCCGAGACTCGCATAACATTAGAGGAGAAAATAATATTTTGTTGCATTTTAAGAAATTTGTGTCACTTAATTTGACACTAATTATTATTTCAATTCGTATTCTTCTTATTCGTATTCTTTTCTTACTGCGTTAGGCAGGGATGCGAACGCTGGCACCGGTAATTTTAATTTCACATCGATGTTCTGTCATCCATAGCAGCAATTTTGTTTACTTGCTGTTTTTCATGGTGAAAAATGATTCAGAATCATTTTCAACGAGAAAATTATTTAAGCTGCTGAAAAACCATTAACGACGTGCTTCATCGCCATTGGTGAAATGCGAGATGAAAGAGAGAGAGAATAGAAAGAAGACGAGAGAAGAGGCAAGCTTCTTATCGTAACGCATTCACTGCACTCGAGAGAATAGCGGGGACGGCGCCGGCGGCGGCAGGAAGGGAAGACAAGCAAGCTGGCGAAACACAGTCACCGTATGCGGCGATACGGAACGCATCTCAAGCTTTCGGAAGGAAGCGGACGGAATGCTGTGAAGCCCATTAGTTCTCTCTTGTCCTGTTTCTCACAGTGGAAAGAGGAGAGGAGGGGAAGGAGACGAGTTGGAAAGAGGAAAGGTGGGGAGGGAGACAAGAGCGGAAGTTAGCTTCAATGCGCCCATGATATGCTGATTTTCTGCAGCATTTTGATAGTACGTACGTAAATACCGCGTAAGAATTTCGATGACTAACCACGATTTTTTTAATTTTTCTTTTTCGAAAATCTCAAAACACGAAAGAAATATTTGGGTAATAGAGGGTGAGGTGAATATTTAAGAATACCATAAGGGGAGCGCGGGAGGAAAAGGGTTGAGAACCACCGGTTTAGACGAATTATTACGTGTTACTAGAGTAATTTCCCGTAAAATATAAAATAAAATAAAAATTAATAACATCAATTTTGTGTACTAAAACGTAAAAAAACCGAATATAAAATCCACATAACCGAATGTTCCAGGAAGTAATAACAGTCATGGGCATATACATAGCTGCTGTTTGGCAAAAAGATATGTTAATGAAGATTCGTTAAACATATTCTATTAAATAATTCTAAACGAATTTTGTTACATAAATATAAATGACAATCCACAATAATCATTACTCAGATTGTAATGAACATTCAAGTGCTCGTTCTCTTGCATCTATAAATCTGTTGCATGTTAATCGATTTACTGTTGCTTCTTGTAATTAAATATGTAGCTCTATACTCCGTTCAATCTTTTATGTCTATTCCTTTCCGTTTATTTTCTCCTAGCATCAGCAATATTTCCATTAGGAGAGATCTTTAGTGAGTTTGTGCTCCTCTATTAAGTCTTCTTTTTCTTTCATCTTGAGTTTCGTTGCTTTCCATAATTATGAACTGTATTAGTTAAAGGATAGCGGTAAAAAATGTCATGTATGGCTATTGTTGTTCAGAATTAGTTTTATATAATAGAATATCTCTGATTATTCATGCTCAGCGTTCAAAATATGTTAAGCCCATATTATTGGCAGAACAGATGGAAGTATGCTTTTGGCATTGTAGATTTCTCCGGAAATTGTTAATTTTTATAGGTATTTCCTTTCGACTCCAGGTAATAGCTTCTTTTTTCCCATAAGATAACGTAATAAACCGACTTTTTTATAGTAGACAAACCTTCGGGCTTCGGGTTGGACACTGTAATTCTTCGGGTTGAAATTAATCAGGCATAACTTTGTTGTAACGCCTCCTACCTTTTATTCCTATGTCTCTGGCGTCTCTTGAAAGGACCAAAATTTGACTACAGCGTATGCTTAACCAAAACTTTCTAAATTCTTTTCAACAATATCAATATTAACCAAAGATTTCCGCTTTTTAGACGGAAGCCTTTTACTCGTAAACGCGATGTTTCTGTGTAAAATCCATCTGGCCACGGAGAATACCTATAGTTTTGCAGGAAAAAGTTCAAGGTAGCAAGCATCAAATAATACAACTCGGCCACCAAGATTTCAATATGTAATATAGGGTAATTTAACGTGTGTAAGCTGTTAGAGTAACCAGGTGAGAGCAAATGAAATACACTACGAAGCTTAAAAGCGGTACAAGCAACCAACGAACACAGATTGATTCGTATAAGCGGTTGCCGCAGTTAAGGGGTAAAGTGTCTGCCAAACAGCATCCCTAAATAAAATATTCGAAGTGTAAAGTTTTAATTTCTTTAAAAATAAGAAAAGGAAAATTGTTTTATTAAAAAAGGCCCTTTATATAGCAGAAATGCGAATCGGTATTCAACGATTAAACGTCATCTTAGGGCACAAAGTATGTCGTTGAAACCCGTGTCGCATTTCTGCTAAATAAAGTGTTTTTTTTACAAAGCGATTTTTATTTTTTGTTTTAAGAAATGGAACTCCAGAAAGCTACGGATAACCAAAATAAAGTTTAGTTCTGCTTTATGTTTATGAAGTCGCAATCGTTGAACACATTGCGAGGAATTTGTTTACTACTACGATTCATCGACTAGTCCGATCGTTTTCGAACAAATAGTAGAATGACCAAATTAATTAAACACGTGCATTTGTCTATTTCAAGCCAGTGACAAAGAAAACACGCGGAAACCACTGGAGAGAAATCTGCCGCCTTCGGCATCAAGAAGAGGAAAAACAAAAGAAAGCGTCCCTTGGCTCCTCCTCAACCGACCGACCGAGATACTCCTTACGGTACGCAGGTCACGTGCTTTTAGAAGATGGGAGAAGGAATTCCCGAGGCAAAAAAAAGGGGGTGATGGACGACGAAAGGGTTTCGCTAAGGAAATGTATAGCAGGGGGTCAATGAGGGGGAAAACTGAAGGAGGCAAAAGGAGATAAAGAGAGAGAGAGAGATAGGAAGGGACGCACTGTCGAAGGGGAAGAGAAGATGAAGGGAAAAAAGCGAGAAGGAAAATTGCATAGGGACAGGAAGAGTGCGACAACAGATAACAATCTCTCGGGAATAGGTGGAAAACAGAAGATGCGGTCTAGTTGAGGGATGCTATGTATGGGAGGAGAAATACGTATGGAAAGGAAAGAAAGAAAGAAAGAGAGAGTATATTGCTTGCGTCATGATTCTAGTCACAGAGGTGGTGGGCGTGGTTGATAAAAGTGGGAGTGTGTGTTTGTGTGTTAGACGACAATATGGTATGAGTGCTCGGAAGGAGATAGCTTAAGGATGGTTAGAATAGAGAGGGAAGAATAGAGAGAGAGAGTAAAGGGTGATAGGGGCGTAGCTAGGGACCGAGAAGGGGAATATACCGATTGAAATGGAAGAGAGGTTTGTGTTAAGGGCAGAGGAGAGAGATTATGAGATCCACAAGCTGGGCGAAGGGTACCAAAGGGTGAGTGTAAATATCGAACGATGGTAAGAATTTATATGCGAGAGAGTGAGGGAGAGAGGCCATAAGGTTCTCGCATAAAAAGGTTTCGGACTGAATGAATCCATTAAGAACATGTGTAGGTACCTAGAAAGCATTATTTATCCGTTAAAGTTTAAAGTATAGGAATTTCGTTCCGAAATTATGAAACGATTGCTGAAAATAAAATGCGATTGATAGCATTTTAATGAAAACTACGGATTGCGCTGAAAATGCACTTCTTGCACTGAATGGTTTGAAATGAATGCAAAATGTATGAGAAAGTATGTGTAGTGCCTATCAATTCGTAAAATTGTTTTTATTTTTAAGAGCCATTCGAAAATAATCAAGTTTGATATTCAAAATTTTTAATTTGATTTGAAAGATTTTAGTAAACAATACAAAAGTTCTATTTTTTATTAATTTCTAAAAACTGTATTGCGTATTAGTAATCATTGAAATTAACAATTGTTAAAACCAATTTCAACACGTAAAGTTTTCCTCTATAGCATATATTGGCAGTCAACGCCTAATGAAAAATTTACTTACTAATAACGGGAAAAGTATCGGTAGACTTGTTTTCACATAATCATTAAGAGAACCGAATAACATTGATAATGGAAAGAAGACGGCTGAACCTTGAACCTCGAAAGCTCTCACGGTTTTTCCCTATACATTATCTAATATATTTTGCTTGTTTCATCATTTAGGTATATATTTTTTATTGTCATCAGGACTAGAGCCTAATTGTATCACAAATAAATAATGAAATAAAGAAAAAGAAAATTTTCGAATCGGAAATTTAAAAAATAGAAGGGTGTAGGAGGATGAGAATAGGGCACGAATCCACTAATTGGGCGAGAATGAGGTCATCCGGTCTCGCCAGAAACCAGAAATTGAGCGCTACGTTGAACGAATAAGTTGGAATTAAAAATATATATGTCATTCGGATATTAGAGAGAACGAGGAAAGTCGGTGCTTTTCGCGAAAATGGTAAAAGAGCCTTCTCGCATAAAGAGGAATGCATTTTGAACGAGGGTTATGAAAGAATTTCCGAGCCGTTAATAAAAGATAGTATATGAAGCGAATGATACAAAATAAATGGATGGAGAGAGTGAAAGAAAAAAGGGGATGAATAGAGGCGGAGGAGAAAGAGATAGGAGCAAAGGAGAGAGAGAGAGAGGCATAGAGGGACAATGACGTCGGAGGATGCCTCTGAATGGAATTCGCCTACCCATGGGAGCGACAGAAATTCGAGCCCTGGAAAGATAAGGACAGTAGGCGGAGAGGAAGAAAAAGGTGACCTGGTGAAATGGAGGAAGAGGAAAGGGAGGAGAAAGAGGACAGTGCTATTGGCGACAGACAAAGGCAAAGAGAAATCGAGAGAAATGGTGTGTGTTGGGACGAAGAGATGAGACGTGCTTTTGAGGAACTGTGTTTGTGCGTGTTAGACAGCGAGGGATAGAGAGAGCGAGAGATAGAGCGAGAGAGAGAGAACTAGAGAGAGAGAGGGAGAGAAGGAACTAAGGAGAGAAAGAGAAAGTAGGAAAAGATAAAAACAGGTCGGAAAAAGATGCGATTGATTATATGCACACACACACTTGTGGAAGAGGAAATTTAAATAAAGATATTGATGGCAACTATGCGGTGAAGAAAACCCAGTGAGCACTTACCAAATGGAGAGCCGCTGAGGTGTCGGAGAGACACATCTGTAGACGTTGATGAATCTTTCGGGATGACCCCTTCGTCACCCAACTGATATGGCAGTCTCTCTTGTGCTGACGAAGGGATCATCCCGAAAGCTTCATCAACGTCTACAGATGTGTATCTCCGACACCTCAGCGGCTCTTCATTTGGTAAGTGCTCACTGGGTTTCCTTCAACACCTATTTGCTATGTGTTGTGTATACTAGTGTACCCACCCGTCCTAGGAGGGGAAATTTTTTTAATACATGCGTAGGTTATGTTTAAAAGCTTTTTTCTAATTCTGTCGCGTTCATCTTACCAATGCCAAAATAATATAGACATAAAGAGAATTGGCCGTACCTTTTCTAATCTAATGGAAAAAACTTAAATTTCGTACACTTTCTTTATAACTGTTTAAAACTTATATAGCTATGTATCCGCTGACATTAATTAAACAGTAACGAAGGTAAACATATGATTTCTCAACAATGAATGCTTCGTCGCAACGTTATAAATTAATATTCATATTTCAAAATATAACGGCTGTTACATCTGTTTAATAAATTAAGACGATAAATTTAATTTAAAGATTTAATGTTTCACTACTGTGATTTCACCGTAAAGGGAACTGACTGTAGATAATGTTGCTAATATAAGGAAAAGAATAAAATTCCGTGCACATACTTTGATGTATCCGCTCGAGTTAAACCGTTTACGTAACGAAGGAAAACATATTCCTCAACAATGATATCCCACACCCTGATTGGCTTGCCATTCGACCAATGAAAACTCTCAAAAATCTGTACAAACATTCAAACAGAAATTGGCTATTTATATGATAAGATGGCGTCTCTGAGATATATAAAATCGAAGGCTGTAGAATATAATGGGGTTTTGTTTTCGCCCGAGTGAAACTCGAGTCGCGGAGTTCCTTTACGCGTCTCTGCGGATACAAAATAAACATTACGCCACGCGTGAATAATTATATTAGCTGAGTCGGAAACGAAGGGCGTCATCATCACAAAAGCTCACCGTTTTGGATGGAAGGAAACATGGAGGTAATATAGGGAAGACAGAGGAAACTAAAGATTTTTTTAAACGCGCAATCATCGTATAGTTAAGGGAGTCTGGATATGAATTAATCTTAAGAAAACTTCAGAAAAAGTTGAATAGATTGAATATTTGATAAGACATTTTCAAAATGGAAATAATCGCGAAAAGATGGTAGCTTATGAACGTGGCGAAATAAATGCGTTAAAATAATGAAATAACAGACGTATATTTAAATAAATAAGCTGTAGCTTCTCAATAAAAAATTTGGACGAAGAAGGATACAGAAAACCATAGATAGACATATAATATTACGAAATTAACCCAATAAAAAGCATCATTAAGAATTTTGATGTATCAAAATAATAGATAATTTACTTCGTTTACACAATTACTTTAGGTTGGGGGTTTGGCAATAAGCTATAATAATTCATAGAACTTACAAGGACCCATTGGGTACAGGGACATGCTGTTCATCCTGACCCGTAAAGATGATGAGATAATAGTTTTTTGGATGAGAGTAATGTATTGAAACTTGTCATATCAACAAAAATAAAATTTATCAACTTTAAATAAATGAATCGGACATGACAATTTAGCATTCTACATTCCTGTTAAGTTCTTGGGGTCAACTCGGAGGAGAGAGCTGGTTGAGAGGGAAAACTGGAGAAGTCTGGGGGAGACCTTTATCCATCGTGTGCTGTATCTCTCACAACTTGTATAATTCCTTCGTTTTCCCTCTCCATTCGCACAAAAAACTAAGCTTCGAGATAATAACGTGCTCTCCATCAATCCGATTATTCCGCATTTTTCCGAGAACTTACTTTCCTCTCAATTTTCTAAAGCGCTCGCCCGTTCTTTAGAGGAAGCATAATTTACTACTCCACTTATTTTTCAAGATTAAGCATCCTTTTATCTCGGATCCTCTAAGCTGTTTAATTTCTACGACCATTACGCTCCCACGTTTATGAGGCCTCAGACCTTGGAGAGTACCTATCTTAAACTTTCTCGCTCTCTTCGTGCACCCTCCAGTTCACCGATCCTGCTCCGCCCTTTGCAATTAGTCTAAACGAAGCGCATCGCATAAAATCTCAAAGTTGTTTTTCTTTCGTAATTACAACAGGTCACGTAGCATATATGATGTTTTCCTTGTTTTGATTAAAGATTGTATCAATTTCTTACTCGAGATCATCGCCACTCTTATCTTTTGTCGGTTCGTCCTAATTTTCCCTGGCTTTAGATGTTGCTCCTGGTCCGTTTTGTCCGCCTTTTTTCGTCGTTCGTTTAAAAAAAGAACTGTCCAACTTCACCGCCTCCCGTGTCTTTCTTAGCTCTGCAGGTTAAATGTAATCTCATCTCTAATAATAGCTTAGTTAAAAAGAGGCAGAATTGACCTAGGGCTGTAGCAACATCTAAGAAATAAAGGACGTTTCCCTGTAATTAGCCTGCAGAAAATTACAAAACTTTTAAAAGCGGTCGATTGAGACGATCTAGGGTCGCTGGCCATTTTTATCATACCAATGAACAACACAAAAAATGCTCCCCTAACCGGCTATTTCTCCTAATTGGCTATTCACAATCCCCAAGATAGCCGGTTAACACAGCTTTTACTGTATATGTTGAAATTGGAACTATTTTATGAAGATTTCCATTTATCGATGAGATACGAAATGAACGCGTTCTTTGCACTGTGACACGGTCGGTGTCCGGTTTATTTCTAGACGTTTTTGAGGAGGAAGTGGAAGAAATGAAACTAATTCCAGAGAAAACTTGGTGCAGGAAATACACCCCCTTATTGCATTAGGTGCCTTGAACTTAGAATGATATGCGCCGTGAAGATTGAAAAAGCATTTTCAATACAATTATTGCATCGTATAAACAAGTGAGCTATTTATAATAATATATACTTTCTCGCTGAATTCACCTTTAAAATTATAATAGCTTGCACATAACTATAATTATAATACCTTAATCTGATTCATTACGTGACGCCTAATATTGCATTTAGTCTCTGCTCTACATAGTTAAACAAAAATCAATTCCGAGTCATAAAACACAAAATAATACTGCGAATGAATCCATCCTCACTTGTCAACACAAACCGGTTCCTTTAACTAGGAATATTATTTGGGCTACAAAATATATAACCTTAATATACACGCAAACGAATGTTTTGAATAAATATCGACGCGCTTATAAATGCATGCAAAAATGCACGTTATTAAAAGAAAAAAACGCCCGCGTTATGCCGGTAGAGAGGAGGAGGAGAGAAAAAAATAATAAAACGGCTCGGCGAGGCATGGTTCCAACCGTGATGAGAATCTGGAGAGAAGATTAGAGGATTACTAGGCAAGTAGGTAGGATGGCAGCGAAGTGACGTCACTAGGCGGGCGACGAACGAACTACATATAAAGAAGGGGAGGAGAGAGAGGGGCGGAAGGGGGGGAGGAGAGAAAGGGGGAGGAGATGAAATTGCAATGGTATGAAAGTGGAAGAAGTAGCGGAATGCGTATCGCGAGAATGTTTGGTGAATGGGAGTAGCGGAGGAAAGGGAGGGAGAGGGGAGGAAGAGAGGGTAGGGGTGGAAATGACGACGGCGTTCTCTCTAGGGGATGCTTAAACGAAGAGTATCAAGCGGGGAGGGTGGGTGAGGGGAAGGGGGGAGGACGTTTACGGCAAAGGGGAGAGAAGAAGAGGAATAAGAAGAAAGTGGGGCGAGAGGTGGGAAGGCTGAGAGCGCCACAACGGAAGGGAGAGGCAACGACCGGAAGATATTTTCCGCTCTTTTTTCCTTGTTTTTTTTTATTTATTCCTTTTTTTTTTAAGGGACGGAGATACTAGAATTGAGAATATGAGGGGATGGTTTGTATAAAATAAGGGAGTGGCTGGAGAGGAAATGAGTAAAAGAGGTTGCGGTGTCTATAAAGGTGAAAGGTTTGTTGAGAGAGCGGCAAGGAAATCGTCGATTTTCCTTTTTTTTTAATTTTGGAGAATAAAGGCGTTAAAAGGATACGCACAACGAGCGGCGTTCGAAAAAAAATGTATTTTATCATGTTTTTTTGTTTCACTTTGTTTGAACGTGAAGTTGAGGGCTTGATTTATGACGGGACAGAAAAAAAATGTAGGATTTTTTTTATTATTCACCCGGCGAAAATGGACTGATTCGTTTTCGACGCGTAATTTAAGCTGTAATAAAAATGCAAATGAGAGGAAAACGTCTGCGGTTGTGATAAACAACTGCTCGTCTCGATTGTGTTAGTTTCAAAATTTATTTTCAATGAAAAAAATCAGTCCGTCGAAGTGATTATTTTTCGATGAGCAACCGGTTAAGGTTTATGATGGTACGAAAAATATTGTTTGAGAGCTCCGATAACGGATTTAGAGCGTAATTAGAACGTCCTTCATTGATAACCTCATAATTTTTCCCCCTTTTTTTAGTCTTTCGAAACTTAATACGTTTCAGCGGAAATTACGACCACGATTAATCGGTATTAAGGAGGTAAAACTTAAAACAAATCTTTAAATAAAAACCAGTCATAGGGTTACTCTTAGCACTTAAAAATGCTTTCAAATTTCACGAATGACTTGAATGTTCAATGTATAAATCAAGTTTTGTGAATTTTTCCTTGAAATTAATCCCAACGAAATGAAATAAAAGCTATTAAAATGTCTGCGTGAGAATTACACAAACATCATTATTATGCAACATAGATTTCTGCAATAATTTTCCATTTCGTAAACTCTATTGTTCGTTCATTTTTATATGTTTCCTTAAAGCTATAAAGTCTAAAGTAAAAGCCAAACGACCATGATGAATATTTATATCTACATGTATTTTTTGTTTAATCATTCATAAAGTTATATATTTCCTCCTGTAAAACTAACCCTCTTTTGTGACATAAGTCCGAGAAACGTTTACAAGGATACAAAGAGAGGCTTTTTCAGAATCCCTTATTCCCGTAAAATGTCACGTTTATAAAAAAATCAACGCGATTAAGAGAGGCTTATAAAAGATTAACGGATGATACGTCCCACAACTCATTACATATAAGACGATTGAGCCAATAACAATTTCAGACGAATTGAGGCGGAGTTTAAATCGACTCCCCTTCTTCCCTCTGACCCTTGAACTTCCTGTCATCTTCCCCCAGATCCTCTTCTGATTCGCAGCCATCACTTTTTAAACTCTTGCCTCGCTGTTGACGGAAGACGCGTGTAATTTTTTTCTCTCTCTCTCTCTCGCGCGTATTGTCTTTTATGACGTCTCTGGCATTGTAGGATGTCGTCTTCACGTCCGAGAAAACTTCCATATCCTTCCGCTTCTCTTTGTGCGCCTCGTACAGGACGTTAAATTCGTCCCTCTTTTATTTTTCATTGTCCTCCGTGGTAGTTTATTTTCTGAAATCTCTTCAGCGTCACCATCCCGTTCACGGTCGTTTTTCAAGAGAATATAAAATTGTTGTTTCTTGCTTGCTCGGGTATAGCATTAACCAGAATAAGCGATAAAAACATTTTGCCAAAATGGGACCAACCTATTTAACCTGACGCGCTGAACATCAATGCACCTCTAAATGGTGTAATATTTGTGTGCTTTCCTCTAGTATTTTTTCATAGATTTAATAAACATTCGATATGAACAAATGTAGTTCTAATGCTATAACTGCGCACATAAGGCTATGGAATTTTTCATAAGATATAAATATATTTAGCGTAAAAGTTGGATCAAAACTATATGAAGGGAATTAACGCACAAAATGAATTCGTGATTCTGAATGTAAAAATAGCTCATTAAAAATACGGTGCTTTATTTTCGTCCTTTTATGTCATTCCTTCTTCTGAAAATGAATTAATTTATACTCAACCGCCAGAAAGTTAATTTATATTAATATGATATCATTTAGAAGGACGTAATAAAGTTTAACCTTTCGAAAAATTAATCACTCTGTTTGAAAGGGAATTAAACCTGGGAGAAATTTACTATTTTCATCCATTAGTATTTTTTTCAATTATGAAAAAGGAGTAATTTCTTTTAGCTTCTGGAACTCAACACATGTTGCTAAAGTAAGAGAGTTCTAAAGCAGCTAAACGAATTATGTACGAAACTTTAATATCACATACTACCATCGCATACTTCCTTGCATAATTAAAATTGATTAAAGTATATATCGGGAAATAAGTGCTGTCCAAATCTTAAACGTTCCTCTAATCGACACAAAATGCTAGGTTTTATATTTAATTTAAGTTTCTTACGCTTTTAATTCGATTCTCAAAAATTTCCACCATCTTTTCACATTGACATCATGCTTCTCATGATGTAAACATTCTTTGCTTTGTACGTTTTAGCATTCTACGGCGAAAAAGAGTTTTAATGGAGCAATCGATGTGATTTGATATTTAACGCGAAGAAATTTGATCATGCGTCTATAAGGATTCTAATTCACTAGAGGGCGATGAATTGCTGTCTCATTCGAAAAGCCTTCAATTCGAACCACCTAGATTTTCTATTATAACCTAAGACGTTGGCCAACTTTTTTTCCAGTTTTAAGGCCCTGGAAACTCGCCCTCACCCTCCTCCGTTAGCTACAGTCTCAAGACTGTACCCAGGGGCCGCGAACGAGGACGTGGAGGTAGGATTTACTGGCATAACCGAAGAAGTTGAAAAACAGCGGGCGTTTCTCCGTTTTTGTGGAAACATGCAACTAGCATGGTTCCCAGAGACCCAACTATTTGGCCCCCGCATCGACAATATGAATTGTTAATTACTCTTTTCATATGACCTTCAACGTAAATATTAGGTACACATAGAGTTTGAATGGAAATTTACTACCAGGGAAAAAATATAGGTAAAAAAGAATTATACGAACGTCTCTGATATTTTTTATTTCAACGATAAAATTAATTACTAGGCTTAACTGGTTTCATTTTTATGGCAATTAAATATAAGCGGTTATACATTAATAATTTATAAGAGATAGATCACGCTTGAAATTGATGGCGTTCAACCTTTTCTGAGATTCAGGCTTTGAAAGTAAACTTTGTTAAAATAAATATTGCTAATGCTATAGATCTAGAGGGAATTTAGTCTCCTGTTGTGCATTTAGGATCATAGGTTGGCTATATCTTGTAATTTACGTGATGTAAGACAAATACTGAGCGAACCGATAAGTTTGAAAAGTAGATGCAAATGATAACATTCACGTTCGAGTCTATTAGCGCCTTTCCATTCCGTGCCCACATCTCAAGGCTTAAGATTTAATTTAAGACCTAGCTATACAAACGGTAAAAGAAGAACAACACGTATGTTAATATTTAACATGCCGGATATCAGTTTAAAACGAGTGAGCTAATTTTAACGCTTACAAATGTAAAAAATAAAACGTGCACTGAGAAAGAAGCATTGTTTCTTAAATTATTGTTTATATTTACCCTGATTTGTCTGTTTGAGGCAAGTTGATACACGGATTTCATGTTGTATAGTTGGAGAAGTTTGTGAAGCGTGGCATTTCCAATAAATTTTCATAACAAAAATTTTTTTAGTTTGCTTTGGGGGTGGCATGAAATGAAAACGATGCAGGTAACTTCTTTCAATGAATATCTCTATAGTAAAACATATTCGATTCCTGGATGCTATATACTTCGCTTCGGTAGTATTCTATCCCTCGTAGAAATAAGTATTCTAATTAGCAAACCGAATAAGTGAGTCTAACTCAGCAGTAATTACCGATATCTTTTTCATAGAGGACAGTAGATAATTGTGTGTGTGTGTGTGTGACCGGTTACCAGTTGAAACCATTTAGTCTCCCTGCGAAGTATCTGCAACATATTTATGAACAAAATATTTCCGGCGTTAAATGAGAATCGAACAGGACTTATGAAAAACACTGACGATTTTGATCCAGGCGAAGGAGGTCATCACGTGCTGGAAAATACGATCAGTCGAAGCGACAAAAAGTGACAAAGACAGAGAGGAACGACATTCGACATCGAAAATGTAAATTTTTTTGCTTTCAAAACTGAATCATTCGTCACTTGATAAATGGATTACTCGACGGAGGATAGTCTGGCGGGTAAGAAAAAAGTCGGTTGACGGGAAATAAGAGCGTGAATAGGATGGGAATGAAAACGGGGATAACGGCGAAGCATTTCGTCATACCTTCTTGACAAAAAATGGCCTTTGTATTCCTTTAAGAGGTTGGAGGAAACGCACGGAAAAGCGATCCTATAGATCAAGTGCCAAACGTAGAGGCACAGCAAGATCAAGGAGGTTGATGAGATCAGGGTTAGGTGGTGGGAGAAACGTAAATGTCTTATTGCTTGGCTGGGTCTCCGGAACCTATTCCTCACAAAGCAATCGGATAGAAAAACAACTAGTGTAAATTACAATTACCTATATTATAACATATATCGTAATAAATCGGTCATATATATATATATAATCAAACGGGTAATGGAAATGAATCTTTTCTTAAACTAAATTAAATTATGAAAATTCACTAAAGAAATTAGTATAATGGCAACTCGCTTTTCTTCCGCTACTAATACTTGGTAAATTAAAAATCAATTACGAGCGTGGCTTCAATGCTAGGTATGGCAAAAAATTTAATGAAATTTTCAACTGGAATCCGAATAACGACGAAAGTAAATCCGTTTGCCGGAAAGGGTTGGTAAAAGAAGATGTGTGTTATTACAATTACAAAGCAGACGTCCTCTGTGGTAGTGCGTGGTGCGTGTACGTATACGCCCGCGTTTGCGTGCGGGCGAAGGCGGACAGAAAGGAAGTAAATATTTCGGGGTAGGGGGAAAATGGAATAGGAGCCACGTCGAAGTGGAACGGCGGAATGGAGAGATGATGGCGTTTAAGGGAACACATCAACCAGCTAACATCTCCACCAACAACTCTTAATGACGTGACCCCAAGTACTTCCTTTATATGAGGACGATCAAAGTGCCCCGGTTGCGCTCTTCTGCCTCGGGGGAGAGCATCCCATTCAGTAGCACCCTCTCTCTCTCTTCCCCTCCTCTCTCTCTTCCCCTCCTCTCTCTCTTCCCCTCCTCTCTCTCTCTTCCAATTCCTCCCCGACCTCTTCCTCTCCTTCCATAACTCCATCTCCTCCGCGTTACCATCTGTATCTCCTCTCTCTCTCTCTAGCTCTTCCGCCTCGCCAAAGTAACATCCAAGTTTATCTTCCTCTCCTTATGCGTGTACATCCACTTCCCGTCGCAACAACATCGCCCTCCTTCGGTAAACTTCCGTCTTCCTCTATGTCCCTTCCTCTCTCTCTCTCTCCATCTTCTTTTTTCCCTCTATCCAACTCTTCTCCCCATGCCCTCTTTCCTTCCTGTTCTCTCCCGTTCTCTTTTGATCTCCATATCTCGCTCATTATCTTTTTCTCTCTTCTCTTTGCTCTCCTTCCTTCTCCTGCCTCTCACTGTGCCTCCCTCTCCCTCCCCGTCTTCTCTCTCCCTCACACACTATCTCTTCTCACACGCTCTCCTTTTCCTCCTCTTTTTCTCCTTCTCTCTCTCTTTCTCTCCCTCCCTCATTTTCTCCACCTTTTCCTCTTTTTACTTTCTCCATACGTAGTAATGGGAAAGTATTGTGATCACGAAAAAAATCGACTTCGAGATTTCAACGGAAATACACGTTTTGAGGTTTCTAGAACACGTTTATACTATTTTCGGAATGATAACTCAAAAAGTACTTGTCATATTGACACCAAATTTCATATATAACACTTTAGCATGAGCACAAAGAAATGATTAGTTTTTTGACAATAACGGTTAATCGAAAGTCGAGGTTTATTCGAAACCCGATTCTGTTTTTGCGATATTTCTCCGTTAAAACATCATTATTTTATATACAATTCTATAAAAAGGTTATAGATAATGTCATTTTCTACAACTTTCATTTGAAACAATTTTCCATAGCAGTTATTGTTTAGGAATTATTTATAAATAATCGGTTTTTTCTGTTTCTGTCAAATATCTCCTTTAAAACGTCATTATTGGTCATCTTTGAAAGGACCAAAGTTGTAGAGAATAATATTTCTTCCAAGTTTTGTTTGAAACAAATTTTTGTAGAACCATCCATTTCGGAGATATTTTGCTTTTTATAGTATACAGCGCCACCACCATTTAGCGGTGAATTCTGTAAACATATTCAAAATATAATTTACGGCAATAAGGACGACTATATTCTTTTACGATAGGAAATAATAATTTTGCCTCATAATGCTATTCATAATAATTTAAATATCTATACCCCAAATATGGAGAAAGTCGTGTGTTGGCCACATCAGATTTTTTCTTCTACCTTCACCTCTCTCCTTTTCCTGCTCATTCTTTCCCTCCATTTCGAATTCATCCCCTCACTTTCTCTTCCTCTTTATCTCTTCCTACTTTCTCTCACATTTTCCCTCTCTCCAACTTATCTCTGTATTACTCTTCCTCATAACATGTATATCTTTCACTTATTCTCTAACTTACGCTCCCTCAACCTCTCCAACTTTTCCCTCTCACCCTGCCTATCTCTATCCCATTCTCTTTCTCTTCTCTCTTTCACTGAATCCACATCTATCCCCTCTCCCTATCCTCGTCTCTCTCATTGCATATCTCTCCGTCTCTCCTTTCCCTCTTCCTCTTTGTTTCATTTTCTACCTTCGTATACCTCTCTTCATCTCCATCTCCTTGTTTCCCAGTCTTTTCATAGCTCTCCCTTTTAAAAATAAAACCCTCTTCCCCATGTATCTTCTTTTTTCATCTTTCCGTTTATCATTTTTTTTCCTATCTCCCTCTCTCTCTCTCTCCCTCTCTCTCCCCCTCTCCCTCCCTCTCTCTCCCCCTCCCTCCCTCCCTCTCTCTCTCCTACCACCTTCCCACATTCAGTAATAGATACCCCTTTTCTCCCCCCCCACCATATCTCTTTCTCTCTCTCTCTCACACCTCTTTCGTCGCCCTGACCCTCTATGTTCCCGGGGAATTCTTTTGGCGTACGCGAAGCAAGACTATCAGACCGGAATTGCCCGTGGAAACAGTCGGAGGACGCCGGGAATTTTTTTCTAAACCTCCGGTATGCGGGAGCGCTCTTTGGCGCTTTGCGAAATTTTTGAGGTCGCGCATGAAGCCGCTTTAGGCGTGCGATGAAAAAATCGACGTTTTTTTTTGGTCGTCGAATAAAAAAAAAACTTCCGTTCGGAGAAGGGTCTTTTTTTAAAATCTCTTTCGAGATATTTTTTATTCGTTAGGTACCGAGATGAATAATATAACGTTGTTTTTTTAAAAAAAAATCGCTGGAATTTACAATTAAATTTGACAATTTCGCTCGATTTTTCCATTTTCTCCTCCGTTTTTTTCACTCGCGGATTCAATAGATTGTAATTTATTTCCGTTGCGATGGAAACGGTTACTCGTTCAGAAGAGAAAATTGTAGTTCGGAACTAATCGTCCGATGGCTAGTTTTACGGGAACGGGTTGGGAGCATGAGTTTAAAGGAGAGTGTAAAAATCGATAACATAATACGTTGCGATAAGAAACTCCGGATGTTTAAAGTGCACTCGATCCTCTATAACTCGAACCTCAGGCGAATATAAGTTCGAGTTGTATAAACTTTATATTTATAGGAATATCTCATTCAAACATATGCTTGTACCACCGTTGCTATTTTTTCGGTATAAAATTACATGGACAAGAAAACTATCTGTATAATGGATAATAGAATTAACGGTATGATTCGGTTTATTTTACGTAAATCGTCTAATAAATGAGTAAATGAATTTAAACATTTCATTGTATATTCAAAGGTATACGTATGAAAATTATTTGGAATAATACGAAAACTTAAATATTTAAATAGATTATTACATAATTATAATATGATAATCATATTAAAGCATTTAGAATTACTTATTTTATATTATTTATTTTAATTTTTGAGTCATTTATTCTGTTATTAGAATGTCTTCACTATCTTCTAATTGTTCTAGATTATTTTGTGCATTATTAATTATGCTGACTGTAATATGTATATCTACTGTCAGAATTACCCCATTCTGCGATAATGTTTTTCTTTACGAAAGTGATATATGCTTCTCGTGACCAAGAATGATTTTTAGAACACGTTGAATAACAAACATCGCTACCCGAGTTATAATTAAGATCCAGTAAGTATTAACATGTAAAGTATATTTTTAAAACGGAAATTCGTTGTTTACCTTTCTAAAAGGTGGGCAACATTTCTAAATGATGGGCCGCATCAGTGGTAACTAGTAATAGCTAATAGCTGAATAATAGCATTGTAAGTTTCCAACCGGATTAGAGTTCTAATCGGAAATTCCCCCAGAGAATCTGAGGTATCGTTTAAGTGAAAATACGGTCCAAATTAGTTTTTTAGGGTAAACGTTTTATTATTTAGAGTTTTGTAATCGTACTCGGAATAAAAAAAGCGCAAATTTGTATGTTAAATGTTCATCGTTGCGTCGCGGGCCGCAGAAAATGCTCTTCAGTCATTTCAAAAGCGGAAGTCAATATAATTAAACGAAGTTAGGAAAGGGGTGGATCTAAACCTTTTATAATACGATTCCGGCGACCTGCTAGAACGGCAGTTACGAATTTCGCCCGGTTTTTACTAGGTTTTCTCGTCCCATTTGTCGTTCACGGTATCGGGCGGTTGTGTACACGGACTCTCTCTCTCTCTCTTCCGCCCGGCCCTTGCCTTTCACCATTCGCCGCCGCCGTTTCGCGTAGCGCATGGACGCTCGTAGGCGCACGAGAATTCAGCCGTGCGCAACGCCGGGTCTATCAGGCACGCCAAAGCCAAGCGCGGAAAGAGGCATCGGGATAGCTGATAGTTTTCTACGCCGAAGCACTTACAAGGGAACGCACGTCGATGCGAAACAATGGAATCGGTTTACTCGAATGCCGTGTCGAATCGTTTCTTCGTTCGAACAGGATGACACTTTTATCTTCATAAAGCGAGCCGAATTAAAATGCATTGCTGCTTCGCGCACTTTCAGGGAAGTTGTTTTATTTTTAAAGTCGAGAAGTAAAAAAAAATCTAGACGCATAAAACTAATCTTTTAGTTATAAATTGGTGGAATGAATGATCCAAAGATACTTATGCGACAGGTATAATCTGGAATAATGGGAAATGAGGAAAGATGAAAAAATCTGCTATAACCGGGAATTGAGAACCCGGGTCTTCAACTTGCCGGGCGGATATTCTACCACTGGGCTACCATAGCGGACTAATTCTCCTGTTATCGTTTAGTATTGAATTTCTTGGTGAAATTTTTAAAATTTTCATTTGGTTAAGCGCTTAAATATTAGGTTGTTGAATTAAAGTGAGAGTCTGAGGACTTCGTGAATTCCGGTGTACGGAAAGACAATACATTTAACCCAAAAGCTCCAGAAACGTACGTCAGTTTTCTTGTATACAAATTTAACGGAAAATTAAATAGTTTCCACTGGATTTGATATCAAAGAAACGCACACAAATGAGGAAAGGTAGAATATAAAATGGGCATATGTTTGGCAACTAGGTGTTGTAGGAAGCCCATTGGACACACTGCTTGGAGAGCCGGTAGGAGAGTCGGAGAGATACACATGGAGAAAAATACGGATATAAATTTTACGGGTAAAACACTTTTTCGGCCACAGCGAGGAAACAACTCATAACAAAAATTCAACAGCACCCATGTAAAGAAGGGTATAGATAGCTTCCATGATACGTACTCTCTGACACCACCAACAATAAGTGTACATTGGGATTGGCTTCCCTAGCTGCCTCACGTATCTCATTTATCTTTCACCTTCCTTAAGCGTAACCACGCACGCACGCACACAGATAAAAATGCTTCTGATATAATAATTCGATAACCTCCGAACATAATATTTATGAATCGCATAGGTTGAGGTGGCTTGGATAGAGTCATAAAACATGTATCTCGCCTGCCTATTGGAAAGATTGTCGATGGAAACTGCGTTCGAACCGAAAACTTGTGTCGGAACTCAAAGGAGGGAGGGAATGCACCCTAAAATCCATTCGACAAACGAACGCGACTACCCCTTGAGGTCAATTAAGTAACGAGCCGTCCGCATTTTTTCGCGGCTCTTCTTGCGAGAGAAGAGCGCACGTGGACTGAAACTGGAATCTCAAACGGATCGAAAAGATTATTTTTGGGACTTTTTGGGAACGATTCGACTGAGAATACGAAACCTTCGCTTCTTTCAAATTTCCTCGAGACGCCGAGCTATAGCACTGCCTATTTTTTTCTGTAGGCGATTCCATCTTCTGAATAAGGATTCGCTAGGAAAAACTCTGTTCCCATTTTAGTCGTGCTCGTGGCGCTGTCAATTCGAAAGGATGTTTACTCGAGAAATGCGAAATTGGGAGAGCAAAACTTTAAAGAACGGAAATACGCAAATAATAATGCACGAGTGAACCTCATCGTAAGGCGAGGGATTAATCAAACGGTATTGAGTGAATTTCATTTACTACGAGGTTTGCTCTATGGAAACATCCGTCGCGAAAATTGATACGACGAAAATAATAATAATAACCGACTTAATGATAGATAACCATAAAAAGGTTTATATGTGATTTATAAAGCTTGTAGTATGGTTAAACTACGGAAAGGCGTAGACGTAGCATGTTTTAATTAAAAAAAGAATTTTAATGTATTTTCATTGTCGCAAAGAACTGATGATATGAATCGTTTACGTACATACTGGTAAAACTGAATTGAATATATGTATATTAACCGGAAATCTTTTTAAAGCGTATGCTTCACACATTTAATGAAAGAATTTTTAGTATTTCCTTATTATTACATTTTCCCAAAAGAGATAAATTACGGAATTCAACATCATGGAAGAAGAGGACTGATTAGAAAGACAAAATAATTTTAGCATGTAAAACTGACTTTTTTATCCATATAAATGCTATTTAACGATAATGCGTGCATATGTAACGTGCAGATACATATTCTCTTGGAATCGTCGATTTCTTCGACTGAGAAAAATTTAACAGCAAAAAAAATTTAAATAACATTTCCGTGGTGCTAAAACTTACTCTGGTACTCTGGTATTAGACACCGCTTGTAGACCGCATTTTAACAAATCCCAAAGTGATCCCATAGCCTAAGAATACAGCGTTACAAAACTCGATTCACATTCATCGTAAAGTCACTTAGGACCAAATACTTAAACGATTTCCGTGGTACAAGAGAAAAAGTGACGAAAAATGAATCAAAGAGACAAAAAAAAAGAATGGACCTCCCAAAAAAAAAAAAAAACACGGCCTTTTCTCCCCTCCAGATAAAGTCTCGCGGTCGAACAAAGAGCCAATTCATAACTCTCCATTCTTCCAATATATTCGCTTCCTTTAAAAAAAAATCTCCCCCTTTTTTCACCTCGGCGAATTTTATCTTCTACCGATCGCTTTTTCGTCGCCTCTATTTTTCCGCCCCTCTGTCGCTCCTTCTCTTTTCCTCCTCCCTCTCTCTCTCTCTCCGGATTGAAAAAGATTCCTCTTCCTCTGGCCGCAACATACATTTTATGGCGTTTTTTTCCTCTTCCTCTCTTTCCCAAATCCGCTGAAATTTCATTTTTGTCCCGCCGACTACTCCCTCGCTTTCCTCCACATTACACCTCGCATTATCTCCTTCTCCGTCGACGTTTATTATTCATGCGTATCCCCCAAAAAAACAGCCGTCTAAAAAAAAAAAAACACGCTAGCCGAAGTGTTACACGCACTTTGAAGACGACTTTTCAAGGACCTGATGTTCGTCCCCGCATAAACTCTCGTTCTTTAATCCCTATTAACCGCGTTCTCTATCCTCTTGCGTAACCGGGTCTATTTTTTTTACGAGAGTGGCTCAAATGAAAACAGCAATAGTGAATGATTCAATAATAGTTATTAAGTGATAATATATAAATAAATCCGGGAACTAGTTTGGTGAGGAAGAAGTGCATCGAAAGAGAAAGGGTTATGTTGAAAAGTAAAGAGGTTCCTTAACCCTGGTTTCAAAATATAATTTTTTGTTTGACTTTTGCTGTTTTCGTTTGGACCATCTTCGTATTATCCTTTCTCTCTCTCTCTCTCTCTCTCTCTCTCTCTCTCTCTCTCTCTCTCTCTCTCTCTCTCTCTCTCTCTCTCTCTCTCTCTCTCTCTCTCTCTCTCTCTCTCTCTCTCTCTCTCTCTCTCTCTCTCTCTCTCTCTCTCTCTCTCTCTCTCTCTCTCTCTCTCTCTCTCTCTCTCTCTCTCTCTCTCTCTCTCTCTCTCTCTCTCTCTCTCTCTCTCTCTCTCTCTCTCTCTCTCTCTCTCTCTCTCTCTCTCTCTCTCTCTCTCTCTCCCCTCCCTATCCCTCCCTCTTCCTCCTCTCCCTCTCTCTCTCTCCCTCTCTCTCCCCATCTCTCTCTCTCTCTCCCTCCCTCCCCCTCTCTCTCCCTCTCTCTCTCCCTCTCTCTCTCCCTCTCTCTCTCCCTCTCTCTCTCCCCCTCTCCCTCCCTATCCACCCTCTCCCTCCCTCTCTCCCCCTCCTCCCTCCCCCCTCTCTCTCCCTCTCTCTCTCCCCCTCTCCCTCCCTATCCACCCTCTCCCTCCCTCTCTCCCCCTCTCTCCCCCTCCCTCTCCCTCCCTCTCTCTCGCTTCCAAAAAATCTCTTTTCACCCTCTTTATTTTTCAGACCTTTCTCCCTATTCCTCTCCATCTTTCCTACTCTCTCCTCATCCCTTTCACATTCTCCTACATCTATCTCCCATTTCAGCCTTTCTCCTTCTCTCTTTATTTAACTACAACCTTTGTTCTGTCTCAATTTCTCCCCACCCACCCCGCTACTTTCACTATCTCGTCCTCTCTTCTTTTCCCTCCCTCCCTCCCTCTCTCTCCCTCAATCTCTCCCTCTTTCTTATCATCCCTCCTTCTCACTTCCCTGTCTATCTCCTTATTATCCTCTAATCTTCCCTCTCCATCTTTCTTTACCTTTATTTCACTCCCCTTTTCCCCTCTCTTTCCTTCCTTCTCTCACTCCTATTCTTATTTCTCACAATTTCTCTCAATCTCTCTCCCCGCTCTCTCTCTCTCTCGCTATCTCCCTTCCTCTTCTTCTCCTTCAACTCTCTCTCCATCATCTCTCTTTATTCTCTTCTATCCCACTCTCAGTCTCACTCTCAATCCTTCTCTCCCTCGGTTCCCCTCTTTCCATCTTTACCCAAATTCTTTGTCCATCCTTTCTCAATCTCAAAATTTTCACCACTTCCTCTTTCCTCCTTCACTTTCCACGCCTCTTACAAATTCCCCTCTTCTCTCGTACAATCTCACCATCTCCAAAACGAATTTCTTTTTTATTCCATAATGCGTCGCCATTTTCTTTCGGTTTTATTCCCTTCAAAATAACGCCTGTGACGCGCAACAGAACTCTCTTTCTTATTCACTCCTCTCTCACTCCTTTTTCTCCGCTTACCAGGGTGGTTATAGCAGCACGCACTTAACTTTATTCCTTAAATCTCGCGAATACGCCGAGGAGTTCCCCCTTAAAAGAGCTTCGTCGAGTTTTTCTTTTTTTTTATATATCGTCGCTTTCAATTTCACCATTCACGCGGGGCCGAATAATTTTTTTAGGGTAATTGCATCGTTTTTTCGAGGCTTCCCAAAATGGCCGCAGGGATTTTTTTATTTCTTTTCTGCGAAGCCTCTCGCTATGGGTTAAATGCTCGACGAATTAAAAAAAAAAATCTTCAAAATTATTTCTGATATGGGAAAATGGTACTTTATCGAGTCTTTTTAAGATACGTAACAAGTGGATAATCCATAATTCAGCGAATCGAAACTTATAAAAGTCTTCATATTTTTGCTTGAGTTCGCCTTTTTCCTTTTCAGACGCTCGGTTCATATATATATTTCCTCCGACGACTGCGCATCTCTTACGTCTTTGGCCACCCAATTTGATTTTTCCTTTATTTATAATATGATCTTTTGCTATTGGTATAACACTAGTAGTGGGGGGGCAAAGGCGGGCATCTGCATTTGTTTATCAACGAGAATGACGCAGTTAATATGACAAAAATCATAAAATTGAAATATGCATAAAGGAACTACTACTTTGAATAAGGAAACCACATCCGTTTTAGGATAAACTTTTAAGCATTCTATCCACATTCGTTAAATTCTAAGTCCCCCTCACGTTAATAAGGTTTGTTTTCCTACTTCTTCACTTACTGATTAGATTAGAACCTAATGTAAAAAAATAATCCATTTTCCTTCAGTATAGTTCCTTTACGTGATACCAAAGCTAGTCATATCCAATTGAGAGGTATCTTTAAAAATTTTTCCTAAAGCTGATCTTCATTAAATGTGTATGCGAAGCGCTTCTCTCAATATTTTTCCCAAAACGTTTCACACATTTATACTAAAGTGATCGTTAATGTTGGAATATTACACCATGTGAATACCATTTTTTATTTGTAACAAAATTCCAAAATACATGTTTTTACCTGATGATTCAAATTTCGAGTGATGAGCATCCATCTTTGTCGCGGCAATTTAAAATAAATTATTCTACAGTCTCCGGTTTCGACCTCGATGAATGCTGTTTCAGAATTTCTTTAATGCGCTAAGAATTCACGAGGGGGGGAGTGTGCGAAAGAAAACATTCTCCTCCGTTCGTGTCGCGCGACGCTGGACATAATCTTCTACTCTTGTTACTAATCCCATTTTATCTTTCGAATCATTTCAATTCCAAACTTTCGTCACATCGGTTTTCGGCGATTTTTTTCGCACAGCTAAGAGTCCCTAATGTAATTCCTCTCACCATGCAGCTACATACTTCTTCCTGCGAAAACTTTTACAGATTCTACATATTGCTATTGTCCTAAATTAGCCTTAGACAGTCGTTTCCTCTTAACGGTCACCTTAATTCACTTTTAAAAAAAAACTACCCTTATATTCTATTTTATATGATATTTTATATGATATTTTATATTATATTTTATATTATATTTTACATTATATTTTATATTATACTTTATAATATCGGTTAGGTATATTTATTTTTAACCTTACTTTACGAAAAATCACTGCAGGCAAAATAAGGAATAAAGCGAAGGGGGAAAATACCCTGTTACGGCAAAACAAGTGACTCACAGCCTTGGTCACATTGTAGGAGAGCTACATATATCGCCTGGTAATGGCTCACTACTTCCAGACTCCTACTCCCTCGTCTGTTGTTTCAGACGAAGAGATAAAATATTTTTGAAAGAATTATTCGAAGTCGAGAGAACTAAAATGCTCTAAATATATCCACGCCCTATAAAACGCCGTAACCTGAAACGTTGGCTCGACGACAAATTATTCCACCGTTGAAGATTTCTCTCATTCGCAAATAATCCGAAGGTTTGTGAACTAACTCTCTTTCTAAATAACCACCCGGTCCTTTTTCATCCAAGTATTCATCGCGACGGCATTAAAAAAAAAAAAGAAGCGTAATGATAAAACTGCGGAGGGGACCTCGTTGTTTACAGACGCTCCCTCTCCCTCTTCCGCAAATATTTTCGTTAAAAATAATGAAAAATCTTCCTCTGTTTGCGCAATTCCTTTCGAGTAAATTAGGCCTCTCAAAATTTTACCTCCTTCCTCTTCCCATCTTATTCCACCTCCCCTCACGTCCCCCTGCCTCCTAATCTGGAAGATCCATCACGCGCCATTTCAAGGCGGTCTCTGGAATTTTCCCGACGAATCCCTTTTTTCCGAGGCAAAATACCCAGGAGAGATAGAGAGAGAGAGGGAGAGAGAGATAGAGAGGGAGAGAGAGAGATAGAGAGGGAGAGAGATAGAGAGAGAGAGATAGAGAGATAGAGAGGGAGGGAGAGAGAGAAAGAGGGAGAGAGAGATAGAGAGAAAGATAGAGAGGGAGGGAGAGAGAGAAAGAGGGAGAGAGAGAAAGAGGGAGAGATAGAGGGAGAGAGAGAGGGAGAGAGAGGGAGAGAGAGAGATAGAGGGAGAGAAAAAGGAGGAGGAAGAGATGAAAATAAAGAGAGAGAGAGAGAGAGAGAGAGACACGCGGTGACCCACTCGAAATCACCATGGAGATAAACAACCCGCCCGTTATCATTTCGCTTATGCCAGGAATTTTCTTTGAATGATCGTCTTTTATTTCCTTCCATCCATCTCTACTTCTTCGTTTTTTTTCTTTCTCCTCCTCCTCCTCTGTAGTAGGACGAGCCTTTTTTTTTTTTTTTTGGAGGGCCAAGAATCTCAGGGAAAATGTCTCCCTCATGTCTCCCACTCCTCCAGACACTCTTCAGCTATGCTATCACCTTCCTTCCTTCTCTCTCTCTCTCTCTCTCTCCCTCTCTCTCTTCCTTCCTCTCGCTCCGTTTTCTCTTCCCCCAATCTCTTCGCTCCTTAATCTTTACCTTCCTTATTTACCATCTACCCCATCTTCTCTCCCTCTTTATCTTCTTCTTCCCTTCAAAACCTCCCTTAGGTATATAAATTATATCTTTTTATATCCCGTCCCGACCACCGCTAACCGATTCGTCTTGTCTCTCTCTCCCTCTCTTGGCTTTCTCGCACTCTTGCTTTTTTCATCACCGCTTTGTGCCTTTTCCTCGTATTTCTTCTCTCCTCCGACATTTTAGCATTCGTCACTTTTTCCAAATGCATTATCTCGCTATATTCTCGTTTTTCTTCCACCCCTCTCCGTCTCCAAGGATCGAGTAGATATTTTTTCTTCTTACGGGACATATTTCCCTATTTCTTGGATTTCTTATACGCTGTCAAGGTTATCACAGGACATGTTATTATCATAAATTTGCTATAAATTGTCCATGGGATGGGGTGTCAACAGTTTATAAAATATTTATGCTTACAACACAATATTTGCAACCTCGTCAATTCACTATTAGATCTAACGTTCTTATAACCACGCCTGGAGAAATCCGGCCCAAATCTAGGAATCGCTTCAAAAATCCAAAGACCAGGATACATTTAAATTTAGGATCAGGGTTTAAGTCTTCATATATTACCCGTGCGCCATACATACCATGTAAAAGGCACCCTACTCGGAAATTCAGCTAAATTGATAAAAATATAACACAGAACTGTAATCGCCATTATTCAATTTTTTATTTGCCGATGTCAAACGAGCCCCCGGATTTGTCCAACCTTTTTTTATACCGCTTTATTTCACACACAATATTTTTCGCCAAAAATTTATGTTCAAAGGTCGTCCGAAATAATGCGATGATAAATACTTCTTATGTATCTGTTTTCGCCCACCTTCAAGAGTAATTTCAAGCAATTTATTCATATTTTCCTAAACTTATTCTCTCCTGCTCCATTTCTAATCTCTCTCCTTATCGCCTATCATTCCCATTTGATCGTGTTTTTATCCTCGGGCGAGTTTTACCGTCGAACTATTAATTCCCTTCCCGCACGACATCCATTGCTTCTCTCTTGCTTGTTTCATCCTCTCATATGTTATTCATTTTGATAGATGATGTGGTGATTCGTGTTTCAGAGTAGTGGAAAAGCAGTTGTAAACACCCTTTTGAATGACGCTTCTTACATCTCAAGCACGGAATATTTCATGCCCACCGAAGGACGTACATGTCGTCATATTTTGTTAAGAAAAAGTCTCTTTGTGACAATGCTTTATTTAAAAAAATCTGATGTGGCCAACACGACTTTCTCCGTATTTGGGGTATAGATATTTAAATTATTATGAATAGCATTATGAGGCAAAATTATTATTTCGTATCGTAAAAGAATACAGTCGTCCTTATTGCCCTAAATTACGTATATTTTGAATATGTTTACAGAATTCACCGCTACATGGTGGTGGCACTGTATACTGGTATTAAGAAAAATCAAAATATCTCCGAAATGGATGGTTCTACGAAAATCTGTTTCAAACAAAACTTGGAAGAAATATTATTCTCTACAACATTGGTCCTCACGAAGATTACAAATAACGATGTTTTTAAGGAGATATTTGACGGAAACCGAAAAACCTGTTATGTAATATAATAAAAGCCGTCGTCCGTTTGGTTGGTTGGTTGGTTGGTCACGCTATGCAAACGCTAATAACTCGAGAAATAATAATGATAGAAACTCGAAATATGTTAGGGATGCTTGATTAACACTTATTCAGAGAATGACGAATTGAAATCGCGAAAATATTCCTTGGTTCGCCTCCAAGAGAGGCATTTCCATTTCCCATTACTTAACATGTAAAACGTGAATTTTCGACGTGCAGGCTTTTATTCATTTGGAAATTAAAATTAGAAGAAATTAACAGACGGCCTTCGGATTTGAATCATTTTGAAGAAAAATTTATAAAGTTTCTTATTCCGTTCGTCTTTTTTCGCCCACAGTTCGAAATATTCCACGTTTTCATATTTTGGGGAAATCTCACCATTTTAACGTGATGTTGCTATGTCGACCATTATCATTGTTACACCTCAAATTACTGTTATTGTATACATCCTTCCGAGAATTAGCGTGCCTTGAGTGCTTCAATAGGAGAGAGAGGAAGGAAGGGGAGAGATTGGCGTATTTTGTGGAAAATAAGTATATTAACGTAAATATAAAAAATTTTAAGTATCAACAGTGTCATTTTAGGGAAATTGGAAATAAAAAGCATTCTTAAATTAAATTCTTTGTAAACCATACGTGCTTACGAATTTATATTGTTATTCCTCGAATTAATTTCGTAACAATGGCCGAAGTTCGGAAACGAATATAAATTAAAATTCAATTAAAATTAAAAGGACATTTAAAACTGTTAACAGGCAATTTTCGAAGAAACAACAGTGGATCTTTTAATGAATTGATTTGTTTTTATAAAAGGAATTTTGGTGCTTATTTAATACAGAGTATGTTCTAAGGCTTATAATCCATTTAAATCTAATAACAGTGGCTATTGTATTTTAAAGAAAGAACTTTATTTATTCACCTTTCAGAATGAATTAATTTTAGGCTAGCATTGCCTATTATAAAAGGAGTTACTTTGGAATTTACAATATGTAAAGTGGAAGCTGTACTGAATTGACTCAAGTGTATTTCAAAGCAAAAATCAACTTAAAACTATTGTAACGGTTTCTACGATAAACAGTTAGTTTATTTTTTTGTTAATATGGATCTCCAATACAACAATCCATTCAATCGTCAAGGGAACAGTTTACAATTGTTGAAATAAATTGATTTGTTTTTGTTCAGATAGTATTCAAGGAAATTATTCCGTTGATTGATTAATTAGTTAGATTTTAATTTAAATATTTTAAAGAGTTTTATTTTAAATATGTAGTACATAACGACGGAGGACATTATTGTGGATTCGAGTAAGCTTTCTTTCTTCGTAAGTACAGAGTACAATTATAAAACAGTCATAATGTTAAGTGCACGAAATTTAATTATTTTCCCTACGTTATATATGTATACATATAATTATTTCCCGGTCTTTGCACACCGACATGTATATGCAGCATTGACAAGAACAAGGTGGGAGAAGAATAACAGAATTTTATAGCCGAAAATAAAAACCAAAGGCATTTACTAAACGACAACAGAATATTCACTAGAAATGTAATATATGACGAAATATTTCATATGTAAAAGTGTGTTATAATTATTTTAAATGCAAATGTTAATAATCAATCTATCTATAGTTCTTCCGTTGATATTTCAAGGGGCATTACACTAGTTTATAAATAATTCCTAAACAATAACTGCTATGGAAAATTGTTTCAAATGAAAGTTGTAGGAAATTACATTCTCTATAACCTTTGTATAGAATTATATATACAATAATGATGTCTTAAAGGAGAAATATCGCAAAAACCGAATCGGGTTTCGAATAAACCTCGACTTTGGATTAACCGTTATTGTCCAAAAACTAATCAGTTCTTTGTGCTCATGCTAAAGTGTTATATATGAAATTTGGTGTCAATATGACAAGTAGGGTGGGTGCACCTATGAGATAGTCCCTAATATGAGACACTTTAATATCTCGTCAAGTAGGTGCTGAACTATAGCGACAGCTAGTGGCACTAGTGTCGGGAAGCCAGAAGGCAGTCATATGTACTGCTGAGCGTAGTCCGATCAACACGCGGTGAGCCATCTCGATTTTTCTGAAATTGATTTTCGCGAAAATTGTGCATACGAAGAAATACATTAGTATCACTGAGTCATGGTAAGTCCAATAATGTTTTTATTGCATATGTTAGCTTCGTAAGCATGCTATTGTTGCTTTATGGTAATATTGGCATTCCCAGTCATGCTGCCGGCACAAAAAAAATGTTTTTGTAATGGCGTATTGGCACCTAATATGAGATATGTATCTTATATTGGGTGACTATCTCATATTAGGAACCGTATGGTCTCACATTTGAGACCTCGCTCTAGCGGGGACGACCAGGATGACAATGTGGATTGCCTATTCTGTGGGTGTTCCTCCAAAGAGGGTAATAATGGACAGAAATGGGTTCAGTGCACAGTGTGTCACCGCTGGGCACACGAAGATTGTGGTGCTCGTGACCCAGGTTTTATTTGCCCAACATGTCGACGGAGGAGAATGTCATAAAAATTAATCATATAATTAATTTTTTTTTATTTTTGACATAATGTAAAATTTACATATTTTTAATAAAATGTAACACTTTGGACCATATAAGTAAAGTTATTTTGGTTTCCGTAAGTTTATAAGGTATCTCATATTAGGTGCACTTTTTTTGGAATCGCGATTTTCACTTTTTTTACTTTTCGCATTATAATTCGTAATTTATTTAATTTTCTTTGCTTTAAGCTATGATACCTTATTTTTAAATGATTTTTTAATCATTCTAAGAGAAGAGAAAGTTAAAATTTGAATTCCTCTTTTTTTAATCTCAATTTTAATAAAGCTATCTCATATTCGGGCCACTTACCCTACTTTTTGAGTTAGAGTGCCCACAATCACATACATCCACAAAGACATCACTCCGAAAATAGTATAAACGTGTTCTGGAGACCTCAAAACGTGTATTCCCGTTGAAATCTCGAAGTCGATTTTTTTCATGAACACAATACTTTCCCATTACTACGTATGGAGAAAGTAAAAAAATCATACATCATTTTACAGTTAAATTATCTGTATTTTTATGCTATTTTCTTTTCTCACTTTTTTTATTTTGGCCCATAATCTTGCAGGAAAGTAGACTGTTTATTCTAAATGCATACATTGTAATTATATCTTCTGGTATTTTTGAAGTGCACCCTATCAAATCTGTGTTATCCAAAGCCTCAGGCCTTTCTCTTGAGGTTCTCGTTACCAATTCCTTCTTTTAATGTATCTAATCTTCTTACCTCTTTGCCTCTTTACTAACATTCTTCTTTCCATGACTTCTTTCAGTAACGTTTCCTTTCAAATTTTGTCCCACCTATTTCTTCTGTCTGTTCCTTATCAATCATATTCTCAATACCTCCTTTAAAATGTCCGCTAACTGCAAGTTGCTGTTTTTTTTAATTAATCGCTTTCCGTAACTATGGAGAAAATTCTATTTAATAGCCTTTATTTTCCTCTCCGGCGCCCTTTTCCTAATCACCGCTGACGTTATTCACATCTCTGGCCTGCAAGTATATCGATCCTATCCCCTTTCCGCGGATCCCTTTATCGACCATCACGTACTCCTCCTACGGGGAAAAAATCACTTCCAAGATTTCGCGAACAATTTATGGAACGCACGCACCACTCCTTTAGGACGAAATGGCACCCGAAATGAAGCAAGAAGAGCGTTTGATGGGAGGTCGAATGTGGCCTTTCGCCGGTTTAATGGAACCATTTCGTCAAAACTCCGCTCTCCCTAGTATCGAAATAACAATGACAATAAGGCGGCAGCTGAAAATGGCGATCGCTGGGGATTTTCTTTCAGGTCATTTTTTCTCTCTCGAAATATTTTTTTCTTTGTCGTGACCTCCGTCTCGTGAGTTTCGTTCACTTTTTTTTACACGTCTCCCCCCTTCTATTTCTCTCTCTCTCTTTTCCGTAGTTTCGCGAGTCGAGGGAGAGAGAGAGGAAGATGAGAGATAGGTCCGCCAGCCAGACTCTTTGCTTCAATTCCGTCCCATCGACCATCGCAGCGTTGCTTTTTTCCGCGCTTCCCTCCTTCACCACAAAGAGCCTTGCCCTTTTCTCTCCCACTTACACCTTCCCTCTTTACTCCAGTTTCTCTTCCCATCTTCCGAGAAATCTCCCTCCTAACCCCTCGCCCTATCTCATCTTCTTTCGAGCGTACCTTCTCGTGTTCTCCCTTCATCATCCTCATTTTTCCATTTTCCCGTCTCACTCTTTCCTATCTCCCATCGCCCCTTCCCTTTTTCACGGTTGCCAACCTCTTCTTCTCCTCTCAATCACTCTTACTTCTCTCTCATCCTCATTCTTTTCACATCTATTTTCCCTTAAATTCTACCTCTCCCTGATTCTCCTCTTCCTTCTCTCCTTTCCTTCTTCTTTCCTTTCTCTCTCTCTCTCCTTCTGCCTCTGTCTTACATCTCCATACCCCCACCTTACCCCTCCGCCTAATACCTACACCTCCCTTATACCTCCCACCCCTTCCCAGTCCTCCTCCTCCATCCCTCCGTCCTCCTTTTCCGTCCCTCTTCCTGCCTCCACCCTCTCCCTTTCCCACCTCACCTCTAACCTTCCATTTTCCCTCTCCCTCCTTCCTTTCTCTCTCTCCCTCCCTCCATCCTCTCTCTTTCCCACCTTACCCCTCTCCCTCCGTCCTTTCCCAAGCTTCCCTCTTATGCTCCATCCCTTCCCCTCTCACCACCCCTTTTCCTCAATCCTTTCTTTCCCTTAAACCCTACTTCTCTTCCCTCCCTTTTAAAGCCTCTCGATCTAAGCCCTTTTTTTTCGATTCTTCTCCCAAAAATCCTTCATATTCATCCGAACCGGGCGAGAAACTGTTTTTACCCCTCTCCCCTTCGCCTCTTCCTTTTTTTTTTACGAGCCGCCCTCGTCGTGTCGTTATTATTCGGTTGATATCTAGCGCGAACTTTAATATCGTCAAACTTTTCGGAGTTTATTCATTCCTTTCCTTATTCGTCCTCGCCATCTATATTTTGATACGAGGTTGAGAATTAAAATGATAGAAGGGAGAAAATTTCCGTTATTTTTTTCGATGGACTATAAGGTTATTCCTACCAGAATATCATTCAGTAATGATTTTTAAAATTTGTGTGTCAAATTTTGTTTTTTTGCGTTTTTGTAGTCGTCGGGAATACTTGATCATTTTGGTGGAAGATGCAAAGGAATCAAACCTTATCTAATGTAATATATAACTTTAACTAATTGAAAAACTTCGTTCGCTTCCTTTTTATTAGCTTTTGGCGTAAAACTGACAATCATACAAACAATAAAAAATAAATTTATGTACTACATATATATCTACATCATTATATTCTACAACTGTAGTTTCTTACGTGGATTATACCGTGAATGTTGTCCACACAAAATCGGCGACACGACATGCCCACGTATAGGAACTAAGCCTCAGTCATCTGGGAAAGCATTACAATAAATCTATATTTATTTATTTTCCGTTGGGTTTTAAACAACATTTCCTTTGTCTTACTGCACACAAACGAAGATGGCGGGTGGCCGTTCTTCTCTCTAGAACCCTCTCATCCTTCCGGAATCATCTGGCTGTCTTATGAGCGCAATACTAATCAAATCCCCTCGCGTTTTCCCGTCCTTCTTTTTTTTACGACACTTTTTTCCACCCCGCTGCCCTCTCTCGTTCTCTACTGCAACAATCCGTCGCCTTTTTTCGCCGCTCTTCGCGTCCATCCTCTTTAGTCAAATAGAAAGTGAGAAAAAGAGGACAGAAAGAAGAGGCTTCACATCTTTCCTTCTCTTATACTATCTTTTTCCGTCTAACCTAGTTGCGTCATCTTCCCTCGCCAACTACTCCTCTACTTTTCCTTTTCTTACTCTTGACTCATCCTTTACCAGTGTTCCTGATGAGAGTTTTCTTTCTTTCCTTCTCTCTCTCTCTCCCCTTTTCATTCTTTTCCTCCGCTTGTTGCTCTTCTCACAACCCTTTTCCATTTCGTTTCTCATCCGTTGCTCTCCTCCTCCTCCTACTTCCTCCGAGTTCTTACCGCCGAAAACCTCTCTTCGGAGGGAATTTTCCCGTTACCATTGCTTAAGCCGATCCAATCTCGTGTCGCATTTCGCCGCGATAAGCTGCGGTTCTTACGGTGAGGAGAGGGAGTGAGAGAAGGAGAGAGAGAGGGAGGGCAAAAAAAAGAGGGAAAAAATTAAACGAAAGGATTGTTCAACAAGATACGCGACGTTCTGTTACGTTTTTTTTTTTATATTTTAAAGGAATTGATTTCTTCCTCCGTCCTCGTACCTGCATCGGTTTGAGTTTCCGTAAATAAATGCAAAGTTCCGCTTTGCAACTGGGTTTGGAAAATGGAAGAAAAGTCATACCGTCTATCGGAGACAACGGAAGTATTTTTTTCCTGTATTTTTATATCGACTGTGATTCGAAATATCTACAAATCCTGGAAATCAGGGGGGGGGGGGGGGAATCCTGTCTTGAACAAGAATCGAACCCGGATTTATACCGATTGGGTGCTATTCCCGCCCAAGTTAGAATTTATCTCCGGTTTTCCAGAATTTCTTCTAGTTCAGCATGTGCCTGCCAGCATAAAATTTAGCATCAACACTTCCTTTGTGTTCAACTGTAATATCTTACTTTATGTTATTCAGGTAATATTAGTTCTTGCTGTAATAATATATTTTGATCCCATGTTATATCTTTAAAAAATGCATATCAACGATAAATTAGTCTGTCGGAAAGATTTGAGTAATTAATTCTCAGTGTCTCCTTAAAAGTAATTATTCTGGTACTCGAAAACTATGGCCTATATCTGAATAATTATTCCATTCATTGCATTGTTTATGGAAACGCCACGCCGGTATAATTTCCTTCAAATCAATATATATTCAGAAGAAACTAAAAAATTAACATTGTGCTGATGATATTTATCATGCAAATAAATGTGTGCTACGTCTTCACTGATTATGAACCCATATCCGTCTGTTGTGTTTTTATCATGAGTGATAATTGTCAAAAGAGGCGAAGCAAACCATTGCATAATGTAATTGCATTCTCTACAGGGCAGGCTTAAGGTTATAATGGGCTTGAGGCTAATAGCAGGGAAGGACCGAAAATATTATGTAAGCACATTAAATGTAAATGTGTTATGAAATTTAAGGCCGAAAATTTTTTCCGGGCCTAAGGCTATATAGCCTTTTTAGCCCATAGGTAGAACCGGGCAAGATTCTCTCCTCCTCTAGATTCGGCAAATCTTATTATTTGCATTTTAGGATGCTTAAAAATGGCTCACATCATCTGAAAATTGTTCTAAATACTTTCATCAATTTTTTAATTAAAAATCATTTATCGAGAAAAAATTAAAGCTCGAATAGGTGATGGCTCCTGCCCTTTACACACACACACACACACACACACACACACGATGATCGATGATAAGCCCATAAGAACATATACGTCACAACTGACAAGGGGTTCTGTTTCTTTTTCTATTTTTTTTTAAACTGCTAAAGTAATTACCCAGATCATCCATTTATGTAGAAGGATGGTCCACCAAAGTTTTTAAGTTCGTGACATCTATGCGTCCTGCGATAATGGATCCATTTGTATTTCCCCGAAAAGTAAACTCCGACCTGACAAAATGCAATCAATAACTGGGCCACTTTCTTCGACGCCGTTTGGACCAAAAAATAACTTCTTTCGACTCTTTTTATTCCTGCGTCACGCCACATTCTTCTTCCATTCTCGATGCGCTCGCAAAAGCTATCTCCCTCTTCTTCTCTCACCGAGCATCATTCCATATCTCTTCCCCTATCCGCACGCAACGTGCAACACCCCTCTCTCTCCCCCTCTCCCTCCCTCACTCTCCCCTCTCTCTCTTTCCCTCCCTCTCTCTCCCTCTCTCCCCCTCTCTCTCTCTCACCCCCTCTCCCCCCCCCTCTCTCCCCCTCTCTCTCCACCTCTCTCTCCCCCTCTCTCTCCCCCCCTCTCTCTTCTCCCCCCTCTCCCCCTATCTCTCTCCCCCTCTCTCTCCCCCTCTCCCCCCTCTCTCTCTCCCTCTCTCGCTTGCTGTTCCTCCAAACTATCTCCCCCGCATTCTCCCGGACCATCGCCCCAGTTTCTCCTCAAGGGTTGTCGAACTCTCTTATCTCCCCCTCCCCCCATCAATTCCATTCCCGCAAAAACCACGCCCCTTAACCAACGCGAGAGGAACCAATCCCAACCTCTTACCATCAACACAACATTCTCAACCTTCTTCCTCCCTCCTCCCCCCAAACATCTCCTTTTCTTACTCTCTCTCTCTCTGCCAATTTCGACGTGGACTTCAATCCCTTGGACCGTCGCATTCTACTCCCGTAATCCGTGCCCTCCTCATCTCTTCCCTCTCGCCCATCAGAACACATAGCCTCCCCCCATTCCACGCCTTTTCTCACCTACCACCCACATTCTCTTTGCATCCCTCCCGTTACAACCCATCTTAACACGTGCCTCGCCGCTTTCTTTGTAAGCTCTCTCCCAATACGCGCAATCCCTGGACTATGTTTTCCTGTCTCTCTCTCTCTCTCTCTCTTTGACTCCCTCTTGTAGTTCCACCTCTATTATCATTCTCTCCCTTTACTTCCGCATCTCTCTCTCTTTACTCCTCTCATATTTCTTCTCTCTCTCTCCATATTATTGTACTTCCCACAATCTCTTACCCTATGTCTCTCCTCGTCCATATTTCTCTCCCTTTTTATCTCTCTCTATATATATATATATATATTTATTTCTCTCGTCACCCATTCTCTTCCTCTTCTTCTTATTCTTCTCCTATTCCTTTCACCTTCTTCCTTTCTCTACATCTTTATCTCTGTCTATGCTTTATCTCCAGCCTTCTGTCTCCCACTTCTTTTCCCTCCATATTTATCTCTTCTTCTTTCTATGCACGTCTATTTCTCTCCAGTACTCTCTCTCTCTCTTTCGTCTTACATTCACTTCTCCCTCTTCCTTTCTCTACTCTCTTTAGGGTACTGGTCGGTTATACGCCCACACGCTATATCCATAGAAAAACAAAGGTAAAATAGAATAATGATGTTGCGTTTTTTTAAGTTTCACCGTTCTCCCACATTGAAAGGATATATTGACGAGCCTTCGGCTCGCTTTGTTGTGATGGGTAGTCGTCTCCGGGCGCTACCGCGCCCTTCGCCTCGCCCGGAACCAAAGAAACCCTCCACGTTGTCCGGAGATTGGGTTTGTAAATGTCGAGACCGACCAATCAGATAATTTTTTTTATGGGGACTCCCCCTCCCCCCCCCCAAACCCCCGAGCAACCCAACTACAGTAGTGCCGTTTCTTTTTTGTCATTTTGTTTACATTTTGTAGTAGGGGGGTACCCATATAAAGAAGTGCCCAAACATCTTCACGACATTCCTTTCATTAGAATTGGATTCAAAAGGTTAATCCTTTATTATTAGAAATGGTAACTATTAATAAAACTAATAAATAATTGAGTTCCGTTAGCAACTATAAATAAAATTGTAATTAATTGCGTGTGGGCGTATAACCGACCGGCACCCTCTTTCGATGCTTTATCTCAATCCTTCATTCTCCCACTTCTTCTCCCTCCATATTTATCCCTTCTTCTTTCTACCCATATATATATATATATTTATTTCTCTCCCTCATCTTCATCTTACATTCCCTTCTGCCTCTCTTCCTTTCTTTACATCCTTACCTCCTTTACGTGCTTCAACTCTAACCTTCTTTCTCCCACCTCCTATCTCTTTCCCTCTCTTCGTCCATGAAGTCTCCGGAAAATGTCTTTACACATCGATAGGTTAGGACGCAGTCTGCTTTTCCTTCCCTCTCCATCCTCCTCCTTTCTCTCGCCCTTTCCAGTGGAGAGGATTTTCCAACTCCCCCAGATCATGCTCTCTATCCCTCCCACTATCTCGCACGTTCCGGTCAACTTTCCTTGCGTGCGTGTGTGTGTGTGTTTGTGATACGGCTTTTTCCTGGCCTGCTCCTTGTCCCGCCAACTTTTTTGTGATGTTAGATAGAGAGTGGGGATGTAAGGGGGAGGCGTGGACCGTCGTCTTTCTCCTCGAGTTAAAAAAAACCTTTCACCATCCAATTCTCTGTCCAAGCAAAGCTCTTTCTCCCCCCCCCTCCCTCTTTCTCTCTCTCCGCCGCTTTCTCCCTCTAAACCTATCTCTCCCCTTTAAAAGTGACCCGGCCTTAAGCTACTCAGCGATTCCGCTCCGGTGACTTCGTAAGGGTTTCATTAATTCGGCAGACGTAAAATGATTTTCGATTTATTACACGGATTTGGTTTGCTCCGGAAGGTTTTCTTTTAATTCCATTTATTTAATCTATTTTCGAAGATTTTTTAAATTACTTGATTATCGAAAATTTCAAGGATGGTAACTACGCTCTATAATAACCGTCGAATGGAGTTTGTTTGTTATTCCATTATTTTTTCCACCAGGCAACGGTTTGCCAAAAGTAAACAGTCCATCATTAACTGTATTATCGTGAACGTGATACGATATATTTTTATAAAATCTTGAACTGCTTCATATTACGGTCGAAAATATTTCGCCCTCTTCCTCTCACACTGCGTTCCACAAAGATAGAAGTCATCAGCTTGTTAGCTATATATAGCTATATTCCGACAGAAGAAGTTCTATTTTACTTAGTTTCGTTAATTTTCAATGAAAATTGCGAGTAACTTATGAGGCATTTCGGACGTGGCCGGTAATCTCGGTCCCGGTAATTTCAGTACCGGTAATTTCAGTACGGTAATCTTGGTCCCAGTAATTTCATTTCCGCTCAATTTCACTCCCAGTAATTTCACTTCCACTGACTTCATTCTTTTTGTGAATATATAATGTCGACTGTGATTCCTTAGTTTTTCTTACGCCCCCCCTTTACCCTCCCCCTCCTTCTACCCCCTCCATTTTCATTCTTCTGCTACATATTTGTAATTGTTATAAAATTCTTAGTTGATCGATACCAATGTCGACTGTGGTTCCCTAGTTTCTCTTCCGCCACACCTTTTTCCTCCCCCTCCTTCTACCCTCTCATTTCATTTTTTGCTGCATATTTTGATTAATAGCCATTAACTTTTTGAGTTGTTGGGTGTTTTCAACATTATACTAAATTTTCATGCGAAAAATCGGGTTCTTAAAATTAAAAGCTTATGCAAAAACAATAATAATTTTGTACTAGTGTATTTATAATTCATTGATTGCAATATACTTAAAGAAAGGTATTTTTTGAGTTTTTATGTGTTTTCAACGTTCCACCAAATTTCTATGCAAAATATCGGGTTTTTAATGTTAAAAGGATCAATAATAACTGCTTTCAACAAATTCATATTAAAGGCGTTGATTAGTATTTACGCCTATGATAAACTATTTTAAAATAAATGTTACATTTACTGCTTATTTACAAAAAGAATGAAGTCAGTGGGAGTGAAATTACTGGAAGTGAAATTGAGCCGGAATAAAATTACTGGGACCGAGATTACCGTACTGAAATTACCGGGACCGAGATTACATAGAACCCATATGGAATGGACACGAGAAACTTTTCTCCCCATTATTTTTTCCTTCACACGACTAATTAAATAAGAGTTCTTTCTATAATGTGCCCACCATGATAAACATTTTGCAAAAATTAGGTGCGAGTGTTATCACCATTAAGAGAAATTTACCCGAATTTATTTAGAGTTTTGATGAGTTTTAAAAAATTGCAGTGTATTCACGTATTTTTAAAAAATACTTATTTCGTTATCAGCGTTAATGCTTTGTGAGACAAAATCATTTTTCAATTTTTACGGACATTATTAGGAGTTTTAGACGATATTTTATAAGGACACAGGAGCTTTTAATCTGTCTTTTTTCAAAATGCGCTTTTATTAGGAAAATATCGAATACTTGACTTAAGAATATAGTTTCCCTGCTTTTCTTTTTATTCCCACCTCTTCAGTCAAGTTTTCGAGCCACGACGGTAGTTAAAAAAACATCCTAGTCCAGTTTTTATTCCATCGCGATTGGTATACCTCTATCTACCCAGCATGTGCTGAAGAGATCTGAATAAATGATAACCAGATAGAATGTTAGATTAAACAAAGCTTACCATAACCGCGTCAGAAACTTCCCCTGCGTCATTATTTTTACACAGAATCGGTGCTATCATGCAGTAGCATTACGCCTTCACGATTCATCAGTGTAGACCGTTTTTTGTATTAAAGTTTAGCTTAAGCGATTAAACTGTTGATATAATCGTTCGATTGTGACAGCATAATTTGGATCCAACAGCTCAAAGCGAATTATTCTCTTCGCATGTAAAGTTTAACCTTCTGTGAGTGCAAGTTGCTTTTTCAGGTAGCTAATGAGGTTTGTTCGGGATCTAATCATTGCCTTTTGGGCCAAATTTTCAAACACAGCATCCACTTCTCGTCTCTCATCACATTTAGGTCTAGAAATGGTACAAAAGTCAGCGTTGCGTTCAGATAGGAGAAAATGGAGATTCTTTGCGTGTTGTTGTTGTTATCAATGAGCGCATATAGGACCCAAACACCAAGATATGATACTATTCGAAGCTTATTAAGGCGAGCACAAGCAGTGGTGTCTTGTTGAGTCTTTAGGCAATTTCTCTTGTTGTAATCCTGGGAACTGCTTCCAATAAAGCTCGCAGGTCTTCAATATTGATCTCAGTACGCCGACCAGAACGAGGAAAGATCAAAAGTTCCAATATCGGAACTTTAAAGACAAACGCTGACAATCCCGGGTGTTCAAGTCATCTTCTCCATGTGTATTGAATACATTAGTTCTCGCATCTCTTTTGAACTCATAGAGTATGCAATTACGCGTATGGATTTCAGCTATACTTATTATTTATTCTTGAAATTGGGAACAATTTTTCTACTATTCTACAACAAAAAAGTTTTAAATACTTATTTAAAATTAAAATAACCCTCGTCAGTTTCCGTTTTAATATGAATGAACACATTTGTTTAAGACTTAAACAAACAGCATTACATTATTTCTACTTATACATAGTGTTTGAGTTCAATATTCGGCAGAAAGTTTGTTACAAAATTAAATAACCCTGCAAGCCGTATGGCGTATAACCATGAATAACTAAACGCTCAAGTCAACAGTTAATGTACTATTCATGCTGCGACAAAATTTTTATTCGAACAGGTGATGAAATATAAGGTAAAAATCTAATAAACTGCCAATGACTGTGACCTCTGTCCATCCTTACCATCTGCTGCCGCAGCAGCCTAACAATGCCTCAGCTATCGATTCCATCACCTAAATGCTCAAGAGGTCTTTCGTCCCCTCTTCACACTTCCCCTTACCTCACCCTCTACCATCCCTCTTCTGTCTACCCTCTTAACCTTCACCTTATGCTCTTTCCAACCCCCTCTTCTCTCTCCATATTCGCCTCCTCCCTCTTACCACTTCCCGCTTTTTTTTCTGTCCGCGGAGAAACACAAGAGCCACTCCTTGCCGATATGTATTTTCAGAGAGAGAAAGAGAGAGAGAGAAGGGGCTCATCCCCGTGATGAAATGGCGTGGGGAGAGAAAGAGGAGACGATGGATGTAGGCGTCGGCAAGACTGGACAGAAACGAACGACCGACTAAGGAAGAGGTAAGAAGAGGGCGTATGTAAAGGAGGGGCGAAGGATGGTGATGTATTTTACAGGAATGAGAGGGATGGATAACGCTTGGAGATAAGGAAGGGGAGGGGGAGAGAGAAGGTGAAGATGAGAAGGGAGAGAAGAACGAGAGGTATAGGGCAGAGTGGAAATAAATTATAACAAATATAATTAAGGATGATTGACGGGAAGGAAAAATGAAGAAAGGGGCGCGCAACGGCGGAAGAGGAGGGAATTGTATGAAGGAATGAAAGGACGGGAGCGCGAAAATTAAGCAAGTATTTTTCTACAAAACATATTATTTCGCACGCGTAGATATTTAAGTTTCTTATGCGAGATTATATTATATAGAGTAGAGCCCGTGAAAGGCGGAACCTGTGTTTGGCGGAAACCTGACAAAGCCGGAAATCCAAAATAAAATCGTGCTAGTAGATACCGTTTTTCATCTGAATGTCTCTCTGTAAGGCGGAACCTGCGAGACGCGGACGGAAAGGATTTTTTCTTATAATTTCTGTTTTATTAAGTGCATTTTGAACCTGCGAAAGACGGAAAGAAAAAATCGGTCTCTTTACAATAATGCCTTAGATGCAATTACATTTCTCAGTCGTTCTTTAGTGTGTACGTGGAATTTTAAACGATTGACGATTAGTCTCATTTATCTCACCAAAAATGAATTTTTTCTACATAAATTCAGTATATAAGGCAAATCAAACTTGTTCTTTCATAATAAAAGTTCACTTCAACTGATACAAGAATATTTTAACATCAGAAAATTACTAAAATAGAGATTTTTTCTTGAATAAGGATGTTTGTTTTTGACGATTCGATTGCTTGTTATTTGAATGATAAGGAAATACTTATTAACATGCATTTTTCCACATCGAGCACGGCAGTGATATTGTTTTTATTATGAAACCGTTCCGAGATTGCAATATCTAATCTAGAGATTTTCGAAATGTCTGAGGCCAAGGATCTCTCGCGATAAAAATATTTTTAGTAACTTCAACCAAGTTAAGACGAAAACTTGTTTAGGTTCTCTAAGAGAACCTAAACAAGTTGTCGCGGTACCTTTATCTGATCATAAATTATGAAAAAATGCCCTCATATTGTTATTCTTTTCAGTTGAACGTTATAAGAATTTTTTTGACGCATAGTAAGTACCTTATAGCATTTTGCGTAAATCTTAAGCTTAAACTTTTTTTCGCGTCAAAGATGAAGGAGACAACTGTGACAAAATTGAGTGTACCTATATAAAGTCAGAATATTTGTGATTCTAACATGTTCGAAAATAACCATTCCGAAGACACTTTACACGTGGTAGCTCAATAAGGAGACCATTCTGTCATACTATCGAAGTAAGATTTCCATGTTTTTCAAGAAAGTGGATTTTTAATCCGTTCTACCAGGGAACAGGTGCGGAAAGATGCTTCCCATGACGCACGCGGTTTTTTATTGACGTTTCCGTAGGGCGCCACCGAATTCGGATTAAATTCCTCTCGTGGAAGATTTTCGAAAATATTTCGCCTCGGAAAACGCCGAACGTGACGTCAACGCCGTCCTAATTCTTGATTACGCTTTTTCTCTTACGTCAGTCCTTCAACGCGATAGTCTTCTCTCTATGCAGGAAGGTTTGGCTGTTGAAAATTTTAGGGGTGCGATTCGGCAAAATCGAACACGTGAAGACGTTCAAGTGACTGCTAGATTTCAACTGTGACGTTGTGCGGAGAACTAAAAATTCATGACTTCGACCCGTATTCCCGGGTGGCTGTGTGCCAACGTAAGGAATATATCAGCGTTTATCGACCTTTCTTTGCTCGAATTTTAACATTGTTTTAAAATTCGCGGCACATAAAAAGATTCGATGACATCGATCACCATCAAATACATCATTTTTCTATCTCAAGACATTGGGATTGCATTTCGTAATAATCATTCTAATGCACTATGGATGGATTAAAATCGATTCTCCACAAACCGAAAGTCTGATAAGCTGATTTAAGATTAACAGAAACGGAAATTTCACGGTTAGTACCACATTCCAAGGATTACTTCACAGTTTTTCTTCCAGTCATACATCGAATTTAGGTGCATACATGATCTTTAACGATGCGATTATTGATCACAACTTCGAAAAATCTCGATGTATCGTATATGATCTATAGCATGATTATATGTACTTATAAACTATCTGAAAATTTCCTACATGCAAACTTATGCTAAAATCAGATGTCCTGTGCTGTAATTGTCGTACTTAAGAAATTAAAAAATAGTAAATTATGCGATTCGAGGACTTTCTAGGCAATAAAACCAATGAATTGAATCCAATTAATGGGAACGTGTTAATATACATTTTTTAGCTAAGTTTTTTTCCGCTCAACTATTGTGTAATTCAATTTTTGAAATTTATGAAATCGTGGCATTTCCCTTATTATCAGACTTTGTTATTGTTACGATCACTCTTGTTGTCGACGTTAATGCTGTTGCGTTATGCGTTACAATGTAGTTTAGCTTTCATTCTGTGTTTTGGGATTATTAAATACATAAGAGGGAGAAAATGAGAAGTCCTTATATAAGCTGGTTTCGAATGTAAAAAAATTGCATATTTTAGGAATTGTCGTATCGGCTATTATTTAAAGCTCCTGAAATTATTTGTTTTAATTCCAGCCTACTTTAACTAGAGATTACTCCGAAAAGAATTTTAAATCGTGCAGTTGTCATGTCTGGGAAAGGAATTGTATTTTTTTTGCCCGAAGTTGTAGATGGTTCATATTTTATCTTAATTTCTGTCAACTCTAAAATGGCACTCATCAATATGTACTTTTCCTACAGTTTGTGCGAATGGATCAAATAGCCTGACCAGAGTTTCCTTACTGTTTTTACTGCAGTACGCCGATTCACGTTCTGTGATTTGTTCAAAATGTGCCTCGAATTTATCGTCTCCACGCCATGCTATATCGTTCGCTTTACGTCCGAATAATAAGAAAAACGTAACCCAATTAAGGCCATTTGCTTCTCTCGTCGTGGATAAGGGAAGTTACGAAAGAGCGTGAACGGAATGCGGAGGGAGTCGTTTCGAAGACAAAAGAAAGCGGCGCCGAAGCGGGTAGCGCTTTCCCGAACAATGTGCCAGAGTGTTCATTTGAAAGTTCCCCGTAGTTGATATCATTTTGGGATTCGGCCAAGCAAGCTAGCCAAAAGGGAACGCTGTCGTTAACCCACTTCCACTCGTTCGACCCTCAAAAAAAGTTAATACAAAGGCATAACGCTCGAAGAATTCATACACCTGTTTATCGTTACACTTTGAGTGCTTTTAAATCAAGATGATGTCTGAGAATCACCGAAATAATAACATACAGACTGCTTTTTTTTGTGACGGTACGCGCCGGTACTGCGTACCGGCACCTTTTTTCAGAGCGATGTTCGCCCACGTCTAATTTCGGTACATTTTCATTTTTTTAATTCTTTAAAACTTAAAGTAATAAACGGCTTCTATAAATGTTAAACATTTTGACTTTTATTAATAACTTTGTTATTAAAAGTTCATCACAAATTCAATAGAGAAGGGGGAGAGGGTGCAGGAAGAGGTGGAGGGGGGTGGGAATACCAGCACATATTTTTTTTTACAAAAAAAGCACTGCATACAGAGATTAGTAAATTCCATAATTTTATTAAAAGGTTGTATTGATTTCATTTGCAATTATTTTCCGGCATTACTTTTATTGGATTCGGTTCAAAGTACTTTCTACATTAGGCACAAAGTCAGTTAATCAAATGCTTATTAAATGTGTACTGCTTTAGTCGTTTTTACGTTTTAATCTTACGGTTTTATAAAAAAATCGATTTTATTGAAAGTTCAATAAACAAGTTAAAAAACTAACTATTGCTAACCATATACAATTCTCTCCATGCCCAAACCCTTGCCTTTACTATTACAAAATGGAAACACGGGAACACAAGAGAATTTTGTTCCCGTACCGAGAGCTATTTAACTTATGCTAAGAAAATTGTTTGAAAAATTCACCTAGTAACACAGCGAATGCCTTTATCGACCTTAGCCTTCAGAGAACAGAGGGGGAGAGGGGGAGAGGGAGGAGGGATTCTGTATCACATTGCGGACTCTGGACGCTCTTGCCATCGCCTATCCATAAAGGGAATTATAGCACAAACACAAGCACATTCGCCAATCAGGGTCACATACGGAAGGGAGTGTGAAGGAGGGGAGAAAGCCGCAGCCCGGAAATTAGTCCGCTCTTGCACGAAGAGGCCAACACGGCTTAAACGTCCCATAGGAAGGGACGGGGTGTTTAACACATTCGCGGGCAGCAAACAAATGCCAAACCGAAGCCGCCCTTTATAAGAGGTGCGAAACTTTGTTCTGATCGCCAATAGCCGGAAAATTGAACTCTTAAAAACTTTACGAAATGAAAGCATCGTGCGGAATTAAGTTCTTTCATTAATACGTTCACACTCGTAACAGCAAAGTTCTTCGAAACAAACGTTTTGTTTCGAGAATATCTTTGAGAAAGATGACTTTCAATAAGTTAAGCATATATCATAATATACGTATGAGTATGGAAATTAAATGCTTTGAGGTTATTAAAAGCTACGATAACGTATATAAAATAAATAAATTGCTTTATAGGCACATTTAGCCAAATCTCTTCATCCCTTCCTTATTTTAGTCTTTCGTCTACAAATGTTTCTAGTGGAGTTAAATTAAAATTTTTGTACAAATTTATATAACTTTGATACAGTATGGCAATACCATCTCTGTATAGAAGGAGTTGCTAGAGCCTTACACGCAGAGATCCCGGACTCAAATATTTCGTATGGTGCTCTTTGTAAGATTAGCCTAATGCTGGGACCGGGTTTCCCTCCTCCCTTCTTTGTGTCCGGTGTAGAAGGCAGTGGGAAATCACATTACCATATACCTAGTCAGCAAGAACAAACGAAAGATTGAGACTAATGAAGATGATTATGCCATGCGTTATAATTAGACACTTTGAAAATTATAAGAGGTACAAGTTTTTGTTCCTACTATGTCTTACTATGCGTTCAATGTGGCGTCCATTACTAATTAACATCTCTCTTATATAAATATGTGATGATGATGAAATTACTCCAGTTTAAATTGAATGAAACTTATTTATGCCAATTTCTGCACGAATTCTTAACCGATACCACGACGGAGATAGATAATATTGAGATTATTATGATCATTTGTGTTGATCTCGATTAATAAAGAATGCAGATTTGTAAAGTTAGCATAAATCAGTTTCATTCACTCCGATTTATGCTAACTTTACAAATCTGAACTTTTATACGAATTTTTAATCAAAGTCACATCGGAAATAGCTATTACTGAAATTATTACAATTTTTTTGACATCGATTCCGAGTTCATTCTAAAATTCAAATTTGCAAAGTTACATCCTCGGAACAAATGAAATTCCTCGATCTCGATACAACTCCGTATTTTTATGAAGCGTCCTTTTTTACTTTTTCATACACGAAGTTTTGAGAAAGTATTGTAATCGCGAAAAAAAAATCGATCTCAAGATTTTGATGGAAATATACGTTTTAGGTGTATCCGAGTCCGAAAAAGTGGTTTTCGCAATGCCGTCTGTCTGTGGGTCTGTCTAGAACCTAAATGGATGAGCGAAAATGAATGAAATCTCGTATTTAGGCATTTTATCACACAGAATAGAAGTTACGAAGAAATGGTTGACATTGTTTAATAATTAAGGGAATCTGATTTTCTCTAAAAGGACTGCAACGATTTTGATCAAATTTCGTACAGTTATATGAGTTTACGTCTTCAATAATACTACATTGTTCATACTTCTCAAAGAATGAATATCAAGCTAGTTTATTCTTGGACAGCTTTAATAATAATTGGATTTTTTTAAAAACGGCTAATACGATTTTCATAAAATTCTGAATAATTATTAAAGTTGACGTTTATAATGATTGCACATAGTTCACATTTTTCAAAAGATAACTAAACGACGCATTAGCACATGAGAAAGTTTGCACAATGTATATTGCACCGATTTTTTAAAATGAAAAAGCCATCATGACGGATTCACGAGTTTTGTCCAATAAAAAAGTCGTATGAATCACACGAGGAAAAAATTTGCGGTGGAAGGAGATGGGTCAAAATATAAGACCCTCCGAGAGGGGAAGAAAAGAAGGAGAGCAAATTATCCCAAAGTGTCCCTTCACCCACCTCCCTACTCCCATCCCACTCTGCGGAGAAGGTTGATGCGCCCGGTCATACTTTTCACAGGAGGATAAGGCGACCGGAAACCGAAAAAGTTATATAAAGAAAAATATCCGGAACAAAGCCCGTCATTTCCAACAGCGAGAGTAAAAATATACGAGCAGCATGTTGTTCATTGAAAGATGAAGTGAGAGAAAGGGAGAGAGAGGAAAGGACGAGGGAAACCAAAGGTATATATATATATATATATATATATATATATATATATATATATATATATATAAGGCATATAATAAACTTGGACGGCTACGGTGATTGTGCTTATAGGAGAATGGAGAGGGAGAATTAAACGCACTAAATATAGGAGGAAGCGTGAGAGAAAGTTCGAAAAATCGTCCGTATCTAGGTGAAAGAGAGAGAGAAAGAAAGACGAATAGGGCAGGAAAGGAAGGAGTGAGAGTTTCAGCGAGGTCGTAAGGTATAGGTGTGAGTGAGGGTCCGGAAGTTAAGGGGAGGCGGAACGGAAATTGAAAGTATGAGAAAATTATATTTGGTAAGAGAGGGAAGATGACTGGGAAGAAAAAAGAAACCTTGTAGGGGTTTATTTGGGAATATATATATATATATATATATATATCGCCTTCTTGTCTCTCTGTACCGTCACTGTCTTCTCCTCTTTTCCCAAATAAACCCAAATCCATATATACATATATATATATATGGATTTGGGTTATTTATATATATATATATATGTATGTATGTATGTATGTATGTTGTCACCTCTCCTCGCTGAATGCAGGTACAAAAAAAATAAATTTAAGGATTTTTAAGGTATCGAAAATGATTTACATTATATTGATTAATAAAAGTATTTATTTAGTTTTATACGATCATGTGTGTGTGCATACCGCGCGACAACCAATTGTGCCACTGCAGCTTTTTACAATACGATTAAAAAATCATTTAGGAATTAATCGTCGTATATAATTTTACGCATTATTCTATTGCATTATTTTCAGGAATTAACATTTATGTGAAAAAAACATCTGGTATTATAACTACATATTACTCCAGGCATAATTTTTCGAAAATACGGATGCGGCAATCGAATAAGTTTACGGTAGTCAACGCAGAAGTTGGTTTCTTGAAAAAGGACGCAAATTCTGGAGAAAAACTACATCCATCAATGTAGGCTAAAAGATTTCTCAATTCACATGCGTACAAAGCGTTGCGCCGCCGATATATAAAGGTGTATAATCGAATCAGCGATGAAGGAAGCAAGGGCTTACGATATTGAAAAGGTATACCTCTTTAGGTACACTTACCGCGGTAAAAATAAATTGGGAAAGACGGGGATGGGTTGATGGATAGAGAGAGGAAGGGAAGGTAAGGAAAAGACATAGGGAGGGAAGAGGGTGAAAGGTCGAAGGAAAAGGATAGGAATAAAAAAGAAAATGGATCCTGACGGGCGACCCCAAAATAAAATTAAAAAAGACAAAGCGGGAGAGACAGAGAAAGAGAGAGAGAATAAAAATTGAGTGGAGTGGTGAGCCAGATCGAGCTTCCCTTTATTTTCTGATAGGTGGGGAGAAAAGAGGCAGAGATGTAGCACAGAGGAAAAAGAAAATAGAGGTGAGAGGGAGGAAAGAAAGGAAATAAGAATAAAGGGGGAATCCTTTTTTTTAAAACTATCCTCATAAAAAGAGGAGAAGTATTTGTATCGAAGAAGAATGATTCCCTCATTTTTTCTCTTTTCTATCGGCTTTCATTTGAAGAGAGTGAGAGAGGAGAGAGAGAGAGAGATAAAGGGAAGACGACAAAGAGATAAAAGGGACAGCCGGAAAAGCGATCAGAAGAAAATTAGACAGAAAGGGGAGAGAAAGCGAGAGGAGAGAAAGATGGAGAGAAAGGAAGGGAAAGAGAGGAAGGGAGGGAGAGAGAGAGTAGAGAGAGGAAGTAATAGAGGAGAGAGAGAGAGGGAGGGAGTAAAGAGAGGGAAAGAGGAGAGGGAGAGAGGGGAAGGGATAGGAGAAAAAAGTGGGAAAAGATTGGGGAGAAGACGGGTAAAAGGGAGAGGGGGAGGGAAGGATGGAGGGAGAGAGGGAGAGAGGGAGGGAGGTGAGATAAAGAGGTTCTTTCAAGGCGATATAAAAATCCATTTGGACTCTTCCTCTCTTTACCTCATTGCCAATAGAGGCGTCTCCTGTTTCAGGACGTTAACCGCCTTAATTAAGTGGAGGGCGTTTTTGATAGAATTTCTTCCATAAAATTAAGCGCGGACGGAGAGTAACGGAGGGTGGTGGAGAGGGTCTTTTTTTTGTTTCTTGCTTTTCTTTTTTTTTCTTTGTCTTCCGAACTTCTCGACCTGGGCACTTAAATCTGCGGAACGGACTGATTTATGCGTGTGGGGTCCGTTGTACTATGTTGTTGCCTTTGAGGAAATAAATCTTTGCACCATATACCTATATTATATTAATTAATTAATTTGTGACGTCTTAAGGTAAACATTTTCATTATATTTCTTCTCCAATATTTTGGGAAGAGGTTTTATTTGCTGCGAAAACCAGTGTAGAATCTAAAATATGGTGGTGTTAAACATTGAACTAGCCAGCGAGTAAGGAAGCGATGGTGACGACAAGGATGAAGAATATATCATTGAATATATTCTATGCAATTTTTTTTTACTTTTACAGGAACACTTAAATCACCGTAATATTTCATCATTTGCCAAGTAAAAAACGGTGAAAGTAAGCTTAATTCAGTTCAAACGCGAATAATTGTGAAGTATGCTTACGCGAACTCAAATTCTTCTTACCGCTTTATCGGGCAGTGGTATTCAATATTTTTTAAGCAAATCGCACCACCTGATAAATTCTAAATCTTAAACGTAATCCGTTTTTGTTTCGGTAAACCTACAAATATATAATTACGCACGTTTTATGCGTAAGTAAAACTATAAAATTATACCTTGTCGTTATTTTATTATCATTCCTTTACTCGAATTATTTTATTATTAAAGATTAATGAAATTATAAATTTGTGAAACATTTTTTGGCAGATAAACGTTATTAAAATGAAAGTATTTCTTGTCTTTATATTCGGTTTTGCTACGTAAATGGTCTAGTTAAGAACGGCGAAAAAATAAAATCGATAATATTAACAATCAAATCAAAACAGTAAATGACCGATAAATATGTCATTAGTAAATCACATTCGAACACGCAGTTTAAGTCACGTGAAACAATAACCCTTTTGTTCGGCTCATTTTCATGTCGTTCCGTGTCAAACTGAGAGTCAGAGGGTATCGTCAATTAAAGGATAGATTACATAAATAGCCTATTTCGCAGGAAACCGACGGTTTACGGGATACCACCTAGAGGAGTGTTTTTGAGTTAGGAAGAGGGAGATCGATGACCTTGGCAAATATATCCGCAAGAAGTTGGTAAAATATAGCTTTGTATGGGGCAGAAACATGGACGCTACGGAAAAATAATATTAAATACTTGGAAATCTTCGAATTGTGGACATGGAGAAGAATGCTGAAGATAAAATGGACAAATAGGGTGAAAAACGAGGAAGTATTACGAGGAATAGGAGAGGAGCGAACGATTATACAGACTGTCAGAAAGAGGAAGGCGAACTGGATTGGACATTACCTGAGAATAGAGAGCATGATTAAAAAAGTGTTAGAAGGAAAACTGGATGGAAAAAGAGAAAGAGGTAGGAAAAGATTTCAGCTGGTAGACGACTTTAAAGGGAAAGAGAGCTATCAAGACATAAAGAAGGCTGCGGAAAATAGGAGTAGTATATGGAGAACCAGGTTTGACCATGAATAATCACGGACCTGTATACGGGAGAGAGAGAGGGAGAGAGAGAGGGGGAGAGAGGGAGAGAGAGAGCATGAAGATACTATTAAGGGAGCGAGGAAGAGATGCATCGACGAAGGATAGCGGTGGATTGAACCCAAATCTTTCCCTCGCCTTTCCTCCTCTCTCTCTCTCTCCTCTCCCTTGCTTCCCCGAGGCGATTTCATAAGATCTCCGATATCGAAATTCGAGGCGCCGCGGTGGAAGCAGTCACGATTTACCGCCGTCCTTGTGAGGCGTAGCTCACGCATCGGATGCTCTAGCAATATTGGATTTCTTCGCGCTGTTTACTATATAAATTACTGCCTTAGTTGATGGAGTTAAGTTGGTTCTGGTTGGCTTTTGCTGGTTAAGCCAGAAAATAAATATCTTGAGCGTCGTCCTTTGTTTGTTGCGGTATATGTTATTATTCTTGAAGTAATCAAGTGCCAATCTATAGATTTTTCGCTTTAGTTTTGAAGTTATTATGCGTTTATTGCAAAACATTCTAGAAATTATATTCTTGGTGAACGTATTGCTAGACGCGAAACTGCCTTCTTAGAGTTTTATCTACAGTAAAGCGCCTCTTTCAAATAGTAGTGACCAAATGATAAATTTAAATTTACGCAATGAATGGTTACTTATTGCAATTCAATGCAATTTAAAGTGTTGACGAAAAAGTTTCCATCTGAATTTTGATGTAAAATATATGAAATATGTGAGAAATTTCAGTAAATGTTAAGGCATCTTCAGTAAGTAATCTATACTATCTAAAAATGTGTTGAGATGTTGTTTTTTAATAACACATAATGGACATTTGTTTTATTCCGATTTAAAAAATCTAAAGTCATTCGTGTTTTATTTTGCAGGTGAGTACTCGTGCATCTGTATCTACGGCAACTGCGTTGTTGTATTGGCGGAGATCCCATTTTACACTAAGGAACAGATCTTCCTGGCGTAAGTTTTAGGATAAATTTGAAATTTTGGAGGTACTTTGTCTTTTACCTACATTTTAGTAAAACTTAGAAGATTTCTGCATTTAAAAGCTGTAATCTTAGGCTGGTTCAATTACTATTGATTTACACCTGGATTTGTACGTTTGTATTAAATGTAAACAAATTCCATCTCGGTATTTGCCAATTTATTTAAGCGTATGGTAAAACCGTGATGAAAATATTTCAATAATTATCTTAGGACGAAATATATTACGAAATACCCGATTTCTGTTTTTTAATGATCGGTTTATTTTAATCACATTTGTACTAATTACAAAGATAGATTCGAGCACTTTGACACGACTATCAGAATGTCACATTCATTAACTTTACACGTATTAATAGTTGTTAATATTATAAATATTTTCAAACTAATAAGAAAATATATGTATTCCTTGGGTTTAAAAATATCATAACATATTTTAAATTGTAATTATGGTATGCCCTCAAATACCTTTCGAATTGCACTATGCAAATGTTTTACCTAAATACTAAATAGCTTGCAAGAAAGGGTTTCAGAATTACGTAAATTTATTATTATCATTATCGAATATTTTGTCTGAAAAATTCGATCTGTTTTAGTAATTTTAACTTTCGAGCGGGTGGAAAACATGCAAATTTAAATCATACTAAGGAAGAACCGCGAAGAAAGGAACCCGATCTCAAAAGGAAGTGATTACTTCACTTCGAATCGAGTTAACTCCGCCCTCCAATTTGTTGCCGAACCGCTCTAGCAAGACAAGCAGGAAAAATACTGTTTATTCCACATAAGACCCATAAATATCATTCCCCACCGAAAAGAAAATCTATTCATCTCCGCGATCGCTACGAAGCGCGCTATAGCAACCCCTTACTTGACCTCGGAAAGAAAGAAAATTAATCACGGACCCCAACCATCTCTTCTTCCCCCTCCAGCCTAGGGAAAATACGAAGAGGAACACGGGTCAGGAAAAAAAAATTAATCCAACCGAAGATAGCAATCTAAAAGTTTGGCAGATTCGGAAAACGGAAACCTCCCATTCCTCCAATCAAATTTCAACGCATTCCAACAGTTAAAGGAGAAAAAAGAGGGAGGGAAGAGTGGGAGAAAGAGTTAGAGGATTCCCCCCCTTCCCCGTTACATTCTCCCGAGAGGTTATTTTTTCCACTCGGCAGAAGAAGCAAAAAATATATACGTATAAAGAGAACGCCACTTGAGTAGAGACTTTCTCTCTCTCTCTCTCCTCCACCCCAACAGTTTTTTTGCCCCGTTCGTCCTATTTTCCGTTTCCTCTCTTGCTCTCTGTTCCGTTCCATATCCTTCTTCCTTCTTTCTTTCACGTCCATTTTACTCCGTTCCTTTCCCGACTCCCAATGTTGCTCCATTCCGTGTCCTCTATTCTCCTCGGTAACTTTTCCTCCGTTATTTCTTCTACTGCCTTCTACATTCCCCTTCTTCTACATGCTACATTCCCTACCTCGTCTTCTCCGGTAGGCGGGTGGTTAGAGTATCTGCCGACTGATGCTATAGTCTGTTCACTTTCTTAAGTCTCTTGACCTTCATAGAGCAAGTAGCCAATCACGAACGTTTCCCCTTCCATCGCCACTCACAACTTTCGCGCGGGAGGACAGATACCGGTGCGCGTTGAGGATTTTCGCATTCAGTTGATATACTACACAATTTTTAAATAACATAACTTCCCTCCTGTTAGCCATTGCAGATCACGGACTCAGCAGGGTAACAAAAACAACAAAACTAATAACAAAAATAATAACAAAAAATAACAGTAACAATAACTTAGAACTTCACAGCAACAACAAGGAAACGGCGGTAGAAATGGCAACGCAGACCGATGTGAACGCTTCGAGAGCAATAGTAAGCCTCCTCCCCACTACCTTCCCAAACGAGCCGTCTCCTATTGGCTGCTGCTAAGTGGCGTACTCCCCGTATTCAAGTTCAAGAGACTTTAGATAGTGAACAGAGTATAGGATCGTGGGTTGGAATCCCGCCTATGGCATGGATTTATTAAGTAATTTGTCATGCAGGGATCAGAAAGGATTAAGTTGTCTAAATCTCACTCAGATAATAAAGTCGAATTGGAATTATTGTTAATATTGTTACCTCTACCCCTTGTTCCCTGCCATTCCATCCCCTATTCCCTCTCTCCCTCACCTATACCCTATCATAGTTCCTATCATAATCAATCTTATCTTTCACCCTACTCTATCCCCTATTCCTTCTCCAACTTAAGATGGTTAAACGAAATAAGATACTTGCTAGTCTCAATATCCCATGTCTATGGACTCCATTCTCTATTCTCTCCTCTCTTCCTTTTCTTATTCTCTCACCTAGTTAGATGGTTAGACGGCAGAATAGACCTATTCGTCTCAATCTCGCCATAATAAAGACGCACTCTACTTCCTCCACTGCCCTCTCCCCGCTAGTAAATCACCTATCTCCTCAACCAACTCTTTAAGCTACTCTCTATTCCAGAGGTTCTCAACCGGCGTGTCGCGAGGAAGCCCTTGGTGTGCAGTAAATTTCGAGGGTTTGTAATTTTCGCTAAAGCGTGTCCAAACAAGTAAAGTTCACTTAAATTTTATTTCGCCAATCATGTTGATAGTGTAATTACCATTAGAAAGACGTGCACAGTGAAAGCAGTTATACACGAATATATTATATCGTATTCGCCGATAATCTCTACACTCTTGGTTTTTCTTATCAGAAAGCTGATACCTTCCCTTTTCTTAGGAAGTATTATTTTATCACGTTGCGCCGGGTACGTTTTTCATTACAGGTTGACAAATCTACAGATAATATTGGTCATGCGCAACTTATTGCCATTGCGCGCTTTTCCGATGGGGATTATATAAAAGATCACTTTTTGTTTTGCAAAACATTTCCTCACCGAACAACAGGTGATGAAATATTCTGTATCACTTGTGAGTACATGAGTAGCAACAGCATACAGTGGCAAAAATGCGTGTCTGTACCGATGGTGCTACAGGAAATGTCAAAGGATTCGTAACGAAATTAAAAATGCAGAGCCCGAATGTGCAAATCATTTATTGGTTTCCGCATCGCGAGGCCCTTATGGCAAATAATTTTCCGGATGATCTGAAGTCAGTTTTAGATAATGCGGTAAAAATAGCTAATTTTATTAAATCGGGACCACTCGAGTTACGTCCTTTTTCCATTCTTTGCAATGAGATGGTAGCAGATCACCATTCCTTGCTTCTTCATACAGAAATCAGGTGGCTTTCTCGAGGTAAAGTATTAGCAAGAGTTTTCGAACTAAAGGATGAGATGAAACAGTTCTTGTCAACATAAAATGAGATTTATCTTGCCGATTTCATTCTATATGAAAACTGATTAGCGAAGTTGGCGTACATGGTCGACATCTTCGAACATCTTAATGAGTTGAACATGAAATTGCAAGGACGTAACCAAAACAAATTAACTTGTATGGACGAAATAAGGTGATTTACAAATAACCTTCAGCTATGAAGTGATGAAGTCGGAAGTGGATCATTGAAAATATTCGAACGAATAAATGAGATGCAGTTTGACAAGAATTTCTTAAGTGTAGTATTTCAACATCTTATGTATTCTTTACGAAAAACTCAATCAGTATTTCACGTTTAGAAGTATAGGGCAATTTGACTGGATTCGAGATCCTTTATTTCATTAGAAGAATCGTCCAAGGAACTTACTCTGAAATTACTAGAGGAATTAATAGAACACAGAAGCGATGACATATTTGAACTTAAATTTAGTGTGATATCTTTGGATGGATTTTGGCTTAAAGCTAGGGGTGAATATCCTTCAATAGCTGAATTTGCGATCGATGTGCTGCTTCAGTTTCCAACTACATCTTTATAAGAACTAAGCTTTTTAACAATGGCAATTATTAAGAATAATAGAAGGACATGTTTGAAGAACTTAGATGAAGAACTTCGTGTACCTCTTTCTACTATTGAGCCAAACATAAAGCGTATTTGTTCCGAAAGGCAAGCCCAAGTTTCCCATTAAAGAGTGAAAATGTTTATGTTGTTGCATTATGTACGTACCTACTTCATTTCCAATGAATGTATTTAATATATTAAATCTTATTTTAGCAGTACTGACAATACGAAACATATTTATTCTACTTTTAGTTGTTTTCTTCTTTAAAAATATGTATTAATGCAGTGAAATTAATTAGAATAAAGTTTGGTGTGCCGCGAGACTTTAGCAAGTACGTAAGTGTGCCGTGGAGCAAAGAAGGTTGAGAAGCACTGCTTTATTCCATTCCCTATTCTCCCCCTACCACCTTCTCCCCTACTTCCTCCTCTACTCCATATCCTACTCAATCCCTCACCTACCTTCCGTCCTATTTCAACCAGAGTCACGCCTATTCTCCCTTTCACTCAATCTCCTACTCTTTTCCCTATCCTCTACCCCAAGCATGTCAAACTTGCGGATCGCGGTTTTAACTGTGCCCAACTGTGGCCCGAATGCTAATTTTATCTCATCTAAATATTTGAAAATTTTATATAAATTCATTTTGAAAATTAGGCAAGGTTTTTTTATTTGTTATTGAGGTTCAATGGAACACTGTTTTTAAATTATGGTTTTTAGTGGCTAAAAAGACACAATATACCAGATAAAGTCTATTTCTCCTATTCTGGCTCTCAACAAACAGCCTTAAAAGTAATGCCAGCTCTATACTCCATTCTTTATCCTTTTCCCTAACTACTGCGTCCAGTACCGCAAAAATTGGCAAAATCTAGGGTCAACTTTTCTATCCCACTTACTATTTCCCTTTCTGGAAGAACTGAAAATGAGCCAAAGGGGCGGGAGAGGGAGAGAGAGAGATTGAGAGAGACAGAGAGAGGGAGGGGAGAGTGAGGAACCCGAATGAAAAGGGTGAATGACGGCGAGGCCATTTTCGACGACAGAAAGCGGCGGTATAAAAAAAAAGGGATGTGGTGTAAGAGGTTACGCTTTGGTGGGAGGAAATTGAGCTGATCCTAAGGCGCCAGTGCGAGAGAGAGAGAGAGAGAGAGGATGTGCGAAGAGAAGGTGGTGAGGTATAAAAGGATTTGGAAGAGAGAGGAATCGGGAGAGGACGGAAGGTTCGAAAGCTAAGGATTGGACGGGATTGGAAGCGGAATTCTTTTTAGAGGTCGGCAGGCAATTGGTCGAATGTGATAGGAAAAGGCGGAAAAGGGGGCGAGAAGGTGCGTATATTTCTCACCAGCCGTGCGGGAGTAAATAAGAACAGAACCGGTGCTCTTTTCTTTGAATAAAATCGATTTAAATGTGCCTGTCGGGATTAAATTAAAGACACGAAACTGCATTGCTGATATTTAATATCTGTAAACTTAAGGCTTGAGCTTATGTAGGGAAAGGAGGGAAGCGTCGTTGTGCGACGTTTGTATTTTCAACTCTGGAGAGAAAAATTGGAAAAAGTGGAAAAAGCGAACCGCGTTGTGCGCATCCTTATTACAGCTTAGGGTAGAGAGTTGCTGGAAATTGCTAATAACATGACTCATTCGTACCAGTTTCAGTTTCGATTCTTCCGGATGGTACTGGAAGTCGATAGTGTCCCTCTACACATTCAATTTTTCTTTCAAAACATTAAGATACCTAAAAAATTTAGAGTAAAAATAAACGATTGTAGCACGTAAGCTATTGTTGATATCATCTAAACAAAGTTAATTTTCGCCTAAGCGTAATACTCAAGTAGTTTCGCTCATGGAGGCTTAAATGATAAGAAGACGAGAAGCGTGGAGCAGATCTCGCAAAAGTACATGAACGGAAATTACGCCTTTATGACACCTTTAAACAAACTAGAGATTTTTCAGCAGAAAGGATAATGGTTACCGATACAATGAATTAATGGTCGCGAAGAGAAAAGAAAAGAAGATTTCAGAAAGGTTTTAAAAAGGAATTACATGTAAATATATACAAATATTTTTACTGGTATCACGAAGTCTGCATATACACTGATCAAATCTTCCTCTTTTAAAGCATAAAATATGTGCCTATATATTATTTTTTAAATGAAGCAGATATAACCCGTTGATGAAAATGATCACACGCACAAAAAGAAACAAATATTCACTATTAAAGAAAATCAAAACAATTTTTCGAAGGAATGAGCGTCGTTTAAAAGGATCAAGATAACATGGATAGCCGCACGTGCTTTTCAAACATCAGTTTTTATGGGAAACATTTTTAATTTTGCACTTGAACGAGTTTCTTTGAGGCCAAGGTCGCGTGCTTTTGTCGTAATGGTCGTTTTTAATCATCCCAAAGAGTACTAAGCGTATGTACGCCCTCTTCAAATAAAGCCATGACGTCTCCATATATGAAGTACTGTGTTTGCTCAAAGCACACTGACGAATCGCGCCTTTACACTTCGCACATGATATATATCTTTCATATTCCTCCAATGAAAAGTTTGCAGCCTCTTCAAGATAAAAATTTCTATATCCTTAAATACAAACCGCACGCAAGACCCTCGTCGATATCCTTAAATACAAACCGCACGCAAGACACCTCGTCGATGATAGTCTACATTCTAGGCGGCATGTGCATAAGGATTGCATAGCTTCACGCACAAAATGGAGGACCAGAAAATCTACGGCAAGACATGCAAGCTGTCAAAATTATTGATTAATTAATAATCATATGACTGATCTGAATAATAATTCATAGACTGTAAAGCATAACCACAATTTCCAAATGGCGATTATTAGCTACGATTTCACTAAGTCATACTGGTGATTTTTGTACTCATTCACAGTTATTCTGCATTTCGGTAGTTTTTTTGCTGAATAATTTTCATTAAAATTCCAAAGTAAATATAAAACAAATTAACGATAAATATTCAGAATGTTGTAGTCCGCTTAACCCTCTATATGCCATGACAAATTCAAGGTAACATTCAAGGTATCAGCATTTTTGCTTTTTATTCCAATGATTAAAATTTGATTACTGCTACAATTTTTGTAAAAGCGTCACTGCAATCAAGCATAATTTGAATTTTACCATTATATATATTTTTAAAATTTAAGAGCAGCAGTTATTTATCCTCAGAAAACACCATTTTCGTCGTAAATAGCCCTCCATCTATTTGCTAACGATCGATTATCCTCTCAGGACTGAACAACACTTCGTTCAGAAGTAATAAGACCAAAGAGTTAATAAAATAAGCTTTAACTGCGGACGCATTTGAAGAGAAATCTCTCGAAACGGAAAAAAATCCCATTTTCTACTGAGCTAAGAATTTCATCAATTTAAGAATCTCCCACTCTCGAATCGAGATGTTTCGACACGAAAAAAAACTACAGGATTATTCACATCTTCAGTTCCAGATGATAAATCAATCGCGCTCAGTAAAGTGAGCGAGAGAAAATTTCTCGCGTAATATTTCATCTGCATCTTCAACCCCTTCCCCCCCCCCCTCGAGAGGGGGGAGGGATTGAAGCTAAACCCCATGATACTTTTTTTTAGTGATTCGCGAGCGTGAAGGAAATTTTTGAATCGATTAACTTTTATTAAGGAGCCTAGAAGTCGAATTTCACGAATCTCTATTGCTGGAATGGCGTAGTGGTAGACGGACTCGAAGAAGATAACAGGCTACATCGCATAACTGAGACGGACGGAGGAGACGAATAAAGTGGATAAAGTGAAAGATAAGTATATATATAATATATTGAGATAGGATCCGGAGAAGAAGAGGAAGAAACCTCAAAGGGAACTCGGGAAAAGTTTCTGCGCGACGTTGGCGTATTGCTGATTAATTGTTTCGCATTAAGCCGCACCATTAGCTGAGATATCCCCCTGTTAATTCTTTCTTTTTTTGCCCTAACGGATTCCTAGCGTTCTTTTTAATCCCTTTCTTTGCCCGTAAAATCGTGTAGGGGAACGTGAATAATGTTCCAAACATTGAGATGCTTTCGACGAAAAAGAAAAAGTTTGAGTAAATAAGAGGTTTATTTTTTAGGGGGAAATGATGGTGAATTTAAAAATCAGAAGGGATTTAACGAGTATATAAAGATTAATATGGATTTTTAATGCAATTGGTATTAATGATTCCTAAAATAAAAACTAAGCAGATTGAAATGCAAAGTGTTCACGTGTAATTTTTTTCAACCAGCTGAAAGAATAAATGGAAGGTCTACTGTTGAGCTTGGAAATATGGAGTGGCTTTCGAATTTATAAAAAATTGTATGGCGATTTAATGCTTCTTAATAGGACTTTTTTATTTTAAAATTTTATCAGTAATTAAATTACTGAAAATATTCACGTGATACAAATCTTATAGTACGTACGAATGATAAAAGGTTCGTTCGAGAAAATGGGAAAAAGACAGTGAGATCATTGAAACGGAATACTGAACATAGACGCATACAGGAATTAAAATTTTACTGTTGAACTTCAGCGATGACAGTGCAAGAGAAATCTTTTTCAAACGAGCTGCATGTCCTGAACCGATTGCAGGGAAAAAGACCTATTTATGCAAGAATTTATTCTGATCTTTTTCATCTCTCTCTCTCGCAAGACACGCAAGGACTAAAGAAAATGGCTGTCTCTCTTGAGATGTTCATCAAATGTTATTTCGTCAATGCACGTAAACTTCTCGACACAAGGCGAGTTAATAAGACTTATCCGTCTACTTCCGTCTTGAAGGGCAGAGGATACGTATGTACTAGTTCCACAAAAAAAACTTTAAAACGTATCCCATAAAATGACAACAGAAGTTACATAAGGCGTCCGAGTATGGAGCAGCGCTAAAAGACAATAAAATTCGTAATGAAATAGACTAACAATAAGTACTTTTCCACAAGATATGATTCGGCATCATCTGGCATCACGGTGAAAGTAAAAATCATATCTAGTGGAAAAGTACTGTGTATTTCATTATGAATAACATTTAAATTTTCAGGCCTTAGACAATTAATTATATATTAAAAGACAATTCATAGTGATTTATTGTACTTAAAATAATGAGTTTCTTATATTTTTTTTAGAAACCGGCACTTTCTACGGGACTAATTATGTGTACATCCAAGCGCAGTTACACGCACGCGGATATTTTTAAAAAATCTTCCGTTCCTTACTTCAGATTTAGCGATTTCATGTGTCAATTATTGATCCGACAGAATTAAAGTCGCGCTTCCTTTCCTATAAATGTCGGGATCGTGATAATCTCCACTCAAGTCGAACGTGACAGAAGGCGCTGAGTAATCTTAAGGCGAAAGAATCCTTTGTCTTTTAAGAAAAAAGAATTTTTTTAAAATGTCATCGACGAAACAAAAGTAATGATTTCATACGTCTAATACGGAAATAACCCTTTTCGGAAAGATCGAGAAAAGACGGATAGTCCCGAAAAGAAAATGGAAATTCGAGAGCATTCAAAGTTTTTCGGAGCGGGAAAAAAGATAACTACTTGGCCGCCGAAAAATAAAAAAGTAAATCGAGAAAACATCCGAATCACTCGCCAGGAAAAAAGTACGAGGACGTGACTCTCTTTGAGCGACGAGGAAGGAACTCGGTCTCTTTCGAGAAAAAATTCCTGTCCTACTTTTTTTATTATTTCAACTCGACGTGAGAGCGACGGGAATGAAGTCTCTCTCGAAAAGTAAAAGGAAGCAAAAAAATGAACGTCGGAACCTATTTCTCTCTCCCTTCCTTTCTTAAGGAAATTCCCTTCCGAATATAATTAATGGAAAACATCCGTTGAATCTACGAGCATTATCGTCGTTTTAAGTTTCGACCGACGCCACTCTACTTATGCCCTAATGGAGCAGTGCGAAAAATTCTTCGCGCCGACTATTTAGGTTGCCACGAGAAATTATTTTTTATTCCCACTTACGATTGATTTTCATCTTCGAACGAGCTGAATTTAGAAAAGAAAAGAAACTATTTTATCGCGAGTGTATTTTTAATAAAGTTTTACGTTTAAATTCTATCGATGTTACGAAGTTAATAATAAAATAATGATGGCATAATGAGGTTTCTCGTCTTCTAAATGAAAGGATGCAGTAAAAAGTATTTAATCGTTAATACCGAAATACAAAAATATTTTTAACACTTTAAAATCGACCGCTGTGTTATGATTACTCGTGTAGCAGCATTACAGCATTGATGTGTTGACGTATAACTTTAAAGCTAAAGAAGTTAAAGCCGAGGACAACTGACGTGATTCTGCACAGTATTACAGTTGAGTTTAATGACCTTGTTTGATTCGTGTCCAGTTTACGGTAATTTGGATAATTATCTAGTCGTGTCTATATTTTTTTACTCTTTTGAATTGAAACACCAAAAAATTCACGGTTACGCTAAACTGCCTATTTTATTATTATCACAAGAACGTAAAATCCTGTCTATATGCTCTTCTTTTGGGCATCTATAAATCACGTAAGGCAGTTCGCGACTCCCTCTTATGGCAACCGATCTTATCGCAACCACTCTTACGGCAGCTGACCTTATGGCGACCCCTCTTATGGGAGATGACCTTATCGCGATCCTCTTAACCAATCCAACTACTAATAAACATAAAATACGAATGGAATGTTTAGATAAAATCGGGATGTTTCTAATGTTGATGATTAAATAAAATTATGCACTCAAATTATAATTAAAAAAATAAAGCATCGCTACTATTAAAAATGGGTTGCCCTATCTTTGGAGCCCACTGAAAACTTTTCACGATCCCAGTGGTAGATATTGTGACATCACGATTGGGAACCCCTGACATAGAGAATCCCTACTTACAAGGTGTCTAATGGTTTCCAGAAATCTGAGAGCACCCTTGAGTTCAGCGATCTTGAGCCTTTTTTGTGGCACTGATTTAATGGCGAGAAACTGATTGCTTTGTGATAGATTTATGGCTCGAAAATTATCGTGTATGCCATTCGATACTATAAAAAGTAACGCGTGCTGAATATCTAGATGATTTTATTTATATTTTTTAAAAGGAACAAAAATATTCTGTATTACAGCAGTAGTCAAGATGTATCTAAGTATCTATAAATTTGAAAATAAACTTGTACTTATAATAAATAAATTTAACTAAATAATTTCGTTATTGCATTACTAAATTCAAGAATATTTTCGGTTTCGTTTTAATAATTTTATCACTATTTTGGACTACTGTAATTCCATTTTTGTCTCTTTACCGCCTTCCTATTCGATATAAACAATAAAATTATTAGAAGCTAAAAAATTATTTCCTTCATATATAAGGCTTTATCTATAAAATTTTGCTTCAAAATAATTCCAACAGTTCAATATTCCTTTTACAACCTGCGATTTTTTTTCATATAATACGGAAGTATTACATTTTCCTACGCTACTGATAAAATTATAAATGCCTCCGAAATGACAGTATGATGTCACAGCGAAAATTCCTATTACAAGAGAAGAAATTTTGCTTATATATGTTTCAAAAACTATAGGTAGGTGCAAACTAGGTTATATGACATAAGTTACAACGCAATAGAAATAAAGTAAGGAAATTCAAAAAAAAAAAAAGGAATTGGAATTATAATACGTCGCGTCGATAAAATAATGTCGAATATTTCCTTCATGCACCATGATAAAAAATTTGTAACACCACTTTTTATCTTGAAGCATGGAGGTTAAAATTAGTACAATTTTTAAGCCGTTTTTAAAAATAAGAATGTCAATCACTTAACCCGTCGGCGCTTCGTCACTATCGATACAGTTTACTCAATTTCATGTTTAAACGCTCAATTTGTATTATACGCCTGAGTTGTATACGTAAGGTTGCATTATTAATTACAACAAAATATTATACAAGTGTCTGAGCAGGAAATGTAGATTTACCCTTAAATTAAAAGATTTGAAAACGCGGAAGGAATAAATATACGTGGTCGTTAAAGTTTTGGGAGCGATAGATAGATGTCTTTATTATCAGGGCGAAATTGAGACCGTAAGGTCTCCTCTTCCATTTAACCCTAAAGGGAAAATAATTTGAATCGGATCGTAATACTTTTCTCGATCGGATATGAAGCTAGAGCAAAGGCCAACGTGAAAAACGAATTTCCGAATTTGAGACTGTGTGGGAGGAAAGAGAGAGGTGGTCCAAGTGCCGAATATAAGGTCAGACACCTTTAAAGTGTCGACGAAACTCCGAGACCGGCGAATGTCGTGCAATCACGTACACAGGGGCGTCGTCCTCAAGACTTGTGCAAAACTTTTGACCCCTTCAACCGTCGGGGTCAGCTGGATCGGATTGAATCCGACTAGATTGGATCTGTTGATTATCATTCCATTGGTGCCTCTCTGATCCTTGGGGATTTCTGTCCCCCCTTTATCCCTTCATCCCTGCAAATCCAACTCCTCGAATATAAACGTAACTTTTTCTGGAGGAAAATGAAAAAAAAAATGAAAAGTGTTCGTGACTCGAAGCGACTCTAACATTCCAAGGATCCAGATTGTAAAATTATGAATGTGTTTTTTTTCAACAAATACTTTTTTGTATCGAATCCGATAATCCTTACGAAGAAATAAATGCCGAGAAAAAACCCCCAAACATCTGAAACTGCCTCTTTACTTTTAGCTCGTGCGTGCAAAAATATTTACAGCAACGGCGAAAGTATCACTTGGTGATTTTTCTCACGGGAGAAAAAACAGTAACACGACCGTAAAAAAACACTTCCCTTTCTCTACCTTCCCAGTATGACCATCCTCTCGAAAGACTCTTACCGTTCCCTCATCAGCTCCCATTCACGCGAGGGAAAAACTTCAACGACCTTTCTGACCCTATCACACTTTCCTTTCTCATACCTCAGATGGAGATACTTCTTTCCCAAGGCATCCACCATCTTTTTTCATCTTCGTATCGCTCTTTTTCTCGCCTAACCACTTCTCCCTATCCTATCAAAAAAAAAAAAAGAATACGGTCCTCTTTATGTACAACTGTCCCACCTACCCATCCTACCTATTTCTTTCTTCTTATCATTTTGCTCGTTTCATAAGCGCCTCCTTTCTCGGTACGTGTATTTTTTTCCTTTGTCCGAAAGATTTTCCTTTGCCCACAAAGATGTCACATAAAGTCCACACTTCGACTATGCTGACTGGATCAGTCTCTCCCTCTCTCTTTCGCCTTAATACCGAATCCTATCCTCATGCGAGAAATCTTGCCCGTGACCCCGAATAGAGAGATCTTCCGGGAACGCCCCTCGAGTGACCTTGACTCCCCTCTCCCCCTCTCTCTCTATGTCTCTCTCATCCCCTTACGCTTATGACGGAGCGCAAAAAGAGATGAAAGCCCATTTGGCGCAGACACCGGAGCGGAAAAAAAGTGACGCAGAAGGAAGGTCCGATTCAGCCCTTTTTTTTCCTACAAGGTGTCGAAAGCTCTTCGGGATCGATAAAGTTCGGAAGAGAAGAGGGTGAGGGAGGAAATCGGTGATATTTTACACGTGTTCCCAAAGAAAATGGCGAAAAAACGATTGATGGCAGATGCTATTCAAGAATATCGGGTTCGCTCTGAAAATTATCCATTAAGGGCGCGTCAAAATTTACATTACATGAAAGTAATGTGTTATATGATATTATTAAGGCAATCGTGCGACAATTTGCATAACTGGGGAGGTTATTTCTAAAGCGGTGACGCTGCTGAGTAAATCGTCCGTGAATTTCAAACACCAAGCGAATCTCCGCAGTGGTCAGCCTACTTTGTATTTGACATTCGTGAATTTTTTGCCCAACCATTTCGTGGTTATAGAGGTTTGCCCATGTTATTGATTTAATAAATTCTGTAACCTTCTTCTACTTTGAAAAACCATTAAACTTTTACAAAAATTTTTAATCGAGTCTAGCAAATTAAAATGTATTTTTTTACTTTTCAAATTAAGTTTATTGAATCAATTTGAAAAATAAATATGCATGCTTTTGTGAGAGAATATTTAGAAATAAAACTAATAGACTTTTCCATTCGGCATTAATTAATAACACGTCACAAATTTCGAATCATTTTTATTTAGATGAGTTGATTGGCTGAATAATGGAAAAACGTCTCGCTAAATCCGTATTGATGATTGACTGCATAATTGTACCCAGTGTCCATACAATCGATTTAACTTTGTAAGTGCCATTCCAGAAATTGTACAAATCAACGTATGCGAGAATCAAGTTTATATGCGTATAGCCCAAATAACTTCGAAATTTAAGGAAAGGGTCTGAATAAAGAATTTTCACGTCGTTTTAATGTGCGGTCGCCTCAATCTCTGTTAAACTAACCGTTCCTCACCATGGAATTTATCAAAATATTAATGATACTAAACTCAAAAGCATCAGAAAAATTTTAACCCTCAGTCAATCACTCAAAATTTTTAGACGTTCGCCATCAATTTGGTTGGTGTTCTCGCTCTCCTTTGTTTTATACAATCGTAACATTTTTTATAAACCTTTAAAGGATAAAGCGAGTGCGGGAGAGGGAGGAGGGGAGCGAAGAACGTCAGGAATGGGTAGGGAATGACGTCACAGCTCCGCCTAGAGCCCCTAAATATAGGAGCCTTAGCTCCGCCTATCCATATACGCCCCAGCCATTAGCTCTTATGTTTTTGCGCTTCGTTTTTTTGCGACCTCTCCGGGAAGCGAGTTCCGCTCATTCCTGGGACCGCTCTTTCGGTGTCTGCTATGTCTGCGACTGCGAGCGTTTGGTTTCATCTCTCAATACGAAAGTTGTCTTTTCGGAAAAGAATTCATCCGTCATTTCCTATCAAGCTCCGTAGCTCCACAAACATTACTTGCTGGTTTTTTTGCTATTTGAGGACAGGATTTCATTAATTTAGGAAGATACGAGCGGCAAAAATGTTTATTCGGGTGCCATCCCAAATTTTTTTGTCTGAACAATTTCTCAAATGCTACGTTTACGTGTCGCGGTTCTTGCCGATACCATTAGCAAGCTATATTATGATCAAAGGTTGCTAAATGATATAATGTTCGCTGTATTAGAGTAAATTTCATTTTTATTTGGAAGGTTCATTACGAAAATGTTAATATTTGTCTTCGTTCGTGAAATACGATCATTAAAATAAAACTATAAGAAATGCAGTGACGTACGCAGAATTTAACTACCGGGTGGAGAGGGGAATTCACGGTCGGTATTAAGGTAAAAGGAGTATGAGATGAAACCTTAATTTCAACATAAAATTATTGTTTAACACCGTGTCTACAGTTCATTTAATATATGACTAGATGTGCAGCTTTCTGCGGAATCTGAGCCATGTCTAGCAGAAAACAACTTTCCTCTTCAAGTATTAAACGAACGCTTCATAGGGACTTCTAACCTCCATAACCCCTTCCATAAGCCGTTGGAAAAAATGAAAGTTAAATGGTTGAAAACCTACAGCACCCACATAGATCAATTAAGTAAACTGTATGTAAGTACGCATCAGCCATGCAAATTCCCAGGCAACCGGTCGCCCGCGGCGACAAGATTGGTTTGCTGGCGACAAAAACTTTTCAGCATTTTTATTAAATATTAATGAAGGTAAGAAAAGTGGGCCAGGAGATATTCATGCAGGCCATTAATATTTACATCCTTATTTGCATGGCTAGCACACATACATACATAAAAGCTATTCATACCTGACTGATTTATTGATCGTTAAAGGATTGAAATGTTTTGAAACTACGAATAACCCTACCGATTAGATTTGATTAGCTGATGTGAAGACCAATTAAATTGCACCAAAAATATTAGGTAATTATGAGTGGAAATAATCTTGAAGAGTATGTCTTTCGGGTGGGCCCGCGTCTTATGTACAGCTGGCGCCTCAATTTCAGGAATCTTCAACTATATCAATCATGAAGTAATAATCTCGAAAAGTGCAGAAAAAATGTAATGTTACAGCATGATATTTTACGTAAAGTTTTTTTACACTTTAGCAGAATTCGTCCACTGCAAAATGTTCGCGTCGAGAAATAAGCAAATCTTGATGTAAAAACAATCGCAAAATACGAGCATCTTGTAAATAAGAAAGAAAAGAGCAAACAAAAACGGAAGAGCAAGAAAGGATAATAAACTCGAAAGTAAACATGAATCACTCTTGGCCACTTATCGCGAATTAATAAACTCTCGAACAAAAAATGATCGTAATTTACGAACAATCCGTAAAGTCGAAGGAAAGGGCGGGCAAAAAACGTTCGCGCGAAAACGATTCTTAAAAAAAAACGGAAATGAAAATGAAAATGAATTAAGCTTCGTCATGCGGCCTTGCGAATGAATCTTATAAACTTCAGGAAAATGTAACTAAATGGCGAGATTCATTTCATTCTGAAAGTCGCATTGCATTTTTTTTAGGAGTCGTTCCCGTTGAAATTCTATCGCCGACCGCTTTCAATTGGAACACCGAACGGATAGATAGAACGAAAAATGTATCGTTTACGTTCCCATCGCAAAATTAATCCACCGCGACGAATTGATATTGCACATCCACTTCGCAAAGCAGTCCTATTTAAGCGACGAAGGGAAGACGTTAGACCCAGGAGACAGAAACGTACGTGGAAGGGTAAATCAACCGTAAAGGAGAACGTTTAGAAGCGGCTTTTTCGGAAGGCATTGTATCCAAGGAGACGAGTAATTTAAGGAGGATAGTGGGAAGAGAGAGAGAGAGAGTGAAGATTTTATTAAGGGCGTGGAGTGAGAGAGTGAGAGAGAGAGGGAGTGAGAGAGTTTGATGGAGAAGGATAGCTAAGATCGAGTAAGGGAAGAGGAGAAAGTGAGGGAGATTGCTTGAAAGATTCCGGTTTAGGGTATGCGAGAAGAGAGTGGGATAGAAGGAAATCTCTCTCCCACTCTCTCTCTAGAGATTTAGCGAATGAGGAGAACGAAAAAATAAAGAGAAAGAAAAGAGAAAGCGAGGTAGCCAAGAAAAGGCAAGTAAGAGGGTTGAAATGTTCTCATTAAAAAAAAAAACTTTTTTCCAAGCCATTCGGTAAGCGGTCGGTGACCGTATTTCTTCTCGGTAGCCCGAACTTTCGTCGATGTTTTTTTGTAAGAGAGAGAGAGAGAGAGATCGCGAGGGGTGATTAACCTGTAATTGGTTTTGAAAAAAAAGCTGTCCCTTAGATTTTTTTAGGGAGAGACCGATAATTAAGGTGAAAAATATTAGAATAAACGAAGAAGAAATTCGTCAGTGGAGACATTTACCGCGAATATCATCCGCGTTAATGATTATAAAAGACGCTGGTATTTTCTTTTCCATATTCACGCTGTTTTTATTACAATCTATGATTTGGATGTGTATCGCACCGACCCATATTATTCTAACGATATAAATTTATTTTTCAAAATTTGAACACATCCTAATAATTATTTAATTTTTATTTATCGTATCATTAGAATTAGAATTTATATCTCATTCAAAAAATCGTGGTGTGCTTCAATTCTTATTACATTACAACAATTTAAGCATAAACGCTTTCGGACGCTGTTTACGAGCCGTCTATGATTGGGGTGGTAAGCTACGGCCTTCATTCTGCGGAACGTAGTACGTAAATCATGCAAACCTAATAGTACCATTTAGACACACGGCGTTAAAATATGAGTATTCTGAGCGGAATTTGAATATTCTGAAATAATCAGAAAAATGGTCCACACTGTCCCCTTGGCATACCTTAGGTCCGCTAATTATTTCGCCTTGATCCCATCCAATATTCGGGGGAAGGAATTGAGAAAACCCTCCTTTGGACGAGAAACGACGCTTTTCAGTTATACGCTTCAACGGCCTTCATTCTGCGGAACGTAGTACGTAAATCATGCAAACCTAATAGTACCATTTAGACACACGGCGTTAAAATATGAGTATTCTGAGCGGAATTTGAATATTCTGAAATAATCAGAAAAATGGTCCACACTGTCCCCTTGGCATACCTTAGGTCCGCTAATTATTTCGCCTTGATCCCATCCAATATTCGGGGGAAGGAATTGAGAAAACCCTCCTTTGGACGAGAAACGACGCTTTTCAGTTATACGCTTCAACGGCCTTCATTCTGCGGAACGTAGTACGTAAATCATGCAAACCTAATAGTACCATTTAGACACACGGCGTTAAAATATGAGTATTCTGAGCGGAATTTGAATATTCTGAAATAATCAGAAAAATGGTCCACACTGTCCCCTTGGCATACCTTAGGTCCGCTAATTATTTCGCCTTGATCCCATCCAATATTCGGGGGAAGGAATTGAGAAAACCCTCCTTTGGACGAGAAACGACGCTTTTCAGTTATACGCTTCAACGGCCTTCATTCTGCGGAACGTAGTACGTAAATCATGCAAACCTAATAGTACCATTTAGACACACGGCGTTAAAATATGAGTATTCTGAGCGGAATTTGAATATTCTGAAATAATCAGAAAAATGGTCCACACTGTCCCCTTGGCATACCTTAGGTCCGCTAATTATTTCGCCTTGATCCCATCCAATATTCGGGGGAAGGAATTGAGAAAACCCTCCTTTGGACGAGAAACGACGCTTTTCAGTTATACGCTTCAACGGCCTTCATTCTGCGGAACGTAGTACGTAAATCATGCAAACCTAATAGTACCATTTAGACACACGGCGTTAAAATATGAGTATTCTGAGCGGAATTTGAATATTCTGAAATAATCAGAAAAATGGTCCACACTGTCCCCTTGGCATACCTTAGGTCCGCTAATTATTTCGCCTTGATCCCATCCAATATTCGGGGGAAGGAATTGAGAAAACTCTCCTTTGGACGAGAAACGACGCTTTTCAGTTATACGCTTCAACGAAATGATTTGCACTAGCGGCAGCAAATCAGGGTTGGGAAAAAATATCATATATTTTTACATGTTTTCAGTTGATCAGTCGAGGAGAGATCCAGAACGAAAGTCGTCGGCTCATGGGTTTCTCTCGCCTCTTTTCCTTTTCCTCCCTTCGTCTCCTTCCGTCTCTCCGTTTTCTTCTCCTATCCTACATCATTCCTTGCGAGAACCGCCGCTAATCCCATTGGGTTTTTATTAATCTCCCCCATCTCTCACACTGTCTATGTAATCATTTGGCTAATTTCCCTAATTATTTTCTTCTTTGCAGATTACATCCAAACTCTCATTCTCTCTCTCTCCCTCTTGCTCTGCTTTCTTTGTTTCCCTTCCTATTTTAACCCTTAATTCCCTTCTCTTTCTCTATATCCTCTCTCGTTTTCCGCTCTTTCTCTTTTCTCTCTCACCAAATACACCAATTTTATTTGCTGCAAGGACCACATGAGGTTTTATCGGTCCACATACTAACTCTCAAATGGCTCATCGGTTCATGCGCAAATTTCAATTTTAGATTTTATGTCGCACAATGTGCCATGCGCCTATAATTAATATGTATGCTGAATCCGCTTAATCGAAAAACATTGTTTAATAATTCATTAATAATATCTATTGAAACCTCCTGCTGGCTGGTATACGAATAGTATGCGTGTCTTAAAGAAATTTATGAAGTAACGATATCACTGCATGGGATGTAGCCCGTGAGCTGTAGTTTGAAAACTCCTGATAAAAGAAAGACATTGAGTAATTAAATTTTTACGCCGTCATATTCTCTCATCATATTTTCTACAGTGCCAAATTCCTTCTTTTTTTCATCTTCACGATTAATAATAGCTGGTATGTGATTGTGTGTTATCCATTCAGATGGTATAGAGTAGGATAAATAATTATTTCTCTCTCTCTCTCTCTTTTCTTGAGATAATCCTAAATCTCTGACCAAAATGTACAGGCTCAATTCCTTATAAATACAATTTTAAATTTTCATTTTATTTGCAACCAAATTATGGTGACATATATACTATTAAGATACTAATATTTAATTCTCTCCTTTCTCTGCTCCCATACACTCTCTATAAACCCTCTTTCTCTCTCTCACTTTTCCTCTTTATTCTTCTCTCATCATGCTCTTTCTCTTCCTTCCTCTCTCTTTTTACTCTCTGATCCTTTGCTTACCTTTTCTCTTTCTCTATATCTCCTTTCTCTCTTTTCCTCCACTATTGTCCATCTTCTTCTCCATTCATTTCTCCCTCTATCTCTTCCTTCTTCTCCCTCATCTCTCTCTCACTTTCTCTCTCTCTCTCTCTACACTTCATATATATCTCTCTCTCTCTCAAACTCTCCACCTTTCCTCATCTCTCTCATCTCTTTCCCAAGTCTTCTCCTTCCGCTTTATTCTCTCCCAAATCTTTATTCCCATTCTACTCTCGCGCCATCTTCTCAGTGCTCCATTCTCTCGCACTTTGCTTAAGCATCGAAGTGAGGGAGAGAGACAGAAGAGAAAGGGGGAAATGACGGGGTGAGTAGTCCGAAAATTACTCGAAAATCACATTATTTCGCCTCATTACGTAACCATCCTCCCTTAAACGAGTATTTTACTTCATCCTCCCCCCTCCCCTCCCCTTCCACTTCGGCGACTCTTTAGGTAAAAGTGTACATGAACTGCCGCCAACTTCCTCTAACCGAAAGCAGAAGGTTCCCTCTCTCTCTATCGCCATCTCTCTTTGCATGTGTTTGTGTGTCCCTCTCTCTCTCTCTCTCTCTCTCTCTGTCTCTCTCTCTTTCTCACTCTCTATTTTCGGCACCGCTCGTCCCCGCCGCATACCTAATCTCCTCTGCCTTATTGCCTTCCCTAGGTTACAAACTGCTCGTTCTCGAAATGGAGTGAATTGGAGAAGAGGAACATGAGGGATTTCGAAAATTACAGTAGAGCGATTTAGCGCTTTCTCCCTATCTCTCTCATTCCCTATTTATCTAATTTATATTCTCTCTCTCTCTCCCCCCTCTTTCTCCTCCCTCTCTCTCCCCCCTCTCTCTCCCCCTCTCTCTTCCCCTTCTCTCCCCCTCTCTCTCCCCCCTCTCTCTCCCTCTCTCTCCCTCCCTCTCTCTCCCCCCTCTCCCCCCCTCTCTCTATTCCTCGTCATCAGGAGGAAATTATAAGGGAGGGGCACATAATGCGGAAATGAAGTCGGTTATTCCCCATTAGTCAGGGTGACCGTTAAGTACGGAGGAGGAAAAATAAAAGGTTTTATTTTTTCTTGGGGGATTCAAAGGGAGGATTTAAGGTTGTCGCCCACTACACCGTTCCGTTCCGTCACGTCGCGACGCGCCAAATGACGGACCGGATTAAACACATGGAAGTAAATGGAGCGGAGCCCACTACTCCGTTCCGAGACGTCACGTTGCGAGCCGTCGCTGACAGGATTCTCCACCGACGTTCCGACACGTCGAAAAACGTGACGGCTGTGACGTCACGGCCTAGTTAGTGAGCCTCTTTGCAGGTGCGCCTGCGCGTTTTCATCCTGCCTTGGAGTGCAAGTAGCAAAGGTTGCCTAGATGTCAAGCTATGCCCCACTACAGCTGACTACAGCATTCCACACAAAGCAACTCCCGTATACACCGAGACGCAGGGTCGGGGAAAAACAAATGGTGAAATTCTCCATATTTTTGCCTTTTTCTATTAATAGGGTGAATCCACACTTTTTTCTTTCTTCTGTTTTCTTCTTGTTCTAATAACGCTGCCACTACAAATACCTCTTCTTCGGAGCTGTCCTCCATCTTACTTGTTGAGCTGCACTTCACACTGAGCAGCAACTCCCGTATACACAGAGACGGAGCCTGCCCTTGATCGTGAGTTGTGTGGCTACCGTAGTGGAAATACGACTGGTCGTGGCGGCACGAAACGGACAAGTGGGCGACAAGCCTACCGTCGCCGTTCGTCGGCGCGTCGCGACGTGACGGAACGGAACGGTGTAGTGGGCGACAACCTTAAAGGTGATTACGGATGAAGAATTGAAGTTTTATCCGGACAATGTTCGTACCAAGTTGAGGGCGAATGAGAATTATTTTCAAAGAGAAGAGTCATTTCAAAGTTATAGTTTTTTTTTGCTTCCGTACGCGAACGCCTTCTCCATGCAGCGGTTTTTCAACTCCGGGTTCACAAAAATTTTCCCCGTGCTACATAAAGTTCATTTATGTTTTACAATGGAATTCTACTAGTTTAAATGAATTAAAAATAATTCTGTCCTTAGATTCGGTGACTGAAACTTATAAAAGCGGGAAGCTTTACGTTTATCTTAAACTTTCTTCGAATAGGTTTTTAAAAATTAGCTTGAAAAAGAAGTTATTTGCAGAGTTAGGCATTAAGAATATAATAAACTTTTGGGCGCTAATGGTTGCAAAATCTCTCCATCCCGTAATAATTAATTTTTAAAATGAAACAAATCGAATAATATCTTTAAAGATTTGTAAAATAAATTGGGGTTGATATATATATATATATATATAACTACCAAGTTTTACCCTTACATCTTCGAATATATTGCGGTTTAATTGCATGGTTAAACTATATAAAAGACTTCCTTAAATATGAAGTTTGATCTCTTACTTGATAATCCTTAATTCTATTAATCATTTTGAATAAGAAAGAACTGGAAGCACAAAAGTTGTTAAGCCTGTCGCCATTTGTTATCTTCCTAGGGTTGTGTTAAAGATAATGCCCACAACACAAAAAAACCATTGATAAATTGAAAAATAATAACTCGTAGCTCATTGACATGCATCAAAAATGCTGACTTCTTTTGTAATAAATAAAACGAAATTTTTCGTAATGATTCGTTAAAAATTAACAGTAGATTTTTTTTCTGACTTAAGGCGGTCGCCCATCAGCGATTTTCCTTATTCTCAAAGCTTACCGTTGGAAAATTGTATAGAATTTACTATGCTGAATTGACGTCAATCGTTGGTTACATAACCTCGTTGACCGCGAAATGAAGCGCGCGTCCATTTAATCGACTATTAAATCTTAAGCCATTTCCTCCCTAACTTTTCCCCTTTCCGTTCCCGCGGCTTATTTAACATTCAAGCGGCGCCCATTTTTCGAAAAAAAAAAGAACGAAAGAATCGCGCGGTTTTCCGTTTTACGTCAGTGGCTCGGCAGTCTCTTTCCGCGCATAATAACTATTCGGAGGCTCTCGTACGGTTTGGGCGATCGCGGTTTTCGAGGACGGCAGAGGCCTTTTATCTGGGCCAACTCATCGGCCAATGATGTGTTCCAGTTCGGTGACATCTCCCCAAGTGGAGAAAGAGGAAGCGGGAAACTCATTTAGGTCAACCCCGACGTCGTTTTCCGCACATCTGGGCGACATGGTAATGAGCGCGGAGTACGTTATATTTTCGTAAACGTATTTCGAATATGTCGAAAGAAAATTGTATCGGATTTGTAGTAAGAGTGACCTATGCATTTAAGGGAAATACATTCTTCATTATCAAATAACTACTGAGAGAGGTCGCTGCTTATTCTTATAGGATCGCTTCCGTTTATAATGGTTAGATAGGATCCAAACCAACGACACTAATATTTTATCTAACAATCTCCATCAAGGTTATCGTAAATTTAATTTATAATTACATTTTATGCGGAAATTTAGGGCGTTTAAACATATGGAAACAACGAAAACTTATAATAAAGTCGAATGGTTCATAAAGCATCTGCGCAAACGGTTTTGTTTTATTTCTTTTTTTTTAACTTCCTAAGATAGCACTTTTTCTGTCTTCTATGAAACTGTGAATTTTTCCACGAGCAAAGAAATGGTGTATTATCAAAAGTGTTACAAAATAAATCTTGGTGTCTTGGTCAAGCAACAACATTATTAATATTTCTAAGCTTAAATCAGTCATTTATTTTGATAGAAAAAGGCATACTCTATTTTTTTCGTTGAGTTCATAACGTAAAAATGCTTAAAACTGCAGACGAAATGTATCGAGGGAGCTGTGATTTGTATTTTCGTGAAACTTTAACGCACAGTTTAAGTTCCACGTCGTTACGGTGCGTCTCATGGATTAATGATAAATATTATAAAGAATGAGCGAATCAAAAATCTAGTGTATTATAACTCCTGTAAAGTGTATAAGAAAAAACGATTGTTCCTAAATAATTACATTACTTTAGGTAATTTTATTTAATCGGTTAATTACTTTTACTCAGTCGAGTATGTATTTAGCTGAAGTCGCTCATTGAAGGAAAATATTTGATACTGGTCGGTTATCCCCCCGCAAATTAATGGTCGGTTATCCCCCCGCAAATTACATTCCATAATAAAGACACTAAAATACATGATAACTTAAATGTTTTATATTTCGAAATTTTTAGACAACATTAACAGAAACTGATTGGCCGGTCTCGACATTTACAAAACCAACCACCGGAAAACGGGGAGGGATAGTTTGGTTCCAGCCGAGGCGAAGAGCGCGGTAGCGTCCGGATACGACTACCCATTAAAACAAAGCGAGCCGAAGGCTCGTCAATATATCCTTTCAATGTTATATCCTCTTGACTATTGCGAAGGCTCGTCAATATATCCTTTCAATGTTATATCCCCTTGACTGTTGCAAATGGAACCAACGTAATTTGCGGGGGGATAACCGACCAGTACCAAATATTCATATACAATGAATAAGTAAAGCCGAAAATCAACCAACTTCCAGAAGAAGTTACAATCGTTATTTCGTGCGATATCGAACGACTCTCAATAATTAAGCGTATACCCATACTATATGAAACGTTACTCGGGCTGCTGCTTTATTTAGGAATTTTAAAATTCAACAATTTTCGTAAGTACGCAAGTAATAAATCATGTACAATTCCAAAAGTGCAAACTGACGCGAGTCCTTTCCGCGAATATTTCATTTAACAAACGCTTTGAGCGAGAATTTTTAATAACCAAACTCTTCATTAATCTCGCGGTCAAACGGAGCTTACCGCGAAAAGAAGTAAAAAAACGAAATAAACGAAATCAGCGATACGAGCGAACACGAAAGTAGAAAACTTATATGCACATTTCCGCGCCCTCTGAAATTATAAAACAAAGCGCAGTTTGGTGAGGGAGGGGGGAGGGGGGGCAAAGCGCAGTAAAATTTAACGTCCGCTGCACGGAACCTAATTCAAAGGATTTAACGACTTTACCATAGAGATTCGTGCTCCGTACAAACCGCTTTATAGCTTAAAAGTTTTATATATTCCCGATAACCGCCAGACTTGGTTATTGCCACTTCCTGTGTACGTTTCGAGCTATGAATCGATAAATTTATCCGTGACAATGGCTCCGAATATCTCCGCTCTCCTTTGCATCTCTTTTCTCTCAAATTACATTCTCTTACTCAACTGCTTCTTAATTCTCCCGCACATTTTTTTCTTTTCTCGGTGGTTCCCTATCTCTAACCCTATCCAGCTCTCTAGCACTCCAATCTTTATAATCTCCACCCTCTTCCTCTCTCTTTCTGAGTTTCTATCCTTCCCGGATTTACGTTTAAGAAGGGTCTTTCAAACCTCAACTCATTCCAAAATAAAGGTTCCAATTAATCAGTTAATCAGTCGCTCCCTTCTCTCTCTCTCCCTCTCTCTCTACATTTACCGCCTTATATCCGTCCCTTTAACCCTTTTTTCCCTTGCATAATAATTCCCTTTTTCCTGATTCTACCTCTCCCCTTCTTTCTTCCTCCGCTCTCATCCGTCCTATAAAACACTCATTATTTCTTACCATTTAACTCGTCCCGACCTCCATTTCTCTTTCACTTCTATCTACTTCACTCTATCCCTCTCCCCTCCTCTCCCTCACCACCTCTCATTTCCTCTCTCCATTCATATCTTTCTCGACGTCCCTCTCTCTCTCTCTTCCTCCATTTCTCTCTCTCTCCCCCTCAATCCTTCATTCCCTCTCTACATTTCCTTACCTCAAACTCTCTCCCCCTAGCTCTATTTTTCTCTCCCTCCCTCTCCATTCTCCTTTCTCTCCCCTCTCTCGACCTACCTCTCTTTCTACGTTCAACTAACAAAATTTGTAATAAATAGGTATGAGAACTTTTGTAATTAACTTGTATATGATTTCCAAACCTGACGAAAGGGTTAAATGTAAGAAGGGACTTCACAGTCTCAGTTTCGCCCTAAATAAAGTCGTTTGTCTGTCTGTCTGTCTCTCACTCCTTTCCTCTCTCTCTTCCTCACTCTCCCTCTCTCATCCGACCCTCCGTCTCTCTATCCTTCTCTATCTTTATTTCCCATCTCCTACACTCTCTCTCTCTCCCTAACTCTCGCCTCTATATATTCTCAATTTCGCCCTAAATAAAGTCGTTCGTCTGTCTGTCTGTCTCTCACTCCCTTCTTCTTTCTCTCTCTCTCTTCCTCACTCTCCCTCTCTCATCCCCCCTCCGTCTCTCTATCCCTCTCTATCTTTATTTCCCATCTCCTACACTCTCTCTCTCTCCCTAACTCTCGCCTCTATATATTCTCAATTTCGCCCTAATAAAGTCGTTTGTCTGTCTGTCTGTCCCTGTCCTCCGCCTCTCTCTCCACTTCATCTTTCCATGGATTAGATGGAAAAAGAGACCGACTATTCTAAATCTCGCCTACATAAAGATCTGTCTATATATCTCCCTCTCTCTCTCTCTCACTCCATTCTCCCCGTCCACCCTCTCCATCCTCTTCCTCTCTCCCTCTCTCCCCTTCCCGTCCATCCTCTATTCCTCTGTACCTCTTTGCCCCCTCTCTCTCTCTTTCTTCCCTTTCCCTCTTTTAACTACTCCCCTCCCTTAAATCTTCATCCTTGCCATCCCTCCCCTTTATATCTCACTCTCTATCCCTTTTTTTACCTTTCTTTTTCTGCATTTCTTTTACCTCTCGCTTTACTCCTCTCCCATTCTCTTCCCGTCGCTCGCTTTCTTCCGATCGACTTCTCTCCCTTCTCTTTCCCACTCTTCTCGTCACTCCCCGTTTTCTCTGTTTCCTGTTCTTCCCCCGCTCTCCATCCGTCCCGCTCTCTCCGCCGCGGTATGTATTCCCCTTCCAATTACACATAATCACCTCCCTTTTCGGGCGAAACCGTTAAAATTGACGCGCTTTGCCACGTCACTCCTCGGAGCCCTTGCGAGGGCTTTTTGGAAGATTGAGTGGGTTTTCCCGTACGGGAGCTCAAATAGACTATCATTGAATCAGAGGCCTCATCGGTCGATGGCGGGGAAAGACCAACTGCGCGTTTTGCGCCTCCTTGGCGCGGGGGATTCCTGCCGTCATTTCCAACAGTGTAAAAATTGAATAACGCGAGATAAATCTTCCGGAATCTACTTCGAGATGATATAAGTTTCATGCGATAACGTTTCTTTCCAAAAGTTTACTGGCGCGAAATTTCTTTCAAGTTATTTATCGGTCTGAAAATGGGCGTTCGTTACCACGCTTCGCATTACCATAAAACGTATATAAAACACAGTGTCACTTTTTCCCTTTGTCATGTAGTCCTTTTCGAAGCTTAATATCCCGCAAACGACTGAACCGAATTTGACGAAATTTTCAGGATAGCATTATGATATAATAAAAAAAACGTTTTAATGTATCGGTAATATATAAAAGCCTTATTCTGTCCCTTTGTCCTTTTGTCACTCCCTCTGCCACGCTCTGAAACACAGAAATCTACCTGGCAAGAGGGGTCAGCTTTTGAAGCACAATAGATACTCGCGGCGAGGGTTTCGAACCTTCGCTCGGATCGAAGGCTACCCTCTAAGCAGGAGGTATGATTTCAGGTCAAAGAAGATTGCCTCAATTTTATTTCAGAATAATCGATCATCCCCGTCATTTTTGACGGGCACTTATACTAGTAGTGGTATATACCTTGGAGGGATTACACACGTCAAGTTCTGTAAGCTACGAAAGGCTCTATATAAAATCAAATTATTGTAGCTTCAGGATTAATCGCTTGTTTCACGCGTGCAATAAAGTGATCTCGCAGATCCAAATTTGAAAGTATGTTCGAGGAACAAAGCACGTTTACGCATGCGAATTCTCGTGTACGTATGTGCAAGCTTTACAGACGTTTAGCGTCGGAATTGCAGAAACGTAATCCGCGGCAGAATTTTAAGGACGTTGCAATAAAAAGGTAAAAAAATTTAAATATCGTCGGAGTGCTTGAAATCGATAACCGATACTCGGCAAAACCCTAATCGCTTCCAAAATCCGATACGATAAATTTTGCCGGAAAGATATTTATTGGTCGACTCTCTCCGCTTTTCCCCCACGAACAACGAGAGTTCCGTTTGAGTTTTAAATAACGTTTTTTTTCATTAAATATATGAAACACACCCACAGGAGAGGACTTTGTAGAAGAAATTTTCTTATATAAATTTAAAATTGAATATTATTAAATACGTGTTATAAGTTGCTCCTGAAGCGAAAAAATATACATTTTTAATACTAACTAATAACGTTTAAACAATGAAAACAGTATTTTCAATAAGAAGCGAAATTATCCCTTCAACGAATCACCTCCAGCTTGTTCTAGCGAGCTCAAAAACCAAACGCCGAAGAGGGAGTCATTGCAAAAAATGAATGGAAGAAAGCACGCAGAAAAGTAATTTTTGGCAGTATTTCAAATAAAATTAATTCGGAAAAAAATGTCACATCTTTCTTTCGCTGTTATGCCTTCCTCTTCATTTTAAAATGAACATCCGGTCGCAAATTTTTTAAAAACTTTTCGCGACGAAGTTCCATCCTCGGATTCACCCGCAACGTATTAAATTCCGAACTCATTCTATTAAAGATACCTATGCTTCCTTTTTTTTCCTTTCGAGTGACGTCGCACGAATCGAAACCAATTTCGGCGGATTTGGAAACTTCGACGTCCTTTGATCGATTGATTAATCGTTCCTTGGTTATAATCCAAAACCATAAAGCGTCGCGGGAAGGAAGCGGCGGACGCGATGATAAATCAAATTCGGTTATCCGAAGCGAATATATTCGTGCGTGTATATCGTGCGTCCGTCAAGCACGCGTTCGTAAAAGTCTGTCCGGGAACTCGTGCGTGCGTGCAGACATATTTTCAGCCTTTGTTGATTATACGAATATATTAAAATTCATCAAATATTAAAATCGTCAGCCGTCATTCATTAGTCGCTGATGTGTTTAATCCCACATCAAAAGTTTACGTTTGAAAATGTTCGATCAATATCGTTCAATTTTTTTCGCCGTCGTTCCGAATCCTTCGTTAAATTGAGGCAAATCCTGTTGCCGCTAAAAAAAAAAACATTTTTCAACTCAGGAAAATTATGAAATCGTACCGATATTATTGAGCTACTAGTTCCAACGATTTAAAATCGAATTCCCCTAATAACTGGTAATCAAACTGACGACAAAAGATAATTCTAAGTTTATAAATACCAGAAGCGCAGTTGGTCTTTCTGAACGTTTCTGGACATCGTATTTTATCTTCTAAATTGGTTAAAACTTATAAATATTTTTCATCTTTTTAGCTCTAACTTTTTATCTGTAGGTATCGAAATGTTTAGTGGCATTATATATTTGTTACTGTTTTATTTTAGTTTAAGAGTGTCTTAATATGGCAACGTAGTTTTTGTAACCAACGTTAACATGACCAAGCACGCAGGTCTAATACTGCCTAGCCGTCCTCATCTCACTTTCTTGCAATACTCGACTGTGTCTGAAACGCACGTTCGATTCATTCGAGCGTTTCACAACTACATACATCATATATTGCCTGAGGATGAGGTCGAGAATTTATTTTTTTAGAATTTCCATTAGTTTCGCTGTTCGCCACGTTTATCTTTTCACGTTTACGGTCTCGTAGGCGTTATGGTTATGATCAGGCGTGATGTAATCCGTGACAGGACCTGCCGTTTTTAATTTCCGTCAGGCGACTTAATACCTGCTCCTAAACCCTCTATCGCCACAGCCCTTTCTCCTTTGGCCCTTTGGGGGCCTGCTCTCCATTGAATTTTGCGCCTATTTGCACAACAGTAATAATCTCGACCTTTTTTTTTTCTATTTTTCCACCCACATCATCTTAAATTTATCGATTTATACATAAATATGCGCGCATTTGTCCTATGTGTCCTATTATTTTTATAGCATTTTTTATATCAACTTGCATTCATATTTAATTTTTTTATCCATAAATTCAATATTTAAAGCGATTACAGATATCAGGTTGTATTAGCGTTCGTGTCAATATCGCGTATCCATGTAGGTTATGAAATTATTCAACGTTAGGATTAACAAATTACGGATATAAAAACAAATTTGGCAACAACAAAGGCAGGCGTGGAGATTATCGATTGAACCAGTTTTACTCCCATCTGATGGATGATTTATAGAATTTGTCAATTTTTTGTTCAAATTGCTACAAAAGTTTTCTTCAGCTTTTTCAGTGCAATATCCATCTAAATCTGAAGTCCTTTTTAGCGCTTTCTATTTTTTTAAATCGCTTATGTATTCGGCTTGTCCGTCCGTCCACTTGTCAGTGCAATATTTGTGGAATCCTGCAACTTGAAGGAGCCAGATTTTCAGGATTTTCAGGATGACTCTGTGGGGGCTAGAGGAGGTAAAAAATGTTGTGGATCTAGGACCAGCTGGTAAACAATGTCTATTTCCGATTTCTTTCTTTCCTTTCTACCCATCATACGAAAAGCATGATAGCGGTGCATGGAATTATAAATTTTCATTTTTAAATTTCGATAAAGCTTGGGACACAGTTCTATAGTAGAAAGGATTAAGTAGTGTATTTCCTGGCATATTTTTGTTAAATATGAGGATATGAACAATACTTTTACATTAAAACAAATTACTACTGTCTATAAACGTCAGTAATAAAATTCAGTGCGATACATTTCTACCTTTAATGTAATCAATTACTTCTTGGATAAATAAAGGCCTACTGATGTCTCAATATTTTCCCATCGTGATACGATGAATAATTCCCTATCAACACTCCCTTATTGCCTGTAAAAAAAAACAGGTCCCAACGACGTTCTATAACGTTATTCGTAATCGTAAAATATTATTCGTTCAGGCGTGAATTTGATATTTTTGCGTCCCCCCTCCTTTTAAAATGCTACAAGTATTCCCTTAGTGAAAACCCCTGATCCAAACATTGCAGTCAGAAAAAAAAACGAACCACGCCGGAGCCGACGAAACGATTTGAGCAAGAAAATAACGTTATAATTCTCGCGAAATAGACGTATAAGCAAAAGACTCGGCAAAGCGAGCTGTAATGGAGAACGACGCCAAAATTTATTAGTAGGGCAAAAGAATCCCACACTTTCTTTAGGTAACGTGTTTGTGGGATGGGACGAGAGATTTATATATACTATGAGAGAGAGAGAAAGAAACAAAAAAATACATGAGGACATCCCGTATCCTAGGTGACACCAGGGTAGACGCCGTAACTTAGACGCCCGAATTATTAACAGGAGAAGGCTTTTTATCTTTATTTTTCCCAGACGGAACCCGATTTGTATGGAGGTCGAACCTCTTCCACTGTGGAAAAAGTTTTTCCCACCGCCGCGGCGCGCCGGACGATCGTATATATCGGACTTCACCTCCGCATTCTTCCATTCCTTCCCGTCTTTTTTTTTTTACATTAGAATCTCCATTTTCCGCGCGCGTAGTCGATCCCTAAACTTAAAACGCTTACCCGATCATTGCGCAAAACGGCGTTCCCGGAATATAAAAAAAAACCGTCAAGTCTGGTTGGATCGGATTCGTCGTCTGCAAAGTTTTTGAGAGTTCATTTACTTCGATGAAAATAACCCGGTTTAGTTTTGTCAGAAACAATTTTTAATTCAAGCGGTTTGACTGATTGTTGACATTCAGTTATTCGGTTTTCAAAAAATCTATTTTACCCCTTAGAAGATGGTTCCCGTGTTGAATGAATCCAATTTATTACTAAGGAAAACCTAGTAGTTTTTATTAATTTCGTCAAGGACATTCCGTTTGGAGTATGATCGCGTTACTTTTGCCGATAAATATTCGTATCAATAAGATTCTATTCTATCAATCTAAAGTTTTTCTGTTTGACTTTTACTTCATGCACTCCCACTGCGTCGTCCGAATAGACCACAGTTTGACACTGTTTAGTTCGTCCTTTCAAGCTGCAGTTCAGCAAAGCATTCTTTTACTCAAAACTATCCGGGTTCGAGTCCAGAAGCAAATTTACTCCGCTAGTGGGATTTTCGTGTAAAACGGACTCGAAAAATGGGCGATACTTTGTAGAATCTTTATCTCCGAATCTATTAAGTCGTAAATATGTGCTCTCGCGGGCTTTTTGTGGAAATTTTTGTGATATATCGGAAGAAAGTTTTATCGGTGCCTTACAGATCATAAAAGAGCTAAAGAGAGGACAATGTGAATTGTTTTATTGCTGTCCACGAACACAATTTTCGCAGCAATGTAAACTAGATGCATTAGGATATTTTGGTATCCATCAATAAATGGTCTTCGTTAATAAATAGAGAATGGTAAAGAATCTCGGTGATATAAATATTAATTTTTTACTTTAATTATTCAGTAACTGTCATTTTTCCCTAATAAATATTCAGTAAATGTTAATGTTTTAACTCAAAGTTATTTTTTTAATAGAAATGGGTCCGACACCCAATATCGGTACCGTATACGTAAGCAATAGGCCGCCGTCCCCCAATACATTGTGCATGAAATGAATCTCCCCGGACAACGCTGGGTGCTTCAACCAGTATATATTATAAAGGCGCATTTTGAAACAGGGTAAAATAAGGGAAAAAAACTCAGCCTTGGGACGTAAAAAGTACATCCCAAAGAAGATGGAATATATTTATATTTTCCGAGATATTTAAATAAAAGCGAAATATCTATCCAAACCCAGTTCAATGCCGAGTCATTAGATTTAAAATGATATAAATTACATTACCGTGCTTAATTAGCACATTACAGTCGAAGTTTGGCCTTCGGACTAAATTAATTCATCAACGCTCGTATTTATAAATTTCGCAAGAAGAGTGAATTAACGAATACAGTAATGTGAGATTAATGTTTTGAATGTAAGTGACAGAGCACTAAAAAATCGATCATCTGCAATTTGTTTTAATTCTGTCTCTTTAATGGAAAAGTAGTTTCCACGTAAATCTACAGTTAATATATTATTTTTTTAAACATAATCTTAGATTTATGCGCATCCTAGATATAACCGTACGTAAATTGACAAAGAACATTCTATATGAAAGCAGAGATATTATTAAATTTATAAATATAGCTTCCAAAGTAGCATTTTCACTTCTCCTTTCAATCATAGGGAAAATATCGATCTCACGTCGATAAGTAAATGGATAATGAACGACTATGTCTTTACCCTCACACAGAAAGAAGATATCATCCATCACGACGTGCTTACACATTTTAGTAACATTTTCGCGTCTGGGTGAGTTATTTCCGAGACAGCTTAACTTATGATACCTGCCCTTAGTTTCGTGTGGAAACTTCGTGGCATTAGCATTTAAATCAAGCAATCAAACATGAGAGGCCGCTGACGGTATTCAATTTCTCTTATAAACACTTGGGCCTCCCTTATCGCTACCCAACAAACTTTGCTCGCTTCAGGAATCGGCAAGCTTCCATCGTGCAGCCGGGAGCTATCGCTTCACTTTAAAAGTATCCTTGAAACCTTATCCAGAGAATCGTATGCGTATCCACCACTAGAGTCTATGCGCGAACACTTAACGTCTCTTGAGGACGAATGATACCCACCGTAAACGGATGAGCATTCGTAAGCAGGATTTCGAAGGGAGTGAATTAATCCGGATCCTAAAAGCGTTCAGCGATAAAGGCAATCGGTATATGGCTCGGAATAGATCGTATCTAGCGTTATAAATTTAAGGTTATCGCAGCGTCCCATAAGCTGTCAATATTACTTCCAAGATTCACTTTTGCATTCAATTCACAACGCACCACACTTACACACTTACTGTGTAATTAGACGAGATACATATACTAGTTTGCCTACAATAATATATAAAATATACAACTAACTGAACGAGTCCCAATAGAGATTAAAAATATCACGAAATAAATTGATGTGTCTAACACACGACTTTCTCCATACGTAAGTTGGCAACTAAAATCAAATAAATACGGCGATAGGAACAGTTCAACCTACGCGCTTCAGCGCTAGCGATTCAGTTGTTTTCACTACCACGCGCGCGAGCTGCCCACTAACCGACAATTTCGTAGAAAATTGAATATCTCTTGAAATATTCCTCATATGAAAATTTATTTCAAACAAGAGTTGTAGAAAAGAATAATATCTACAATTTTTGTGTGTGTGTTTAACAAAAATTCAATTTTAAGCGAAATATTTAAGAAAAACGAAAATTTTACAGGAGTAAACCGCTACTTCCGGCTGACCGATTGTTATCAGAATCTTTTCAAATCTTAAGAATATATATAATCACAAATATAGAATTTCATGATGATCTGATGAATAGTTTTTGAGTTAGAGCGCCCACAACATTTCTGTCACACACATACGGACATACAGACACACGGAAATCATCGAGAAAACGGTCAAAACGTGTTCAGGGGTCCTCAAAACGTGTATTTCCGTTGAAATCTCTAATTCGAATTTTTTTCATGAAAACAATACTTTCCTTATACTACGTACAAGGAGAAAGTAAAAATAAATACGGGATTATATTTGCAGCCCTGATTCTGAATTAATTTTCGTGGATCATAATGGAGAAGTACATACTTCTATTCCGTACTTCATCATATCGAGATTACGAGAGATGTACTTAATTATGAATAGTACAGCTTACAGCTTAATATGCGAAGAAAATTAATAAGCGAACCAACACAAGTTTTAAAAAAAAATCGTCGACATCTTAAATAGGAATGAGCGCCATCGGCAAAATTGGACGGATGACAAACGAAATCGGACCCAGATGCCCGAGATACGAAATTCCGATGGAAATCAACTACTGCCGCTGCGCCCACATAGGTGAATGTATTCTCAACGCGCACCTTTATCATACCACCTCCTCCGAAAGTCTCTCCCCATCCTCCTCCTCCACTTCACTTGCACTACACAATCCCACTCTGCTGAAACGTCATCGCTCCGCCACCAACACCACCGCCACCACCACCTCTCCTATCCCTTTGAATAATCTCTTACCCTGCCGCCGTCCCTGATCCCCGCGCTAAGGGTTGATGGCGACCAGGGTCCCCCGCCTCCCTTTAGCACAGTTACCAAATGGGATATTCCCAGAGCTTTCTCTCTCCCTATAATATATCTCTCTCTCTTCTCCCCTCTCCAATTCCCTCCCTCGCCCTATTTTACCTCATACTCTATCTGTCTTCATTTCTCTCTTCTGTCATTTTACTATCTATCCTCACTCTCAATATTTTCTTCTTTTCCCGTCTCACTTTTCCCAACCCTTCCCTCTCTCTTTTATCTCTCCCTCCCATTCTTTCCCTATCTCCCCTTTTACTCCCTCTCTTGTCGTTTCTGTCCTTTCTCTAAATATTTTCCACTTATTCATCCTTTTCCCCTTTAGAAAATCTCCCAACCTCTACTTATATAGCTCTCTCCCTCTCTCTCTCTCCCCCTCTCTTTCTTCATCTCCTTCCCATTCTTCCTCCAATCCTCTCCTTTCCTTTCTATCGCTCCCACTCCGGTCAACCTCCCATTTGCCTATATTCTTTCTCCTTCTCTCCATATCTTCTCTCAATCTCTTCTTTACTTTTCCCCTCATTCAATCTCCCTCTCTCCTCAGTCAGTCGTTATAGTCTGTTCACTATCTAAAGTCTCTTGGCCTTCATAGAGCAAGTAGCCAATCACGAACGTTTCCCCTTCCATCGCCCCTCAAAACTTTCGCGCGGGAAGACAGATACCCAATCACGAACAGCAACAGCAAGGAAACGGCTGTAGAAATGGCAGCGAAGACCAATGCGAACGATTCGAAATCAAGAGTAACACTGAGTTCTCCCCCACAGCCTTCCCAAACGAACCGTCTCCTGTTGGCTGCTGCTAAGTGTTTTCAAGGCCAAGAGACTTTAGATAGTGAACAGACTATAGTCTTTGTAGGAGATGGACGTCATTATCTGAGCTCTTCCTCCCTCCTCATATCTTCACGCAGTCATTACAACCTTAGCCCCCCATGGCCACCAAAGCAGCCCTTCAGGAGCAGAACGTTCAGCTTATTGCTGAAAATAAATAAATCATTGATCAATTTTCGGAAGTCCTATCGAAACTACATAGCTTTAACACAGATTTAGCCGGGGCAAAAAAGCTATCCGGTCCCCTACGCACTGATTCTCTTGAAAAACTTGAAACGGAATTCAATATCTTCCGTGATCAACTAATACAAGAGATGCGGAATCTTAAAAGAAAAGTCAACTAGTTGGAGGACCGAATCAACAACGTTGATGAGAGACTCGGTAATATCCTAATAAATGAAACGCTCACCTGGAATAATCACATTATAAAAGTCTGCAAGACGGTAAACTCTTCCTTGCACACTTTAAGGCCTCTCACAAACATGATCCCCTCTTCAATAAAAAGACAGCTTATGACATCTATAATTCTTCCTTACTTTGACTATTGCGATATAGGCCACCAGGGCTTATCAAAGGATCTCGCCATTAAACTACAGCGTTCTCATAATGCCTGCGTCAGATTAATCTTTAATCTTAAAAAATCTTATCATGTTATAGAATACTTCCGTAGACTCTCATGGCTCAAACTCGAATCCCGAAGAAACCTTCACCTCCTTTCCCTGTTGTATCAAATTCTTAAAAATAAAATCCCTCGTTATCTACATACTGACATGAGTTCGTTACAATTAATACAGTTCATTAATGCAACACCAGAGGATGTGATAAACTTCTGACCCCACTCCATAGAACAGAAATATACAACAAATCCTTTACCGTCACTGCATGCAAACTCTGGAATGGCTTTCCATTGGGAATAAAAAACTCTTTATCTCTATACACATTCGAACGACTCTACTACAAATATCTCCCGTCTCACTCCACAACTTGAACCACTCTTCCTTTCCAGATCGTCGAAATCTTTCAATTTTTTAAATTAATCGTACTTAGGTGATAATCTTCACTGCCATATCAACACGTTATGTCATCTTCATTAAAATTTTCAAATTTTACATACAATACTGTTTGTACGTACCCTTCTCTCCCACCCTCTCCCCCCCCCTCTTTCACTCTCCATCTCTCCCTCCCTCTCTTCCTCCCCTTCTTCTGCTAAATGTGTATGTTTTCATCTTATTTTATTAATTATCTTGTTCATTTCTCTTAACATTAAAATCAATTTTGTAAATCTCATCTTGTTAAACTTGTATGTATTATTGTAATTCCACTATTGTTCTTTTATATATCTAGGGCTTTCGCAGGTTTTTTCCACCCCCCCCCCTTCCCTTCGTGGGTGTTTTTCTACGTGGTCTTTTACTAGGATGACCAAGTCAGGTCTTTCCTAGGTTTTTACCGCAATTACTTCGTCCGTTTATAGAAATTTTCCGAATTTGTAATTTGCTATTTTGCATGTATGTTTTTCAATTTATTTTATTTTCTGGTTCTTTTCTGTGAAATTATTATTACTATTTTATTCTCAATCGTAATTGTTGTCGCAGGGATAAATGTAATAAGGGACTATATACTCTCAATTTCGCCCTAATAAAGTCGTTTGTCTGTCTGCCTGTCCATCATCCAACCTTATTTTCCACGGCCTCTTCCTCCCTTTTTCTTCCTCTCTCTCTCTCTCCTTTCTTTTCCATCTCTCTTCCTACATAAGCCCTGTATTTCTCACCCTCTCTTTTGCACCCTATATATTTGTCAGTCTTTGTCCTTCTATATCTTACGTCCTCTCTTTCTATCTCCCTCTCTTTCCCCATTTCTTTCGCTACTCCTCTCTCTTCCTTTCTCTCATTCTCCTTTTCTACACCTCCTCTACTCTCTCTCTCCCCCCCCCTTTCACCTTTCGTCCTCCATCACTCATCCGTCCTATATAACTCCTACCTACCCTATAAGTTTTTCATTTTTACTTTCTCCATACGTAGTAATGGGAAAGTATTGTGATCACGAAAAAAATCGACCGAGATTTCAACGGAAATACACGTTTTGAGGTCCCTAGACCACGTTTAGACTACTTTCGGAATGATGTCTGTGTATGTGTGGATGTATGTGATTGTGGGCGCTCTAATTCAAAAAGTACTTGTCATATTAACACCAAATTTCATATATAACACTTTAGCATGAACACAAAGAACATTAGTTTTTGGACAATAACGGTTAACCGGAAGTCGAGGTTTATTCGAAAGCCGATTCGGTTTTTGCATATTTCTCCGATAATGTCATAATTGTATACATTGACCATTACAAAAAATGTAGAAAATATAATTTCCTACATCTTTTATTTCAAACAATTTTCCATAGCAGTTACTGTTTAGGAATTATTTATAAATAATCGGTTTTTCGGTTTCCGTCAAATATCTTCTTAAAAACGTCGTTATTGGTAATCTTTGTGAGGACCACCAGAGTTGTAGAGAATAATATTTCTTCCAGGTTTTGTTTGAAACAAATTTTCGTAGAACTATCCATTTCGGAGATATTCAACTTTTTTCGTAATTTTCAGTATACAGAGCCACCGCAATGTAGCGGTGAATTCTGTAAACATATTCAAAATATACATAATTTACGGCAGTAAGGACGACTGTATTGTTTTACGATACGAAATAATAATTTTGCCTTATAATGCTATTCATAATAATTTAAATATCTACACCCCAAATATGGAGAAAATCATGTGTTGGCCACATCAGATTTTTTCCATCTCTCCTTCTTTCTCCATGTTTCTCTCTCTCTCTATCACACGTCATTTTTCATCCTCATTCAATCTCCCTCCCTCTCTGTTCTTCCTTCTCTAGCTCTCTCAATCTACTGTTCTCTCTCTCTCACACACTTTCCCCTATTCTGCTTCTCTCCCTCTCTCTCTCTACCACTCTCACCTGCCCTTATCAATCCGTCTTCCTCCCGTTATACTATAACTCCTCCTACCTTCCCTAACAGTTTCTCATCCTTCCTACCTCTCCTCCTCCTACATCTCTCTATCTCTCCCCTCTCTCTTTCCACCATCGTAGCACAACGGTCCTTTCTTCCTTATTCCTCTCTCTTCCCAGCATCCTCCCTCTCACACGCACCCATCCTTCCTTCCTCACACCCCCCCTTTTCCCCCATCCCTCTCTTCCTATCTCCCTTATCCGGTTTCCACCAATTAATCTCCTCCCCATTTCACGTCAATCCTTCGAAGCAGAAACTCGTCCATCATTCCTCTTGCACACTCCTGCCTCGTTTAAATCAACCCCAAAACGTCCACTTCGCCTTTCTCGTTGTCTGTTCGATTCCCATTTCTCGATCCCTTTCTCCCTCCCTCTTTTTCTCTCTTTATACATATATATATATGTGTGTGTGCGTGTGTGCATACATTTCTCTCTTTATACATATATACATATATGTGCATACATATATTTCCATCCCGTCGTCCCCGAAAGTTTTCCTCAATATATTGGTTATTCTCCCTCTCGATTATTTATTTATATCGGTTTCTCCCACCAACCGTCTCCCACCCGCTGTATGATTTTTGAATTCCTGATCCGGCTTGAAACTTTTCCTGCCACTTTTCCCCATTCTACTTTACTATCGTCGCCATTTTTTCGAGTGGCGTCCGTAATATTTCTTTCTTCATCTTTCCATTCCTCGTTGGTTTCTTCTTCTCATGCGTATTAAATTCGCCCGTCGATTTCGTAATAATTCAAGTCATTCACACCCCAACCAATTCGTTTTTTTTACGTCTATCGTTGTCTCCCGTAATCTCTCCTTTATCATCTCCCGTCAACCCTTAACCTTGGTTTTATTCATTCGTCTTCTACTCCCGCTTTTTACATATTTTCCGAAAAGATGCAATTCTATTTTCGAGCGTGTATTTTCTTCATCTCCCCATCTTTATCTTTTCTTTTCTTCTTTATTCTTCTTCCATCCATCTTTAATCTCACATGCAGAATCATAATCAATTCCCTGTGATTGAATTCAATTTTTTTCTTTTTCTCATCTTTTGTTTCATCCTTCTCCTCATTTCTCCCCTCTTGACGCTTCTCTCATCCACCCTTATAGGTATACAAACACACAAACATATGCATATCTATAATATATAAATGCTTCTTACAAATGATATATATCATATATATACATAGGAGGATACAAAGTTATGAGGCACTTCCAGATGTGCTAGAAACTTGAAATTTGGTAGGATTATAGGTTTTTCGTCACAGCCGAAGGAAAATATCCGAAACTCGTGAAATTCCTATTTTGAGGGGCTATTTTGGTCCCTTTTTGCCCCAGTTTTGGCCCATAAGAAAACATGTAAATTGGTGTAGCGGTTTTTATATTTGCATTTTTAAATTATTTATCGTCAAGATGCGAACTCGAGACTTAAACTATCGGATAGGATATAAATGGTAGTTTATTATTTTTGAAGACAGAATTCCAATCCGAGTAGAATTAGCGTAAATATATAGTTTTTATCGGAAAAAAGTGGTAATTTTTCTGGATTCAACAATAGGCTGCCTAGGCAACAAGCTAAATCCTTTCATATGGGTAAGCTTTAAATGGGAATCAGAGGCTTATATTTTAATGCCATTAATGTTAATCTATGCCTAATGAAGGAAATCCGATATTGATATAATCCCCATTTTTGGGGCTCTTTTGCCCCAGTATTGCTCCATACGAGAACAAAAATGATGAGGCAGCTCCATATGACCTAGAGACTTGAAATATGGCAGGATTATAAAAATTTCATTGCAACCGAAGATAAACTAAAAAAATTGCAAAAATTCCAATTTATAAGGGGCGGTTCTGCCCCATTTATGCTCCATACCAGTGTGAAAATTATACGGCAATTCTTAATGAGATACAAACATGAAATTAGGCATAATTATGGGTTTTTAGTTACAACCGGAAGAAATCCGATATCGTAAAAATTCGAAATTTTAGCAGCTGTTTTGCCACATTATTTATTGCCCCATGCGACGAATAAAATTATAAGGCATTTCTAAATGAGCAACAAACTTGAAATATGACAGGGTTATATGATTTTGTGCGTAATCGATTGGGAATAATTCTAGATTATAAAAATGCTAACATTTAAAAATGCTTGCAGAATGCAAGCACATATTACTAGTATACAGATACGTATGATTGGATTATAAAGGGTCTGACAACAAGAAAAGAGACCATATACTACACTATATAATTCCTTTGTAGTTATAAAATGATTTAAAGTTAATTTGTGCACGTTAAAATATATTTCACTTTCGTTCATAAGCACATATTTGAATCCCATAGATGCATCAATTTAAGAATATCACAAAAGATTTTTAAAAAACGATTCGCGCAATTTATGTAAACATGGCGATTTTGCTTTATTACAAGTAACTCGATATTATCGTCAAATTCATGAATCCAAAAAAAATAATAATTTATTATTCGCTTTACTACATATCTTAGCATGATGAAGTTAGAATCATTTCATAACTGTAGCTTTCATAACATATAGTATAGGGTCTCCATTTTTTTATTGTCACACCCGTTCTACTTGTACATTTCCACCAGTGTTACTCAAGGAGGAAGATATGACTAAATATTTTCATAAAAAGAACTCTTAAAGAGGGACGTGGGAGATGAAGAATATTTTCGCGAGAGGGATCTTCCGCTTGCTTTTCGGCGCCGGCTGACTCGTTGTCTCCTCGATTGTGGCGCCTCTATACCCAAAACCGGTTGTCTCTCCCACCCTTCTTGTTTTCTCACTCCCTTTTTCCCTTACCCGTCTCTCCCTTTCTCTGCACCTAGTGTGTCAACACATAGAAAAGGGGACGCGAGAGAAAGAGAGAGAGAGACGTGGAATCATTCACGCATTTTCTTATTAGCTCGAGCATTGTTTTTGTGTTTACTCCAGCGCGTGCATGTTTGCAAGCCTATATGTCTGAGCCTTTTTGGCCTCTTTACACAGCGTAGATAGTTCTTTATTGGAGAAGTTTGCCTTTTCTCCCTTACTGGCTCCGTTCGCATTATACTGAATAGTGAAGTCGTTTTGACGGCCTCTTCGTTCATTTGCCCGCTCGTCGATTCCAAGCGGGGATTCACTGTTTGAAAATAATGTATTGCGAATATATTAAATTAAGTATTATTTATCTATATAAACTGTCGAACTGTTTACAATCACGTTGAAATCGAGTGACATATTCGAAAGCCAAAAATGTAGGTTGCCATGGAGAACTCACATAAAATGGCGATAAAACCGAAAATAAACGTAATTTTCCAGTAGGCAATTTCGAATTCAAAGCAAGTTCTATTACATGAATAAGAAACCTTATTTAACTCCCCGTAGGATGGCATTCGGATACTTTAAGCGGCAGGATTGGTTATTCAAAATTTTGTGACTGTATGTAATCGCGAAGTATGACTTTATGCCGAACAAACACATTCTTCAAAATATTAATGTAGAGAAGAGAAGATATGAGATATTCTCATTAAAATTCATTGTCCTGAAATTATTTTGGAGCTCATCTGTCTATTAGAACTTCCACTTTACATAGAGGACCTAAACAAACGTTTACTCATATCTCGCTTAATGGCATCAAAATCCCTCGAGCGCTGATCGTTGAAGATCATCGTCAGAAGTCAACAATTAAATCCTTATTCAAATATTAAGTAAACAACGCTTTCGTAGAGGCTAATGACATACAATTAGAGAACTTCTGTGTTGTTCCAATGTAATATAGGAAAGAGCGCCTTTGAAAGCTATGTGTGGGGATAAAAGTAAGAAGGGACTTTACAGTCTCAATTTCGTTCTTAATAAAGTCGTTTGTCTGTCTTTCTGCATTCTATTTCGGAACTACGCTATTTATCCTTCTTTAGGACTCGTATTTTCGTTCTCCAAATTTATTACAGACGCTCCTTCGGCATTCTTCCAAAGGAAAGAGATTCGCCATTCCTCTCTTCTCGATCTTGTTAAATATTCGTCAAATTTGACGGCAAGTGGAATCGCGATGCTTCACATTTTTCCGTACAGTTCATTTCTACTCCACTGAGGATGCGTATAATCTTCGACAAAAAAATTGATGCTTTGGTGGTGGTTTTGTCGCTACTTAATGATGAAAAAACCTGATGCACAATGATATACTGTAGCATATAAAGGCGAAGTCGGAACATGCGGAATTTCTAATTCTAAGAATGAGGAGTATATGATTGGACAATTCCATGCGTAAAGCATCTACCAAGCCTGTTTCCTATATGTCAGTCAGTGACATTTCATGTAAGAAACGTAATTTATAGGGTCGACAACCCTCCAAGAGTATATTTTTGGGCCCTGAGATACTAGAATGATAAAGTGATCAGTAAAATCTAACACAATTTCATATTCAAATTACGGACTAAAAGACTTTTCCGTTGAATTTATAGCAAAGTATAATAAATAAATCTACACTTTATTTTCACCAACACGGTGCAGAAGAATTTCTACATAACTTCTGATTTGAAAATTTACTCATCTCGTCGAAGCAATCAAAATTAACAATTAGTCCCGTCGGAGCATTTGAAACTATATATGTGCCTCACCTTGTAGGAATTGCTGCTTAACCCATGCTGTAACAGCATTTGCGCACAGACGACAAATTATAATTCATTACATTTCATTAAGCTAAAGGTTTTAAAAAATCTATACAGTAAAACCCCGCTATATGTTGTTTCACATATACGTCGCCAATCAATTAAGGAACATGTTTCGTTATAAGTTGTGTCGCTTCGCATATACGTCGCCTTTGAAATACTAAAAGCAAAATTTCAGAAATTCCAATTGCGGTGCATAAATTATAACTATAACGATAAAGACCCTCTATTCGGCTTTTAATTTCATGTTTATCAATTCGTATAAAATCATACTCAGAATAAACGTTTGCTGACCATGTGTTTGAGAGATCACGATGAGTTAGGTGGTTCACAAGATACACAGGGGATAAAAGGGACTGACCCAATTTTAATGACGATGTGTAAAAACCTATTTCTGAGCTTTGTGAACAGTTGTGTCTAACATTTTGTGTGTTTACGTTTGCGTTGATATCTCATTAGATATTGGATATACTTTGGATTGCGAAAACTGCTTGAAAAGTACTCTAAAGTGCGTACCAGTGTACGTGTAAGTAAAGCATCAATTTTTGTGCTCCATCACACTATAGACAATTATTTTCGGTGATTTCTGAATTGATTATTGAAACTGGTTACTCGTTATTACGATTAAATGTATATTAAACCCTAGTAGCAATGAGTTGGTAAACACAAAGTGGTAACATAGTAAGTCAAATGTACTGTATTGATATGTATTATTTGGGACACAAATGTGTCCCACAATATATCCGCCAGGAATGTAACCCCTACTATATGGAAATCTTTGTTTCGCTATACGTTGTTTCGTTATAAGTCGCATTTTTCTAGGAACGCATCTCAGACGTATAGCGGGGTATTACTGTACTCTTTATTTGAATGGATTTATCTCGCTTAGCTTTTTAGGGAAATATACAATCAATCTGCAGACGTCCTGAAGGCTTATCGAGAATCGGTGGAAAAAGGACTGCTACCGACTGTAACAATGCTGGCAAGTCTATATAAACAGGGTGAACGCTTCGGTCCATAAAAATAAAACATTTTCGGAAGGAAAAAAACTAGATAATATTGACCTTGTGTCAAAATCTCACCCTCGCGCTTTCGCGCAGAGATGCGATACCATTTTTCTTGCGGCGATTGAGTGACGTCGGCACATTCGAGGATTTTAAAGTTTAATGAGCTCGAACAGGAGGGAAGTGATTGACAGTAATTGATTCCTTTCACCCTCTCAGCGCCGATAGCACTTGTACCTCTAGAACTTTCGAAAAAAACATAAACACCACTCTCTTAAAAAAACGAAAGGTTGATGATGTGATGGGAAAATGAAATATTTGAAGGCGCCGTAATTCTATCAACAAACGCGTAGAAATAATGTGAAGATGGTCGAATAAAAATTTTCCATTCTTGTGCTGATATTAACGCATACCATTTTTTTACAATAGATAATGGCTATAGTGCTATCGGGAAATTCAATAAGTGGAATGGAAATATATACTCTTTACGCTGCGTGCTAGTGTTTCAAACCGCATCCTGATAAATTATCAATAATATAAAAAACCGTCAAAACCGCGAACGAAATATTTAAGACGCTATGAGAATGGCACAATATTACTTATATTCTTCATAACGTATTCGATGAAATATATTAAGAAGAATATAGCCTACAACTTATGGAATATTAATAACAAAGTTATAGGATCCCCTTGAGCACTGTTCATAATAATCTTCCCTACAGATGTATCAATCAACAGTAATTACTGTCGCCTTCCGTCAGTTTTTTCATCATGTTTACGCCCTTCGGCCTTTAATACCAGTTTTAAGGCGCTGGATATTCGCCCTCACCCTTCTCCGTCAGCCACAGCCATATAATATGTATGGCTGTGCCCAGGGGTCACGGACGTGGAGATAGGATTCGCTGGCAGAGCTGATAAATCAGTGGGCGTTGCTCAGAATTTACTGAGACACACACACCAGCATGTCCCCATGAGACCCAATGCCAGCATTCGACCCCCTAGCATGCTAATGGGATTCATCCTTTAATATCGCTAGTTTGTATTTAGATTCCCAACCTTTACGTTGGCAAGGGCGCCTCCGGTTTAACAGAGAAGGCGGCGGGCTCCAGTGTCCTCTCCATCCCTTCCACTCAACACTTAAATCACTTAGTTGTAATTAAATTTTATTCTAAAAAACATTTTTTATTAAACATGAAAAGTACAAAGTAACGAGATTTTACAGGGTGTTTTTTTTATTCGAGGACCCTGAAAAATTGCTATATCTTAGAATATAAACCGGAGAGAATTGCTAAAATTAAAAAATCTCACATCAAATGTTGAAAATGAGCACAACCTTGCTGAATAATATACGTGCTCTCCTCAGCAAAGAGCCTGACACGAATAAAAAAATCACCCTGTATAATACGAGCATATAGCCTTTCGAATATTTTATAGGAAAAATACTCAACGGTGTTTTCTATGAATCCGTAAACAGAGAAATGTGACTAAAGCGAAAACATAAAGTGACACTCCTTCATCAACAAGGAAGAAAAGAACGATGACTGTTCACAAAAGGGATGAGATGCATTACAATAAAGAAGAAAGGTAAAATGATACAATGAACCACTTCCGAGAGGTTGGCGAATTGATGAAAAAACTGCGAGAGAATTCATAAAATATTACGTTAAATGTATGTAAATTCTATAACACAAAGTCATAAAGTCTTTTTAGATTGGCACTTTCCAGTATTGTGTGACTGCTCAACACTAATAGTCGCAAGAGCTGCAAGTTTTAAGGAGGACACCAGAACGAACCTTGGCGGGCGGCACAGCGAACCTGGGAGGGCGCCATGGCGCTCGCGGGCACCGCGTTGCGATTTAGATGAAGCAGTGATTTTGGCTATGTGTGAGAGCGAGCAAAGACAATATTCCTACTGACTTATAAAAAAATGTTACAAACACCTAGTATCAAGAAGAAACTTATAGGTCGCTTAGACAAAAAGGATTCTAGAGAAGAAGGAAGAAAACCAAAATAATTAATAATGTTTTTGTATTACTTGAGGCAATGATTAAAGCCATCTTGTTATTGGAGGTGATTTTTTTATTTCCAAATTTAATTGGGATCACCGGCCTCGTTCAAAGAAAAGCAAGCGACATCATATAGAACAGTGGTTCTCAGGCAGATATACCGTGCGTCGGGCGTCGCGATCCCCCATGATTTTTTGTGAAGTAATAAAAATATTTTTTTAAACTTTTTTCTTTTATACTTTTTTATAAAGTGCACTGAAAAATATAAAATAAATTTAGGGTTCAAAATATCTGGATCTTAAGGAAATTTTTCATTATATATGATCATGAATCTCTTTAAAAAAAAAAGAGGTATGGCATATGTTGAATAAATTATTCATCACATCTTTCATGTAGTTTTCCAATTCTGTCTTCCTTTCTGTGTATAACGATCTTAGAATCTTTCAATATATCAGCACTGGAAGCAGCTAGAGATATGAAATTTGGTGTGTTCTTAGATGACCACATTTACTACTAGAAAATGTTATTACTTTTACATAAAGTGTCCTAGGTTCGACTCCAGATAACCTGTCGTATTGCCATTTAAAAGCACGGGAAAAAACGATTTTGACCGTGCAGACATTTTTTCTCTTGCTCATTAAAATACCTGAATGTTAACTTAAAAACTTCAAACAAAAACTAAAAGACGAAGTAAATTCTAAATTATTTTATTATAGCGGTCTTTTATTGTATCTTGCACTTTAAAATTTAAAAAATACGGAAAAGTGCGTATATTTTGTGATTTTAAACGCTTAATCTAGAATGAGTTGCTATGCAACCTGTATTGTTTTGTTATTAATTAATCAAGTCACTACAATCTTCCAAAGCTTATTTTTCTTGAAAGAAGCAAGCAAGAAGTGTATTCAGTGTTATCAATTAGAATAACCTAATCAAAGCATTTAACGAAAGGTAAAGTGCACAAAGTGTCATCTATTATTACGATATTGATATAAACATTATATAAAAATTAATTTGTTTTTTCAGTATGTTATAAGTTTTAACGTTACCCGTCATATGACGGGTTATTATTCTAGTTATAATTTGTCTGAAATATTCTTGTTGTTCCACACAGATAACTACAGGAGAAATAGTCTGCTACGGTAATTTATAGTCTGTTCACTATCTGAAGTCTCTTGGCCTTCATACAGCAAGTAGCCAATCACGAACGTTTCCCCTTCCATCGCCCCTCACAACTTTCGCGCGGGAGGACAGATGCCCAATCACGTACAGCAACAGCAAGGAAATGGCGGTAGAAATGGCAACGCAGACCAATGTGAACGCTTCGAAATCAAGAGTAACACTGAGTTCCCCCCACTACCTTCCCAAACGAACCGTCTCCTATTGGCTGCTGCTAAGGCCAAAAGACTTTAGATAGTGAACAGACTATAGTGGCAGAATATTCGCCCGACAAGTGGAAGGTGCGGGTTCGATTCTCGGTAATAGTAGGTTTTTTCGCTTGTTTCCACATTTCTCAAAGAGAAATTAGTTCATAAAAAATTCGGATATCGCCATGAATTACAATAAAGATGAGGAATGTGAGGACTAAGAAAATGAGCGAAGCTAGTATTAGTCGCCTTATTAATTAGTTTTATTATTAAATTATACTTATTATATTAAACATAACTATATTAAAATTAACAAATGATGTATTTTGAAGATTCCAACCCTCAATCAAACATAAAAATTATACTTATAACCAATAAATTAAAATTGAAGGATTGATAGGACGAGGAAAAAAATCAGTTGGCATAGTGAGGACTGCTCGCGACCCTCCCAAAATTGCGACCCTGCGTTTGAGAACCAATGATTTAGAATATTAAATCAGGAACGACAAGGAGGACATTTTTTGTCTTTTTGAAACATATTTTTCTCCATGCTTTCTAACTTGTCTCCTGCCATAAAATTTTAAACACTCAGGGTAAGATAATAAAGACACTATTCCGTCGTGTTTGAGTGCACACAGTACCAACGTTCCTTCGCAGACGCAGTCTTGCGGTGTTGGAAAATAATAGTCGAATCCGTTGCAGCTCGAATAAAGTAGGAGTTACAGACTCCTTTTCCTTAATGCGGAGCGTATTCTCGCAAAAAAAAAACCGCCTTCTGTCTGACGGAGTAAATTGACTTTCCGTGCATTTCTCGACCGCCATTTGTTTTATTTTGCGTTCCTGAGTTTCGTTTGATGTTCTTCCCAGTTCGAGTCGAAGTTTCGGAGACGGGGGACGAAATGGTGAGAATGGCTTTTTTTTAGCCTTCCGTTTCTCATCTGGTTTTCGTTTCAAGCTTTTCATCCTTCTCCGAAAGAAAATTACAATCTTTCTTCAAGCTACTTCGTGAATACCACTCCGAAATATTGTTAAGCTCATGACACCCACCTACTCGAACTGCATGGCTGACCTCGTTACACCCTCGCCTCTGAGACGATTTTCGCGCCCCCCCCCCTCTCTCTCTTCCTCCGCCTCTTTCTTTTTAGCCTTCCGTTTCTCATCTGGTTTTCGTTTCAACTCCCGGAAAATTCCTCTTGATTCCGTGCCAAAAAGTCACCCAATAAGATGTAAAAGTCAAAAAGAAGAGAGGTGGACTGGCTTGAAGAATGTTTTGTTTTCGTTTTCGTACGCCTTTCTTTTTCCGTCACCACCGATTCGATCTCATTCCATCCTTCCGACCGCAAAAGATCCCGTCTTGTATCGCGCCTTCGTTTTTTGGTTTCCTTTCCGGTTTCTGAGAGAGACGGGTGGGAAGATGGGTGGAAATAGGTAAAGGGGGAGAAGAAATCGTTCGGAAGGAATATCCGTTTAAAAGTTTTAAGAGTTCCAGACTTTTAGAGACAGACGCGGAAGCAAGAGGCAGTAAGAGTAGGGAACACGATGCCGCGAGGAAGAAGAAGTCATGAATAATGATCTCCTCTCCCTCTCTCTATCCCTCTCTCTCCCTCCCTCCCTCCCTCTCTCTCTCTCTCACGTGCTGATTTCTTCCCCTTTTATCGCAGTGCTTGCGTGCCCAGACGGAACGTCGGCAGTCTTGAGACAAGGAGTATAAAGTGTCGCTCGGTAGTAAAGAGTCGTGCGGTAGCGGTTTGGTCTTTGTTTTATTTAAAAAAAACTCTGTCTCAAGGAAATGGCGCGAATAATTGTTGTATTGTTAATATGTCAATAATGGAAGGAGAAGTTTTAATTTTAAGGTCTTAGAAAAAGGAGAAAGTTGTAGCATGGTAACCTGGGTGACATTTTTTGAGATTTGAAATGATACTTTTCATAAGAAATTTTCCGAAGATGCGTATTTATGTCCTCATCGGCAGTAATGTGTTTGTGTGTTGAATGGTGAATCAGTCTCTTGGACCATTATGGTTGCTATATTACTTACACAACTCTTTCATTTACAAGAAAATATGTACCACACAACATCAATCACGTACATTAGACTATTTTAAATTAATCCAGAGACATGATGGAATAAATAAATTAATAAACTGAACAGCAGGAACTGATTCTTTTTTATGGAACCTGCGTCTAATAATAACTGTAAATGATTATTTAATTTTGCAGGAGAAATTGAAGGTGCTGTTTAATATCTAGTTTAAAACATATCGCATATATTGAATATCAATTGTTTCATTTTTACGTCGTAAATTGGCAGTAACTTGCTATGTCACGATTTATTCATTTTTAACGTTTTCTTTATAATACATCAAAGGTTAAATGTATATTTTCTTCTATTTCAGGTGAGTATTGCTTCAATTCCAACAACGAAATCCACTCACAATTTTTGCGCCACTCTCTTAAGGTAGGATAATATTAATAAATGTTAAGTGAAAACAATTATTAGAAAATTTATTAAGCCTCAAAGCAAAAATTTATTTTAACTGTTTCATATATACATATTCTCTGCTGTTATGGGAGCTCTAATTAATTAAAGCATTTAATTATTAAGGCCAAGATTTGATTAGGAGTAAAATATCTTAGGAAATTGGCATCTTTGATATTAAGAAATAAATGACTGCGCAAAGAGGTCACAACATTCTTTCTCCTCCAAATAGCCTGATTATAATTACGTAGTATCTACCTTTCTTCTGTTTAAGCACTATCTTAACTTCTCGCTATTATTACCTTTCCAAGTCCTACATACCAGGGGTCGGCAACCAATGGCACGCGTGCCACTGGGTGGCATGCGAAGATGTTTTAGTTGGCACGCGAAGAGATTTTGAGAGGGCACCATCATCTAATGACGAAAGTACACAAAATATATTATTAAAGAAATATAAAACAAAAAAAGAGAACGCCATGCACTTCTAAAAAAATTAAAGAAACAGGTATCTCTCACTTAACGTCGTAGTTATATTGCAAAAAATAGCTTAAATTGAAAAATAGCTATTTTGAAGAGAAGGTGTGTTTGCAGCCGTAAAGCCGCGGACATAAATGGCGTTGCCCGTTTGACATTGTTTGCACGATTTTATTGAGTAAAGTGTGACTGTGATAGAAGAAGTGAGCGCTCTTTCTCCGATGCTCGGAACTACGAAAGGGAAAGGTTTCTTAAGTTCATAGATTTTGATTTAAAAATAAATTTTTCTGTGATTATCGATGGGTTACCTGCAATGATGAGTCAAAATATTGGTTTTGTTCAGCTACTCCAAAAATATCTAGATAGGTCTCTTTTAGCTTTTTCCGTGGCTGTTTTGTCAATTGCTTTGATTAAAGTAAAATCTTTCTCCGTGGAATTGAAAAAGACTATCATCAGTTGGAGAATAATTAATCAGACATAACGGCACATTTGAATACGTCGAATGGCAAGCTTCAAGGTAAAAGGCTGACCGGGTTTTGCTTGTATGAAGGGTGGAAGGAATTTTGCAAGAAATTGCAGCACTTTGAGGATGATCTTCAGACATGGAATCTGAGTTATTTTCCCAAATTGAAACTATTTATTGATAGTGATGAAAATTTAAAATTTATAATACCAAATTTGCATATGTATATAATTCTCTTGAAGGAAGAGTTTTCGCGGCGATTCCAAGACCTCCAAATTCACGGTCCGATGATAAAATATATTTTGTGTCCTGAGAGAACAGAAATTGATCTCGAGCTGCAGTATTTCAAGTTTCTTGGGATTGAGATGGAGATAATTGATTTCCTGAGTTCAGACTTGTGGGTCGATAAGTTTTCATCTATGAAGGACGAGGTTTAGAAAAAAACGAAAACCGTTGCTTAGATATTTGCTCACGTACTCGGTCTCAGCTTCCAACAAAACTATTGACAATGAAAAAAGTAGCATTCTCTCTTTCGTCTGCATTTGGAACTAGCTACTGTTGCGAGCAAGTGTTTTATTTAATGAAAAATACACTTAATCCTGTTCGCAATCGGCTGATAGTAAAAAATTCTGAAGCTTGTCTTCGTCTTTAGACTACCAACTATCAAACAAAACTGACAAAATTGGCGTAAAAAATGGAAGGGTAAGGAAGTCATTAACTATATTATATTAATTTTCTTCTTGTCAAAACAGTAAAAACTATTAATTTAAAAAATCATGCTTGTAATTCACGCTGAAATATATTATTAAAAGGTTTTATGTTGGGCGCATTTTTAGATGGCTCTATTAATTATGAAGTTAATGTTTTTTTAAAAATCGTTTCAATGAGAAGTTCTTAAAGCGATTCATTAATTATTAACGTAGTTATATTATAAATAAATCCTTATAAGGAAAAAATTAATGTTTTAGCCTGTTTTTCTTCAAGTGGCACGCGAAGAAGGGCGCAAACATAAATGTTGATGAAAGTGGCACGCGACAGAAAAACGTTGCCGACCCCTACTATATACTATGCTCCTAAAAATCTTTCTTATAAAACGACTTACATATTCTTTATATATTTTCTCTTATGTCCTATATTAAGCAGAAATAAAAATAATAATTTTTAAATTTAAACACGCAAAAATCAGCGCACTTAGAATAAAGATAATAAATAAGAAAGATAATAAATAATAAATATAACGAGCAGGACGTTTAGAGTAAAAACGTTTATTTCATTCCAACGACGATACATTTTATTGACGAATTCTTACATTGTGACAACATCTTCAGACCGCTAAAAATTTTATCCTAAATATTTCCACGATTTAATTAAGAAATCGGAGAAAAATCGTTCAGTTTAAAAATAATGCGAATCTCTCTAACTTGCACCAGGATAAATTACAGATCCAACGGGAAAGAGATAATTGCGCCAAAATCCTTGGCCCATAATCGCCACGTGGCTTGGCACGTTTTTACTTAGCATCCATATATCTTACCGATGAGTTATAATTCTGATTTCCTCATGTCAGTTGGAAGAAAAAGGCTTCCATTTATTCAACGGCGACTTTTCTTTGTTTTTTAATTCTAGTCCTCTTTATATATATATATATATATCCCTACCGTGTCCTGAGTGGAGGGTATTTGGACGGTCTCATGAGGTTTATTCACATTCCAGCGCAAGACACACAATTCCCTGTACGCCGCTACTCTCACAACTCCTCAATCAACCAATCCGACATCCCACCCTTTACACATCCCAACTCTCCTCCCTTTTCTTCGCTCTCACTCTTCTTTCATCCTTCCCCTCACTCTACATCACATCCCATTTTATTTGAAGCAACCATTTTAACCTCTTCTCGCTACATCTTATCTCTCTTATCTCATCCACTTCCTATCCACCGTCTCTCTCTACTTTTCTCCATCTCCTATACCATTCCACTTCTTTTCTCTGCTTCCTTTTTCCTCTCCTCTCATTAAATGTAACAAGTTAGGAAAGTGTACAATGTATCACAAATGGGCGCGTTTCGTTCAATGGAGTATTAGAAAGAAATTATATACCTGTACGTGAGGGAAATAGCGTTTTAAGTTTCTTATATTCTTAAAAAATAATCCATTTTCTTCCTATTTAATAATATTGCATGCACGCGTAAGGAAATTAAACGTTTGTTTGTGAGACTGTTTATGATAGCAACAATGAAGAAGTAACCATGCAAGAAATTTCAACTCGAATTAAGACATTCTCATTTGATTTTCTCGATAACGGCTACTCCTACGATAAAAATGTATAGTAAAGAAAATACTCTTCTTTACAATTCTATAACTTTTGTTTGAAAAATATTTTGATATGAGCAATACTTTACGAGATATGACGAAAATTTAATTTTTTGTCACCAGTAAAGTGGTACCCCTGATTGGCGTACGTGATTCATTTTTGCGATTTTCTCCTTATATTTGATTCTTCTTCTTATATTTGATTAATATCAAATTTCACGAAAATCCGTTCAGTTGAAGCCGAGAACGAACATGCGGACGGACGGATAGACCGACGATAATAGGCGCTCACGCTGGAAGTGAAACGCGCCTAAAAAGGGGACTATATATGTAGTCTGAATTTCGCCCTCGATGAAGTCGTTTGTCTGTCTGTCTTTTCTTTCCTCACTTTTATCCCTCTAATTCCCCCCCTCTCTCCCTCCTCACATCTCTCTCCACTCTATTCTCTTTCTCTCCTCTCTTTTATTTACCCCCCCCTCTCTCACATTCCATCTCTTATTTCCTCTTTTTCTTTTCTCTCTTCATATTCTTTTCTCCTCTTTTCTCTTTCTCTCATCTCTTTTATATCTCTCTCCCCTCTCCTCTCTCCATCTTCTATTTCTCTTCGTTCCACCTTTCTCTTACCTATCTCCTTTCTCTTCCATCCCCCTCCTTCTCCTCTCCGTCTCTTATCCCACACCTCTCTCCCTTTTTCTATCTTTCCCCTATTTTCTCTTTCTCCTCTACACCTCTCCTCTTCCTTTCTTCACCCTCTCCACCTCTCTCTTTTCTCACTCTTATCTTTTCCGTTCTCCTTCTCTCTCTCTCTCTGTCCTTTATATTCCTGTTTCTTCCCTCTATATGTTTCTTCCCACCTCCCTCCTCAATTCTTTTCCTCTCCCGCAATCTCCTTCTTTCCCATTCCGTCCCCGTCTCTTCCTCTTTTTCTCCTGTTTTTTTCTCGCCACCCCAACTCTTCGGTCCCATGAGCTTAAAACATTTTTGCCCGAATTCCAAACTAATGGGAGACGCTGGGAGAGAGGCCATGACAAGAACCAATCTCCTCTCTAACCGTACAGTTCTCGAGTAATTGGAGAGCGGCATCGGGAGCCTACGGCGGAATAGGGTCCTTTTAGGAATGAAAATAGATTTATTTCCGTTTATGACAAAACTGAGAGGCAATAAAAGGCATATATCTTATTACTGTGAGTACGAGAACGGGGGATATTTAATCCACTACTCATTTTCAGTACGTTAATGTAGTCGCGTGGATTATTTTTAGATACAAGCAATTTTCCTACCGTTGAAGTTAAGCGTGGGAAATAGTCAATGGTCGGAATATTTTATGTAACCTCAATGTAGTTATATAAATGCTTGTTAATGCACGCATACACGCAAGCGAACTAAATATGATAGAGAGACTGAAGAAACAATCACTGTGATTTAAACATCTTGATAATCCATAAAGTTTTATGATATAAAATGGCTTTTTGGAAGTCAATATTAAACCAAAAGAAAAATAACGTAAAAATATACTACTACATACAATAGTCGAAAAATTATATCCTTCTTGAATTGGTATTTCTTCTTCTTCCAAAGGTATATCTTTTCTAAGTAATCTTAAGTCTGAGAATTTTAGAATCTTAGGCAGAAAGTAATATACAAATAACCCATATTCAGGTAAGCATATTTAAGGAGTATAATAAGGGCAAAATTAAATTTCACCACTAAAATAAAACCTCAAGGAGACATGATTCCATTCTATAAATTAACAACCAAACGAAAAAATAAATGTCAACAAATATTTTCTCGAAATATTTCACAGAAAATAGTCTAATTCTACAGAGCATTGTTGTTTGATTTCAGATGCATGTAAATGATTTCGTAATAGGGTACTGAGAAAATATCTTTCTCCTAAGCATGTCTCTTTTCATAAAATTACCCTGTGAATCTGCTCCATAATAAACAAATAAAATAACAACATTGCATTTTCCATTGTTTTACGTAATATTCCAACACGACCCGGGTTTCAATGTTATGCGATGTGAAGATGATGTATCGCATCGTAATGTTGTAATATTAAAACGCCGGAAAATAAAACGTTGTTATTTTATTCGTTACAACAGGTCTCTTTTCGAGATACAACGTTTGTCCGGAAAATTAATGGAATTAAACGTTTTTGCGCACTACTTTTCTGACGGAGAAAGCAGTTCAGTTGAAATTTAAATCGTGATGTCTCGAGGTAAATCGAAATATACCTCATAAGAGCTTTCTGCAAGTACATGGTTGAATAAAAAAAAACTCGAACGAGCGAAAGTAACCAACTACGTTAAATAACATGCCACGTAAACTCAAGGATCACATAAATAAGTTAGCGTAAAGTGAGCAGAGTTTGCTTTTCGAGAGCAGGTGTCAACGAGGGGAGAAATACGGGGCGGATGAAGAGGGCAAAGAGAGAGAGAGGGATAGAGAGAGAACGATCCGTGTAGAATTACGTTCACTCGGACGATCATAAAAAAAAACGCCGTGTAGGAAGATTCAACGGGGAACGAATCCATAAGAGAAGATCGATTCGAGTTTTTTTTTTGCCCGGACGATAAGTCATGAGATGAAGAAGTTAACGGGAGGTCAAACGATTAAGAGCGACGTTTACGCAAATCCTCCTAAACCTTCATATAAAAAAACCTCCCAACCCTTCCAAAACCCATTACCCTTCCAAATAAAAAAACTTTGCTTACTCCCAACCAAGCAAAGTTTTATATATATATATATATATATATATATATGTGTGTGTGTATGTATGTGTGTGTGTGTGTGTGTACATGTCTCTCCGTCGCTGAAGAAGGGCTTCCTCCAACACCTTTTTGCCACCTTTATCATTACCTTTCCTTTTCTTTAAGCTTATATGCTTTTATATATATGTATGTATGTATGTATGTATGTGTGTGTGTATATATATATATATATATATATGTAATTTTTATATTATATATATACGTATATGTATGTATATGTAATTTATATATAAGGAAAAGGAAAGGTAATAATAAAGGTAGCAACAAGGTGTTGGAGGAAGCCCAGTGGACACTTACCTAGATTGAAGAGCTGTATATATATATATAAAGTAGAGGCGTGGTGGGAGTTGGAATTCGAAGGGAGGAAGAGAGAAGGGCATCCCAAAATCCTACCGTGACGTTAATAGCCGGTTTGAGGAGGGCGAACTTCGGGGTGGAGTAGGAGGAGAAGAGAGAAAGAGGAGAGGGTTCGGCGAAGTTGAAGTGGGGAGAGAATCCGGAGTCTCGCGGGTCGATATAACGCTTTCCGGGATTCCGGGGGTCCGACGCCTGGACCGACTGAGGAATTGGGAGAGAGCTACTCGCTCTCTTTCTCTCTCCTTCTCCATCCCTTTCTTCTCTGCCAAACCCTCTCCGAATTAATAAAATATCTATATATTCCGACGACCCTCTCTCCCTACTACTCCATCTCCCGATGGTAGCGTAACGCCCAGAAGTTTATTAAAGGTGGAGTTTGGAGTAACAGAGCGTGTGGGGATTAAGCGTGGGGATTTGGACAAAGGACCACCTCTCTCCCATCGACGTCGGTACGGTGTTCCGTTGTTTTAGAACAAAAAATATATAACCTTCCTTCTCCTCCTCCTACCCACATCCTTTCCTGATCCCTAACCTCTGCCGCCCCTTCGCGAGAGAAAAAGGATTTGGCAAACAAAAGGTTACGGAGAAAAAAGGAGAGGGATATTATTTGTGGGAGTCTGAAAAAAAATGTTTTTTTTCAAACATTTAACGAGGGAAGGAAAATGAAAGGATGAGCTCCTTTCGTAAATTTTTCTTCCGCTTGTTTTGCCACCTTTTTCTTCTCTCTCTCTCTCCCTCTCTATTTCTCTCTCCATCTCCGAAATGATTACAGTAAGGTTTGAATAAAATTTATCCGGGGAAATTCCTTATTCGTTGGGCTTTCTTCGAGAGAAGTCATTAAACAGCACTTTTATGCATTCTTACTTCCATATGAATTTATATCGCGTAGTTTTAGAGGGAAATTGAGGAAAAGAGTGGAGAGGCGTGATAATTAAGAATTGAATCCGTAATATATATATATATATATATATAACACATTTTTCTGTTAATTTTCTATTTTAAAATTGGATATTAAAACTTTCTGAAAAAATAGTGTGCTATAATTATTGCCAGAAAGAATAAAAAAACTATAAATAATTATTTTGTTCTAATGATGTTATTATATTATATATAATTGAATCGCAGTGGGAGCTACGGATTATTATATACAATATTAAGATTACTAGCGTAATTGCCCGTCAAAAATGATGTGTGCGCATGAATAAAGTAATAAATATAAATTAAAACACTTAACGTTCTCCCCCCCCCCCATCTCTCTCTCCTTCCCCCTCATTCTCCTCCCTCCCATTCTCTCCCCCCTCTCTCTCTCTCTCTCATTCTCTTTAAAACTGTATTTATTTCTGTGAGCGATAGAATGTATGCCCCTTGATCTTATGCCTTCGGTGTCGCATATAGTTGATTCCGAACAGACAAACTTACAGTACTACACTAATCTAGTAAGAAGCTGATATGCTGATAATTCATTTACTAAATATCGACGAGCTTAAACAAACTGATTAATTTGTGTAGGTGTAAGGAGAAAATTTTATTGTAATTACAGCTTTTGGCGTAGTTCATTTGCCACATGAGGATTAATTCGAACAAATTTAGACGCCCACGCCCTCAAAATCCCACCTTTTTCAGGTCAAGAAGGAGTCATAAAGTTATTTTAATGTAGCATTCTATTACGTGATCTTCAAAAGCCTGTGTCACTAAGCACTAAAGGCAGGGAAGTCGAAAGGGATTTGCTACAGAAAGAGGGAAGCAATTAGCGACGGTCTGGCAAAAGAATACCTCCCCTCTGAATAATTAATCCCCATCCTCCCATTTCTAGTACAATTAGAGACGAGGTTGGCCGTGAATTCTTTTTCAGATTATTATGATTTCCATAAGGATAATGGCCTTCCTTCTTAATTCGATATTTTGTTAACGTATAATATTTGTATCGGCGAATGGCTTTAAAGTAAGAACCCTGAATAAAATTTAGAAATTGGATCCATTTAACTTTTATAACGACTATGAGGATTTTATGTACATTCCTGCCTAGAAGTAATGAATTATATCACTCGATTAAAACAAGTTATATTTCCTAATTTTCTAATGAGCGTTCTTATTAAATAAATGCGGTTCTTATTAAATAGAAGCAAATTCCAAGTGAAATTAATTCGCTCGGACAATATTTGACGAGGATATACATCACATCGAAAGAAAAACACTTCACGTGAGGCACAGAGGTATTAATAGAATATTACGGGCAATTTTTTTGTCTTCGGAACAATCGTATTATTTCTAGGTTCTAAATAACCACGTTTGTAACTACAAATATATTTATACGAGCGGTACGTAAATACGAATGGCGATACGCGGTATATTTAAAAATTCAACAAATCTTTTATTAGTTATTTTAAGGTAGAAAATATAAATGTATTTCCAAGCGGTAGACTATCGAATCACGCGCTATGACTCCATGTACTGAACATACCAATTACGGATCGTAATCACTAAAAAAATATAAGAACTTGGCAAACAGGATATCTACAGTCAGGAACTCAAAAAGCATCTCGGCCATTCGCTAGCGATTCGGCGTCCCCGAGGACGGGAGAGAAATACGGCAAATTAAACGTGAATGCAAAGCACGCCCGAAAGGAATCATCTCGACTGGCAAAAAAAAAGTGGCTCCAGAGTGGAAACCGTCCGTAAATAATTCAATTGACGCCGCTTCCATAAGAGGCTTTCGCTTATATCGCCAACACCTGAGCGTTGGAAAGTTATTTTCACCCCAAGTTTATTTCGATATCTCTCGTTTTTTTCCTCTTGTTGACTTCCTTACGGCTAACTGGGACGGTATCCTAACATTTGTTTTACAGGCGATTTTTTCCGTCCGTCTCGGTGATATATATATATATATATATATATATATATATATATATATGTATGTGTGTGTATGTATGTGTGTGTATATATATATATATACTATATGTTAATTCCAACAAGCTGACTAATCAGCCAATAGCGTGACGGTCAAATGGTAAAAATGTATAACATTTGCTTTCAAATCTGAAATAAACGTTATAGGATATTTTTTGTTACAACATTATAGAACATTTTACCCAATGCAATGCATTATATATATATATATATATATATATATATATATATATATATATATATATATATATATATATATATGTAACAAAAAATATCCTATAACGTTTATTTCAGATTTGAAAGGAAATGTTATAAATTTTTACCATTTTACCGTCACGGTATTGGCTGATTAGTCAGCTTGTTGGAATTAACATATAGTATATATATATATATACACACACACACACACATATACATACACACACATACATACATACATATCCTCAGAATCTAACCACTTTCGTTTCATCCCTAATTCTCAAACAATTCCCGTATTGAAAACACAAATGTAAATCTGGCTCCCTTCGTTTTGAATTAATTAATTTCTGAGGGGAAAAACACGATTGGAAGGGGACTTTTAAGGGTCGAACCGTGAAATTTAAGAAAACCTCACCCTCCTTTTCCATACAATGGGGACCTTCCAAAATAAAGGCAACGGAGCTGTACAAATTACGCCGAAACGCGAAAGTGAGAGGACAAAGGGCGCGATAAAAATCTGCCCCTGCCGCTATAAATAGTTCAAAGTCATTCACTACGCTCGCTTCTCGCCCTGCCCTCTTTGTGACAAAATAATCCATATGCACGTGGGCGCTGGAATTTCTAGTCCGCCCTCCATTTAACTGGTTAGATGGAGAGGAGCTACATAGCTAGCAGTCGGGAGAAACAAGCAGTCGGGAGAAACAGCGGATGAGGGATCATAAAGCTACGCCGGGTCTACCGGATCGCTCCCTCTTCAAATGGAAACGAAGATAGAATTAAAAGCGGAGGAATTTCACGTCCTATGCGAATAGACGATGGAAGGAATACAGCACCTTATTCCTTGTATTTTTTTTAAGATAGTAAAATTTTGGGAAGTTCTGGAGTTTCGAAGATAAAGGGGAGTGTAAGCGAAAATACGATGAGCTGGAAACTGCATCGTACAACAGGACGTGATCTCCATCTAACGGTCCCTTGCTATTATGCCGTAGAAAGATGTAAAGAGATTTCTTCGGCGGGGCTTTAGCCCGCGTCTCCTATCCTTGCCCCCTCAGATGCGCGAGTCTACTTTTAAACTTTCCGAAGTGTTTGGGCATAAAATTGAATCTCTCGCAAATATATTAAGAATTTTCGAGGGAGAGAGAGAGAGATGCCTTTTTTTTCCAGTCGACGTTTTCTTCTTTGAAAAAAGTAAGAATTTCGCCGTAATATTTCCGTTAATTCCTAATTGTTGTCCTATCCGAATGATAATTGGCTACTGATTATTTTTTATGCGTTATTCTCCTCTTTCTTATGAAAGATCTTTTAAATGAATAGTTGGCGTCAAATTCTGGAGCTAAATAAGGATTGGAAAAATAAGCATATAAAAACAAAAAATTGAAAAGGTAATTACTTATCTTAGGTATCTCTAACGGATAAGATTTCATTATATTTTAGAATACACTTTCAGTGAATCACCGCTAAAGTATAAAAACATTGAAAAATCAAGTGTTTATTTAAGGTATTTCTAATAGCCGCAGCAAGGAGATACAATCTATTGGAAATACCTAAGACAAGCAAGCTTAATTTGTCAATTTTTGGCACTTTAAGTGCTAACTCCGAAATTTCATAACCTTATTATGACTGTTGGACATACCTAGGACAAGTACATATTTTTTCAAGTTCTACTTATTAAGTGCCTATTTTTAAAAATTTGTTTTCAGCCGTGAGACGAGCTTGATAACTCCTCCTCCAAGTAAGGCATAATACGTCCAACGTGATCTCGAACATGCCAGGATACGAAGTTCACTTTGGTAGTCGTAGATCCGAAAGAGGTCGACAGATATACTGCTCTCACAAATCCATAAAAAAAGGAAGACAAAACTCCAGAGTTTGAAATGGAACCAAGTGCACAGGAAAATTGGAATAAGAGGCTTATCAAATCGCCCACCCTACTATCCCCGTCTTCGACTGAATTTCAGCAAAAAGATATTTCTTGGAAGTAGATTATTGAAAGAAAAATTGTTCCGTACCCCAAATCTTTTATCAAAAACGGAATTTCTTCTTTTCACTGCACATGCACAGACAAAAATGCGTATATTTGTGCGCAATCACTCAGCGAGTGATTTTATAGCCAGAAAATGATTCCCAAGGTAAGGTATGCTAGGAATACACACACACACACACGGATTTGTCCCGAAAATGCAAGGTGTTGATTTTCAGCTATCACGTTTTTCGCGAATTTTCTAAAGCACATATACTACTACGTACAAGACAGAATTTCGAAATCAGATGCGTGTACCGTACGAAACACGAATCATTGAATATATATACTACATAAATAATTCAACCTCGAAATTTCTCCGTCGTCGCCTTCTCCACGATAAAACATTCGCGTCCCTCCTCTAGTGGTTGACAAATAGAAAATCGAAGGATCCCCATCCGATTCGTTGACATCTCCCTGACGTAGGTAGCGAAGAAAAAAAAAGAGGCAGGGATTCCTCTTACGTCACCGCCATCCCGACCTTACCTTTCTCTCTCTCTCACACACACCCTTCTTAACGTTCTACGTTCCCAAAATAAAAGGACGAGATGAACCCGATACTCCCTTTCTTTTCCTTACGATAACACTCTCGAAACCCTTCCCTCTTTCTCCTATCCCCCTTAAACTCCACTCCGGGCAAGGGCGCACATGCCACATGGTTTTGACCTGCCGTACCGCCAGGGGTCGTCGAACACGCTGCCCCCGACTAAATTTCCTTCCTTCCCCCCCCCCCACCTCCCAAACCCAACCTCTCCCCCCCCCCCCTCCCCTCCCCCCCCTCTCTCTCTCTCCTTCTCGATACCGCAGGAATTCCGCACACGTCTTTCGCCCCAGTATACCTCTACATGTTCCTTTTTACCATCCTCCTCCTCCCCCCCCTCCTCTTTCCTCCCGTTCGCCTCTTGTCCCTCTCATCAATCTTCTACCTCCACTCCTTCTCGTCTCCTTTATCTCTCTCTCTCCCGATCTTTCTCCTTTCGTTCCTTTTATCCATCCTTCTTGCCTCCGACCGCCTTTATAGCAGTAGTAGGGTACCCTTCCCTTTTCTTCTTCCTTATCTACATTACCTTTCTCTCATAAATCTCCTTTCCATTCTACCTTTATTCCCTTTCTTTTATAGCTACTGGGGATTTTTTCTTCTTTATTTTCGCCTCGTACGTTAACTTCGATTCTTTCTCTCCCTCCTTTCACCCCACCAGCAATACGTTTTCTCTCATTTCTCTTCGCATTTCCACCTCTCCTTCCTATCCTTCCTATCCTTCTCCCTTTCTCTCTACCGCATCTTCTTTATCTTTATTCTCCTTCCCATCCTCGCTTCGCCTCTTCCCCCTTCTCCGCTTCTTTTCTCCTTGCGTTTTGCATCTCTTACTTTCCTCTTACTGTGCTTTTCCTTTCTCCGGTTCTCCTACACTCCTTTCTCCACCTCCCACTCTGTTTTTCCTCTTCTCCCTTTATTCATTCCCATCCTTCTTCCTCCGCCTTTTTCTCTCCTTCTTCTTCTAGTTTTCTTCCATTCACCCTTTGCTCTCTCCTGTATTTCCTCTTGTTCCTTCATACCTTTTGTATAGCCTCCTATTCTCTTCCTCTCTCTCTCTCTCTCTAAATGTAAGAAGGGACTGTGTAGTCTCAATTTCGCCCGAAATAAATCGTTTGTCCGCCTGTCTGTCTGTCTCTATGGTTTCCTCTTCCTCCCTTTTATGCATATTCTTCTCCCTCTCTCTCTTCCACCTTCCTTTCCCTTCTCCTTTTTCTCCTGTTCTCCTCTTACGTTCTCGCCCTCTCCCTCTTCCCCTCTCCTTATCATTTGCATATCCTCTCTTCCCCTCAGTTTTCTTTTTCCCCTCCTTTCTTTCTTTCTTTCTCTCTCTCCGTTTTTCTTCCTCTACTATTACTCAAGCCCATTCCCATTCATCCCTCCCTCTCCTCCATCTTTCTCTCTTCACTTGTCTTCTCTCTCTTCCCTCCTCTCCTCCTTGACGTCTTCTCTCCCATCTCTTCCTTCTCCTTGCTACCCTACACGTCCTTTCTTCCACTACGTTTTCTTTCTCTTCTTCTCTCCAATTCTCCTTCCACTTTTAACCCTCTTCACGGCATAGGACGGATTCGGAATGAAACTAAAACAAGCATATGTGCGAGAGAGGTTGTTCCCGACCACTGCTCGGTCTCTCTCTCCCTCTCCTCTCTCTCTCCCTCTCTCTCTCCCCCTCTCTCTCTCTCCCCCTCTCTCCCCCTCTCTCTCCATCTCTCATTCTCCGTTCTACTTAAGCAACCTCGCAATGCGCGCTGAATTCACAATGAGGGTGTCCGGAAAAAAAACTGCCGTAACGGATCAGTTGGCCTCGAGGATAGACGTTTGGGGCATTTTTTAAAATTTTTTATAGGTGCTTTTATACATCCTCGCGCCTTCAACGTATATTTTAAAAGGTCGTTCGGGATAAAGAGTGCGTGAAATGGCTCATTGCGGTTCCGCCCGCAAGAAGGGGGTCTCTCTCTCTCTCTCTCTTTTTCTTGATGTTCCTCCGCGTTTATAATCCCTGAGAACGTATTTACAGCGCGTTTCCCGTCAAATGTAGGCGGGCGGTGAAAGCGCGTTTATTTAACCGTTTTTTTTAATACACTAAGACCCCGATTTGAGTTGTTTCGCAGTTGCGTCGATACGATATTAATGCCTAAAAATATGTTGAAACTCACAGTTGCGTCGTTTTCTACCCGGGTTTTCTCATTCTCCGCGTTTGTCCTGTTCCAAGACAGGAGATCGTATTTCCCCCCACAAAGTGATGAGAAAGTGTTTCGGAAGGAGCTGACTTTGGGAGAGATTTGGCGTAAAAAAACGAGTCGCTTTCATAATTAAGCGAGCGTTGAAAGCGGAATATATTTTTCCAAAGAATAAACGCTTCACGCCGAAATAACGCAGGTGAAAATAGCGTCAAAAATGTTCACGACTCTGCATAAGATTAGAATGGGATCCCCGGTAATAATATCAGCGTATAATTCATTTTCACTCCACAATTGAGAAGAAGCGGGGTCGAAAGAGCAAAGTTTTCCTTTCCGCCACCAAGAGAAATGGAATTCGAAACAAGAAAGTGGGAATGGAGGCCGGCATCGACGAGCTGAGTAATAAGGATTAATTGGATACAGATTTTCAGAAAGCCTTTGAAGACGACAATTCTGCAGAAATACCCGAGAAACGAGCTTTGACAAAAGTACTTCCCAAAACCTTTTAGTTTATAGAGGAAGACGAGGGACGGAGCTCGAGAGTGGCCAGGAAAGTAAGTGGATGTAATAAGTTCCTACACAACAATTTATAAGGAGAAAAGGAAAACAGCTGCTCCTAAAATTTGAATAGCTTCGTTTTTGTAAGTTCTTTGCAGGTTAGAATCTGTCTCGCTTTCACCGACAGCCTTTAGTTTTGTACTTTTTACCTTGAATAAATTACGTATTTGTTTAACTGAATATCGTGTTGTTATATCTACATTACTTCTATTATTTACTGTGATGGTATTTACATATTTAAATGTGATTTTAGATACAGAAAATTGGAATTTTGCTAATTTAAAGTTTTTATTATGGCAAACAGCATTTCGATTTGTGTCCTTTCGCATTGCGATGTCTTTTCAAAGAACGTAAACCCGACGCAAATCGAAGTAACAGTGTAATAGATTTTAGGTGGCTGATTCGTATAGAAAAAACGAGTATAATTATACAATTCGCAATCGCAATTAAAGCCTTTGTTGGCGCTATTAGCATAAAAAACGACGAAACTTAAATTTACAATTCACGCCGATAATTTTAGAATTTCATCGAAATATTTGTCGGCGAATTCGTCCCAAAAGTTTTATTTAAATAAATTTATGTTTTCTCTCGAAAGAATTTTGTCATTTGAAACAAATTCGAAATAATGAATCGAAATACGGTATCTTTTTAACATTCTCTTCCACCAAGAAACAATCCATTGAGAAATATCTTTAATTAATTTACGATTTCTCAACAGAGTCAAGATCGGCACGACGAAGTTCAAAATTAAAAACGATTTCTCAATTCCCGTATATACCTACGCCGGTAAAACAATGGCCATCGATGGAAACATTTTAATGCCTACGGGACAATACTATTCTATCAATAGGCATTTCCTTTAAAAGAGTAGGATGTTTTGAAACAATTTTTCCTGTTTCGCTCGAGTGATAGATGGGGCGGAGTCATTTCCTCGCCTAATATACCGTGTAAAAAGTACAAACATCCCGAGGAGAGCCACTCTTGTTCGGAACCCTCTAGGAAAAAAAGAAATACGCATTGAGGGGGATCAAAAACCCGCTTTACGCTTCCATGTATCTTCGTGCGGAGGGAGAATTGACGTTGATCTTTCGCTGATCCGGAAAAAGGATGGGCAAGAGAGGAAAGAGGTGATCTGTATGGATGATGGACACGAGGAAGCTGACGGGAAAGGTTTATGAGGGTTTGCTTAAATAAATACTTCACAACGCGCTGACGGCTGGCGCTACGTTGCGGAATATAGATTGAAAGAATCCACTCCTTGTCAACTAAAAAAAAAAGAAAAAGGGACCTTTTATTTTTCCTGGTCATAGGGCTCACTTCCTAACCTTTCTTCCTAAAAAACTTCATCTTTTTTAAAGGTTAAATACTAAGAGCATCGACACCGAGAAAGGATAACTTTTCTTATTCTGAGAGAATAAGTAAGTATTCTCCGGATAATTGTCAAATCATCAATATTTAAAATTTCCGCGAGAAATATTTTGATTCCCAAAAACGTTTTCTTCTATTTTATATTTCAAGAAAGTAAATTTTATTCGATACCGCTCAAAAATGACTCTTAACGTTTGAGATTGAATCTGATATTTTAATAGAAGTCAGTATGTGTGTGAACGATAAATGTTTGTTGAATTTATTTTTATAAGATCTGTCAACGCATATGAGTATTTGTGTAGAAATTATTGGAAAAATATCTACTGATTGAACCATTACATTCTTTTGTTAATAGAGTTATAATTTGAGTTTTTATATGTAAGTGGAATATTAATTTTTAAAAACGAAGAATTAATTGCAAAGTAATGGAATTTTGTTACTTTGAAGTGGAAATATTTCAAAATTTTGAACGAATAATAAAAGTACTCTAGTGTGATTTCTTTATACAGACAACGCAGAACTCAGAGTTTCTCCCTCTTCCCTTTCAATTGAATTTATAAAGAAAGTCTTCACGCCCGTTAACAAGAAGCAAAATCCTGATAGAAACTGTAAATAACTAGCAGTTATATTATAGCCATGTTTTATCATTTTCTATCAGAGAATGTACCGCTTATAATGTTTCATTTGAGAAATTATATACCCATTAAAACTATAAGATTAAAAACGTAGGTTCTAACTTTAAAAACGTCTATATTGTGTTACATATCGATTAGAATAATCGTTGATGTAAGAGGCGATATAGGAATTCTATTCATCATTATTTTGAAAGATACGTGTCTTCATAACTTTCCACTTACGATGCATAACACGTACGGCATAAAACAAACAAAAGCTAAAGATTGATATCCCAAGGACCAAAAATTAAAGTAAGCGACGCTTTCAAATTATAAGACAGGCATCTTTCTCCGTTTGGGTTCTTGCAAGGTCGAACGGTGATAAAATGTTTTTCCCTTGGCTTAATGACTCCCATTAAACGCGACCTTCGTGTTCCCGGATAGCAGAGCAATTACGGAGTGGTAAGCCATTTCTTCCTATGGGATTTTCGTACGCAGTGGCATGAAGTGGTGTTTCGACAAAAACAAGGAAGGATCGCCTGACGCTATTATGGATGATACGTAATTCGCGCGTCATGTTCCGCCAAAATAAAAGCCGGTGCCATCGATTTCCTTTTCGTCTGGCGCTCTCGAATAGAATAACCGATTTCTGCACGCATTGCGCATCCTCTTTATAATTCCCATTGGTGAATGTTTTCGAGCTTCGCAAAAGATAGCACCCAGTGTTAATGGAATAAACTCATAACTTTCTCCATACGTAGTACGGAGAAAGTATTGTTTTTCGTAAAAAAATCGAATTCGAAATGTCAACGGAAATACACGTTTTAAGATCCCGTGAATACGTTTTTCACAGTTTTCTCGATGTGTGTGTGTGTGTGTGTGTGCGCGCGTGCGTGCGTGTGTATATATGATAGGAATTTTGTGGGCGCTGTAACTCAAAAACTAATAATTAGACAATCATAAAACTTGTTATTCAAAGTTTAAGGTCTGATAAGATTTTTCCGTTTTTTTTTGCCATAATAGCAATTTCCTTTATAATTTTCTCTACGGCAATCAGGAATATTTGTGTCGGATTACGAAAAACGATTCAAGTTGGAAAAAAATTAAATCTTTTTTTTGGATTCTAGGACGACTTACAAAACTATTATCGACAGCGCGTTTGCCAAATTATTTTAAGCTTTCGAAGGAAAAAACAAAAACATTTTCCAACTTGGTCGAAAAGGGTTCTTTTGATCTATGAGGAATCTCAAGTTCTTATAACTCATTAGCGCATGTTTGAAAAGGGCATTACGTAGCATTATTTAAATGGAGAATTATCGAGCCCGCTTTTCGGACAAAATAAAATGGCAGAATATATAGATAGAATGGTGGATTCTAAATATAGGCGAATCACAACTGATGACGGCAGTTTTGTAACCGAAGTAAGAATATTGGAGACACGCATCGCTTCAGTATTTTTATTACACCTTTAAACCGTTTTGATAGATTTTAAATTAAATTTTTCCGAACGAATCGCGTTTATAATTTTCCATATTTGATTTAACTATCGGTCGTTTGCCAAAATTAACTTTCCAACTTTTCCCTCGCTTATGTTTTTATGCTCGATCGTTTTCGGTGTAAATCATTTATTTAACATCCGAGCAAATATTGCCGATCGTAACAACAACAGCAGAGAGCAGAAAATTTCGCAAAATGACCCGTGTCGCCCGCAGAAAAGAGCTGCACGCGGGAAACGGAATAATCGTACCCACAAACGGAAAAAAAATAAAACGACCGTTTCGGTACTAAACAAAAACTACCCTTTCGCCCTTTTGTTTTAACCGGTAGATTTCCACTCCTCACCGAGACTCGGAACGGTCCTTTTTTTCGACAGATGTCCCTCTATGTGTGTTTTGTTTTCCATTTCCACTCCTGACTCTACCTCCTCTGCTGCCCTAAACCCGGGCGATTCCAATAATTGTCGGCTTCGCTCACCCGCAGCCCGCGTGTTCGATCCTTCCCAGAGCAACAAAACGGGGTCGGGAGCGCTTGTTCCGTTCGCTCGATCCCAGAACCGATTACTGTTCCGGACGAAAGATAAACGTATGTGCCAAGGACGTCACGTGACCGATGACGTCGAACGGGGAATATGAGAGGTGGAGAGTGTGGGAGATGACGACCTCCCTCTCGCCCTCCTTACACCTCCTCCCTCTCTCCCAATCTCTCCCTTTGACGTGTATGGGCATCAACATCTTGTACGTGGACTGAGCGAGTGTCATAAGAGATAAAAAATACAGGTCGTTACGGATGGAATTTTATTCCCTCCGTCGTTTATTTATTTTTTTCGTGAGATAAAGCGAACTATTTCGTAGAATGAGCATCTTTGTTTAAATATCCAGGCCCTTTAACGACTTGGAGCAAAGTCGGATCCAGAAGTGAAGGGGTGTAATGGAGGTAATTAACCCCCCCCCTCCAAATATTTCAGAACATCGAAAAATATTAATAAAATATTTTTTTAAATATCACATCGAAAAAACTATAATTTTTACGGTATTTAATTTGTTTTAGAAAATTCTATCAAGTTTCTTTTTACATATTAAAATCTGTACACTTTTGAAGATATTTTCAAAAAGTTTATTTTTCACGTATGATTGCCTCCCCCTTACTATCTCAAGGATGAAGCCTGGATCAGTCCTTGACTGGGACCCATTTTTATCTAGCAAGAGGTATGAATTATTAATTTTATTCGCACATACGGTGCTAAAAACAGACCCATAAAAAATGATTTCATCGTCACAATTGATGCATTCGAATCTCCCCGCTCTTTAAACTTCGTTAAATAATTTTATAATTGGCTTCCCTAAATCTGTGCTAAAAGTAGAACCACGAAAATTTTAGTTTGAAATTAGTTTTAACTAAAACAGAGCATAAATTTTTATACGTTGGTCTCAAGACGGCGATCAAATGAATCTTATTCATTCCTGTGATAAAACCTTGCTCACCTTACACTTTTTCGGCTTATATGAATTAGGCCAAAACTAAATTCTTACTTATAATTTTGAATAGCTTCACATTGGTTATACTGTAATCCGGAACGACTCTCACAGCACTTTTTGTAAAAATGTAGTAATTTCAGTAAAAATACTACATTTAAAAAAACTAAAATATTGAAACTATTCCATATATACTCTTCCGTTTACACGACCCCCATGCAAGCCATTTGCGAATCTCAGCTTCGAAAATTGGAAGAAAGATGAGAAATCGAAACGGAGGAGGTGGAAGCCGTATTCAAGGAAACATGAAAGGAAAATCAAATGAGATAAAGGACTATGCAACTATTCCATATACTAGTCGGAACTGTCACGCAGATATTCGTCTTATTGGTTCCGAATTATGGAATTCCACAAACTTTAAGACTACTTCCCCTAGTGAATTACATTGCAAACGGGATAGAATGTCGTACACTTTGCGATGTACTAATTAGTTTTTTTTTTAAATAACCGATAGATATATGAGTTCAAAGGGATACATATATATGCATAGACGGAGTCAGAAAGATAAAAGGATAGAGATATAGACAGACAGACAGACAAACGACTTTATTAACGGCGAAATTGAAAGTGTAAAATCCCTGCCTACATTTAACACATAGAGAGCAACGCGCGTCTCTTTTTGGAAGAATATCACGCTTAGTTAACTCTCCTTTTTTTTTATTTCCGTCGCGTAATTCAATAGCTCCCAAAAACTTCGTTATCGTCGACCGTTTGAAATCGCGTCGCGCGTTCACAAAAATGAGGCCACGGTCCAGCGAATGGAAACACAGCGGTGGAATTGAGCGTTGTGGGGTTGCGCTGTCGCGTAGAAAATGAACATCATTGCGGTCGCATGTCACGAACGACGCCAAAAAAAAAAAACAATAATAATAATGGAAATCTGAAATAATGGAAATGTGAAATTAACCTTAGGTGTAACATATTCCTATATTTTACACACAGTTTTAACAATGTAAAACAAAACATGAATCTGGCTTTATTAATGTGAATATGGTAAGCGATGGTGTCGAAACTCGTTAAATTATGACGGAAAGGAAAAAAAATGCAGAAATTTCTTTCGAGGGTTATGAAAGTAGCGCAAAAAATAGAGAAAATAGACAATAGACGTATTATTCGTAAATTACGCGTGCTGTGAAGTAAAGTCAACTTTTAGCTACGCATACCAATTCATTTATTGCTGGAATATAGCGGGCATTATTTGTCGACGTTTTCGTAAATGATAGAACAAAATAATTTCAGCAATAAATCACACATTATAAATTACGTAATTTAATATTAATTTTTATTCTCCATTTTTTTAATGGAATTACATTTTCATGAATGATTGATGAGACAAACGCAAAGAGTTGTTTATGTTGAAACAGATCCTTCGTGTAAACACGCGTAGTTAAATAAATACGTATACAGATGCATAATAAGACGAAAATAAATAATGCGGGACATTTTAGTTTTCACTACCAGAAAAAAATTTGACTCAGGTAACGTGATTTTAACCAGTGCCCTATGAAGAACATCTTTTTTTTTTCTCGCGTGACACGTGAAAAACAGACAGAAATCAGGTTAAACATAAAAGGAAGGAATTCAAAGAGCGAGGAAGAGAAAGGGTGGTAATTTGCTTTTATAGCGTAGAGGAGTGATTATTTGATGACGCGACACGTTTTGATCCTTAGGCGAATGTGACTCGTGTCACAAAGGCGCAGACTTTCGAGGTGTCGGGAGGAATTTTCGTCGGAATGTCCGAGTTGCGCTGAACTCCATCCGACAGCAGAAGCTCTATGGTTCAAATCGACGACTGATTTAAGACAAAGGATCCTCGAAATCTTTTAATAAAAATTTATTTTCAAATTCCAATAATTTTCATATACTGTAGATATTCTCTCGAGAGAGAGAGTATTGAGATTGCGAAAAAATTTTAAAGATAGAAATTTAACGCTATCGCAGGCGTTGAAACGATTGAGAGCGGTAATGCTGAAGAGGCGTGTCGCAACGTCCGCTTGGAGGACGACTTCACTGTTTCTGCATCAATTGTATTTCATATGAAGTTTCAAGTTGTGCGATAAAATGAAATATTTTTCGTCGGGAAGAAAAAAGTGTTTAATGATTATATTCCTTTATAGATTTGACTCCGATTTTAAACGCGTAAGAGCTGAATCAGTACGCATTTGGAAACTAGTTGTCTATAGCTAAGTAGCTGGTTAGCCGTTGTCACGGTGACAGATCAGTCCCGTAAAAAAATGAAACTTTGAAATAATGGCGAAATAATCGTACTGCGAAGGATATTGTCCACGTAATTTATTCGAGTGACGGAGTCGGATCGCAAAAATGACAATTTGAGCTATCGTCGCCATTTCCGTTCGCACGGAAATGAAATAGACGAAAAATATTGCAGTGTTAAAAATAGAATAACAAAACAATTAAAAGCTTTAAAATACAGCAGTCGATAGAAATAGTGAATTTCGAAAAAAAAAACTTTGCGGTTTTGTATTTGGAAAGCCATAAAATGTAGCGATTAAAACAGTAGAAGTATTTTCAAATAAAATATTTGCAAACGTCAATGTATGTCATTTTTGAATTTATTTCCTTTATTCCCGCATTCTCTCGATATCGAATAATTTTCCTTTGGATGCATAACAAATGGAAGAAAATTCACGTAATTCGTAACTTGAAGTCTTTTGTAGGCATAAATATGGAAATAGGTAAACTAAATCTGAATGATAGCAATGGAAATGTGTAGATTATGCAACCGACGAGTTTATAAGAATGTACTATTACGCATAAAACAGTTTTCTTGAAAAAATCTGAGAAGCCCAATTCTTTTATAAAACCTCGTTTTTTATGCGTTTTTCGTCTAAATAACGGTATACTTTTAATCGTTTCGTCGAAAAACAAACATTTATGTGCAGCATGAAAAAAAAAACAAATCCGAATGGAATATATAATCGAACTTCTTTATTTACGGTATTAATAGCGCATTTATTTCATCTGTACCAACCGCTACGGCCGTCGTAAATATGATTCCGCATATTTTTGCGCTTCATGAATATTTACCATGGCGTTTCCGACGGTTTGTGATGGAGGACAAGAGAGACGATGCGAATCGGAGGAGGGGAGTGGGGGAAGCAGAAATGCCTCAAATCGCCATTATTCCGCATCGCTTACCGTCGGTCGTTCGGATGACAATAATCGGAAAGGGAAAACATAGCTCCGGAACCCATTTATTATTTTTTTTGTCCTCTATTCGTCCCCAAAAAAAACGGCCAAAAAAAACCGCAAATAACGGCCAAAAAAACAGCAAAAATAACGGACTAATTATATTTACGACTTTTCCCGGTGCCGTTCATGAATCCCCGAATCAAAATCGCCGGTTTAATTAAAAAAATAAACTTTCGCGAATACGCGTCCGAAATTAAACGCGCGATATACCCATTGCGAACGCACGCGTTAGCGTCGCGATGAATCACGTTTTCCGATGACGCGGAGAAAAATTCATCGCGGAAAATCGCGTCGCTCTTGTTTTTTTTTTGCAAACTCTCCCGTCTTTCCCAATCTCCGTCAATCGATTTTCCGCGATCCTTGAAACGATATTCCATCGAGGAAAAGGGCGACGACATTTTGACGGAAAAGCGAATTAATTTCTATTCATCGGGTTGCTATTCTGCCACAAGACGAACCGTGTTGGAGATGACGACCCCACATTTGTTACTGAGAGTTTATATTTATAATAGAATCGTTTCTCTATGATTTGTGTACGCATAGAAGGGAATTCGAAAAATATATATTAATGCAAGTTTCAGAACAATTTACACAAAAACATAAATAACGTGATTTTCAAATTATGTAATAGCGTTCTAATTCTGTTTGAAAAAGAAATAATCAAACACAAAGGAAAAAGACACATTCTGGAGAAATAATTAATTTTGGCAGGTATTATAGATTTTTAAATTATGATATTCTCCGAACATTTTTTAACACTAAAAGCCGAGTCACATTCATCCGACACTTGAAACAATTATTTATTTTTAACTAACTCATTAACGACACTTCATAGCCTTTTAAAACGAGCGTAAACAACATTAATGAAGACGAAGACAAACGACCATTCCCTCTCGGCACGTCTCCAAAAGCTCGACCCTTGCATTTGGCGCTAAACGCCCCTCTAACAAAATCCCGGAAATGAACGAAATTTAAATTTCAAATGCAGTGGGAATAAAGCGGAAGGAACGTCCAAAAGGAAGAGTGAAAAATTACATCTATTGAGGTAAGAGTCGCGTAATCTCGGAAATAAAAAATAACGCGATTTAAAGAAAATAGGATACCCGTTTCGTTTGCGCAGTCATATCTTTTCGAATGATCGTTAAATTTTGTTACAAACGTAGGGGAAGTTTACGTGGTAATATTTTCCCGATTGAAACAAACGAAAAATTAAGAATTTCGCATCGACAGATCAACAGTTTCGTACGAACGAGTCGTTTATTCGTGAACTTCCCGTTTATTCGAAAACATTTCGAGGGAAAATCTTTTGACATTCAGGACAAAGCAAAATTAGTGCAACCGCATAAAAAACATATCAAATGAAGGTCCTTTTAATTGCGTCAACGAATAAACTGGTACACGTTACTACTCCCCGTTGTTTCTTCCCAAGATAAAAACTTTCAAACACACCTTCCACCGCTCGCTCCTTTTTTTTCGTTTAATTTACTGCCGACTTCTTTCTTTCTCCCGCAGCAGACCATGTTCTCTCGACACTCATCACGTCCGTCTAACCCCTTCAAGTACACGAACATGCTTACATTAATCCGACCCATCTGCGCACACCTTTCACTCCCGACTATTTCCCCTTCTCTTATAACGTCGCACACGTGCATCAACTGACTCCCGTCACGCACTCTCGCCGTCAATCTCATTCCTCCTCCCTTCTCCCCCCTCCCTTACCTCCTTCCCTCACTTTATTTAATCCTGACATCGTTTTTTTTTTTTTTTTTTTGGCGTCCCGACCGTCACCCTTCTGATCTCTATCTCCTCTCTCTCTCTCTCTCCATCTCCCTCCCCCCCCCCCTCTCTCCCTCAACACTTAAAAATATATCTTGCGATTTTTTATATCTCAAAATTATATTTGTAATTCCACAATTGTTCTTTCATGTATGTAGGATTTTCGCAGGTTTTTTCCACCCCCTTTCCCTTCGTGGGCGTTTTCCTGCGTGGTTTTTTACTAGGTTGGCCATGTTAGGTCCTTCATAGGTTTTCACCACAAATACTTACAATAGTCTTCCCTTTTTTAGAAGTTTCCGAATCTGTAATTCAATCTCTTATTTGTTTTTTTTTGTGTTATTCTTTTTTCATTTGTTTAGTTTCGGGTATTTGTTTTCTGTTTGTATGTTTATATGTTATTATTTTTATTGTCATTTGTAATTCATAACGTAGGGTTAAATGTAAGAAGGGACTATGTAATCTCAATTTCGCCCGAAATAAAGTCGTTCGTCTGTCTGTCTGTCCCTCCCTCTCTCTCCTTCCCTCCCTCCCTCCCTTCTCTCTCTCTCTCATTCCATTCTTTCCTCCCCTTCACTTTCCCTCTGCTTTATCCCCCTAACCTCCACTTCTCATCTCTCCTTTTCTCGATTTCTCTCTCTCTCTCCCATTCCACCAATGCTATTCTCCGTTTTTCTCCGTTCTCTCTCTTTCTTCCTCCTCTCCCATCCTCTCCCCTCTCAACCTCCTCCTCTCTCTCTGTCTTCACATCCCTCGTACATCTCCTTTCCCATTTCTTCCTTAGCTTTCTCTCTCTTTCGTCACTCTTCACCTCCCCTCCCCGTCTCCTTTCTCCTCTCCCTCTCCTCTCTCCACATCTACTCTCCACATGCCTCTCCCTTCCCTGTCTCATTAGCTTTCT